>OX411560.1:25713081-26340670 GCA_948146395.1 Fragum whitleyi | reverse complement strand
TAGAAAAACTGCGTACCAAGTCGCCAAAAAGTGAAGAAATTGGGCCTGTTTGGGTCTTTTCAAGCGCGAACCGCATACCTTTCTGCCGTGCGGCCTGACCTGGGCTCGCGCGAGTGACCAGGGGACCATCTGAACCTGCAACGCTCCGAGTTTCGGGTTGATGGGTCAAGGCAAAGGGGTAGAAAACTGCCTACCAAGCTGCCAACAGTCAAGGCCTTTGGGTTTTTTAGGGTTTTTCAACAGTGAACCGCATACCCTTGGGCTGAGCGGGCTGACCTGGGCTCGCGCGAGTGACCAGGGGACCACCCGAACCTGCAACATTCCAAGTTTCGGGTCAATCGGTCAAGCCAAAGGGGTAGAAAACTGCCTACCAAGTTGCCAACAGTGAAGGCCTTTGGGCTTGTTTTGGTTTTTCAACAGTGAACCGCATGCCCTTCTGCTGTGCGGTCTGACCTGGGCTCGCGCGAGTGACCACGGGACCATCTGAACTTGCAACCCTCCAAGTTTCGGGTCGATCAGTCAAGGTCAAGGTCGAACCTTTTGGCCAGGTATGCCAATTTGAGCGGCATAGAGCATTGGCTTCGCCTGTGCGGTCTGATCTGGGCTCGCGCGAGAGACCAGGGGACCCCCCCAACATGCAATGCCCAGAGTTCCGGGTCGATAGGTCAAGCCAAAGGGGTAGAAAAACTGCGTACCAAGTCGCCAAAAAGTGAAGAAATTGGGCCTGTTTGGGTCTTTTCAAGCGCGAACCGCATACCTTTCTGCCGTGCGGCCTGACCTGGGCTCGCGCGAGTGACCAGGGGACCATCTGAACCTGCAACGCTCCGAGTTTCGGGTTGATGGGTCAAGGCAAAGGGGTAGAAAACTGCCTACCAAGCTGCCAACAGTCAAGGCCTTTGGGTTTTTTAGGGTTTTTCAACAGTGAACCGCATACCCTTGGGCTGAGCGGGCTGACCTGGGCTCGCGCGAGTGACCAGGGGACCACCCGAACCTGCAACATTCCAAGTTTCGGGTCAATCGGTCAAGCCAAAGGGGTAGAAAACTGCCTACCAAGTTGCCAACAGTGAAGGCCTTTGGGCTTGTTTTGGTTTTTCAACAGTGAACCGCATGCCCTTCTGCTGTGCGGTCTGACCTGGGCTCGCGCGAGTGACCACGGGACCATCTGAACTTGCAACCCTCCAAGTTTCGGGTCGATCAGTCAAGGTCAAGGTCGAACCTTTTGGCCAGGTATGCCAATTTGAGCGGCATAGAGCATTGGCTTCGCCTGTGCGGTCTGATCTGGGCTCGCGCGAGAGACCAGGGGACCCCCCCAACATGCAATGCCCAGAGTTCCGGGTCGATAGGTCAAGCCAAAGGGGTAGAAAAACTGCGTACCAAGTCGCCAAAAAGTGAAGAAATTGGGCCTGTTTGGGTCTTTTCAAGCGCGAACCGCATACCTTTCTGCCGTGCGGCCTGACCTGGGCTCGCGCGAGTGACCAGGGGACCATCTGAACCTGCAACGCTCCGAGTTTCGGGTTGATGGGTCAAGGCAAAGGGGTAGAAAACTGCCTACCAAGCTGCCAACAGTCAAGGCCTTTGGGTTTTTTAGGGTTTTTCAACAGTGAACCGCATACCCTTGGGCTGAGCGGGCTGACCTGGGCTCGCGCGAGTGACCAGGGGACCACCCGAACCTGCAACATTCCAAGTTTCGGGTCAATCGGTCAAGCCAAAGGGGTAGAAAACTGCCTACCAAGTTGCCAACAGTGAAGGCCTTTGGGCTTGTTTTGGTTTTTCAACAGTGAACCGCATGCCCTTCTGCTGTGCGGTCTGACCTGGGCTCGCGCGAGTGACCACGGGACCATCTGAACTTGCAACCCTCCAAGTTTCGGGTCGATCAGTCAAGGTCAAGGTCGAACCTTTTGGCCAGGTATGCCAATTTGAGCGGCATAGAGCATTGGCTTCGCCTGTGCGGTCTGATCTGGGCTCGCGCGAGAGACCAGGGGACCCCCCCAACATGCAATGCCCAGAGTTCCGGGTCGATAGGTCAAGCCAAAGGGGTAGAAAAACTGCGTACCAAGTCGCCAAAAAGTGAAGAAATTGGGCCTGTTTGGGTCTTTTCAAGCGCGAACCGCATACCTTTCTGCCGTGCGGCCTGACCTGGGCTCGCGCGAGTGACCAGGGGACCATCTGAACCTGCAACGCTCCGAGTTTCGGGTTGATGGGTCAAGGCAAAGGGGTAGAAAACTGCCTACCAAGCTGCCAACAGTCAAGGCCTTTGGGTTTTTTAGGGTTTTTCAACAGTGAACCGCATACCCTTGGGCTGAGCGGGCTGACCTGGGCTCGCGCGAGTGACCAGGGGACCACCCGAACCTGCAACATTCCAAGTTTCGGGTCAATCGGTCAAGCCAAAGGGGTAGAAAACTGCCTACCAAGTTGCCAACAGTGAAGGCCTTTGGGCTTGTTTTGGTTTTTCAACAGTGAACCGCATGCCCTTCTGCTGTGCGGTCTGACCTGGGCTCGCGCGAGTGACCACGGGACCATCTGAACTTGCAACCCTCCAAGTTTCGGGTCGATCAGTCAAGGTCAAGGTCGAACCTTTTGGCCAGGTATGCCAATTTGAGCGGCATAGAGCATTGGCTTCGCCTGTGCGGTCTGATCTGGGCTCGCGCGAGAGACCAGGGGACCCCCCCAACATGCAATGCCCAGAGTTCCGGGTCGATAGGTCAAGCCAAAGGGGTAGAAAAACTGCGTACCAAGTCGCCAAAAAGTGAAGAAATTGGGCCTGTTTGGGTCTTTTCAAGCGCGAACCGCATACCTTTCTGCCGTGCGGCCTGACCTGGGCTCGCGCGAGTGACCAGGGGACCATCTGAACCTGCAACGCTCCGAGTTTCGGGTTGATGGGTCAAGGCAAAGGGGTAGAAAACTGCCTACCAAGCTGCCAACAGTCAAGGCCTTTGGGTTTTTTAGGGTTTTTCAACAGTGAACCGCATACCCTTGGGCTGAGCGGGCTGACCTGGGCTCGCGCGAGTGACCAGGGGACCACCCGAACCTGCAACATTCCAAGTTTCGGGTCAATCGGTCAAGCCAAAGGGGTAGAAAACTGCCTACCAAGTTGCCAACAGTGAAGGCCTTTGGGCTTGTTTTGGTTTTTCAACAGTGAACCGCATGCCCTTCTGCTGTGCGGTCTGACCTGGGCTCGCGCGAGTGACCACGGGACCATCTGAACTTGCAACCCTCCAAGTTTCGGGTCGATCAGTCAAGGTCAAGGTCGAACCTTTTGGCCAGGTATGCCAATTTGAGCGGCATAGAGCATTGGCTTCGCCTGTGCGGTCTGATCTGGGCTCGCGCGAGAGACCAGGGGACCCCCCCAACATGCAATGCCCAGAGTTCCGGGTCGATAGGTCAAGCCAAAGGGGTAGAAAAACTGCGTACCAAGTCGCCAAAAAGTGAAGAAATTGGGCCTGTTTGGGTCTTTTCAAGCGCGAACCGCATACCTTTCTGCCGTGCGGCCTGACCTGGGCTCGCGCGAGTGACCAGGGGACCATCTGAACCTGCAACGCTCCGAGTTTCGGGTTGATGGGTCAAGGCAAAGGGGTAGAAAACTGCCTACCAAGCTGCCAACAGTCAAGGCCTTTGGGTTTTTTAGGGTTTTTCAACAGTGAACCGCATACCCTTGGGCTGAGCGGGCTGACCTGGGCTCGCGCGAGTGACCAGGGGACCACCCGAACCTGCAACATTCCAAGTTTCGGGTCAATCGGTCAAGCCAAAGGGGTAGAAAACTGCCTACCAAGTTGCCAACAGTGAAGGCCTTTGGGCTTGTTTTGGTTTTTCAACAGTGAACCGCATGCCCTTCTGCTGTGCGGTCTGACCTGGGCTCGCGCGAGTGACCACGGGACCATCTGAACTTGCAACCCTCCAAGTTTCGGGTCGATCAGTCAAGGTCAAGGTCGAACCTTTTGGCCAGGTATGCCAATTTGAGCGGCATAGAGCATTGGCTTCGCCTGTGCGGTCTGATCTGGGCTCGCGCGAGAGACCAGGGGACCCCCCCAACATGCAATGCCCAGAGTTCCGGGTCGATAGGTCAAGCCAAAGGGGTAGAAAAACTGCGTACCAAGTCGCCAAAAAGTGAAGAAATTGGGCCTGTTTGGGTCTTTTCAAGCGCGAACCGCATACCTTTCTGCCGTGCGGCCTGACCTGGGCTCGCGCGAGTGACCAGGGGACCATCTGAACCTGCAACGCTCCGAGTTTCGGGTTGATGGGTCAAGGCAAAGGGGTAGAAAACTGCCTACCAAGCTGCCAACAGTCAAGGCCTTTGGGTTTTTTAGGGTTTTTCAACAGTGAACCGCATACCCTTGGGCTGAGCGGGCTGACCTGGGCTCGCGCGAGTGACCAGGGGACCACCCGAACCTGCAACATTCCAAGTTTCGGGTCAATCGGTCAAGCCAAAGGGGTAGAAAACTGCCTACCAAGTTGCCAACAGTGAAGGCCTTTGGGCTTGTTTTGGTTTTTCAACAGTGAACCGCATGCCCTTCTGCTGTGCGGTCTGACCTGGGCTCGCGCGAGTGACCACGGGACCATCTGAACTTGCAACCCTCCAAGTTTCGGGTCGATCAGTCAAGGTCAAGGTCGAACCTTTTGGCCAGGTATGCCAATTTGAGCGGCATAGAGCATTGGCTTCGCCTGTGCGGTCTGATCTGGGCTCGCGCGAGAGACCAGGGGACCCCCCCAACATGCAATGCCCAGAGTTCCGGGTCGATAGGTCAAGCCAAAGGGGTAGAAAAACTGCGTACCAAGTCGCCAAAAAGTGAAGAAATTGGGCCTGTTTGGGTCTTTTCAAGCGCGAACCGCATACCTTTCTGCCGTGCGGCCTGACCTGGGCTCGCGCGAGTGACCAGGGGACCATCTGAACCTGCAACGCTCCGAGTTTCGGGTTGATGGGTCAAGGCAAAGGGGTAGAAAACTGCCTACCAAGCTGCCAACAGTCAAGGCCTTTGGGTTTTTTAGGGTTTTTCAACAGTGAACCGCATACCCTTGGGCTGAGCGGGCTGACCTGGGCTCGCGCGAGTGACCAGGGGACCACCCGAACCTGCAACATTCCAAGTTTCGGGTCAATCGGTCAAGCCAAAGGGGTAGAAAACTGCCTACCAAGTTGCCAACAGTGAAGGCCTTTGGGCTTGTTTTGGTTTTTCAACAGTGAACCGCATGCCCTTCTGCTGTGCGGTCTGACCTGGGCTCGCGCGAGTGACCACGGGACCATCTGAACTTGCAACCCTCCAAGTTTCGGGTCGATCAGTCAAGGTCAAGGTCGAACCTTTTGGCCAGGTATGCCAATTTGAGCGGCATAGAGCATTGGCTTCGCCTGTGCGGTCTGATCTGGGCTCGCGCGAGAGACCAGGGGACCCCCCCAACATGCAATGCCCAGAGTTCCGGGTCGATAGGTCAAGCCAAAGGGGTAGAAAAACTGCGTACCAAGTCGCCAAAAAGTGAAGAAATTGGGCCTGTTTGGGTCTTTTCAAGCGCGAACCGCATACCTTTCTGCCGTGCGGCCTGACCTGGGCTCGCGCGAGTGACCAGGGGACCATCTGAACCTGCAACGCTCCGAGTTTCGGGTTGATGGGTCAAGGCAAAGGGGTAGAAAACTGCCTACCAAGCTGCCAACAGTCAAGGCCTTTGGGTTTTTTAGGGTTTTTCAACAGTGAACCGCATACCCTTGGGCTGAGCGGGCTGACCTGGGCTCGCGCGAGTGACCAGGGGACCACCCGAACCTGCAACATTCCAAGTTTCGGGTCAATCGGTCAAGCCAAAGGGGTAGAAAACTGCCTACCAAGTTGCCAACAGTGAAGGCCTTTGGGCTTGTTTTGGTTTTTCAACAGTGAACCGCATGCCCTTCTGCTGTGCGGTCTGACCTGGGCTCGCGCGAGTGACCACGGGACCATCTGAACTTGCAACCCTCCAAGTTTCGGGTCGATCAGTCAAGGTCAAGGTCGAACCTTTTGGCCAGGTATGCCAATTTGAGCGGCATAGAGCATTGGCTTCGCCTGTGCGGTCTGATCTGGGCTCGCGCGAGAGACCAGGGGACCCCCCCAACATGCAATGCCCAGAGTTCCGGGTCGATAGGTCAAGCCAAAGGGGTAGAAAAACTGCGTACCAAGTCGCCAAAAAGTGAAGAAATTGGGCCTGTTTGGGTCTTTTCAAGCGCGAACCGCATACCTTTCTGCCGTGCGGCCTGACCTGGGCTCGCGCGAGTGACCAGGGGACCATCTGAACCTGCAACGCTCCGAGTTTCGGGTTGATGGGTCAAGGCAAAGGGGTAGAAAACTGCCTACCAAGCTGCCAACAGTCAAGGCCTTTGGGTTTTTTAGGGTTTTTCAACAGTGAACCGCATACCCTTGGGCTGAGCGGGCTGACCTGGGCTCGCGCGAGTGACCAGGGGACCACCCGAACCTGCAACATTCCAAGTTTCGGGTCAATCGGTCAAGCCAAAGGGGTAGAAAACTGCCTACCAAGTTGCCAACAGTGAAGGCCTTTGGGCTTGTTTTGGTTTTTCAACAGTGAACCGCATGCCCTTCTGCTGTGCGGTCTGACCTGGGCTCGCGCGAGTGACCACGGGACCATCTGAACTTGCAACCCTCCAAGTTTCGGGTCGATCAGTCAAGGTCAAGGTCGAACCTTTTGGCCAGGTATGCCAATTTGAGCGGCATAGAGCATTGGCTTCGCCTGTGCGGTCTGATCTGGGCTCGCGCGAGAGACCAGGGGACCCCCCCAACATGCAATGCCCAGAGTTCCGGGTCGATAGGTCAAGCCAAAGGGGTAGAAAAACTGCGTACCAAGTCGCCAAAAAGTGAAGAAATTGGGCCTGTTTGGGTCTTTTCAAGCGCGAACCGCATACCTTTCTGCCGTGCGGCCTGACCTGGGCTCGCTGCGAGTGACCAGGGGACCATCTGAACCTGCAACGCTCCGAGTTTCGGGTTGATGGGTCAAGGCAAAGGGGTAGAAAACTGCCTACCAAGCTGCCAACAGTCAAGGCCTTTGGGTTTTTTAGGGTTTTTCAACAGTGAACCGCATACCCTTGGGCTGAGCGGGCTGACCTGGGCTCGCGCGAGTGACCAGGGGACCACCCGAACCTGCAACATTCCAAGTTTCGGGTCAATCGGTCAAGCCAAAGGGGTAGAAAACTGCCTACCAAGTTGCCAACAGTGAAGGCCTTTGGGCTTGTTTTGGTTTTTCAACAGTGAACCGCATGCCCTTCTGCTGTGCGGTCTGACCTGGGCTCGCGCGAGTGACCACGGGACCATCTGAACTTGCAACCCTCCAAGTTTCGGGTCGATCAGTCAAGGTCAAGGTCGAACCTTTTGGCCAGGTATGCCAATTTGAGCGGCATAGAGCATTGGCTTCGCCTGTGCGGTCTGATCTGGGCTCGCGCGAGAGACCAGGGGACCCCCCCAACATGCAATGCCCAGAGTTCCGGGTCGATAGGTCAAGCCAAAGGGGTAGAAAAACTGCGTACCAAGTCGCCAAAAAGTGAAGAAATTGGGCCTGTTTGGGTCTTTTCAAGCGCGAACCGCATACCTTTCTGCCGTGCGGCCTGACCTGGGCTCGCGCGAGTGACCAGGGGACCATCTGAACCTGCAACGCTCCGAGTTTCGGGTTGATGGGTCAAGGCAAAGGGGTAGAAAACTGCCTACCAAGCTGCCAACAGTCAAGGCCTTTGGGTTTTTTAGGGTTTTTCAACAGTGAACCGCATACCCTTGGGCTGAGCGGGCTGACCTGGGCTCGCGCGAGTGACCAGGGGACCACCCGAACCTGCAACATTCCAAGTTTCGGGTCAATCGGTCAAGCCAAAGGGGTAGAAAACTGCCTACCAAGTTGCCAACAGTGAAGGCCTTTGGGCTTGTTTTGGTTTTTCAACAGTGAACCGCATGCCCTTCTGCTGTGCGGTCTGACCTGGGCTCGCGCGAGTGACCACGGGACCATCTGAACTTGCAACCCTCCAAGTTTCGGGTCGATCAGTCAAGGTCAAGGTCGAACCTTTTGGCCAGGTATGCCAATTTGAGCGGCATAGAGCATTGGCTTCGCCTGTGCGGTCTGATCTGGGCTCGCGCGAGAGACCAGGGGACCCCCCCAACATGCAATGCCCAGAGTTCCGGGTCGATAGGTCAAGCCAAAGGGGTAGAAAAACTGCGTACCAAGTCGCCAAAAAGTGAAGAAATTGGGCCTGTTTGGGTCTTTTCAAGCGCGAACCGCATACCTTTCTGCCGTGCGGCCTGACCTGGGCTCGCGCGAGTGACCAGGGGACCATCTGAACCTGCAACGCTCCGAGTTTCGGGTTGATGGGTCAAGGCAAAGGGGTAGAAAACTGCCTACCAAGCTGCCAACAGTCAAGGCCTTTGGGTTTTTTAGGGTTTTTCAACAGTGAACCGCATACCCTTGGGCTGAGCGGGCTGACCTGGGCTCGCGCGAGTGACCAGGGGACCACCCGAACCTGCAACATTCCAAGTTTCGGGTCAATCGGTCAAGCCAAAGGGGTAGAAAACTGCCTACCAAGTTGCCAACAGTGAAGGCCTTTGGGCTTGTTTTGGTTTTTCAACAGTGAACCGCATGCCCTTCTGCTGTGCGGTCTGACCTGGGCTCGCGCGAGTGACCACGGGACCATCTGAACTTGCAACCCTCCAAGTTTCGGGTCGATCAGTCAAGGTCAAGGTCGAACCTTTTGGCCAGGTATGCCAATTTGAGCGGCATAGAGCATTGGCTTCGCCTGTGCGGTCTGATCTGGGCTCGCGCGAGAGACCAGGGGACCCCCCCAACATGCAATGCCCAGAGTTCCGGGTCGATAGGTCAAGCCAAAGGGGTAGAAAAACTGCGTACCAAGTCGCCAAAAAGTGAAGAAATTGGGCCTGTTTGGGTCTTTTCAAGCGCGAACCGCATACCTTTCTGCCGTGCGGCCTGACCTGGGCTCGCGCGAGTGACCAGGGGACCATCTGAACCTGCAACGCTCCGAGTTTCGGGTTGATGGGTCAAGGCAAAGGGGTAGAAAACTGCCTACCAAGCTGCCAACAGTCAAGGCCTTTGGGTTTTTTAGGGTTTTTCAACAGTGAACCGCATACCCTTGGGCTGAGCGGGCTGACCTGGGCTCGCGCGAGTGACCAGGGGACCACCCGAACCTGCAACATTCCAAGTTTCGGGTCAATCGGTCAAGCCAAAGGGGTAGAAAACTGCCTACCAAGTTGCCAACAGTGAAGGCCTTTGGGCTTGTTTTGGTTTTTCAACAGTGAACCGCATGCCCTTCTGCTGTGCGGTCTGACCTGGGCTCGCGCGAGTGACCACGGGACCATCTGAACTTGCAACCCTCCAAGTTTCGGGTCGATCAGTCAAGGTCAAGGTCGAACCTTTTGGCCAGGTATGCCAATTTGAGCGGCATAGAGCATTGGCTTCGCCTGTGCGGTCTGATCTGGGCTCGCGCGAGAGACCAGGGGACCCCCCCAACATGCAATGCCCAGAGTTCCGGGTCGATAGGTCAAGCCAAAGGGGTAGAAAAACTGCGTACCAAGTCGCCAAAAAGTGAAGAAATTGGGCCTGTTTGGGTCTTTTCAAGCGCGAACCGCATACCTTTCTGCCGTGCGGCCTGACCTGGGCTCGCGCGAGTGACCAGGGGACCATCTGAACCTGCAACGCTCCGAGTTTCGGGTTGATGGGTCAAGGCAAAGGGGTAGAAAACTGCCTACCAAGCTGCCAACAGTCAAGGCCTTTGGGTTTTTTAGGGTTTTTCAACAGTGAACCGCATACCCTTGGGCTGAGCGGGCTGACCTGGGCTCGCGCGAGTGACCAGGGGACCACCCGAACCTGCAACATTCCAAGTTTCGGGTCAATCGGTCAAGCCAAAGGGGTAGAAAACTGCCTACCAAGTTGCCAACAGTGAAGGCCTTTGGGCTTGTTTTGGTTTTTCAACAGTGAACCGCATGCCCTTCTGCTGTGCGGTCTGACCTGGGCTCGCGCGAGTGACCACGGGACCATCTGAACTTGCAACCCTCCAAGTTTCGGGTCGATCAGTCAAGGTCAAGGTCGAACCTTTTGGCCAGGTATGCCAATTTGAGCGGCATAGAGCATTGGCTTCGCCTGTGCGGTCTGATCTGGGCTCGCGCGAGAGACCAGGGGACCCCCCCAACATGCAATGCCCAGAGTTCCGGGTCGATAGGTCAAGCCAAAGGGGTAGAAAAACTGCGTACCAAGTCGCCAAAAAGTGAAGAAATTGGGCCTGTTTGGGTCTTTTCAAGCGCGAACCGCATACCTTTCTGCCGTGCGGCCTGACCTGGGCTCGCGCGAGTGACCAGGGGACCATCTGAACCTGCAACGCTCCGAGTTTCGGGTTGATGGGTCAAGGCAAAGGGGTAGAAAACTGCCTACCAAGCTGCCAACAGTCAAGGCCTTTGGGTTTTTTAGGGTTTTTCAACAGTGAACCGCATACCCTTGGGCTGAGCGGGCTGACCTGGGCTCGCGCGAGTGACCAGGGGACCACCCGAACCTGCAACATTCCAAGTTTCGGGTCAATCGGTCAAGCCAAAGGGGTAGAAAACTGCCTACCAAGTTGCCAACAGTGAAGGCCTTTGGGCTTGTTTTGGTTTTTCAACAGTGAACCGCATGCCCTTCTGCTGTGCGGTCTGACCTGGGCTCGCGCGAGTGACCACGGGACCATCTGAACTTGCAACCCTCCAAGTTTCGGGTCGATCAGTCAAGGTCAAGGTCGAACCTTTTGGCCAGGTATGCCAATTTGAGCGGCATAGAGCATTGGCTTCGCCTGTGCGGTCTGATCTGGGCTCGCGCGAGAGACCAGGGGACCCCCCCAACATGCAATGCCCAGAGTTCCGGGTCGATAGGTCAAGCCAAAGGGGTAGAAAAACTGCGTACCAAGTCGCCAAAAAGTGAAGAAATTGGGCCTGTTTGGGTCTTTTCAAGCGCGAACCGCATACCTTTCTGCCGTGCGGCCTGACCTGGGCTCGCGCGAGTGACCAGGGGACCATCTGAACCTGCAACGCTCCGAGTTTCGGGTTGATGGGTCAAGGCAAAGGGGTAGAAAACTGCCTACCAAGCTGCCAACAGTCAAGGCCTTTGGGTTTTTTAGGGTTTTTCAACAGTGAACCGCATACCCTTGGGCTGAGCGGGCTGACCTGGGCTCGCGCGAGTGACCAGGGGACCACCCGAACCTGCAACATTCCAAGTTTCGGGTCAATCGGTCAAGCCAAAGGGGTAGAAAACTGCCTACCAAGTTGCCAACAGTGAAGGCCTTTGGGCTTGTTTTGGTTTTTCAACAGTGAACCGCATGCCCTTCTGCTGTGCGGTCTGACCTGGGCTCGCGCGAGTGACCACGGGACCATCTGAACTTGCAACCCTCCAAGTTTCGGGTCGATCAGTCAAGGTCAAGGTCGAACCTTTTGGCCAGGTATGCCAATTTGAGCGGCATAGAGCATTGGCTTCGCCTGTGCGGTCTGATCTGGGCTCGCGCGAGAGACCAGGGGACCCCCCCAACATGCAATGCCCAGAGTTCCGGGTCGATAGGTCAAGCCAAAGGGGTAGAAAAACTGCGTACCAAGTCGCCAAAAAGTGAAGAAATTGGGCCTGTTTGGGTCTTTTCAAGCGCGAACCGCATACCTTTCTGCCGTGCGGCCTGACCTGGGCTCGCGCGAGTGACCAGGGGACCATCTGAACCTGCAACGCTCCGAGTTTCGGGTTGATGGGTCAAGGCAAAGGGGTAGAAAACTGCCTACCAAGCTGCCAACAGTCAAGGCCTTTGGGTTTTTTAGGGTTTTTCAACAGTGAACCGCATACCCTTGGGCTGAGCGGGCTGACCTGGGCTCGCGCGAGTGACCAGGGGACCACCCGAACCTGCAACATTCCAAGTTTCGGGTCAATCGGTCAAGCCAAAGGGGTAGAAAACTGCCTACCAAGTTGCCAACAGTGAAGGCCTTTGGGCTTGTTTTGGTTTTTCAACAGTGAACCGCATGCCCTTCTGCTGTGCGGTCTGACCTGGGCTCGCGCGAGTGACCACGGGACCATCTGAACTTGCAACCCTCCAAGTTTCGGGTCGATCAGTCAAGGTCAAGGTCGAACCTTTTGGCCAGGTATGCCAATTTGAGCGGCATAGAGCATTGGCTTCGCCTGTGCGGTCTGATCTGGGCTCGCGCGAGAGACCAGGGGACCCCCCCAACATGCAATGCCCAGAGTTCCGGGTCGATAGGTCAAGCCAAAGGGGTAGAAAAACTGCGTACCAAGTCGCCAAAAAGTGAAGAAATTGGGCCTGTTTGGGTCTTTTCAAGCGCGAACCGCATACCTTTCTGCCGTGCGGCCTGACCTGGGCTCGCGCGAGTGACCAGGGGACCATCTGAACCTGCAACGCTCCGAGTTTCGGGTTGATGGGTCAAGGCAAAGGGGTAGAAAACTGCCTACCAAGCTGCCAACAGTCAAGGCCTTTGGGTTTTTTAGGGTTTTTCAACAGTGAACCGCATACCCTTGGGCTGAGCGGGCTGACCTGGGCTCGCGCGAGTGACCAGGGGACCACCCGAACCTGCAACATTCCAAGTTTCGGGTCAATCGGTCAAGCCAAAGGGGTAGAAAACTGCCTACCAAGTTGCCAACAGTGAAGGCCTTTGGGCTTGTTTTGGTTTTTCAACAGTGAACCGCATGCCCTTCTGCTGTGCGGTCTGACCTGGGCTCGCGCGAGTGACCACGGGACCATCTGAACTTGCAACCCTCCAAGTTTCGGGTCGATCAGTCAAGGTCAAGGTCGAACCTTTTGGCCAGGTATGCCAATTTGAGCGGCATAGAGCATTGGCTTCGCCTGTGCGGTCTGATCTGGGCTCGCGCGAGAGACCAGGGGACCCCCCCAACATGCAATGCCCAGAGTTCCGGGTCGATAGGTCAAGCCAAAGGGGTAGAAAAACTGCGTACCAAGTCGCCAAAAAGTGAAGAAATTGGGCCTGTTTGGGTCTTTTCAAGCGCGAACCGCATACCTTTCTGCCGTGCGGCCTGACCTGGGCTCGCGCGAGTGACCAGGGGACCATCTGAACCTGCAACGCTCCGAGTTTCGGGTTGATGGGTCAAGGCAAAGGGGTAGAAAACTGCCTACCAAGCTGCCAACAGTCAAGGCCTTTGGGTTTTTTAGGGTTTTTCAACAGTGAACCGCATACCCTTGGGCTGAGCGGGCTGACCTGGGCTCGCGCGAGTGACCAGGGGACCACCCGAACCTGCAACATTCCAAGTTTCGGGTCAATCGGTCAAGCCAAAGGGGTAGAAAACTGCCTACCAAGTTGCCAACAGTGAAGGCCTTTGGGCTTGTTTTGGTTTTTCAACAGTGAACCGCATGCCCTTCTGCTGTGCGGTCTGACCTGGGCTCGCGCGAGTGACCACGGGACCATCTGAACTTGCAACCCTCCAAGTTTCGGGTCGATCAGTCAAGGTCAAGGTCGAACCTTTTGGCCAGGTATGCCAATTTGAGCGGCATAGAGCATTGGCTTCGCCTGTGCGGTCTGATCTGGGCTCGCGCGAGAGACCAGGGGACCCCCCCAACATGCAATGCCCAGAGTTCCGGGTCGATAGGTCAAGCCAAAGGGGTAGAAAAACTGCGTACCAAGTCGCCAAAAAGTGAAGAAATTGGGCCTGTTTGGGTCTTTTCAAGCGCGAACCGCATACCTTTCTGCCGTGCGGCCTGACCTGGGCTCGCGCGAGTGACCAGGGGACCATCTGAACCTGCAACGCTCCGAGTTTCGGGTTGATGGGTCAAGGCAAAGGGGTAGAAAACTGCCTACCAAGCTGCCAACAGTCAAGGCCTTTGGGTTTTTTAGGGTTTTTCAACAGTGAACCGCATACCCTTGGGCTGAGCGGGCTGACCTGGGCTCGCGCGAGTGACCAGGGGACCACCCGAACCTGCAACATTCCAAGTTTCGGGTCAATCGGTCAAGCCAAAGGGGTAGAAAACTGCCTACCAAGTTGCCAACAGTGAAGGCCTTTGGGCTTGTTTTGGTTTTTCAACAGTGAACCGCATGCCCTTCTGCTGTGCGGTCTGACCTGGGCTCGCGCGAGTGACCACGGGACCATCTGAACTTGCAACCCTCCAAGTTTCGGGTCGATCAGTCAAGGTCAAGGTCGAACCTTTTGGCCAGGTATGCCAATTTGAGCGGCATAGAGCATTGGCTTCGCCTGTGCGGTCTGATCTGGGCTCGCGCGAGAGACCAGGGGACCCCCCCAACATGCAATGCCCAGAGTTCCGGGTCGATAGGTCAAGCCAAAGGGGTAGAAAAACTGCGTACCAAGTCGCCAAAAAGTGAAGAAATTGGGCCTGTTTGGGTCTTTTCAAGCGCGAACCGCATACCTTTCTGCCGTGCGGCCTGACCTGGGCTCGCGCGAGTGACCAGGGGACCATCTGAACCTGCAACGCTCCGAGTTTCGGGTTGATGGGTCAAGGCAAAGGGGTAGAAAACTGCCTACCAAGCTGCCAACAGTCAAGGCCTTTGGGTTTTTTAGGGTTTTTCAACAGTGAACCGCATACCCTTGGGCTGAGCGGGCTGACCTGGGCTCGCGCGAGTGACCAGGGGACCACCCGAACCTGCAACATTCCAAGTTTCGGGTCAATCGGTCAAGCCAAAGGGGTAGAAAACTGCCTACCAAGTTGCCAACAGTGAAGGCCTTTGGGCTTGTTTTGGTTTTTCAACAGTGAACCGCATGCCCTTCTGCTGTGCGGTCTGACCTGGGCTCGCGCGAGTGACCACGGGACCATCTGAACTTGCAACCCTCCAAGTTTCGGGTCGATCAGTCAAGGTCAAGGTCGAACCTTTTGGCCAGGTATGCCAATTTGAGCGGCATAGAGCATTGGCTTCGCCTGTGCGGTCTGATCTGGGCTCGCGCGAGAGACCAGGGGACCCCCCCAACATGCAATGCCCAGAGTTCCGGGTCGATAGGTCAAGCCAAAGGGGTAGAAAAACTGCGTACCAAGTCGCCAAAAAGTGAAGAAATTGGGCCTGTTTGGGTCTTTTCAAGCGCGAACCGCATACCTTTCTGCCGTGCGGCCTGACCTGGGCTCGCGCGAGTGACCAGGGG
The DNA here is from genome assembly GCA_948146395.1 of Fragum whitleyi. NCBI lineage: Eukaryota > Metazoa > Mollusca > Bivalvia > Cardiida > Cardiidae > Fragum > Fragum whitleyi. Next base: position 26,325,607 of record OX411560.1, on the reverse strand, counting down.
ACCATCTGAACCTGCAACGCTCCGAGTTTCGGGTTGATGGGTCAAGGCAAAGGGGTAGAAAACTGCCTACCAAGCTGCCAACAGTCAAGGCCTTTGGGTTTTTTAGGGTTTTTCAACAGTGAACCGCATACCCTTGGGCTGAGCGGGCTGACCTGGGCTCGCGCGAGTGACCAGGGGACCACCCGAACCTGCAACATTCCAAGTTTCGGGTCAATCGGTCAAGCCAAAGGGGTAGAAAACTGCCTACCAAGTTGCCAACAGTGAAGGCCTTTGGGCTTGTTTTGGTTTTTCAACAGTGAACCGCATGCCCTTCTGCTGTGCGGTCTGACCTGGGCTCGCGCGAGTGACCACGGGACCATCTGAACTTGCAACCCTCCAAGTTTCGGGTCGATCAGTCAAGGTCAAGGTCGAACCTTTTGGCCAGGTATGCCAATTTGAGCGGCATAGAGCATTGGCTTCGCCTGTGCGGTCTGATCTGGGCTCGCGCGAGAGACCAGGGGACCCCCCCAACATGCAATGCCCAGAGTTCCGGGTCGATAGGTCAAGCCAAAGGGGTAGAAAAACTGCGTACCAAGTCGCCAAAAAGTGAAGAAATTGGGCCTGTTTGGGTCTTTTCAAGCGCGAACCGCATACCTTTCTGCCGTGCGGCCTGACCTGGGCTCGCGCGAGTGACCAGGGGACCATCTGAACCTGCAACGCTCCGAGTTTCGGGTTGATGGGTCAAGGCAAAGGGGTAGAAAACTGCCTACCAAGCTGCCAACAGTCAAGGCCTTTGGGTTTTTTAGGGTTTTTCAACAGTGAACCGCATACCCTTGGGCTGAGCGGGCTGACCTGGGCTCGCGCGAGTGACCAGGGGACCACCCGAACCTGCAACATTCCAAGTTTCGGGTCAATCGGTCAAGCCAAAGGGGTAGAAAACTGCCTACCAAGTTGCCAACAGTGAAGGCCTTTGGGCTTGTTTTGGTTTTTCAACAGTGAACCGCATGCCCTTCTGCTGTGCGGTCTGACCTGGGCTCGCGCGAGTGACCACGGGACCATCTGAACTTGCAACCCTCCAAGTTTCGGGTCGATCAGTCAAGGTCAAGGTCGAACCTTTTGGCCAGGTATGCCAATTTGAGCGGCATAGAGCATTGGCTTCGCCTGTGCGGTCTGATCTGGGCTCGCGCGAGAGACCAGGGGACCCCCCCAACATGCAATGCCCAGAGTTCCGGGTCGATAGGTCAAGCCAAAGGGGTAGAAAAACTGCGTACCAAGTCGCCAAAAAGTGAAGAAATTGGGCCTGTTTGGGTCTTTTCAAGCGCGAACCGCATACCTTTCTGCCGTGCGGCCTGACCTGGGCTCGCGCGAGTGACCAGGGGACCATCTGAACCTGCAACGCTCCGAGTTTCGGGTTGATGGGTCAAGGCAAAGGGGTAGAAAACTGCCTACCAAGCTGCCAACAGTCAAGGCCTTTGGGTTTTTTAGGGTTTTTCAACAGTGAACCGCATACCCTTGGGCTGAGCGGGCTGACCTGGGCTCGCGCGAGTGACCAGGGGACCACCCGAACCTGCAACATTCCAAGTTTCGGGTCAATCGGTCAAGCCAAAGGGGTAGAAAACTGCCTACCAAGTTGCCAACAGTGAAGGCCTTTGGGCTTGTTTTGGTTTTTCAACAGTGAACCGCATGCCCTTCTGCTGTGCGGTCTGACCTGGGCTCGCGCGAGTGACCACGGGACCATCTGAACTTGCAACCCTCCAAGTTTCGGGTCGATCAGTCAAGGTCAAGGTCGAACCTTTTGGCCAGGTATGCCAATTTGAGCGGCATAGAGCATTGGCTTCGCCTGTGCGGTCTGATCTGGGCTCGCGCGAGAGACCAGGGGACCCCCCCAACATGCAATGCCCAGAGTTCCGGGTCGATAGGTCAAGCCAAAGGGGTAGAAAAACTGCGTACCAAGTCGCCAAAAAGTGAAGAAATTGGGCCTGTTTGGGTCTTTTCAAGCGCGAACCGCATACCTTTCTGCCGTGCGGCCTGACCTGGGCTCGCGCGAGTGACCAGGGGACCATCTGAACCTGCAACGCTCCGAGTTTCGGGTTGATGGGTCAAGGCAAAGGGGTAGAAAACTGCCTACCAAGCTGCCAACAGTCAAGGCCTTTGGGTTTTTTAGGGTTTTTCAACAGTGAACCGCATACCCTTGGGCTGAGCGGGCTGACCTGGGCTCGCGCGAGTGACCAGGGGACCACCCGAACCTGCAACATTCCAAGTTTCGGGTCAATCGGTCAAGCCAAAGGGGTAGAAAACTGCCTACCAAGTTGCCAACAGTGAAGGCCTTTGGGCTTGTTTTGGTTTTTCAACAGTGAACCGCATGCCCTTCTGCTGTGCGGTCTGACCTGGGCTCGCGCGAGTGACCACGGGACCATCTGAACTTGCAACCCTCCAAGTTTCGGGTCGATCAGTCAAGGTCAAGGTCGAACCTTTTGGCCAGGTATGCCAATTTGAGCGGCATAGAGCATTGGCTTCGCCTGTGCGGTCTGATCTGGGCTCGCGCGAGAGACCAGGGGACCCCCCCAACATGCAATGCCCAGAGTTCCGGGTCGATAGGTCAAGCCAAAGGGGTAGAAAAACTGCGTACCAAGTCGCCAAAAAGTGAAGAAATTGGGCCTGTTTGGGTCTTTTCAAGCGCGAACCGCATACCTTTCTGCCGTGCGGCCTGACCTGGGCTCGCGCGAGTGACCAGGGGACCATCTGAACCTGCAACGCTCCGAGTTTCGGGTTGATGGGTCAAGGCAAAGGGGTAGAAAACTGCCTACCAAGCTGCCAACAGTCAAGGCCTTTGGGTTTTTTAGGGTTTTTCAACAGTGAACCGCATACCCTTGGGCTGAGCGGGCTGACCTGGGCTCGCGCGAGTGACCAGGGGACCACCCGAACCTGCAACATTCCAAGTTTCGGGTCAATCGGTCAAGCCAAAGGGGTAGAAAACTGCCTACCAAGTTGCCAACAGTGAAGGCCTTTGGGCTTGTTTTGGTTTTTCAACAGTGAACCGCATGCCCTTCTGCTGTGCGGTCTGACCTGGGCTCGCGCGAGTGACCACGGGACCATCTGAACTTGCAACCCTCCAAGTTTCGGGTCGATCAGTCAAGGTCAAGGTCGAACCTTTTGGCCAGGTATGCCAATTTGAGCGGCATAGAGCATTGGCTTCGCCTGTGCGGTCTGATCTGGGCTCGCGCGAGAGACCAGGGGACCCCCCCAACATGCAATGCCCAGAGTTCCGGGTCGATAGGTCAAGCCAAAGGGGTAGAAAAACTGCGTACCAAGTCGCCAAAAAGTGTTGGGCCTGTTGGGTCTTTTCAAGCGCGAACCGCATACCTTTCTGCCGTGCGGCCTGACCTGGGCTCGCGCGAGTGACCAGGGGACCATCTGAACCTGCAACGCTCCGAGTTTCGGGTTGATGGGTCAAGGCAAAGGGGTAGAAAACTGCCTACCAAGCTGCCAACAGTCAAGGCCTTTGGGTTTTTTAGGGTTTTTCAACAGTGAACCGCATACCCTTGGGCTGAGCGGGCTGACCCTGGGCTCGCGCGAGTGACCAGGGGACCACCCGAACCTGCAACATTCCAAGTTTCGGGTCAATCGGTCAAGCCAAAGGGGTAGAAAACTGCCTACCAAGTTGCCAACAGTGAAGGCCTTTGGGCTTGTTTTGGTTTTTCAACAGTGAACCGCATGCCCTTCTGCTGTGCGGTCTGACCTGGGCTCGCGCGAGTGACCACGGGACATCTGAACTTGCAACCCTCCAAGTTTCGGGTCGATCAGTCAAGGTCAAGGTCGAACCTTTTGGCCAGGTATGCCAATTTGAGCGGCATAGAGCATTGCTTCGCCTGTGCGGTCTGATCTGGGCTCGCGCCGAGAGACCAGGGGACCCCCCCAACATGCAATGCCCAGAGTTCCGGGTCGATAGGTCAAGCCAAAGGGGTAGAAAAACTGCGTACCAAGTCGCCAAAAAGTGAAGAAATTGGGCCTGTTTGGGTCTTTTCAAGCGCGAACCGCATACCTTTCTGCCGTGCGGCCTGACCTGGGCTCGCGCGAGTGACCAGGGGACCATCTGAACCTGCAACGCTCCGAGTTTCGGGTTGATGGGTCAAGGCAAAGGGGTAGAACACTGCCTACCAAGCTGCCAACAGTCAAGGCCTTTGGGTTTTTTAGGGTTTTTCAACAGTGAACCGCATACCCTTGGGCTGAGCGGGCTGACCTGGGCTCGCTGCGAGTGACCAGGGGACCACCCGAACCTGCAACATTCCAAGTTTCGGGTCAATCGGTCAAGCCAAAGGGGTAGAAAACTGCCTACCAAGTTGCCAACAGTGAAGGCCTTTGGGCTTGTTTTGGTTTTTCAACAGTGAACCGCATGCCCTTCTGCTGTGCGGTCTGACCTGGGCTCGCGCGAGTGACCACGGGACCATCTGAACTTGCAACCCTCCAAGTTTCGGGTCGATCAGTCAAGGTCAAGGTCGAACCTTTTGGCCAGGTATGCCAATTTGAGCGGCATAGAGCATTGGCTTCGCCTGTGCGGTCTGATCTGGGCTCGCGCGAGAGACCAGGGGACCCCCCCAACATGCAATGCCCAGAGTTCCGGGTCGATAGGTCAAGCCAAAGGGGTAGAAAAACTGCGTACCAAGTCGCCAAAAGTGAAGAAATTGGGCCTGTTTGGGTCTTTTCAAGCGCGAACCGCATACCTTTCTGCCGTGCGGCCTGACCTGGGCTCACGCGAGTGACCAGGGGACCATCTGAACCTGCAACGCTCCGAGTTTCGGGTTGATGGGTCAAGGCAAAGGGGTAGAAAACTGCCTACCAAGCTGCCAACAGTCAAGGCCTTTGGGTTTTTTAGGGTTTTTCAACAGTGAACCGCATACCCTTGGGCTGAGCGGGCTGACCTGGGCTCGCGCGAGTGACCAGGGGACCACCCGAACCTGCAACATTCCAAGTTTCGGGTACAATCGGTCAAGCCAAAGGGGTAGAAAACTGCCTACCAAGGTTGCCAACAGTGAAGGCCTTTGGGCTTGTTTTGGTTTTTCAACAGTGAACCGCATGCCCTTCTGCTGTGCGGGTCTGACCTGGGCTCGCGCGAGTGACCACGGGACCATCTGAACTTGCAACCTCCAAGTTTCGGGTCGATCAGTCAAGGTCAAGGTCGAACCTTTTGGCCAGGTATGCCAATTTGAGCGGCATAGAGCATTGGCTTCGCCTGTGCGGTCTGATCTGGGCTCGCGCGAGAGACCAGGGGACCCCCCCAACATGCAATGCCCAGAGTTCCGGGTCGATAGGTCAAGCCAAAGGGGTAGAAAAACTGCGTACCAAGTCGCCAAAAAGTGAAGAAATTGGGCCTGTTTGGGTCTTTTCAAGCGCGAACCGCATACCTTTCTGCCGTGCGGCCTGACCTGGGCTCGCGCGAGTGACCAGGGGACCATCTGAACCTGCAACGCTCGAGTTTCGGGTTGATGGGTCAAGGCAAAGGGGTAGAAAACTGCCTACCAAGCTGCCAACAGTCAAGGCCTTTGGGTTTTTTAGGGTTTTTCAACAGTGAACCGCATACCCTTGGGCTGAGCGGGCTGACCTGGGCTCGCGCGAGTGACCAGGGGACCACCCGAACCTGCAACATTCCAAGTTTCGGGTCAATCGGTCAAGCCAAAGGGGTAGAAAACTGCCTACCAAGTTGCCAACAGTGAAGGCCTTTGGGCTTGTTTTGGTTTTTCAACAGTGAACCGCATGCCCTTCTGCTGTGCGGTCTGACCTGGGCTCGCGCGAGTGACCACGGGACCATCTGAACTTGCAACCCTCCAAGTTTCGGGTCGATCAGTCAAGGTCAAGGTCGAACCTTTTGGCCAGGTATGCCAATTTGAGCGGCATAGAGCATTGGCTTCGCCTGTGCGGTCTGATCTGGGCTCGCGCGAGAGACCAGGGGACCCCCCCAACATGCAATGCCCAGAGTTCCGGGTCGATAGGTCAAGCCAAAGGGGTAGAAAAACTGCGTACCAAGTCGCAAAAAGTGAAGAAATTGGGCCTGTTTGGGTCTTTTCAAGCGCGAACCGCATACCTTTCTGCCAGTGCGGCCTGACCTGGGCTCGCGCGAGTGACCAGGGGACCATCTGAACCTGCAACGCTCCGAGTTTCGGGTTGATGGGTCAAGGCAAAGGGGTAGAAAACTGCCTACCAAGCTGCCAACAGTCAAGGCCTTTGGGTTTTTTAGGGTTTTTCAACAGTGAACCGCATACCCTTGGGCTGAGCGGGCTGACCTGGGCTCGCGCGAGTGACCAGGGGACCACCCGAACCTGCAACATTCCAAGTTTCGGGTCAAGGTTTCGGGTCAATCGGTCAAGCCAAAGGGGTAGAAAACTGCCTACCAAGTTGCCAACAGTGAAGGCCTTTGGGCTTGTTTTGGTTTTTCAACAGTGAACCGCATGCCCTTCTGCTGTGCGGTCTGACCTGGGCTCGCGCGAGTGACCACGGGACCATCTGAACTTGCAACCCTCCAAGTTTCGGGTCGATCAGTCAAGGTCAAGGTCGAACCTTTTGGCCAGGTATGCCAATTTGAGCGGCATAGAGCATTGGCTTCGCCTGTGCGGTCTGATCTGGGCTCGCGCGAGAGACCAGGGGACCCCCCCAACATGCAATGCCCAGAGTTCCGGGTCGATAGGTCAAGCCAAAGGGGTAGAAAAACTGCGTACCAAGTCGCCAAAAAGTGAAGAAATTGGGCCTGTTTGGGTCTTTTCAAGCGCGAACCGCATACCTTTCTGCCGTGCGGCCTGACCTGGGCTCGCGCGAGTGACCAGGGGACCATCTGAACCTGCAACGCTCCGAGTTTCGGGTTGATGGGTCAAGGCAAAGGGGTAGAAAACTGCCTACCAAGCTGCCAACAGTCAAGGCCTTTGGGTTTTTTAGGGTTTTTCAACAGTGAACCGCATACCCTTGGGCTGAGCGGGCTGACCTGGGCTCGCGCGAGTGACCAGGGGACCACCCGAACCTGCAACATTCCAAGTTTCGGGTCAATCGGTCAAGCCAAAGGGGTAGAAAACTGCCTACCAAGTTGCCAACAGTGAAGGCCTTTGGGCTTGTTTTGGTTTTTCAACAGTGAACCGCATGCCCTTCTGCTGTGCGGTCTGACCTGGGCTCGCGCGAGTGACCACGGGACCATCTGAACTTGCAACCCTCCAAGTTTCGGGTCGATCAGTCAAGGTCAAGGTCGAACCTTTTGGCCAGGTATGCCAATTTGAGCGGCATAGAGCATTGGCTTCGCCTGTGCGGTCTGATCTGGGCTCGCGCGAGAGACCAGGGGACCCCCCCAACATGCAATGCCCAGAGTTCCGGGTCGATAGGTCAAGCCAAAGGGGTAGAAAAACTGCGTACCAAGTCGCCAAAAAGTGAAGAAATTGGGCCTGTTTGGGTCTTTTCAAGCGCGAACCGCATACCTTTCTGCCGTGCGGCCTGACCTGGGCTCGCGCGAGTGACCAGGGGACCATCTGAACCTGCAACGCTCCGAGTTTCGGGTTGATGGGTCAAGGCAAAGGGGTAGAAAACTGCCTACCAAGCTGCCAACAGTCAAGGCCTTTGGGTTTTTTAGGGTTTTTCAACAGTGAACCGCATACCCTTGGGCTGAGCGGGCTGACCTGGGCTCGCGCGAGTGACCAGGGGACCACCCGAACCTGCAACATTCCAAGTTTCGGGTCAATCGGTCAAGCCAAAGGGGTAGAAAACTGCCTACCAAGTTGCCAACAGTGAAGGCCTTTGGGCTTGTTTTGGTTTTTCAACAGTGAACCGCATGCCCTTCTGCTGTGCGGTCTGACCTGGGCTCGCGCGAGTGACCACGGGACCATCTGAACTTGCAACCCTCCAAGTTTCGGGTCGATCAGTCAAGGTCAAGGTCGAACCTTTTGGCCAGGTATGCCAATTTGAGCGGCATAGAGCATTGGCTTCGCCTGTGCGGTCTGATCTGGGCTCGCGCGAGAGACCAGGGGACCCCCCCAACATGCAATGCCCAGAGTTCCGGGTCGATAGGTCAAGCCAAAGGGGTAGAAAAACTGCGTACCAAGTCGCCAAAAAGTGAAGAAATTGGGCCTGTTTGGGTCTTTTCAAGCGCGAACCGCATACCTTTCTGCCGTGCGGCCTGACCTGGGCTCGCGCGAGTGACCAGGGGACCATCTGAACCTGCAACGCTCCGAGTTTCGGGTTGATGGGTCAAGGCAAAGGGGTAGAAAACTGCCTACCAAGCTGCCAACAGTCAAGGCCTTTGGGTTTTTTAGGGTTTTTCAACAGTGAACCGCATACCCTTGGGCTGAGCGGGCTGACCTGGGCTCGCGCGAGTGACCAGGGGACCACCCGAACCTGCAACATTCCAAGTTTCGGGTCAATCGGTCAAGCCAAAGGGGTAGAAAACTGCCTACCAAGTTGCCAACAGTGAAGGCCTTTGGGCTTGTTTTGGTTTTTCAACAGTGAACCGCATGCCCTTCTGCTGTGCGGTCTGACCTGGGCTCGCGCGAGTGACCACGGGACCATCTGAACTTGCAACCCTCCAAGTTTCGGGTCGATCAGTCAAGGTCAAGGTCGAACCTTTTGGCCAGGTATGCCAATTTGAGCGGCATAGAGCATTGGCTTCGCCTGTGCGGTCTGATCTGGGCTCGCGCGAGAGACCAGGGGACCCCCCCAACATGCAATGCCCAGAGTTCCGGGTCGATAGGTCAAGCCAAAGGGGTAGAAAAACTGCGTACCAAGTCGCCAAAAAGTGAAGAAATTGGGCCTGTTTGGGTCTTTTCAAGCGCGAACCGCATACCTTTCTGCCGTGCGGCCTGACCTGGGCTCGCGCGAGTGACCAGGGGACCATCTGAACCTGCAACGCTCCGAGTTTCGGGTTGATGGGTCAAGGCAAAGGGGTAGAAAACTGCCTACCAAGCTGCCAACAGTCAAGGCCTTTGGGTTTTTTAGGGTTTTTCAACAGTGAACCGCATACCCTTGGGCTGAGCGGGCTGACCTGGGCTCGCGCGAGTGACCAGGGGACCACCCGAACCTGCAACATTCCAAGTTTCGGGTCAATCGGTCAAGCCAAAGGGGTAGAAAACTGCCTACCAAGTTGCCAACAGTGAAGGCCTTTGGGCTTGTTTTGGTTTTTCAACAGTGAACCGCATGCCCTTCTGCTGTGCGGTCTGACCTGGGCTCGCGCGAGTGACCACGGGACCATCTGAACTTGCAACCCTCCAAGTTTCGGGTCGATCAGTCAAGGTCAAGGTCGAACCTTTTGGCCAGGTATGCCAATTTGAGCGGCATAGAGCATTGGCTTCGCCTGTGCGGTCTGATCTGGGCTCGCGCGAGAGACCAGGGGACCCCCCCAACATGCAATGCCCAGAGTTCCGGGTCGATAGGTCAAGCCAAAGGGGTAGAAAAACTGCGTACCAAGTCGCCAAAAAGTGAAGAAATTGGGCCTGTTTGGGTCTTTTCAAGCGCGAACCGCATACCTTTCTGCCGTGCGGCCTGACCTGGGCTCGCGCGAGTGACCAGGGGACCATCTGAACCTGCAACGCTCCGAGTTTCGGGTTGATGGGTCAAGGCAAAGGGGTAGAAAACTGCCTACCAAGCTGCCAACAGTCAAGGCCTTTGGGTTTTTTAGGGTTTTTCAACAGTGAACCGCATACCCTTGGGCTGAGCGGGCTGACCTGGGCTCGCGCGAGTGACCAGGGGACCACCCGAACCTGCAACATTCCAAGTTTCGGGTCAATCGGTCAAGCCAAAGGGGTAGAAAACTGCCTACCAAGTTGCCAACAGTGAAGGCCTTTGGGCTTGTTTTGGTTTTTCAACAGTGAACCGCATGCCCTTCTGCTGTGCGGTCTGACCTGGGCTCGCGCGAGTGACCACGGGACCATCTGAACTTGCAACCCTCCAAGTTTCGGGTCGATCAGTCAAGGTCAAGGTCGAACCTTTTGGCCAGGTATGCCAATTTGAGCGGCATAGAGCATTGGCTTCGCCTGTGCGGTCTGATCTGGGCTCGCGCGAGAGACCAGGGGACCCCCCCAACATGCAATGCCCAGAGTTCCGGGTCGATAGGTCAAGCCAAAGGGGTAGAAAAACTGCGTACCAAGTCGCCAAAAAGTGAAGAAATTGGGCCTGTTTGGGTCTTTTCAAGCGCGAACCGCATACCTTTCTGCCGTGCGGCCTGACCTGGGCTCGCGCGAGTGACCAGGGGACCATCTGAACCTGCAACGCTCCGAGTTTCGGGTTGATGGGTCAAGGCAAAGGGGTAGAAAACTGCCTACCAAGCTGCCAACAGTCAAGGCCTTTGGGTTTTTTAGGGTTTTTCAACAGTGAACCGCATACCCTTGGGCTGAGCGGGCTGACCTGGGCTCGCGCGAGTGACCAGGGGACCACCCGAATCTCAATAACGGTAGATGATACGGGCTCACCAATCAAATATCGACTCGGGTATTCTGCGTAATTAATGAACTGGCAGAGCGGGGCTTAGCCGTAACATAATCAGGCGAGTTAGCTTTTTAATATTCTGAGTCAACTGAAAACTTAGTCGGCAATAATCGTGAACGCTTGCAAATAACTGTATCATAAAACCAAAAGGATCACGTGCTCATAGAAAGTGCACACATTTCATATATGGGTTACCAAAGCCTCGTAAGACAAGCTGAAGTTACGAGGGTTTGGTTACCAACCTACGAATTAAGGTCCTGAGTTATTATGATTAAATAGCTGATCTACCTTAACCTCGAGTGCAACGACCCGTTACTTTGGCTCCGCCCTGCCAGGGCATTTAAAATTAATTATATCTCCATCAAAGGTCAGGATTTAAGAAAAAATAGTTCGCACCTAATTTAATTTCATCCTACGCATGAAATGTAGCAGAGCTCTTGCACTTAGCGCAACCTCATTTCAAGCTATTTTCTGTTGTTTTAACACTAAACGGTGTGGCAAAAGGAGCGTATCATATTTTCAAACCGGACTATTTGAGGGTACAACGACCTAGGAAGTTAATCATGACCGGTCGCACCCAACCCGATTTATGGCCTTCTTTGTTCCATATAAAATTGCTCAACTTTCAGGTGCTGCAGCGCATTCCACAACAAACTGCTTATATATTATGTCATTAGCGCTGCATCTCCATTCATTGTTCTGTTTTTGAGACTAAAAAACTTGGTCTTTCAGGTTTAAGTTTTTGGCTATTCACGCCATATTAAAGGAACCGCCATTTTCCAACCAATGAAGAGGACAATTAGTTCGGGTACGCCCCCCGTCGCTCATCCGTCCTCCCGGAAAGGAAATCGTGCTCAAAAAAAAGATCAAACGAAGCATCATATTAAAGATGAGATGTAGGTAAGCGCCTCTAATAATTAGATCGGTATTCATCCAAGTTTGAATAGCTTATCGACGCAATAACTTTTGGTGAAAATAAGCGTAATTACAAATAAAAATATCATGAATTCTACTCCAGGTTCGAGGTTGAAGTATATCGCTATATAACACGAAGAAATGAAAGGCCATGTCTGCAGGTCTTGCTGTTTTTACAAATTTCCAAATCGAAGGTGCTTCAAACGATTTCACGAGAAAAACATATTGTATTTATAAGACACAGGCTACCCGATTATATAATTTCGTAGGCGCCCACGAGCGCTTCGATACCATCAACATACTTCTTGTCAGTATCGTCTTATTTAAGGTGTTCAATTATGATATTTCTAATATTCAAATATAATAACATGAATTTGGTATTTCACAATTATGCTGAAGTCGCATAAAAATCGATGACGCCTTATTTTCATTTGCCGATTAGTAAAATAAGCATCGACCGCGCCCGGTGATATCAGGATGAAATATTCATTTTCGGTGGGACGATGTCTTAGCATTTGTTCTGTGATAAGAAAGAAATAAGATGGTCGATTAAACACAGCGTTCTGAAGTTACGCCGGAGAGATGTCGGCGATACGGAACCGGAAGAGAAATAGCCAGAAAAGACAAAAATACGTCTGCAATGTATACAAAATCGACCTGAGGCCAATGATCGGCCCTAGCAGTAGTATATTCGGGACAGTATCTTCCTTATTTTGTAATCATAGTCGATGGTGTAAATTTTAAAAAAAGGCGGGCTGTGGTTGCCGCCAATTTTTCATAAAAGGCGCAATTTGGTGCGATGATGACACGGCATAAAATCAAGGTTAATGTATTCAATAATATGTTGCTCAGAAGCCGGTACATCGAAAAAATATGATTTTGTAGCGTATTAGCCGGCACCGTCCCCCCCCCCCCCCCCCAACTTTTTTCTTCCATTATAATGGAGGCTTCGTGAATGATGGTTGCGTTTTTGAAAGCCCTTTTATAACAATTATTTGTTTTCTCAGGAATTGCCGGTATCGGAAAAAAAATAGCCTATGAATGTTTCATTCGGCTAAAGATGCGTGTTCAACAGTAGTGTTATTTAACTGTTTCACAGTTAAATAACACTACTTTCAACCCAAGCCGCCGTCATAGCGCAGTTGGTAGCGCGTCGGACTGTCAAACTAGAGTTCGCGGGTTCGATCCCCGACGGCGGCACTCATTCTTTCCGACTATTTGTCTCTCACCAATGGGTTGATAATCGTAGACCTATGTGAGATAGCGACTGGAGGCTAGGAAAGAATGTGGTGGTTGTACTGGTGATAGAAATACCAGGAATCCATTGTAAGGTGCTCCAGCCGCCGCGATATAACTGAAATAATGTTGCAAGCGGCGTAAAACTCCATTCAATCAATCAACTTTCAACCCAGCGAGCCCCAATAATCATGCTCTGACGTCAATTTTTTTCACGTTTGAGGTCTTTGGCCCCGGGATAGTTTAATAATTACATTGTTTCAGTGGTCTGGGTTTTTTATCGTTATATATTAGTAGACATTATTTTTAGTAACTGATATCATCATATTGTGAGTCTACTCCGTACAAGACCACATCGTCAGTAGCAAATATGACACAAAAGCATATGGATCTCGATCATTGTGAAATAGGTGGATTTTGTTCTGTGCGTTTGGACAATCACGAAGCGAGTGGTAAGTTAGATGACCGCTTTTCTCTGATAGTCAAGCGATCCAACCGACTGACTTATATTCTTCTTCGGAGTGGTTGTAATTGCATCAAAATACCTTTCGAAGTGTTTGACGCCGTTTGTTACTCGCAAATAACAATCCAGTTTTTAAAGAAACCCTCGAGAACAGGGAAGACGATATGTGGTTGTGTATTTATTGTGGCCGTCAATTTTTGTCGACGCAAGGCATTCAACACGATGTGCTGCTTTGAATTAAATTTGATGACCGAGATCAGACGTTTTGACGAACAAGATCAGACGTCATTTTTGACGAGCGAGATCAGGCGTTATTTTCTGGAAAACATGTGTAACTCGTAAGACTTTTTGTTGAACTTTTTCTACGCACAAGCAATTAAGGAAACGGTGCATTAGCAGCGAAGGATGTCGGTTCGCGTCTCTTTCTAAAACGGACCATTCCTGTGATTCTCTGAATTCCCGAGAACAATATTTTTTGAGGAAACTCGAAGCGTTGCAGGTTCAGAATGTCCCCTGGTCACTCGCCCGAGCGAAGGTCAGGCCGCGAGGCAGAAAGGTATGCGGTTCAAAAAAGACCAAAACAATTTCAAATTTTTCACTTCACTTTTTGGCGACTTGGTACGCAGTTTTTCTACCCCTTTGGCTTGACCTATTGACCCGGAACTCTGGGCATTGCATGTTGGGGTGGTCCCCTGGTCTCTCGCGCGAGCCCAGATCAGACTGCACAGCCGAAGCCAATGCTCTATGCCGCTCAAATTGGCATACCTGGCCAAAAGGGTCGTCCTTGACCTTGACTGATCGACCTGAAACTCGGAGCGTTGCAATTGGTACCGTGGTCACTCGCGCGATCCCAGGTCAGACCGCACAGCAGAAAGGTATGCCGTTCACTGTTGAAAAACCAAAACAAGCCTAAAGGCCTCACTGTTGGCAACTTGGTAGGCAGTTTTCTACCCCGTTCGTTTGGCCGATCGACCCGAAACTGGGAATGTTGCAGGTTCGTTTGGTCCCCTGGTCCATCGAGCGAGCCAAGGTCAGCCCGCTCAGCCCTAAGGTATGCGGTTCACTGTTGAAAAATTCTAACAAACCCAAAGGCCTTGACTGTTGGCAACTTGGTAGGCAGTTTTCTTCCCCTTTGCCTTTACCCATCGACCCGAAACTCGGAGCGTTGCAGGTTCAAATGGTCCCTTGGTCACTCGCGCGTGCCCAGGTCAGGCTGCACGGCAAAAATTTATGCGGTTTGCTTTTGAAGAAACCAAAACAATCCCAATTTCTTCACTTTTTTGGCGACTTGGTACGCAAATTTATTCTACCCCTGGTTTGACCTATCGACCCGGAACTCTGGGCATGTTGGGGGGGGGATCCCCTGGTCTCTCGCGCGAGGCTCCAGATCAGACCGCACAGGCGAAGTCAATGATCTATGCCGCTCAAATTGGCATACCTGGCCAAAAGGGTCGACCAAGGGTATGCGGTTCAGTGTTGAAACAATACCAAAGGCCTTGACTGTTGGCAAGTTGGTAGGCAGTTTTTCTAACCCTTTGCCTTGACCCATCGACCCGAAAGTTCGGAGCGTTGGAGGTTCAGATTGTCCCCTGGACACTCTTGCGAGCCCTGGTTAGGCTGAACGGCAGAAAGGTATGCGGTTCGCTTTTGAAAAGACCAAAACAAGCCCAATTTCTTCACTTTTTGGTGACTTGGTACGTAGTTTTTCTACCCCTTTGCCTTGACCTATCAACCCGGAACTCTGGGCATTGCATGTTAGGGTGGTCCCCTGGTCTCTCGAGCGAGCCCAGATCAGACAACACAGCCGAAGCCAATGCGCTATGCCGCTCAAATGGGCATACTTGGCCAAAGGGTCGAATTGGACCTTGACTGACCGACCCGAAACTCGGAGCGTTGCATGTTCAGGTGGTCCCTAGGTCACTCACACGAGCCCAGGTAAGGCCGCACGGCAGAAGGGTATGCCATTCACTGTTGAAAAAAAAAAAGCTTAAAGGCCTTCACTGTTGGCAACTTGGTAGGCAGTTTTCTACCCCTTTGGCTTCACAGATCAAATATAATTCTCAGGAATTATTGTGAGATTTTTTAGAAAGTCGAAAAATTCAACAGCGTTGTCTGTCCGCAGTTACCTAAATTGAACCGTCTTCTAGAGTTCCCTTAGCGTTGAATGGTCCAGATCTCTTTGGATCAACAAAATGATTAACTGGGATGCCAAACCTTGTACATGTAACTCGCGCTTATCAATGCTGCAGTAACTTGAATTTTGTCTGGCGAAAGCGATTGATGAAGACGACGAATAGTAACGATAAATATCACCAGTAAATATCAGTCTCTTAGCATGTACATGTATCTAACAATTACGTTTCTTTAAAAAAAAAGGGGCGAGCAAATGTGACCTCAACTTTAATTTCAACTGGAGTTATACTGATAAAAGTCAATAATTAAAATATCGTCAATTCTATCTGAGTGCTCGATCGGAAAGGTAACCGATTACTCGATAAATGAAATAAGTACTCGTTACCATCCCTAGTAAAGACAGTAACAAGTTCTTATTGTTCAAGCAAGAAAAACTATTTATGTATTTTTTTACAATGGTACTGATGCATGAAGTATTTGTGTGATCAAAACATTGTTACTACAGACTTATTTAAACTGTTGTTACAAGATTTGGACAACCTCTAAGAAATGTCTTGATTGGGGGATTTTTATTATCTAAAAATACTTAATTAGATTTCACAGACAAGTTTATCAGAGATTGTATAACGAAAGTAAACTTTGATCTGATTGGTTGATCGGTAACTAAGCGATACTTGATATACAAGCGAATTTGATTGTTTCGATTGGTTATCGATTTTTGCGCAATTTAGCTCCTTCGTGCATATGTCACAATTTGAAAAGTTGTCGATGAGTGAGGAAGTCTTTTCGAAAAGTAGAAATTTTTTACCCGCCCTGGGCGGGTAACCCAATGTTAACACAATGTTTAACAATTTTTATTTATTAGTTGACATACTTTGTTTGTATAAGTAAGGCAAAAACTTGATTTGAGAGTTAGATCTGTGAATCTATTTTTCAAGAGTTGAATTATATAATATTACTGTACTTATCTAAAAGGATGAATATATATATAATAAAGATAATAAGGTGAAACTGAGACATCAAAAGTTAACATGTAAGGCGGGTAGAAAGAATATCATGTGATGTTTGATGATTACTTCTCTCAACTTATTATATAATCTTTGATAAGTTATGGTATTATTAAATATAATAATCTTAAGTTTGTTTTGATGAAATTTGTATGTATTATGATGTTGAAGTTATCTTGAAGACTTCCTTGCTTGAATGATGTTATTAACCTAATTATATGATCATAATTATGATTTTGGTGTTTGTCAAGTTATACGCTTTCGTATCATTGGGTTCGAAAGTGTTTTTTTGGTTTTTCCTCTGTCCGTCCTAAAATGTATACGTCGGTCTGTCTGTCTGTCCCTTCATTTGAGATAAATAAAACTATTTGCACGCAAACATTTCAAAAGTGATTTTTCGTACAATAGCATTATGTGTTATGAAAGGTCAAGGTTGTTCATGAATATTACTAGAATTTATTAAGGACACGGGAAAAGTTGTTTTTTTTAACCATGCTCTTTTTTGTGAATAAGCAGATATTTTCTGTAATGATTGTTATGTCATAATTTGAGAGAACTGACATATATGTACCCATCATGCAAAAATGGACCATTTGGTATGATCTTTACCCTTGTCATACTGAATAAAATCCTTTGTAAAACTTCAATTTAATCAAAGTCCCGAAATCACTTATTGTGATTCAGTATTTATTCAGTATTTATTTATTCTTTATAAAGAAAATATAATGATTTACCTTTCCTTTTAAAGAAAATCAGGTGCTATAAACCAAGATCTGATTGCACATATGTGACCCATCTCGCAAAAAGGGACCATCTGGGAATTTGGTCCAGCATTAGTCCAAAGGTCGCATTTAAACAATTATTTCACTGGAAAGTAGATTGAACAATCTAGATTCAGAAAATAAGTACATTGCGAAAAGTTTCGACCCTAGTCAGTTTGCGCAAACCGCGCAGTCTGACTAGGTTCGACACTATACGCACTACCCAGATGGTCCCTTTTTGCGTGACGGGTCACATGTGTGCGGGCTGATCCTTGTTTATATCTCCTGCCAAGGGTATTCAGGGTTCAGCATAACAAGATTTGAAACAACTTTTGTTTATGTTTACTGTTGTTTGTCTGTCCATCTGTGTGAGAAACTAAACCAAAAAACTTAATTTAGCCAATACTTTAAAGGCTAACCGCTAGATACATTGCTCATATTTAGCATGATGATGGATCTCGATAATGCGCATCCACAGATACCAAGGTCAAGGTCATGTGACAAGGTCACGGTCATCCGTCAAGGCAATCAATTCTTTTAATTCTGAATTTAGTATAGAATAAACATCGTTTGATTTTTTATTGATACAACCCTTTTTGACCATTAGAAATTCCTCTCAAAAGGGCCATTTTGAACCCCTTAAGAGAAATTTCAAGGTCAAAATAGAATATTTTCAGATTTTTGAGGGTCAAAACCCTGGTTAAAGGGTCAAACACAAACCCTGCAAGGTAAAGAAATATTCGTTTCGGGGAAATTTGTGTTTCATAAACACATCTTGTTTATATACAGGTCCAAATGAACTCAACCAGTAAACATCTTGAAAGAATTTATTCGGCAAGTTAAAATGTTCAATCTTGATAATTATGGCTGAAAACAGCTTTAAGTCAAGTAATCACCATTTCACAAACAATCATTCTAGTTTAGAAACAAGCTTCTAAAGCTATTAGTTTCTACCACTCTGGCCTGCTTTCAAAACTGCACACAGTCTAAGATAAAATTTGCACGACCAAGATGATCCCCTTTTGTACAGTTAATAACATCGTGATATTGACATGGTGAATGATTTTGGAATGAAATTAGAATGAAATTGAATGAGTGTGTGGAGCGAGTTTTGAGTGAAATTAAAGGAAGGGCATCCAATATTGCTAATTTTGTTCAACATGAACAAAATTAGCGACAATTATCACACACCTTTAATAAAATATACGTTCTTTTGTATTTGTTCGTCTTCGTTGACCATTCAGACACTTGAATGTCCACACCAGTTAATATAATCGAAGAAAATATAGATAGATTTGAATTTATTGCTCAAAGTTTTGAACGATTTTTAAATGTTTCCTAATGATTTCGGAGCGTTTTTGAGCGATTTGAGTGTGTGTTTCGAATGAATGAATTGAGCGCTGAGTGAATGATTAAGAATGATTTTGATCGGAAAGAGTGTCAATTGCACGATGTTTTAACCGTAAGACGGGTCATATACATGTACTGATGTGTTGAGAGAATAATGATATGAAGGTTGACACAGCTGTAAGCCCAGGATGCTTTTCCCCCCTTTTTTCTCGCGATGTAATGAGTCTGAGCAGGAGATATCAATATTTAACTATGACAAGTTTATGAGAATTTTGGAACAAAAAAAAAAAAACGCTAGATAAGGGATTTTTGAAGATACGATTAAGAAAAACTTCTTGATTGCTTTCTAAGGTGCTATAGAAAATTGCCATTACACAGGCTCCCTGTGATTCTTTTCTGAGGCAGGGCGTGGCAATATTTTCACAGTAAAATCTTTTAAAATCTTGTCCTCCAAAACCATTCGGTCAATTTCAATGGAACATAGCATGTATGTGCCTATGTACATTTGTCTTAGGTTGAATAGAAATATGGGAAATAAACAAAGCGTATCTTTCCCTCTTATTTTCTTTTTGTGAATGATTTATAAAGATGATAGAAATGTATACTAAACGTAGCTAGAAATGTCGCAGATAATATTTTAAATGCGCTTTGATTTTTAAAGGCATATTTTGATCTATTTGTTGTATAACCGTAGTGTTTTGGTTCACTCTTTTTTATTAAGGAGCAAAATGTTTGAAATACATTTCTCCCTTTTCCCTATTGTTTTACCCAGCTATCGCCGAAGTGAAGTTACTCGTTTATTTGGCAAATAAAAAATTGAAGAGAGAGAGAGAGAGAGAGAGAGAGAGAGAGAGAGAGAGAGAGAGAGAGAGAGAGAGAGAGAGAGAGAGAGAGAGAGAGAGAGAGAGAGAGAGAGAGAGAGAGAGAGAGAGAGAGAGAGAGAAGGACAGAACATCAATTATAGGAATTACTTCTTTTATTTATTATTACTAGTTCTTACGTTGCTTACAATTTATGCACACACCCGAGAGAATATTTAGGCAACATAGCCTAATGACACAGAGCAAGAATGTATAATATTGAGCGTATGAATTTTCGGATGCACGTCAACTTTACATTCGGAAAATCACTCGTTCATTTCCGTAAACTGCAACAGACCTCGGATGTATGAAAGGCGGATGGATGGATATGTCACAAAATCGTGCATTTTGTTAGGCGGAAATAGTGTAAGAAAACTAGCACTGAAGATTTATATCTTTTACAGTAAATAAAGACTGAAAAATCTTAATTTTTGAGAATGACGAATCATTCTCAAAATTTTAGATTTTTTTAAGCTGTTATTTAAGAATCTAAAGATATTTATATTAGGATACGATGGTTTAACGTCAGTGACTTAAACGAGTAGCGTTGGCGACGTCGAATGTTTTCACTCAAAGTTTCGAGGGCTAACGCCATTTTAACTGGCGTCATCGATTTTTTCCGACGAGTTGACTGAGGAACGAGTCGACTCACTCGGGAACCCTCGGCGATTCTACGGAATAGACCTCGGGAATAATAAGGGCGTAGCCATGAAACCCCGTCATATCGCACGTGGGTTTATATAACGCCACACCCATAACTGAGGATGACGTTGCGAAAAATTAAATCAACGTAAGGTTAAAATTGGGCATATTATAATTTAAAAACAAAACGCAGTGTTTTACTGCGTTTTGCTTTCAAATTGTGACATGCCAAAATGATCTCCACAGACAATCGGAAAGCATTAAAGCAATATACTATTCTTCTAGCGTATTAACCAAAGTACCACCAGGAGCCGAATTACCGAAAAAATGACCCAAAATCACTACACTTACGTCCGAGGTACTTTTCAGTTTACGGAAATGTCCGAGCGATGTTCCGAATGGAGTCGACTGTCACCTCCTGATCGCATGACAGGGCTGGACTCATTCGGAACATCACTCGGCCATTTCCGTGAAACTGCAACAGGTTGATCCATTCGGAGCATCACTCGGCTATTTCCGTGAACTACAACAGAGGTGCGTTCGTTAGAGCGAGATTCTTAAGACTCTTATTAAGATTTTTAAGATAAAGCGTTCGGTAGAGCGAGATTTTTAAGCCGCTTAATGAGAATCTTGAGATATCTCAATGAGGAAACGAAGATGGTTTTGCATTGCCTTAAAACGAGTAGTCATGATGACGTCGAATGTTTTCACTCAAAATATCGAAAATCGTTCATTACGATTGTCTTAAAAATCTCATTTAGATGAATTTTTCATCTTGCTCTAACGAACGCACCTCAGACCTCGGATGTATGTAAGGCGTATGGGTATGTAACAAAATTGTACATTTTGTTTAGCGGAAACATTGTTAGAAATCTACCGAACCGGCGCTATCTTTTAAATAGATTGATATTTTTACAGTAAATAACGACTGAAAAATCTAATTTTTGAGAATAACGATGAGTTTTTCCTTCGGGGACGCGATGGTTTTACGTCAGTGACTTCAAACGAGTAGCGTTGGTGACGTCGAATGTTTTCACTCAAAGTTTCGAGGGCTTACGCCATTTTAACTGACGTCATCGATATGTTCCAAGGTTTTCCCGTAATTTTTGAAAATTGTCCGTCTATGTACATCCCAATCGGGAACCTTCAGCGATTCTACGGAAAAGTCCGAGCGATGTTCCGAATGATGTACACCCGAGGTTCAGTGATCGTGAGATTGGCCGAGTGGAATGCAGGCATTCGGAACATCGCTCGAACATTTCCGTAAACTGGAAAGTACCTCGTACGTAAGTGTAGAAGTTTTGATCCCGGCGTTTTTAGGTTATTCGGCATATCGAGGCTTTGGTTAATACGCTTGAAGAAAAGCAAACTCCTTTAATGCTTTCAGTTAGTCTTTATAGATCATTTTGGCATATCATGATTTGAAAGCAAAACGCTGCGTTTTGTTTTCAAATCATAGTATGCCCGATTTTTGCCTCAGGTCGCATGATTTTGTTTTTTGCGCAGCGTCATTCTCGGTTTTATTTCTGACGTCATATAAACCCACGTGCGAAATGACGCGCTTTCATGGATGCGCCCGTAATATTCCCGAGGTCTTTTCCGTAGAATCGCCGAAGGTTCCCGATTGGAATGCAGGTTGATCGTGAGATTGGCCGAGTATAGAGTGGTGTTTCGAATGGGCTGGACTGACACCATGCTGCACTAGAAACAACAACAACTAAAACAAAACCGGAAGTCGTTCTTTCAATAACTCGGGCATAATGTCTTTCATTTCAGTCTCTCCCGATGACCACTTTCCCATTCAAAATCTACCGTATGGTGTATTCTCGACAGAAGATAATGTTAGTATGCATAAATATTTATGACATTCTTTAATTTCTATTCGGTTCAGTTGCAGATCAAATCGTACCCAAGGCAGCTCGTACCCAATTTTGTCATGTAGCCTGGTACAGTATTTTAACGATAAGAACTTGTCAAATGTCAAAAGGCTTAAAATTCAATTTGATAAACTCACCGCCTTACCTAAAATTATTCAAAAGTTACACACCACTTTTGTTCATTTCTGTTTATCTGGTTCAACTAAGCATCTCGGGTCTAAGAAAAGGAAATTTATGCACACAAATTAATAAAATAATTATAACATAAGATCAGACAAAAACAAGAACTGGAAAAAGCATAAGGTTATAAAGGGAGCTTGAATGTTGTCTTTGAAGAAGGGAGGAACCTGAATGTCATCTACAGAGGTGAATTTATAGAAAGAAGGCAGGGGTGTGAAATTCCCATGCCCAACTTGCGCGACATGGATTTTTCCTCCTGCGGACGAGTATATTTTTCTATGCCACTTGTCAGTGGACAATTGATTTCACATTGATTTTGACCAAAAAAGAGAAAGTTTATGATAAAGTTGATTCTTCTGAGCCTGGATCATGTCCTCATAACCCTATTAAGGCTTCATTACCCCCCCAATGTCACAGATTCTTGAAAGACTTGCCTCTGTTAAAGTTCACAAGGCAAACAGCAGAAAAACTCAAATAAGAAAAGTCAACTGAACAGAAAAATAAAGAAATCCAGGGTTTTCATTACCCAGTGATTTGATTGATGTAATTGGTTAGATAACAAAGAGAAAAATAAAGTGAACATAATGGTGACCTGTCAACACAACTCATTGGCTACTCAACCAAAGTATAATCCCAGCCTTAATATCATATTTAGTCGAATCAATTTTGTATATTGGTACTGGTATACTGGTATTTTTTCCATCCTTTGACTTTACACATGCAAATGTTGCGTGCCATCTCATAAAAGTAACATGCTTTTGCAATTGATTTCATCATGAAAAAATAGTATTTCAACGCCAAAAAGCAATGAAAAGTTATTATGAGAGAAATAGTTTTCTTGATGAGTTACTGTACTCTTTCAGTATACAGGTGATTTCATTTGTAATTAAGTTCTGTTATCCAGTGTTTTTTCTTTGGGGTTTGGGAACCGGTCCGAAACCAGGCTAATTGGGAAAAATGTGTAAATTATTCAAAAATTGGGATGAATAATAATCAATATGGTTTTGGCAAAATTTACATTTAGGTATAACTTATCATCAAAATAAATGTTTCTTTGCCTATTTCGTTATTTGAAATGAAATTGAACTAAGAAACAACATGTCTATCTCTTCTTTTTATCTTCCCAAATATTCCTGATTTACTAAAGATGAGAATCTTGCCAAACTGATTTGGCAAGATTCTCAACTTTTGCAAATTCGGATTTTTTTTCTTGATTTTGGGTAAAAATGGCACTTTTTTGCATTGGGAACAGGTCTGTTTTTGGGACCCAAACAAAGAAGGAGAAAAAACTCTGGTTATCTCACACTTTTTAGATTTTAGTTAAGTCTAACCCTACTCCTGGCAATACCACATTTTACCGCGTTTTCAAATACTGAGTTTTTACTTTAGTCTTTTGTTAGCAGTGAAGAATATACACTTTAAAATATTATACTCTATTTCGATATTTCAGCTAATGCCTTTTTCAAGAAATATTTCGTGGAAATGTCACAACTACATCTTTACACTTTACATTCTTACTGTGCAGCCATATTGAAAGTTTGTATTTGACGTAGCCGCTGGAAACATGACGTCATTTTGGCGTAATTAGTGTAACGTGATCTGGCAGATTGACGTTGCTAGACACAATGTCACTATTTGGCACACATAAGTCATTGAATACTGTTGGGAGAGTCCTCATGCTACTTTTAACGTTGCATCCATTTTTGAAAAAGGCATTAGCCAAACTATCGAAATAGAGTATAATATTTTAAAGTGTTTATTTGATTCCCTTTGGAATAAGTGTTGGACTTAGTGTGATGAATATAGTCAATCAAACAGTTTACCAAGTCATAATGGAAATATATCTAGTCACACAAACAGATTTTCAGTTTTCAGTTCAATTTTTCATCCGTCACAAATATTTCTACTTCTATTGATCAAACAGAGTTTATGTCCAGCACAGTAACAGGGGTAATTCTGTATCAGAATAGCATGTGCAAAAATATCTCATTTAGCTAAATCTAATGAGAAATTAAGAATTTTCAGTGAGAAATTTTAACAAATCAATGGATCAGCATGAAACAGTTGTAACTGCCTATATAATTATATAGGCAGTTGCAACTAATTTACAATGAGCCAACAAAATCCTTCACCAAATTCAATTTTCCTGTGAGATTTTTCTCTCACAAAACAAGTTTCAATGAGATTTTTGGAAGAAAAATGAGAGAATCTCTCGGGTTGTTCCCACTTCGTCTAATCCCATTTGGTCTAAAAGTCAAATTCCCATTTCATCTAAAACCTATATTATTATAAATTCCCATTTGGTCTAAAAGTTCATTTACTCATTTGTATTAAAAAAAATTTCTTTATCTAATGTTTATTTTATATTTTCTTATAAAATCATAAAAAAAAGTTGACATTCATGTTTCAATGCATAGCAAAAAGGTTTTGAAAATTACTTTTAACTTATTTCCTGATAAACTTTTATTAGAACCAATGAAATATTTGTTGAAAGTAACATATACTTTTAATCCTAAAGAGGTTATTATTCAAAATTATAAATTGATTTTATTTATTTATTAAAAAATTACTTTGTATGTGTGTGTGTGTGGGGGGAGAGGCTGTATATGACACCTTTGTGACATTAACACCTCTATGACACTCATTACATGTCCAAAGCCATTTGTAGACGAAATGGGAAATTGGTACAATAAGGTGTCAAAAGGTTTTAGACCAAATGGGAATTTTTGGTCTAAACCAATAATTTTATAGTGTAGACGAAATGGGATCAGACCAAGTGGGAATAAAACAATCTCTCAACATCTCACCCAAAAATGATCCCTTCAGTAAATATTTCGGTTGGTGATCAAACCTCTAGTCAATGTAACTGTTAATACACAAATGCTATTATGTGAGTAATGTGCTCAAATATCCTTATAAAATCCAGACTTTATTTTTGTAACTGAAGTACAACCCTCACCTTATTAATATTTTACTGCATTTCCTAGCTCCAACACTGATTTGATCTCTATTCATCACGATACATCTTTGGCCCGTTGGATTGTCAATGACAATAAGATTTTGATTTGATATCTATACCAGGGTGCCCACTAACGTACTTCAGTACGTAATTCGTAGAAATGCATCAATTCACATATAGATTAATAGGCCAAATGTGCAAGCACGTAATGAATAATTGATTAACGTAGAAAGATAATGACCGTTATGTGAAACTTTTGAATGAAAGAGTAGCTGGTTTGCATTAATTGGTAAGTCATTTATTTTATCCATTGAAGAAGCTGTGTGGCTTATCAATCAACAGGTAATTCTCAAGTCGTAAACATAATGGCAGCCATGAAACTCCAACTACTTATGTCTGTGTTTATAGAAAGAATTCAAAAGATTTTTCAGTGATTCAACTGACTTTTAACTTAAACCTACTTTTTTTGTTAAAATTAAAAGAAACTTATTTCTTTAATTTCATAAATTAACTTGCAAAATTTTAAGGGGCTTACACTTGCAACTAAAATGGTTGTTAACATCAAATTATGCTGTAGTTTTGCTGTACCGCTAGATTTTTCTTTGTACACTCAATTTTAAACTTAAAGGGTACATGAAGCCCCAAAATGAAAACCTATAATGGGTAACACGTAACATTCTCCATCTCATTATTACTAAAGAATAAAACAATGTTGAAAACATCCAGTGGCTTCCATCTTTAGGGAATAGTAATCATGTACTATCTTTTGACTTTAATACTCAACTGTGGCTTCCCTGCAAGAAATGTCTAAGTGTCAAAAAAGGATAATTTCAGATTTTTGAGGGTCAAAAATCCTGTTTAAGGGTCAAACACGAGCCCTGCAGAGAGAGGGGTACATTATTGCAGCTAGAATTATCACTGTTTTCCAATTAAGATTGATATTTCATTTTATGAACAACAAAAGCTATATTTACACTCATGGCTCTGCTGCCACAAGTGAAAATGAAACTTGTTAACCCTTGTCATGCTGAATAAAAAATGTTTGCAAAATTGCAACAAAAATCAAAGTGCTCAAAGCACTGGATGCACTAAATGCTAGTAGGTATTATTTTTGGAAATTAAATTTTTAAACATTTCGGTTTCAGAAAAGGCAAAACAGGTGGTATACACAAAGGTCAGACTGCACATATGTGCAGGCTGTTGTTTGTCTTTAGCTCCTGTCAAGGCAGGAATATTCCGGGATCAGCATGACAAGGGTTAAATGAAATATCAAATGCTGTTACACTAAAAACAAATGATATGCTCTAAATTTTTCAGCCAACACATCGTATAGGGGTTGCTATCGGTGACAGTGTCCTTGATTTGAGTGCTGTTAAACATCTATTTGATGGTCCGGTATTACGCAATCATCAACATGTATTCTGTGAGGTAAGAAAATGTAGATTAATGGGTTTTTCTACCTGCCGACAAATATATCGCAATTAAACTTTGTTCAAAAACCATTGTCCATTACTGGAACAAAGTACCATGGGGGGGGGGGGGTGCATGTTTGGTATGCCTTGTGACAGAGTGTGTTTTAACTTTGTCAAGAATAGATTAGTTCATAAGTGAGCCTTGGCAAGCACATTTAGATCTATTCTAGACAAAGTTTAGATCAACTTGCAGGGGTGTGGAAATTCATAATTTCTACATTTTTCCCTGGACAAGTAAAACACGATTTTCTACGTGTCCAATATCAACATGAACCTGTCCCCAAAAAAGAAATTAGATAAATAAGAGAAATTATTGTTTAAAGAGAAGAAAATGCCAGTATTTTCTTCTTTTAAAACAATATTTTCTACCTTTTGATACAAACATTTGCCTAATTTATCTCTTAGCTCTGCATTCCAAGGCTTGTCCTGAATTATCTTGTCCACAGACAAGTGGTAAAGAAAAATGTACTTGGTCGCAGGTAGAAAAACCCGTGTTGTATAAGTCGGGCATGGGCATTCTACATCCCTGACTTGTCCCAAACAAAGTCCTATATGACAGATCCTCTATATTTTCAGTAAAAAGTGAATTAAGCGACCACTAATGGGACCACCAAAAAGCGAAAGTTAAAAAGAATGGTTGCTTAGTACAGGTTTTGTTCACAATTTATAAACATAACATTGATTGAATGTGTATGTAATTTCACCTTTTTGCTTATTCCTTTGGTGTTAAAACTCGACCTAATCATCTCATTAAAATTTAATGAGTTTTAACTGCATAGGATTCATTTACAGTAATTTTCAGACCAATGAAATAAAAAAGTATTTTTTTAAGATATTTCAGTTTAAAGAAAGGGATCATGAAAATGATGGCGAAATGAAAATGGTGCCTTAATAGACAGACTTTACTTTCCTTTCAGCCAACATTGAACAGTTTTATGGGTCTTGGAAGGGAAGCTTGGAAGGAAGGCAGGGAAACACTACAAACAATATTGGCTGTAGACTGTCCAACTATCAAGGATAACTCTGCTCTACGAGAAAAGTAAGTAAGAATTGTCTCCCTTTATTTGATAAGTGTAAAAGGCTTTGAAGGAAGCTAGGGTGCCACTGCAGATAATATTGGCTTTAGACTGTCCAACTAACAAGGATAACTCTGCTGTACGAGGAAAGTAAGTAAGAATTTTCTCCTTTTGTTGGACAAGAGAGAAACGCTTGGATGGAAGTCAGGGAAATATTACAGATAATATTGGCTAAAGACTGTCCAACTGTCAAGGATAACTCTGCTGTAAAAGAAAAGTAAGAATTGTCTCCCTTTGTTGTTTTGGGAAGAAGAAAACATTGAATGATGAAAAAAATAAAAGAGCTTGAATAGATTGGCTGCAGGCAGTCCAATTATTGAAGATAACTCTGCTTGAAGAGAAAAGAAAGTAAGAATTATCTCCCTTTGTTGGTTTAGAGTCTATCGGATGGAGAATTACAAATCATAAAGGATAACTGCTTTAAGAGAACAGTAAGTAAAAGTTGTCCCTCTATGTGGGTTTAGGTTTGAAAAGGTGTTTAGAGAAGAAAGGGAGTTATAATAGATGTTATTGGTTGTAGTCAGACATCTCTGCTTTCAAAAAGCAGTAAGTATGAATTACGTCACTTTATAGGGTAAAGAAGGAATGTAGAAATAATTGTGCTTTTTTATGCCTGTTCAATGACGGTATACATTACTGGGTTAATTCATGATGTGAGGGTGTTAAGATTTGCAGAGACCCAAAAAATGGTTTAACGCCTGAGTTGAAGCACGATGGCATTAATGCATTTTGAGGGTCTCTGCGAATGTTAACTCCCGCAAAAACGTGAATTGATGCTAGTATTGCATAAAAAGGAAGGCTAGAATATTTAAACAGCTGTGATTGTGAAATAGTTCAAAGAAACGCTTCAATACCGTCACTTTTGTTTATACCGCCATTGCTTGGTAAATTCATGACGTCACAAAATTTAATGCTGGAATTCAACCAACCTCTGCAGAAAAAGATAAGTATCATTGAAATCTATAAGCTGTATAGGCCTCAAATCGAGGATATTTAAGTAAAAAAGCCGGGTGTTAACGATGTGTGAATTTACTGATTAATCCATGTTTACTCCAGTAAACACCCAGGTTTTGTCTGTGAATGTATGCCCATAACAATCTGAAAATGTACATTTTATGCAATAATGTATGATCACCTGTGGCATCCGGGAGTCCCCCGTTTGGGTAGGCAGACTGTTTCCATCTCTTTGTTTGGAGTATAACTCTGTCACCTTATGTCAAATTGACCTGAAGCTAGGCTGTTATGTTCCTCTCATGATTAGTGCAGTTGGAAAGAACCCCAACTATATTTAGCTTAATTTATGAGTTATTTTCTTGTGTTGTTTTTCATACTTCGAGATCCAGCAGTGTTTAAATGAGCCTGTGCGTGACAATTCCAACATTTTCAAATAATTTAATTTTAGTTGTGTCCATCATTTTTCTTGTGTTCTGATTGGCTGAAAAGTTGGTTTTATTTCACAATGAAAATAATTTTGAGCAATCGGCTCTTTTGTAAGCTTCCGCAAAAATAAGTCCTGTAAGAAATCTGTTATTGAACTGACTAATCTTTACATTTTAGCATCGTGATATTAAATTATAAAATATGAAGAAAATATTTGTTGATTTCTTTGAGGTATGAAACCAAAAAACCAAATCACACTCATGTATGAATCGGCTTCGCGTATTCATACAGTGTGATTAGGTTTTTAGTTTCATACCACAATGAAATCAACAAATACTCTCTTCACCTCTTAAGTGTGCACCAAGCAAAGACTCTTGACAGCCCTCTAGTTTTACCCTTTTGCACATAGCTCTGCCTCCATCAGACTTTATTCATGGACACATGAAGGCTACAGTGAAATGTCAATTAGCTCAGTTTAGCACCGGACTTAAAAACCATTGAAGTTCTACGGCGTGGGTTCAAACCCTGGCTGGCAACATAATACAACATAATTGTCTTTCGGATGAGCCAATAAACCCAGGCCTTGTGAGATGGTGCTTTACACAGAGCATATTAAAGAATCATGTCGGATCTCAGCAGTAGTTTCGTCTTGTATCCTTGCTTTATCCCCTGTAACAACTAACCGTCTTCTGGGGGCATGGCTCATATGGGCATGTGCTATGGTAGCGAGGATTGATAAACGAAAATACATAACCACACGCTACAGTGAAATGATTTAATGATTACAGGGCAATCAAACTACAGAAGGATGTGACGATGCACTTGCCAGTAG
This sequence comes from Fragum whitleyi, assembly GCA_948146395.1. Classification (NCBI taxonomy): domain Eukaryota; kingdom Metazoa; phylum Mollusca; class Bivalvia; order Cardiida; family Cardiidae; genus Fragum; species Fragum whitleyi. The sequence continues at coordinate 26,296,039 of OX411560.1, read as the reverse complement.
CCATCGGGGATTACACAGACTTCTACTCCTCCAAGAACCATGCCTTTAATGTTGGTTGTATGTTTAGGGGCAAAGACAATGCTCTTATGCCGAACTGGTGAGTAAATCAGAGGTGCGCTCATTTGAGCCAGATTCTTGAGATTCTAATTCAGGTTTTTAGCTTTGTTGTTTTTGAAGAAAAAACAGAGATATAGAGGATAATTGTTTGTTTCAGTATAAGATCGATTTATATTTGTTGAGTGAACAACCAAAGCTATATTTTCACTAGTGGTGGAGCCATGAGTGAAAGTATAGCTTTTGTTGTTCACAAAATGAAATATTAATCGATCTTACTCGAAAAACAAACAATTATTCTATTTCTTTAATGAAGAATGAGACAAAATGTGAAATTTCTAGGACATATTTTTGTAAAGCGCATAATTTTGCACATGATTGCTATGCAACATTCATTGTGATGTCACTTATTTTGCCCCGCAAAGATGACCGATAAAAACTAGGACAAATGGTCAATTCTCAAATTAGGGGGTATGAACATGGTGATTTGATTGCCTATGATATTAAGCTGTAAATCTTGACTCAGGTGAGTGATTCGCCGCCACCATAGCGCAGTTGGTTAGGCATAAGACTTCAATTCTAGAAGTCGTGGGTTCTATCCCTGGTGGCGGCAAATATCCTTTCTGACGTTTGTCTCTCACCTATGGGTAGATAATCATAAACCTATGTGAGATAGCAGTTGGAGGCTAGGAAAGGGTGTAATGGTAGTACAAGTGAAAGAAATACCAGGAATCTACTGTTAGGTGCTCCAACTGCCGCGATATAACTGCAAGAATGTTGAAAGCGGCGTAAAACCCATTCAAACAAACAAACAAATCAGGTGAGTGATTCAGGGTCAATGGCCCTCTTGTCTTATCATGACGATGAGTTTTAGAAATGCATTATTTTACAATCAATAAGCATTTTGTAGAATGGTTAGGGATTTCTTCTGACATTTACAAAGAAAAACAACACAAGAAACTTGTATTTATCTTTGAGTTCCCCCATAGTTTTTTAATCCTAGACCAGACATTGAGAATAAATATTAAGTGTGAAAGCCTGTTAGTTATAATGTATATTTCTTGTTCTTTCATTTGGAAACTATGCATTTGTTACCAAAAATAAAGTAATATCTGTTTTATGTGCTATGATTGTATTATATAAGAATTTGTGAAACTTTGAAAATGGTTATTCTCTTTGCATGCAAAGAGGATTCCATTTCTTTAACATTCTGCATGTCGATGGCTTGGCACAAAACAGTTGTAACTGCCTATATTTTTATAGGCAGGTACAACTGTTTCATGCTTAGCCATCAATAAGTTTTCATCTCATTCCAGGACCTATATACCAGTAGGTTATCATGGTAGAGCCTCATCAGTTGTTGTGTCTGGGACTCCGATCAGACGACCAAATGGACAGACGAGACCAGATGATAGTTAGTATGATTGTAAATTTTTTCTGGAGAGACAATGGACATATACCCCGCAATTAAATATTCAACTCCTTCTGGATTCAAACCCGGGACCTCTTTGTCCCAAAGCGAATGCTCTACCAGGTGGCTATGAAAGCTAGCTTGTACGGCAAGGCAGTCAAACATCCCTTATACTCAACCCGGGTTCATACATCCCCTCGACAATAAAAATTCTTCCAAAAATCTTCTTGAATCAACATCATCACCTACCTAATCACATAACCATCACCTCATGTGGGTTATTTATGGTGGGTGTCAAATGTAAACAGCAAAAAATATTCAACTCCATCGGAATTCGAACCCGGAACCTCTACATCCCAAAGCTAGTGCTCTGCCACATTGCTATAAATGCTACTTTGTACGGCAAGGTAGTCAAACATCCCCTATACTCAACCCGGCTATAGACATATGAGCCTGTGTGTGAGATTTCCAACAATTTCAAATATGCGCAAAGCAAAGACTCTGACCAGCCTGTGCATCCGCACAGTCTGACCAGAGTCTTCACTACACATTTAGTAGATAGATAAGGTCTCAAAGCATCTGTGGGCCATCGGGTAACTTTTATATTTACATTATGTGGCTGTCAAAGCTACTCCATTTTTGCTCTTCACGAACATTTCAAATTGTTGGAAATGTCACGCACATGCTGATATGATAAAAAAAAATCTGGGTTATTCAGGGCTTGTGCTAGTGTTATAAATGGAGGAGTCATTGACTCCTAAATCATGACATTTTAGGGGTTAAAACTGATTTTAAACAGGTCAGAATAATCTAAGGAGCAAATCATTTTGCATGTATAAGTGTCAATTGAAATACCATTAGTTCCACTGGCTGTTGTGTCCGTTGTGTGTCTGTCTGTGCATCTGTCCTTGCGTCTGGTCGTAAACTCCTCAGAAATTACTGGGTGAATTTCAACCAAACTTCACAGGAATGAGCCTTGGGTGACCCTCTTTCAAAATTATTCAAGAAATTATGATCCAATGAAAAACATTGATTTAATGGGCTTGGCTAAATTCCTAATATGGTAAAAAGCTAAATTTAACATGAATGATCCTTGGGTGAGCCTTTATCAGTCTACCAAAAATAATTGTGATTGGATGAAAAATATGTATTTTATGGACAGAGGTCATTTTTTTAAATGTTATGAAACTTTGATAATAATTTTTAGCTCGGCTGTTTTCGGAGAAAACCCGAGGTATTGCTATAGCCTCCCTGTTGTCATTGTTGTCGTCGTCGTCGTGCGAAAACTTTGACATTTTGTTATATCTCTGGTTCTACTGAAGGCAATTGAAACTTGGCACACATTTTCACCATCAAAAGAGCAACCTATACTATTAAGGGGGATAACTCTAGATGCATTTTTTGCAAGTTATGCTGCCCCTTTTTCGACTTAGATTTTTTCCCACCATCCAGCACTCGACAGCTGAGCGTAGGCACCCGTAGGTGGTGCTCTTGTCTCAGAATGTAGCTGATGGTTATCAACAAAATTACACTGCAATGATCCTTGAGTGACCCTTTATCAGTCTACCAAAAATTTTTGTGATCATATGAAAAAGAAATATTTTATTGGCGGAGATGATTTCTTTATATGTTATATGATGGAAACTTTGAAAATCATTTTCTCAGACTGTAACAAATGGATATCAATCAAACTTAATTGGTATGATCCTTGGGTGACCCATTTTCATGCAGCCAAAAATTATTGTCATTGAATGAAAAATATGTCTTTTATTGGAGGAGGTCATTTCTATATATGTTATATAGTTGAAACTTTGAAAATCATTTTCACCATCAGTAGAACCCAAAATATCTAAATATCTAGTCAAAATTGCCAAAAACTACATTAAAATCCAATTCAAAATGAATAAATCTTTCTTCAAAACATTTGAAAAGTGTTTAAGGTAGTGGACCCGTAATGGTTCTGAAACATTTTGGAACTCATAATCTTCTTACAATGTCAACAGAGGTTTCCTAATGAAATTATTAGGAAACCTCCGTTAACACTGTTAAAGTTCATGACTTCTGAAACATTGTGGAAGTATTACGGGTCAACTGCCTTAATGATGTCTCCAGAGAAAAGGGAGGGATGCAAATCTAAATTCTCGTCTAAACCCTATTTTGATGGTACATTGGAGTCAGATTGACGAAATAATCCAAAATTTTCTGTGTCATTGTCGTACAACCATGGACTTCATTTTCATGGAACACAATAACGTTGCTGTACACCCTTAGCTCATATCAAAAATATCGAATAAGGTCATTTCACTCCTGTGATATATATTATTTTTAAAACATATTCTTTATTTCTTTAATACTATTTAGTTGATTGTCAAGAAATAAAGGTAGATTATCATTTGATAAACTCACTTCCTTATCAGTGAAATTATATAAAATTCATTCCCTGCTTTCGTTCATTTTACCCTATCTGATGTTATTGAAGCAGAGCTCTAAAAGTGATGTCATCATAAATGTTGCAATGCAATAACATGCAAAATGAAGTACTTTAAGAAAATTTGTCTTGAATTGTCCACATTTGGTCTTTTTCTGTATTAAAGGAATAGAATAATAGTTTGTTTTATGAGTAAGATCGATTTGTATTTCATTTTGTGAACAACAAAAACAATATTTTCACTTGTGGATTTGCAACTCATGAAAATATATTTCAATTGTTGTTCAGTCAATGAAATAAGAATTGATCTTACATACTAATAATTATCCTCTATATATTTTAGAGCAGCCTCCCCAGTTCACAACATGTAAGCTGATGGACTTTGAGCTTGAGATGGCTTTTCTGACAGGGCCGGCCACCAAACTTGGTGAACCTATCCCCATAGATAAAGCTGAAGATTATATTTTTGGTATGGTGCTCATGAATGATTGGTCAGGTAAGTCATGAAGAAAATTGGGGTAAAAACAACTTTTATTTCTAAAAGATACCATATCTTGTAGATACTCATTTGAATAGTCTCTAAGTAAACAAAAGAATATATATTTTTCTATGATTCTCGTGATTGATTAGGAAGTTGTGAAAAAAAAGGGAAACATTTTATTTTCTGAAAGATACCCTATCTTGTGGGTACTCATTTGAATTATCTCTACATGACGATTCCAATGAGTGCCAAAAACATAGAGTTTGTGGTTGTAATATTGAAATATTTGAAATTGAAATTCAAAATATCAAGTTCTCCTTCACAATAGACAAAGCTGAGATACTAGGGTCATATGTTATTCAAAACTGGCTTCCGGTATTTTGCATATATGAACATAGTTTAAACAAGTCAATCTCAGTTATGCTCTCTGTTACTGTCAATCTCATTTTAGAACACAGTACCACAATTTAAGATGTACTTTGCTTTGAACTATTATTGTTGAGCATTGTCACAAATATTGGGAATGCTTGGTATGGTTAAAAAGTTGCTGTTGAATTTTAATTGGTCGCGACATCACTCACTGGATGTAAATTATGTATTTAGCAAGCAGCATGTCAATTTTCTAAATGTTATTCATTGATCTTGAATTTCTGATTGCAGAAATATTTCAGCATGTGACTTATCATTCTTTTAGAAAACAGAAAGGGGAGAATTACTTGAAGACACTTCATATTGGTAGATTCAGGCCTGTTGAGTGAATTAGCCGCTCAAATGGCTCTAGTTCCTTTTTTCATTTGAGCTTGACAAAAATTCATAGTTCCACTCAGTCAGACATAACATATTTTTCATAGATAAGTTCATTTGACAAGCTACACAAAGGAATAATAACTACAAAACTTTTCACTGATCATTAACTTTGTTTCAGCTAGAGACATTCAGAAATGGGAGTATGTTCCACTAGGTCCCTTTCTAGGGAAGAATCTCGGAACAACGATCTCGCCTTGGGTTGTGACGATGGACGCGTTAAAACCGTTCTGTGTTCCAAATGTTGAACAAGATCCCAAACCATTCCCCCATTTACATCATGAAGATAATTATAACTTTGACATTCATCTAGAAGTATCCTTAATGTGTGAGTATAATGAAAAGAGGTTTGAATTGAATGAGGTGTGTGGTACCTAATTTCTCAAAGAAGTCATCTTTAAAACATAAAAACTCAGCTGTGTTGAGTCTTGATCTGTTTTAGATATAGTTGATATTTTATGGACCTGAACCTTTTCAATGAATTTAGGAAATTCCAGAAATCTATTGTCAAGTTATTCCGCCAAACCTATAACACTGTTTGTAAAATCAATGGCTCTGTGCAAAATGGTTGTAACTGCCTATAAACAAATAGGTAGTTACAATTATTTGCGCAGAACCATTAAAATGATATCATCACTTGAACCTATGACGTTATTTTCACAGTTTCACAGCATTGCTTTACACTCTTGGAAAATTTGCATTTTTATAACACTAAATGTATTGATGCTCTTATTTTTAGTTGGAAGAGCAAAATCAAATCGATACTTCAAGGGGCTTTTGATCAACTGATTTCACTGACATTAGTAATCATTTGTTTCAAAAAGGATTAGGTCTTTCAAGTATCACCGGAAAAGAGGCCTTATGGAAAATTAGACTAAAACACCTTTGTTAACGCAATAAAGTCCACAATTTGCATCTGAATTGCTTCAAACTTTCACCGAATTATTTTATCAATGAAAAGATAGTTCCTTTTAAAATGGATCAGGTCTTTTAAGCATGAATGGAAAAGAGGCCTTATGGAAATGTGATAAAATTTTCTCTACCCATATCCTTTTACTGAAAGAGATGGCTTTTCCTTTTAAAATAATTTCAAATAAGATTTCATTACATCTCATACAAACCTATCATGCCATAGGCTTTTCAAAAGTCAGTAGAGGGTCTTGGTCCCTCAATTTCATTTATTGGGTAACTTATTGGGTTATTGAGTCAATATGGAATTTAATGAAGAGATTTTAAATGAAACCCTGCCGTTTCATTGGTTTAGTGAAATTGACAACCTGTTACTTCAAGTTTGATTAAATAAACAAAAGGGTATAATCTTTTGTAATCTCGATGGCTAGGTGATGAAATAACCAAGTAATTTTCTTCCAGTATTTTGTATTATAATCTACGAAAAAGTATATTCGTGGTGTCATCACAACACTAATGTAAGTGCCTATAAGTATATAGGCACTTACATTAGTGTTGCACTGACTCGATATAAAAAATAAATAATTGGCAAAACTAGGGTTAAGCTTGAATTTCTATCTTTATTCCCCCCCTCCCTTTGAAAGATCAGGGGCATATTGTTTTACCGTTGTCCGTCCATCCGTCTGTCTTGTCTGTAAATTTTAACCAAAAAAATTAACATTGCCTTTATTTTCAAGGCTTTTCAATAAACAATGCTCATATTTGGTATGATGATAGATCTCAATGTTCACACCTGCTGGTACCAAAATCAGGGTCATGTGACAAGGTCAAGGTCATCTTTCAAGGTCAAATTTCTTAAAATATTGCCGTTTCAGGGGCATTCGTATTTTTAAAAATACATCTTGTTTATTGTAGGTAAAGGCCTCAAGCAGCCAAAGACTCTGACTAGAAGTAACTTTAAGTACATGTACTGGACAATGAAACAGCAGCTTGCTCATCACACAAGCTCTGGATGCAACATCAACCCGGGGGATTTAATGGGCTCTGGAACAATCTCAGGGGAGGTAAGCCAGATTTTCACGAGAGGCAGAGCCACTAGTGAAAATGAAGCATTTGTTGTCCATGATATGAGAAAAAAATTGATCTTACTCCATAACAAACAATTATTCTATTTTATTTAATGCAAAACTGAGACAAAATGTAAAAAATTCAGAATAAATTTTCCTAAAGCCCATCATTTTGCACATACAGTGGAATATCTATATGTCGAACTTCAGGGGACTCACCAAAAAACTTCGATGTATAGGAAGTTCTACTAAGAGATAAAGGCGATCTTAGGGACGAAGACATAAGCGGCCATTATCACACTTAGGTATGACCGAAACTGGTGGCGAAATAACGGACGTATTTGATTATCGTGAGGCATTAATCGAATATAAAAGATAAAACTTATATTTATTTACATTTTTTATTTGTTTATAAACATCAATGATCATATAAAACATACATTTAAATCACAAAGTAAAAACATTTTGAAACAAGCTATCTATTTACAAAATTACATGTGCTTACATAGATCTATGAGACAATGACTTTTGTGTAAGAAGATTACATATCGCGTTTCTAAAGCAAAAACATATCTGATGATGATTTCTGCATATACAATTTCCTGGACAAATCATTCCCGGATTGGTTATCCAGTCCTTCCTTGGGTTTGTCATGTTGGTCGATGTTGATGGCTATCCCCCGTGTCTACCGGGAACTTCACCGATCAAGTCCCGCGTAGCATTGGCTTTACATGCTCCCGTTGTCAATAAGAATTACAAATTTAACGTCGTAGGTCACTTGCATTTTGTCGACACTTTTCATTTCAAAACTATAAATCACTCAACCTGTCACATTCTCTATCTGTTACAAACAATCAAACCCAATCAGATAAACAATCGATATCTAATACTGAGATCGCGCGTGTCAATTACTGTGGTTGACAGGTCGAATGTGTGAAAAACTACCTCGATTGCAATTTTTCATCAATCAAGGTTCGTCGTAAAGAGGTGTGAATGCACACAAACAATAGTGACGGGACCTTGAAATTGGTTCGACGTACAGAAAAAAATCGAGCAATGGATAACGACGTATGGAGGTTGAAATAAATAGAAATAAAGAGTAAATAGATCGGGACTTGAAAAATACTTCGACGTAGAGATAACTTCGTCTTATGGACATTCGACGTTAAGATATTTGACTGTAATTGCTATGCAATGTTTATGATGAGGTCACTTAGGACTCGGCTATGATATTTTCAGACATCTAAGTGATAATCCATAGTTATTTTTGGATAATCCACAAAGCATTAAAGAATAAGGTATCAATAGAGGAGGAGATATCGGTTTCAGCGTGCCTTCCTATTTGTTTATTCAACCATCCACCTGTGCCAGCGAGCTATTGACATGGTGGAGTGTCCTTCATGTGTGTGTACGTCCGTGTGTGTGTGAACTTTATCTTTAAACATCTTCTCCTCCCAAACCAGTTGGCAGATATTACTGAAACTTGGTAGAAAGGATCCTTGGTTGACCCTCTTCCTAAATTGTTATAGAAATTTGACTGACTCCCCAAATATGGGCCTGGCAGGGCGTGGCATTTTTTCACAGTAAAATCTTATCCTCCTAAATCATTGGGCTGATTTCAATGAAACTTGGCATGGATGTTCCTCGGGTGACCCTTTACTTAATTTGTTAAAGCAATCTTGATTGACCTCCAAATATGAACATGGCCGTGCGGGGCATTATTTTCACGTTAAAATCTTTAAAAATGTTCTCCTCCCAAACCATTGGATGGATTTCATTGAAACTTTGCATGAATGTTCCTTGGGTGACCCTTTACTAAAATTGTTCAAAAAATTTTGATTGACCCCCAAATATGGGTGTTGCAGGGTAGGATATTTTTTCCTGTTAAAACCTTTAAAAATGTTCTCCTGCCAACCATTGGGCCGGCACAAACTTTGAGCAGCCTAAATAGTCACATAATGCTTAAGAGTATTTGCTGACATCCTTAAGAGGGGTTAAGACCCTATCTTTCTTCAAAGGGCATAGCAAAGACTATGGTCAGACTGTGCTACTGCACAGACTGGCCAAAGACTTTGCTTTGTTCACATTTGAATTTGTTGGAAATGTCATGCACAGGCTCAATTAATTATTATGCCCCCTTCAAAGAAGAGGGGGTATATTGCTTTACACTTGTTGGTTGGTCTGTTCATCTGTCTGTAGAACATTTTTGTCTGGAGCATTTGTCAAAAAGAATGCAAGCTAGAATCATGAAATCTCATTGGTGGATAGATCTAACTAAGGAATAGTCCAGTGCACAAGAACCATAACTCTACTCATCATGTTTTTTGAGTTATTGCCCTTCATTAATAGACAAAGAATATATAATGCTATTGACCTGCTCTAATGGAGGGTGTAAATGTTTTAAAAACATCTCTTCAGAGGTACAGATAAGAGGGGGTAAAGCAATTCTAAAATCTGTATTCCTCAATGAAACCCTATGTTGTGGGTACTCATTTGAATCGTCTCGACAAGACGATTCCAATGAATACCCACAATGTAGGATTTGTGAAAGTATAGTTGAAATAGTTTAATTTGAAATCCAAAATACTCCCTCTATCTGTAGCTCTGTCTCTTGTTTATTTACCATACAGTCAGAGGATTCGTATGGTAGTATGTTGGAGTTGTGTTGGAAGGGAACTAAGCCTATAGATCTGGGTGAAGGGATGACCAGAAAGTTCTTACAAGATGGAGATGAAGTCATAATGACAGGTTTGTGTGTTGAGGATAATTAATTGTTTTTAGCTCACCTGAGCACGAAGTGCTCAAGGTGAGCTATTGTGATTGTGCAATGTCAGTCGTCCCATCAACAATTTCTTTAAACATCATCTCCTCCTAAAACCTGTGGGCCAATCTTGATGAAACTTGGCAGGGATGTTCCTTGGGTCAAGCTCTACCAAAGTTGTTCAAATAAATGAAATCCACCCTTAACTTTCCCTTTACCCTAGACAGAAAGGGTGAAAAAAGGAAAATCTTCAAAAATCTTCTTCTCTGAAACCAGAAGGCAGACAGCTTTCATATTTGATATGTAGCATGATCTAGTGGACCTCTACCAAGTTTGTTCATATCAAGACCCTGGACTCCACCCGGGCGCAACCTTTTTTACATAGAATGAAAGAGCAAAAATCTTTAAAAAATCTTCTTCTCTGAAACAATATGGCAGACAGCTTTCATATTTGGTATGTAGCATCATCTAGTGAGCCCCTACCAAATTTGTTCATATCAAGACCCTGGGGTCACTATTGGGCTCCCCCCGAGGTCACCACTTTTTACACAGAATCAAAGAGCAAAAAGGCATATCTGTCTTGCTCTTTGCTGAAAACATTCCATGGTATTGATCTTATGTAGAAATTATTTCCTTTTTGACATCTGCCTGTTTACTTGATGTGATGTTCCAGGGGTCAAAGAAACTCAGGTGAGCAATCTAGGACCATCATGGTCCTCTTGTTGTGTAAGATCACTTTATATTTCATGAATCAGGAGTGAACAACAAAATCTTTATTTTCACATGTTAGAAATTTTTAAAAGATAACAAAAAAAATGTAAAAGTGTTTGAAGTATCTGTCTTATTTTAAAAGCATAATTTTATTTTGCAGGGTACTGTGAAAATTCAGACTACAAAATTGGATTTGGTACATGTACAGGAAAACTGTTGCCAGCTCATCCATTATAGACATTCCATATACTGCGAACAAGTTTAAATAAAACAGACCCTCTGGCAGGGATAAATGATAAAGAAACAACAAAATACAAGTTTTGACTAGCAGAATACTGTGAAGATTCAGGTTTAAAGGTTTAAGTTGGCTTGTGCAGGGAAAACCCTGGGTGATTATCGATAAAAAAAAAACCAATAAAACTAAACCTTGTGAACAAGTTCAGAAAAGCAGCTTTGGCGATAAATGATCAAGAAACAACAAAACTATACCTTGTGAATAAGCTTAGATAAGCAGACTGTGGTTGATATATGATGAAGAAACATCTGTTATTGAGAAAACTAAACCATGTGAACAAGATAAAGTAAGCAGACTGTGGTTGATAAATGATCAAGAAACATCTGTTATTGAGAAAACTAAACCATGTGAACAAGATATAATAAGCAGACTGTGGTTGATAAATGATCAAGAAACATCTGTTATTGAGAAAACTAAACCATGTGAACAAGATATAATAAGCAGACTGTGGTTGATAAATGATCAAGAAACATCTGTTATTGAGAAAACTAAACCATGTGAACAAGATATAATAAGCAGACAGTGGTTAATAAATGAACAAGAAACATCTGTTATTGAGAAAACTAAACCATGTGAACAAGATAAAATAAGCAGACAGTGGTTAATAAATGAACAAGAAACAACTGTTATTGAGAAAACTAAACCATGTGAACAAGATAAAATAAGCAGACAGTGGTTAATAAATGACCAAGAAATAACTAACAGTGCTGTGAAAATTAAGGTTACAGAATTTTTGACATTTATAGGCAAACCCTCTTCCTGTCTATCCTTTATATACTTTTCACACATTGTTCAGTTAATAATGGGTCTTAAATATGTCCTATTGTAACCCCATTCAGAACACCACTCAGCCATTTCTTTAAACTGCAACAGACCTTGAATGTGTTTAAGGCAAATGGGTTCGTAAAGAAATAATGGGCATGTGCTACGGTAGCGACGATAAATAAACGGAAATACACACACAAGAAATAATGCATTTTATTAGGTGGAAACAGTGTAAGAAAAACTAGCATGAAAACAACCGATACTATCATCATTGTGCAAAAACTTTGACTTTTTCAGATATGACTGGTTCTACTGAAGGCATTCACTTGAAACTATGAAGGGGGATAACTCCTGATGTATTTTGTGCAAATTATGCCTGTTTTTTTACTAAGATTTTTCATCCACTTTCCAGCACCCAACAGCTCATTCGGAACACCACTCGGCCAATCTCACAATCAACCTCGGATGCACATAGATGGACTATTTTTAAAAAAATAAGAGAAAATCTTGGAAAAACTCAATGACATCAGTTAAAATGGCGTTAGCCCTCGAAACTGTGAGTGAAAACATTCGCCAACACTACTCGTTTAAGTCACTAACGTGAAACCATCATTTCCTAATATATATAACTTTAGGTTCTTAAATAACGGCTGAAAAAATCTTAATTTTTGAGAATGATTTGTCATTCTCAAAAATTAAGATTTTTTAGCCGTAATTTACTGAAAAAGATATAAATCTACAGTCCTAGTTTTTTATGCCCCCGATAGGGAGGCATCATAAATTTGACTTGTCCGTCCGTCCGTCTGTCCGTCCGTCCGTCATTCCGTCCGTCCGTCATTCCGTCCAAAAACTTTAACATTGGCCATAACTTCTAAATCAAAGCGGTGTCGGGGGCATTGTCATCTTACAGTGACAGCTCTTGTCTTACACTGTTTCCGCCTAACAAAATGCATGATTTTGCTACATACCCATCTGCCTTACATACATCCGAGGTCTGATGCAGTTTACGGAAATGGCCGAGTGATGTTCTGAATGCCAACAGCTGTGTATAGGCACCTATAGATGGTGCTCTTGTTCAACTTTTACTTTTTGCTTTATCAAACACCTGCTTCTGAGCACTATCACCTGCTTGCAATGCCATTGTACAAATTAATGGTAGGTAAAGAAACTACTGTAATCTGGGCATGTACAATCTGGTAAATGATAAACCTGCTACAAAAAAGTTGAGTTCATGATCCTAGAATAAAAGTCATGAGCATTAGCCATTTCCATATACAGTAAAAATTGTGTTAAGCGACCACTTAGGGGACCACTAAAAAGTGGTCGTTTATGGAAATGGTCGCTTAATAAAAAATACCATGATAAATGTGACAGGCCAGTTTGACAGCATTTATCGATGGTCGGTCGAGTCGTACTGAATCTTATGATGTTCGAACCCATAGAATCGTCTAATTGAGACGATTCTAATGGGCTCCAACAACATAAGATTCAATGATAACCAATTTTTCGTTGTGAATGTCCTCTTTTTCAGAGATTTTGCTTACGGTGAAGGGACTTTTTATGGTGGTCGTTAAATAAAATTGGTCGCTTAATGGACGTGGTCGCTCGAGCAATATCGACTGTATAAAGATGCAATTTACTTGGTCACTAGGGCATCATTGTAGCTGTAGTTTACAGAAAATAAAACATACCAAATGCAATTTGTTTAAAAATACAAGCGGCAAAATGTTATCTGCAGATTCTTCACAATTTTGACTAGTCAAAGTATATATGGGTCTGCTAATTGGTCATCTCATTTACAAACAATATGTCCTTTGAGGTAAAAAGTGATGGAAACTAGTGTAGACAACGAATAAATTGCTTGCGATTTCTTCATGTTTTTTATAATGCTTACAAATGTTTTAAATCATCAACTTAAAATTGTCGTCTGCAATAGCATCGAATTTGGTCTAGTCTGATATTTCATCTTCTGGTATTTGATTAAGACTTGTTTCAGTATTACAATGGCTCAACACAAAACACTTGTAACTGCCTATATGTTTATATGCAGTTACAAGTGTTTTGCTCTAAGCCATCATTAAGTGTTTTTGTAACTTTTAGATGAATCTCAAATGTGTATGTTGTTCGAAAATTAAAGGTGCTCAATTTTACTATGATGTTAATTTTGTCATTTGTTGATGGCTCAACACAATGCAATTTTAACCCTTGTCATGCTGAACCCGGAATATTCCTGCCTTGGTAGGAGCTATAGACAAACATCAGTCTGCACATATGTGCAGTCTGATCTTTGTCTTTACCACCTGTTTTGCCTTTTTAAACCAGAAAAGTTTCAGAAATGATATTTTCAAAATCAAATGCTGACTCAAAAGTAGGAAATACAGAGCTTTCAGCACTTTGATTTATATATAATTTTTGCCAAGGTTTTTCATCCAGCATTACAAGGGTCAACTGGCTATATGTTTAAATTCAGTTACATCTGTTTAGCACTGATGTGCCAATGGCCAGTCCAGCATAATTGTATCTGTCCAGCATCACGCTTCATCTGTCCAGCATTACTTCATCCAGAGGAGCTATTGTCATGGTGTCCATTTATGTGTGCCTGTCCTTGGGTCTGTGTACCCATTCGAAATATTTCTAAAAGCATCTTCTTCTCTGAAATTAGGCAGATTTTGACTAAATTTCACAGGAATGATATTTTGGACATGCTCTTTCAGATTTCTTCATAATTTTGATCAGGCCGTTAACATGGGCTCTATGAGCTGTTCATTACCAAAAATTGGTCCCATTTAATAAAATTTAAAAAAATCTTCTACTCTTAACTGCTGATCAAAACTCAATTAAACACACATTGAGATTTCTTTGTTAAATTTTGATCAAATAGATAACATGGTTCTATGGCTTGTCTTGTCACAAAAATGGTCCCAAATGATGAAATAAAAAATCTTCTCCTCTGAAACTACTTGTCAGAATTCATCCAAACTTCACAGGTATGATGCTCAGGATATGCTCTTTCAGATTTTTGTTAAATTATGATCGGGTTGATGACATGGAGGAACGGCTTTTCATGTCAACAGAAAATGGGCCTCCAAGAGTGAAAGATTAAAATCTTCTCTTAACCCATTGTACAGAATTCATCTTTACTTTACCAGAATGGTCTTTGGGACTAGCTCTTTAAGATTTCTTAGTTAAATTCTGATTGGGTAAATATCATGGGTGCTATGGGCTGCCACGCATTCAAAAATGGTACAGTATGGTTAGATCTATTATTCTTCACTTGTGCGTCATAATTAAACATTATTTCACAGAAATTATTCTTGGGACATGCTCTTTCAGGTTTCTTTGTTAAATTCCGATTGGGTAGAGTTTGGTGCTATGGGCTAGAGCATCATCAAAAACAGGTCCTATATTGTAAAGTTCTAAATAACAATTTTTCTCCGAAACTTCCTGTCAGAATTCATCTGAACTTCACGGGAATTGTTCTTTGGACACACTCTTTCAGATTTAAGGTGGTGGAGCAATTATAGTTATGCAACATATCGGAACTCATGAACTTTCACAATGTTGACAGAGGTTTCCTATTGAAAATCATTAGGAAAGCTTGGTTAACACTGTTGAAGTCCATTACTTCCCAAACGTTGCGGAACTAATATGGTATCCTTTACCTTAATTATACAATCCTGACATCCACGTTTTATGGGCAGTCAAGTCACTAAAAACTGGGCCTTCTGAGTCTTTTTATAATCTTTTCAAACTTCATTGATATGATCCTTAGGATTTAATTTCTCATATTTCTCTATTGAATTATTATATTATCATCTTTAGCTGCAGGGGCCAAAGGCCATCAAGCTATTCTCATGGTGTTGTGTCTGTTGTGCATGCATCCCTCCGTCTGTCTGTCAGTGGGAAAACTTTTCTTTAAACATTATCCTGCCAAACTAATGGGCAGATTTTAAACAACTCAGTTCTTAGTAGGAATAATCTTTGGTTTACCTGATGAAATTTTTGATTGCCACCATATATGGGCGTAGCAGGGCTGGGCTAATTTTCACTTTCTTTAAAAATCTTCTCTCAAACCTTTTGGCCAATTTCAATGAAATTTAGCATGAATGTTCCTTGAGTTGCCCTTTGCCTAAACTGTTAAAGACATTATGATTGATACCAAAATGTGGGCGTGGCAGGGCTTGGCTTATTTTTTGTTGAATTTTCACTTAAAAATCATGAAAAGTCTTTGGGTTGATTTCAATGAAACTGGGAATGGATGTTCATTGGGTGACCCTTTACCTAGATTATTTAAGAAGTTTTGATTGACCTCTTAAATATGATTGGACAGGGTTTGACTTGTTTTCACTTTAAAATCTTTAACAAATCTTCTCCTTCCAAACCATTGGGTAGATTTTTAGCTCGACTATTTGTAGAATAGGGGGGCTATTCCGGTCACCGGGGCGTTGGCATTGGCGACGCTGAATGTTTTGGCTAAGTTTTTAAGTGCAAGTGTTTAAAATCTCTGTTTCTACTAAAGCTTTTGCTTTGAACCTTTGCAAATGCTTCTGTGACCATAATATCAGCCTTTTGACTAAGATTCATTACTCTGATGTTGAATCTGTGGAATTTTTAGCTCACCTGAGCACATCGTGCTCAAGGTGAGCTTTTGTGATCATCGAATGTGCGTCGTGTGTCGTGCGTCGTCTGTTGTCCGTCGTCCGGCGTCAACAATCTTAGTGTTTACACTCTAGAGGCCACAAATATGGCCCAATCTTCATGAAACTTGGTCAGATTGTTGGCAAGGTCACAAGGATGAACCCTATTGAAAATGGTAAGGATCCATGCCATATCAAGGGAAAAGGGGCCTTAAAGACAATTTTCTTGTTTACACTAGAGGCCACAAATATGGCCCAATCTTCATGAAACTTGGTCAGATTTTTGGCCAGGTCACAAGGATTAACCCTATTGCAAATGGGCAGGATCCAAGTCATATCAAGGGAAAAGGGGCCTTAAAGACAATTTTCTTGTTTACACTCTAGAGGCCACAAATATGGCCCAATCTTCATGAAACTTCGTCAGATTGTTGGCCAGGTCACAAGGATGAACCCTATCGAAAATGGTAAGGATCCATGCCATATCAAGGGAAAAGGGGCCTTAAAGACAATTTTCTTGTCTACACTCTAGAGGCCACAAATATGGCCCAATCTTCATGAAACTTGGTCAGATTGTTGGCCAGGTCACAAGAATGAACCCTATTGAAAATGGTAAGGATCCATGCCATATCAAGGGAAAAGGGGCCTTAAGGACAATTTTCTTGTTTACACTCTAGAGGTCATAAATATGGCCCAATCTTCATTAAACTTGGTCAGATTGTTGGCCAGGTCACAAGGATGAACCCTATTGCAAATGGGCAGGATCCAAGCCATATCACAGGAAAAGGGGTCTTAATGACAAAATTCTTGTTTATACCTTAGTGGTCATAAATATGGCCCAATTTTCATGAAACTTCGTCAGAATGTTTACTAGGTCACAAGGATGAAGCCTTTTGAAAATGGGGAGTATCCATGCCATATCAAGGGAAAAGGGGTCTTAAGGACAATTTTCTTGTTTACACTCTAGAGGTCACAAATATGGCCCAATCTTCACGAAACTTGATCAGAATGTTTGCTAGGTCACCAGGAGGAACCCTTTTGGAAATGGGAAGGATCCATGCCATATCAACGGAAAAGGGGCCTTAAAGACAATTTTCTTGTTTACACTCCAGAGGCCACAAATATGTCTGAATCTTCATGAAACTTGGTCAGAATGTTGGCCAGGTCACAAGAATTTGGGAAGGATCCATGCCATATCACGGTAAAAGGGATGTTAATGATAATTTTCTTGTCACATTTTAGAGGCCACAAATATGGCCCAAATCTCCAAGGAACTTGATCAGAATGTTGGCCAGGTCTCAAGGATGAACCCTTTTGAAAATGGGAAGGATACATGTCATATCATGGGAAAAGGGGCCTGACAATTTCTTGTTCAGACTCTAGTCTTTAGAGGCCACAAATTTGGTTCAATAATCATGAAACTTGGGCAGAATGTTGGCCAGGTCACATGAAACTGGTTTAGAAAAGGCTAGAAACATATGTAGGGATCATAGGAAAAGAATAATGTCTTTCTTCCATGGTCATTTTATGATCTTTAAATATTTAATATTGCTAAGGGAGGACTCAAAGAGACGAATGTGAGCGATATAGGACCATCATGGTCCTCTTGTTACCCTTTTTGGACTTAGAAATGCTTTTGTGACCATAATATCAGCCTTTTGACAAAGATTCATTACTCTGATGTTGAATTTGTGGAATTTTTACCCTTTTTGGACTTAGAAAACTTACAAATTTTTACGTGTAAATGTTGTATACCAGTTATATCTCTATTTCTACTTAAGCTATTGCTTGGAATCTTTGTTCATGCTTCTGTGACCGTAATATAAGCCTCTAGACAAAGATTCCATTCTTTGATATTAGATTTAATGGAATTTAATCCTTTTCGGACTTAGAAATTCCTTGTTAAGTTTTATGTGCAAATGTGTTTTTCAGTCATATTTCTATGTCTGCCTCAGCTTATGCTTCAAAACTTTACACATGCATTTGTGACCATTCTATCAGCATCTAGACAAAGGTTCAATAATCTTTAACTGTATTTAGTGGAATTTTAACCATTGTCAGACTTAGATATTCTTGGTTAAGTTTTTTCTTGCAGATCTGGTATATCAGTTATACCTCTATTTCTACTTAAGCTTATGTTTGGAAACTTTGCACATGCTTATCTGACCATAATATGAGCTTCTAGACAAAGATTCTTTTCTCTTGACTTTCATTTAATTGAATTTCCAATGTCAATACTGATT
This sequence comes from Fragum whitleyi, assembly GCA_948146395.1. Classification (NCBI taxonomy): domain Eukaryota; kingdom Metazoa; phylum Mollusca; class Bivalvia; order Cardiida; family Cardiidae; genus Fragum; species Fragum whitleyi. The sequence goes on along the minus strand of OX411560.1, from coordinate 26,277,476 downwards.
TGCTATTACTATCCAGCACACGGAATAGTCGAGCTTTCCTCTCCTCCGACAGCTCTTGTTATAAAGTTGGGCATGAATATTCCTTATGTGATCCTTTACTTTAATTGTTTAAGAAATTTTGATTGATCCCCCATATGTGGGTGTGGCAGGGCAAGGCTTATTTTCACATTAAATTTTTTAAGAATCTTCTCCAAAAACCTTTGGCTGATTTCAATGGTGACTATTCACTTAAATTGTTAAAGCAATCTTCATTGACGGGGCAGATTTAAAAAAATCACAGCCCATCGTTTTTTGTCCAGATTTCGGCTTTGCCTTTCAATGTAACGCAGTATTGAGGGACTAGCATTTAAGCAAGCGTTATCTTTGGTAATTGGCTGTCTTTCATACCAAAACGAATCTTTTGCATGTGACGTTTGGTTGAATGACGTAATTACGTCTCTCAAATTTCTGAAGCTATACGTCGCGTGACAGATTTCAAGTTGAAGTAATCATAGGGAGGTTCGTGAGCCACATTCTCGTCTTTTACACGTTGGCGTCTTAGAAATATGATAATACAGAAATGCCGTTATGTGATCATCCTTCATTAATAGCCCGGTCACTGTTCTATTTGATGATTTGAGCGGCTTTCTTTGTATTGTATGAGTACTCATCCAGGGTGAAGAAAATGCGAAAACTTCAGACTGACTTTATGTTGAAAATTGGAACTATCGACGTAAAACACATAAAATCCCATGTTAAGCTTAGAATGGCGACCTGCAGTGTATATTTGAAATTTGGTCAGATGTATAAGGTCAAGACAAGGGGTCTTGATGAAGATTTTCTTTTTTTCACTTTAGTTTTTTTACATACACCTATGTTCAAATAAGGTCTATGTCAAGGCATATCCTTTTTATTTATATAAAAAAAAACCGGAAACAATTTGACCATAATCTTTGTTGAAAGCATTCTTGTTGGCATCTGCCTATTCAATTGAAGTGAGGTCCCAGGGGTATAAGAGATTCAGGTGAGCGATCTAGGACCATCATTGTCCTCTTGTTTGTTGTTACGATCTCTGTCTACTGGAAGAGCAAAGAAACACATAGCATTTTATACAATCCTTTGCGACTTCGACTTCACAAAAGCAAACGTCATGTGACATTGATTAAAAGAATAACATGCTTTCGAAACTAACTCCACCATGAATAATCTGAGACTATAACGGCAAAAAGAAATGAATATCGATAAAAGTGTGTGTGCGGAGAGGGGGAGGGTGTATGAGTTTCTTTACTCTTTCAGTATACAGGCGATTGTATTTGTAATCTGGTACCGATATCTCATGCTTCTGTTCATCCGACCCCTACCCCTAGCTATTCCACAATTTCCAACGTTTACAAATACCGAGGTTTGACTATAGAACGGGAATCCATTACAACGAGCTGCCCTGCGGTCTGGATGCAAATTTTTTTGCAAGAGATTAGAAGTTGACAAGTGCAAGGCGGATTAGCAGTTCTGCAAACGTTTTCATATTGAACGCATGGGTTGGGCCAACTATTTTGCGTTTTTTTTTTTATTTTTTCCATATTGAAAGAATGAGAAACCCATTTGGAACTTCGCTAGTATTTATCCTGTAAACTGGAAAGTACTTCGGGCGTAAGTGTTGTAATTGCTGGTCATTCTTTTGGTAATTCGGCTTCAGGTGGTACTTCGGTTAATACGCTTTAAATACGTTAAGATGTTTTAAAATACTTTCCGATCGTCGGTCGATATCTTTTTGGCATATTATAATTTGATAACAAAAACGCAGTAAAACACTGCGTTTTGTTATCAAATTATATTAAGCCCACTTATTATGCTCCCCGAAGGGAGAGCATATAGCCGCCGCTTCGTCTGTCCGTCCGTCCGTAATTCCGTCCGTCCTTCCGTCCGTCCGTCTGTCCGTCCGTCCATCCCCACCTATTTCTCCATAACCCTTGGGCCAAATCCAATGAAACTTACCATATGAACTCCCTATGATATAGTGATGATGCACCTGTGACGGTTTTTGGATTTGAGGCCTCGTCACGGGAAAAGGGGACTTAGGGTAAAAAACAGTTTTTCCCAAATTTCTCCTAGTTTAACTGTCAGAATATAGTGAAATTTCATATTTGAGTAGCAAATCAGATGCCCTTTACTATAAACAATTTGAAATTAACGTAAAAAAAATAATCATGGAAAAAGGGGGCTAAATGTTTGTTACCTTTACGTAAGCATGTAAAAAAGTTATTTTGTCCGTCCGTCCGTCCGTGCGTCCCCACTTATTTCTCCATAACCCTTGGGCCAAAACAAATGAAACTTACCATGTGAACTTCCTATGATATAGTGTTGATGCATCTGTGACGGTTTTGGATTTGAGGCCTCGTCACGGGAAAAGGGGACTTATGGTAAAGAACAGTTTTTCCCAAGTTTCTCCTAGTCTAACTGTCAGAATTTAGTGAAATTTCATATTTGAGTAGCAAATCAGATGCCCTTTACTGTAAACAATTTGAAATTAACGAAAAAAAAAATTATATCATGGAAAAAGGGGGCTAAATGTTTGTTACCTTTACGCTAGCGCGTAAAATACAGTTATTTTTTCATTTCTCCTAGTCTTATGCTCAGAATTTGATGAAATTTCACATTTCAGTAGCAAATCAGATGCCCTTTACCATAAACTATTTGAAATTTGTGTCTAAAAATATGTCATGCAAAAAGGAGGTTTAATGTTTGTTGCCTTTATGTTTGCTGTATAACATTAAACCTTATTTGAGTCCTTGCAATCTGACCACAGAGCATATCTCCTAAAGTATAATAGCTATCAACTTGAAACTTTATGGATGGATAGATCTTATAGAGGAGAAATGCAGTGCACAAGAACTACAACTCTTGCTTGCATAATTTTGGAGTTATTGCTCTTTGTTATTTTTGATACTTAGATTATGTCTGGAGCATATCTCCTAAAGTATAATAGCTATCAACTTGAAACTTTATGGGTGGATATATCTCATAGAGGAGAAGTGCTATGCACAAGAACTACAACTCTTGCTTGCATAATTTTGGAGTTATTGCCCTTTGTTATTTTTGATACTTAGTTTATGTCTGGAGCATATCTCCTAAAGTATAATAGCTATCAACTTGAAACTTTATGGGTGGATAGATCTCGTGGAGGAGAAGTGCAATACACCTGAACTACAACTCTTGCTAGCATAATTTTGGAGTTATTGCCCTTTGTTATTTTTATTACTTAGATTTTATAGGAGGCAAATCTTTGACAGTACAAAAGAATCTTTTATCTATTAGGCTTCAGTTTACTATCAAGCTTTCTTCGCGGGGATGTCCATGTCCAACATGGCTTTTGTTTTTGTGACAATGCCTTATTCGGGGAGCATAATCCGTCTCTGACGGCTCTTGTTTTCTTAATTTTGTTTTTATACAACGCCATCCCTAGCGGGATAGTTGATAATTGTGACGTCATGTAAAGCTATGCGTCATTTTACGCGCTTTCACGGTCTGCGGCCTTGTTATTCTCAAGATCTATCCCATAGAATCGCCGAGGGTTCCGGATTGAGAGAAACTTCACAACGAAAAACATACCAATAAACTCATTACATTTTCCCATATCGCGGCTTATGCAATTAAAACACCCCGCGCCCGTATCCAAGATATATTACCAACCCAGAAATCTGGGTGTTAACTTGTGGACTCGAGGTTTTGTGATATTTGACCTCAGTCGCACCCTTCATTGGTGATACTTCACATCCTAGCGATAGTCCCACACTGTTATCAAATACAAAGAAAAAAAGAATAATAGATTTTTTGTTTGTTTGTTTTTCTAAGGTAGCCATGATATGACGCGTGGGTGATATCGTTTGCAGGAGAAAATGCATGACTTTGAAAACTTTAGAAAATATTTGTTGTTTGTCTACAGTTATTTACATCGTGAAATTGACATTCACCTCAATCAAAACCATTCTTAATCGTTCACTCAGCGCTCAATTCATTCATTTCAAACACTCACTCAAACAATTCAAAAACGCTCAAACCCATTGAAAAATATAGAATCAAAAACGTCATTCAAAATGAATTTTGATAGACGAAAATCGCGATTTCACTGACAAAATTCAAATTTTAAACGTCTATTAGGTTCTTGAAGAAATAAGAAGCTATCTGAAGAACTTGTTTGCATATTTTATTAAAGGGAGGTAATCCAAAGTCGAAAATTTTGTTCATCCTGAACAAAATTTGCGACATTGGATTACCTCCCATAAAATTCACTCAAAACTCGCTCCACACACTCATTCAATTTCATTCATAAATCATTCCAAAATCATTCACCTCGTCAATTTCACGATGTTGTTAACTGTATAAGTTAAAACTCCGGCAAATGTTTTTTTAGAGAAAAAAAGTTATATTTACCTGCGCATATCACGTAAATTCGACGAAAGGATACAATTTACCTACAGTTAAAAACATCGTGAAATTGACACTCATTCCGATCAAAATCATTCTAAACCATTCACTCAGCGCTCCATTCATTCATTCCAGACAAATCAAGATTTTATTGACATTATTCAAATTGTTAGCGTCTCATAGGTTCTTGAAGAAATTGGAGGCTATGTATAGAACTTGTATGCGTTTTTTATCAAAGGGAGGTAATTCATGTTGCAAATTTTGTTCATGCTGAACAAAATTTGCAATACTGGATTACCTCCCATTAAATTCACTCAAAAGTCGCTCCACACACTCATTCAATTTCATTCCTAAATCATTCCAAAATCATTCACCTTGTCAATTTCACGATGTTGTTAACTGTACCTACCCGCCCCGTCTCTGCTCGGACCAACTTGAGTCGAATAATGATAAACTTAAATTACCCTTTAACATGACGCGGTCTCTCGTTATGTTAAGTACATATAAATATTATCATAACTACATCACCTTTGGGATAAGACGACTACCAATTTTAAATGTTTTATCTGCCTAAAATCTTAAGTTAATAAAAGATTCTGTGTTGAAGAATAATTCCAAAAAAAGGAAACAAAGAAACCACTTGCAATTTAAGAAAATCAACGGAAGTTTTAACACCATATGAAAGAATAGCTTTAAATTTTATATGTGATTACTATTTAATCAGCACAATCGGAAATAAAATAAGGAGCACTGCTCTTTTTGGTTGTGTTAATGAAATCGTCATATGCACATTATATATGGGTGTCTTGCTATAGTTGGTAAAATTCTAGAAACCTTACAAATCACAAGACAAAAGGACTTTCGGTGGGGTTTGATTTAACAGTGGGAATATGTTGGGTTATAAAATTATTAATTTTGGATTTGTGTTTTCTAATGTACACTTCAAGTTGTTAATATGTTGGATTTGTACAGTAATATCAATAGGTAAGTGACATAGCGGCTTACTGGGTCCAGATAAGGGGGAGGGGATTAAATCCAGAATGATTTTTTTTTTCAAAATGAATCCCTTTGTTGTTGGTACCCATTTAAATCACCTCAATGAGACGTTTCAAATGGGTACCATCAACGCAATGTTTAAAAAAAGGAATAATTAAATAGTATATTTTGAAAACCAAAATAACCCCTCTATCTGTAGCTCTGAGTAGCATCGTGAAATTGACATTCACCTCGTTCAAAATCACTCTAAATATCTCGCTCAGCTTCCATCTGATGCATTTATCTCATTTACTTTCTGTACTCAAGAACGATCCGAAATCGTCAGAAGCGCGTCGAAATCTTGCAAAACGATCAGCTGTTTCATTGAAAACGATCAATTTATTCTATCATTTTTATTGGCTGGTTTTAATTTTAAAGCGTGTGATTGGTCCGTAGAGACACACAAACATTAAGGACGGAGATTTTATTAAAGGGGGGTACTGGAATAACAAGTGGACATTCCGACACCCCTGGTTGATTTTATTTCTTCTCCAAATATTTATTTTACGGAGGTTCAGATGGTCCTAATTGCAAGAAGGGCCACAAATGTAGCCAATACTGTCTTGAAACAAAAAAAAAAAAAAAAAAAAAAAAAACACGCTATCGTTACGATTTTTGTTTATACTTTTTTTATTGTTATTATCTATTTAGATACATTAAAATCACTATAAATTGATAACATACAAGTTATGCGCAAAGTTATCGAAATAGCTACCTAAGTTTTCATTTGTTCATTTCATTAGCCGTTGTACGGTACTTTTGTTGCGGTATACCTACAGTTAACAACATCGTGACATTGACAAGATGAATTATTGTGAATGAATTTTGAATTGAATGAGTTTGTGGAGCCAGTTTTGAGTGTGTTTAATGGGAGGTAATTCAATATCACAATTTTTGTTCAGGATGAACAAAAATAGCGATATAATTAATAACCTCCTTATGAAAAAAAATGCATATATATTCTATGATTAGCTTCCTATTTCTTCAAGATCTAATCAGACGCTTACAATTTCAATTAATTCAGCGAATCCCATTTTCCCCCATCTATTTTATTTTGAACGAATTTGTTGTATGTTTTACAGTGAGTTTGATCCTGCGCGTGAGATTTCCAACAATTTCAAATATGCGCAAAGCAAAGACTCTGACCAAAATGTGCATCCGCACAGTCTGACCAGAGTCTTCACTATGCACTTAATAGAAGTCTCAAAGTATATGTAGACAATCATGTAACTTAATATTTTCAGATTTTGTCTGTCTGGGCATCTCAATGTTTATAGGTCACGAACATTTCAAATTGTTGGAAATGTCACGCACAGGCTCAAATGTAAACTGAGAAGAGAACAGACCACCATTAACAACTATAACGATCAAAACCATTCAAATCACTCTCCCAGTGTCACAATCATTCAAATGAAAAAAAAAACATTCCGAAAAAAATCAAAACGCTTCGAAGTCGTTCAAAACAGTCAACATTCAAATCAAAGTGCTGTAGTTGATTTTTAAGCATTCTATTTTATCGTGAATATACAGAATCAGAACAATACGTTGATCTTATTAAATGGGGAGAGGGGATTATCGGTAATTTTGACCAACCGATTTTGATAAATCTCCGATTAAATCACTCAAAACTCCCCCCACTTATTCAAGTTTACTCTAAAATCATTCGAAAATCATTTAACTTTTCATTTTCATAATGTTTCTAACTGTAGCTCTTTTTGCATTTTGCAAGTAGATCTGAAGAAAAAAAATGCAATGAGTATTAAATCTTAAAACATGTTGGTTTTTATTGATGATGTAAATGTATATTGATGTTTTTCAGTAAATGGAGGTCAGATTTGCCACGTATGTGAGGATATACCGAGGCCCGAGGACTGTCCTCTTGTTAAAGAATGTGGACCTCACGAGGTTTGTTCGGTTGAATGCAAGGAGCTTGATTGAGTTAAATCGTGTACATTTATCGTAGATGGTTGCCCCCCCCCCCCCCCAAAAAAAAAATTATAATAATAATAATAATAAATATAAACACATCAATAATGAGAAATATGTATGAAATATGTATGAATAAATTTTATGTAATTTATTGGAAAAAATGCGAGACTTTGAACAAATGCGTTCGCGTCCATACATTTGAAGAAACGCATATTTCCCTAAGGCTTTCCAATTGTCTATGGAGATCTTAAGGGCATATCATATTTCGATATCGAAATTTAGAAAAATACAAAAAAAAAAAACTTGAAAAACGAAAATCACAGATTTCGTTTTCCGCATTTTTTAAAGGAAATTAAAGAAAATGCAAATGGCACATCTATACTACCGTAAAAGTTTCCAAAACCCTCCCCTTTTTAGCTCACCTAGTTCGTGCTCAGGTGAGCTATTGTTATCGGATAATGTCCGGGGTCCGTCGTCAGTCGTCCGTCGTGCGTCGTCCACAATTTCTTTAAACATCTTCTCTTCCTAAACCAGTGGGTCAATCTTGATGAACCTTGGCAGGGATGTTCCTTGGGTCAAGCTCTGTCAAAGTTGTTCAAATTAATGAAATCCACCCTAAACTTTCCCATAACCCTTAACAAAAAGGGTGAAAATAGGAAAATCTTAAAAAATTTTCTTGTCTGAAACCAGAAGGCAGACAGCTTTCATATTTGGTATGTAGCATCACCTAGTGGACCTCTACCAAGTTTGTTCATATCAAGACCCTAGGATTATATTTGGGCACCACCCGGGCGCAACCCTTTTTACATAGAATCAAAGAGCGAAAATCTTTAAAAATCTTCTTCACTGAAACCAGATGGCAGACAGCTTTCATATTTGGTATGTAGCATCACCTAGTGGGCCTCTACTAAGTTTATTTATATTAAGACCCTGGGCTCACATTTGGGCTCCACCCGGGCGCATCCCTTTTAGCTCTTCTGATCACGAAGGGCAAAAAATTATAATTTTCAAAAATCTTCTTCTCTGAAATCGAAAGGCACACAGCTTTCATATTTGGTCTAGTCGACCTCTGCCAGGTTTGTTCATATTAAGAACATAGGATCATATTTGGGCTTTACCCAGGTGCAACCCCTTTTACAAAGAACCAAAGAGTGAAAATCTTTTAAAGTCTTCCTTTCTGAAACCAGAGGGCACACAGCTTTCATGTTTGGTATGTAGCATCATCTAGTGGGCCCCTGCAAAGTTTGTTTGTATCAAGACCCTGGGGTCACATTTGGGCTCCACCCGGGCGCATCCCCTATAGCTCATCTGAGCACGATGGGTGAAAGTAGGAAAACCTTCAAAAATCTTCTTCTCTGAATCAGATGACAGACAGCTTTCATATTTAGTATGCAGCATGGTGTTATGGACCTCTACCAAGTTTGTTCATATCAAGACCCTTGAGTCCCATTAGGGCTCCACCCAGGTGCATCCTGTTTTACAAAGAATCAAAGAGCGAAAAGGCATATCTGTCTTGCTCCTGATAGAAACATTCCATGGTATTGATTTTATGAAGAAATTATCTCCTTTTTGACATCTGCCTATCTAATTAATGTGTTGTCCCAGGGGTTAAAGAGACGCAGGTGAGCGATCTAGGACCATCATGGTCCTCTTGTTTAAAATTTCGAAAATGATTTGGTCAGTACTATCCAATACCGATCCAAAAGTCGACCGACCTCTTACAATGTTAAAATTCAATTAATCATGGTATAAGTACGCAAACATATGAAACGGTCCTGGGTTCAGTATCAAAAAATAGTGCACATTTTTTTTTTCAATTTTACCCCGCTTTGCACGCAAGTGCACGTGCAAAGCGGAGTATAATTAGAAAACTGTTTGCAAAGTTTTGTAAACCTGAATACACCCTTGCAGCTTTATATGACTGTCTTGTTTTATTGTAGACGTGTTCAACAGAAAGTTATTTATCACCAAATGGAAACATACTCTACAAAATGAGCTGCAAAGATAAAGCGGTACGTTTATTTTGTGTGTGTGCGTATGTATATAAATAGGTGTATTTTCAAAACTGAGCTCTGACGTAGGCGCTAAGTCCATTAAGGAGGGCCGTTACAGTTTCGGGGGATATCCAGATATCCGCGAAACAGATGTATGTTTTAGAGCATTCACATGCACAGATATATTGAAAATATCAACATAGCTTTCCACGCATATTTTGAAAATATTTACATTTTTCTTAGGGTGGGCATGTTTTCGAAAATATCAAAGAAAACTGTTAATTGCACCGACCAATCACAATGCTTGTGTGCTAAATTAACACATATTTATAGCCAAAGACATGGAAAACATTAAAATATAATAAACTTTCTAGTAAGGGCATAAATAAGTGACAAGTGGACATTTTGCTTTAAATGCTCCTCAAAGATAAAAAGTGAATATTTTTTTTTGAAGGCAAAAAAAGCAAACACTTATATTAAATAAAGTCGAAATACGTCAATAGAAAATTAGCCCAACTATCGTACAACTGAAATTAGTAAAGAAAAGTATATGTATCCAGGCACTTTTAGTCAATTTCGTAAGTTTGAAATACAGTACCCCCCATAATTTAATAATCTAATTTGATTTTGTCCAGGCACTGTTACGTCCCCTGATTTCCCAATCAACAATTAAAACCATTTGTTATTTTGATACACTTGGTAACGCCTATGGCAGGTGTAGGATTTCTGTAACGGGGTTAAAACTACAATTAGGGGGGGGGGGGGGAGGCATTTCACATCATTACCAAAGTTTTGCCGAATTACCCAGTGAAAGACTGAACACCCCATTCCCTCTGGATCCGCCACATGCACAGCCATTATCCTGATCAAAACATGAGGTTTTCCTCCATGAACTCATTTTCTATATGAGGCAATAACATATAAATATAATATGTCATTTCAGTCGCCGCGGAAGATAAGGTGGTTTATTACTCGATTGAAATAAAAAAGAAAGAAAACATGACTTTCGATTGATTTTAAAGATTTAAGAATTCTGTGTTTATGCTGATAATTTTAGCCTACTTTATTTTACAATGGTTTGGAAACAATTTCCTAAATTTTACATTGATCCCTCTTGATTCTGTGGATTACAGAAGAGTTCAACAGTCTCAGGGCCAAATAAAGGAAAAAGTACAATCGCCGGTATTTATACCCGATCTCGGGCCTTCTTGGTCAAGGAGCAGACGCAGTAACTCTCGAATACATACGCTCTTCGAATAATACGAAAGCTTTTTGAAATCATTGCTTATTGAAATTTTCAATGTTGGCAAAGCTATTGATGGAATATTAATAATTGTTATCTAATTATCGTTTTTACTCTTACAAACACACATAAACGAAACCAAATAAAGATTGAAATTTAGAGATAAGAAATGAAGGTTGAAATTGTCCTTTTTCTACGTTGTCTCCTTTTCCGTTTTTACAACGTGTAACATACGTTATGAATGGGATCTTTATAGGCAAAAGTAACATATCATTTTTGAAAAATTATAAAAAGAATAGTGAAAAACGCACAGACAGTTAACAGTGCAGAAAAGTAACCTGAAAAGGAGAGAAATCGCATCCAAGTGGCAAAATTTTATTATTTTGGGATATGATTCGTCATCCCGTATCAGTTTTTACCGAAGTCGTAAATAAAAAAGCATATTTTTTCTCCTTTTCAAGCAATGTTCAAATAACTGAAAGATGACTACCTTTTATAAGCATCCATTATATGATAGTTTTATACTTACAACGATATGACCCGAACTCAAACATTCCCTTTCGGTGATGAAGAGAACGTGACAGCCATGCGTTCAGAACAACAAAGTGAAGTAAACGTTTAGCTCATGCACATACGAGCAATGTAGGGTATAAATAGCAAAAACGTTTGCTCCGGTTTGTCATCCTGCAGGGCTTGTGATAGGTCTATCAACGTCACCCGTACTTCGTTGGAATAACGAAGCACAAGTGTGAAACACTTATTAGATATACTTTACACGGTAATGCAAACTACCATTTTTCGGATGATTGTTTTGTGATTCGTTATTCTGAACGCATGACCGGATTTCATTTTGTCCCTCGTAATAATTGCCAAACCCTGCAGTTCAGGATGCAAAAACATTTGCAAACGTTTAGAAAGTGAACCTTTCTTAGCAGTCGTAAGTTTCTGAAATGTTTTGCGAACGTTTTTATTTTGAATTCAGGACAATCCTGCGTATAGGTTGACAAAATTACGATTGTTTGAAAAACAGCCTACCACTGTGCACGCGCAACTTCATATAAAGTTTATTTTAACAAGGCCCCCTCACCATTTCTTTTTCTAGGCGAGTTGTCTCCCCAAAACTGTAACGTCCCACCTTAACATAGGTAAATTGGGTATAACTAAAAAGCAAATGATAGGAATTTAACCTGATCCCTTCAATGCAATTATGACAGTATATGTTTAAGTGAACCTTACAATTTAAGACAAGCAATAACGCTGGTTAAAAGGTAAAATTTAAACTTTCTTTGTCTGCTATTTTAGCCTGCTTCATCTATGTCGAACAAATGGCACGAGAATCTAACAGTTAAAATTTGATTTCGCGGCTCACCGTAACCACCTTATATTGCAAGTGACGTCACTTTTGTTTACATTTCAAAGGCAAATTTGAAAATAAATTATTAATCAACTCACATTATAACAACTATCGTAATTGGCACAGTCGGTAACGCACCCTAGTCTAAGTAACATGCTTCATGGGTTCTTATCGGCGCAAAAGAATGATTTTAATTTTCTTTTTCATAAATTCAAGAATCAAAATTTCGCGCATTCTATTAGCATAAGCTATTGTCCACGAAACGCTTTTGAAAAACAATGTTTTCCATTTTTGTGATATTCATGAACAAATGTGAATAAGTTGAAAATAGAAAAAAATACTGAAAAACAAATGAAAAAATTTTCTTACACATATAATGAATAAATAGGTCAATTTAAAAATAATGGAATTTATAATTTCTATATTGAAATACATTAAAAAAGATGTTAATATAACTAAAAAAATGTGTATTCTGACAGAGATTCGAACCTCGATATTAAATATCACTTTACTTTTGAGGGGCGGAGACATATGTCCGAACTCACTTACTACCTGAGCTATTTTCCCGTAAATTTAAGTGTTTTTACTACAGTGGTCTCGCATTACCTCGAGATGGCGAAAACTCGAATTCATGCGAAGGCTCGAGCTCGTCCTCCGATTACGACGCGTCTTACTCTATTTTCATGCTGGTTATTACTGCACTAACTCGAACGCGCGATTGCTCGATCGCTCGCGCAACAATCTCAGTCCCGTGGTCAAGTTTTACTGCATTCCCTCGAGCAAAGGGATTCGCACCTTTCTGACATCTATTGTTTTGCATTAAAATTAACTTACATTGCGTATTTATTATTTTGCCCCATAGTAAAGAATACCTTTTTGCTCTTTTCACTGGTTTTCGACGATCAAGGCAACTTGTTTTCACACTTATTCATTATCAGGTTGTAAATGACGGGAATTTAATGACCAGAAAACGACTTTGAGACTGAAACATTCATAACACAAACGAGCTTTTTGTCGAGTAACGCTCATAGACATTAAAAAAGTCGTTCGAAATTATCCTATGTAATTTATTTATCTTTATACAGAAAGAAATTGACAAATTGCAAATCGAAACATCATGACTAAATTTTTTTCAGCTGTTGTTTCAATGTTTTGGTCGCCCAGCGATAATGTTCGGCACAAAAACGTGGTTAAAAATTACTTGATTTTGAATTTTATTATCTGCTGAAAAAAAGGTTTTGATAATTTTAAGAGAAAAAATCATAAAAAGTTAGTAAATTACTTTCTATGTTAATTGTTGCCCTTTAAGGGACAATCTGTACAATTTAATAATTTGAGGTACCGAGGAAGTAAGCTCTAAAGAAAGCTTGTGAGAAAAGTAGGACTTGGTTGCAACATCGCCTATCTTCTAATTGAAAAAACGTCTCAATTTTATCATTAAGCAACGATAGCTACGAAATTATTGTAAGGAAGAAAGAATATGCTTGTAAATAAGATTTTGTTATTTCATGAACTATTCATCCAGGAGTATTTTACATAGGTGCTGCATATTTAGAAGGCAAAGTGTGCAAAGGCAAGTTTACACGCAGTGAAACGTTTTCATAGAGGATAATTTGGCTAACTGGCATTAACTCGAATCATGCGATAACTCGAGCAAATTAGTCGGTCCCGTGTGTGTTCAAGCTATCGCGAAACCACTGTATTTATTCTTAAATATTTCACATAAACAATAAAATAATAAACAAATTGTGACGACACTTGCAATGTTGGTCGGTTGGACTGTGTAGATAAGCAATTTCAAGAGAGTGATCAAAGATCAATTTTAAATTGAAAATGATATGAGATAACGGTTTCTCGAACCTCACTCTTTCTTGCTGAACTATATATGTGTTCAATTCCCTGACTTTGCGTCTATATAAAAACAATGAACCATTATACGTTAAAATGAAAGTTATGTGCAAGTTTCAAAGATGCTCGCGAAAACAAAACCAGTTGTTTTGAAACTCTTTTTATTTTGGAAACATGTCAAAGAGCAATTCTCAAAATAGCACTAGACGTGTTTTTTTTTAAATTCTTTCCGCTGGTCCATATTGTTATCTCTCAATACAACTTTTTAATACACCAAGACAATTTATCTTCCCAGCAATGTAATGGTTTCAACATTAACCCAGTGTACACACCAGTCTGTAGTGGATGCTGTTCTAGTGATCTATGTGGTGTGGCTATGTGTGGAAATAATGGTGAGTAAATGTTTAATCTCAATAAACAACCCAGCGCAGTGTATTTACATATGGTGAAGCTATGTGTGGAAATAATGGTGTGTTAATGGTTCATCTCGATATACAACTCAGTGAAATGTATGAATATGAACTTATAGACGTTAAATGTCTCGTCTCAATAGCCAACATAATGGGGTGTATACATATTGTGTATTTAAATGTGGAAATAATGGTGAGCAAATGTTTCCTTTCAATTATCAGCCCTGTGTGGTTTACCTATGTGTGTATTTATATGTGGAAAATATTGGTGAGCAAATGTTTAATCTCAGTATTCAAATCATTGTGGTGTAATAATATGTTGAAATAATAGGGAGTAAATGTTTTATCTCAATATACAACCTAGTATTTTGTGGTTAATTTATATCTGGAAACAAAATGTTTCGTGTCAATATACAACCAAGTCTGGGGCCTCTTTCAAAAAAGATCCTACGAATGAAATTCGGTCGTATAGCAATCGTACGATAAAAATTGGCTTTCAAGAAACTTATTTAGAAACACGTCGTATCGTGAAATCTACGATAAAATCTGCGACACCTTCAGACCAGTCGTAAATTTTACGATTTTGTCCTTATGTGCCTCAAATTTTCTCAGATTCCTTTCTTGCTCTCGCAAAGGTTAGAACGATTATTTAGCTTTCTACTTGTCAAATTTCACAGTACAATATAGTGTAATAAACGAGATACATTGAAAATAATTGGTGCACCATCATTTTTATGTTTGATTTTACTCTCTGATAATCGTACGATTGTCGTAGAATGTTTACATAATGGCATTAAGTAGTTGTTGTTTTTACCGTAAGAATCGACCCTTTTATGATCATGACTGAAAACGTTTGTTTACCTTTCCTTTCTTGTGACACATGTTTAGAAAGAATACGAAAGTGGCCGTAACTGAATCAATAGATTTTTACACATATATAACATACTTTCTTTTGTACAAACAGACTATTCTCACTTCAAGCAATCTAGATTCCTCAGCCTACGGGGAAAACTAAACAATTCTGCACAGCTTCGAAAAACAACAACAACAACAAAACCGCTGCTCTCGATCAAATCCTTTCATTTTTTCTATCTCTCTTTTTGTCCAATACAAACTGAGCAAATAAGCAACAAAAAACAATAATTGAATGGTGATACTTAGCCAGATGAAACATGTCTAGGCTAAATGTAACTGTTGTAGTTACACGGATACAGTCAACGAAAACTGCAATAGAACCGTTGGTTAGAGTAATCTGTAATTTTGCCTTTAAGCGAAAGAATACAATATCAATCTATCCTTCGTTTCAATACCTTCCGCATACACACAAAACTTTACAGATTGGAAGAATTACGTATAAAAATTTGAATTAGAAAAATGGATGAGTCATTTTTTCATCATTCCTTTCTAACAATATTGTATTCTTATACATGTAACTAAATTACCAGAAAACAACAAACCAAGCAAACAACAATGATAATAAAGTCAATCACCAAAAACTGGGTGCATATGATCATTAATTAGGGCATGTACATTTTTACCAAGCGGTCAAATGTTCGATTGCTCCACATTCGCGCCGATGGCCGGTGTACTTTCATTGGCAAGGAATTCCCCAGTGTAAGCTAAATTCACTATTCAATTATTAGAACTTGCATATTTTGCTAAGATATTAAGATATAGAGGATAATCGTTTGTTTCAGTGTAAGATCACTTTATATTTCATTGAGTGAACAACAAAAACTATATTTTCACGAGTGGCAGAGCCACGAGTGAAAATATAGTTTTATTGTTCACGAAATGAAATATACTGAGCGCAAAAAGTTTAGTCGTTTCCTCTTCCATGGGATAAATTTCAGGATGTGATTAATCTTTCCCAAAAGAGTCGATATTCGTTAAATTTTTGTCCATTTTCCTTCCAAAACCCCATCATTTTGTTATGTAAGACTAAACTGGTTAGCCGTACCGATATGATTTTGAACAGAACGGTAGAATGGAAAAGTCATACAGTTTAAAACTGGGACGTTTCTTCCAATTTGTATCACATTAATTGTTTCTTGCGATCAACATCATGTTGGGGTATCTTGTCGCCATTAAAAAGAAGTTTGCTAGAGGTTAGGATCCTTCAGACGTCTCTTTACAGCATAATTTTTAAACCCAACTCACAAAAATTGCAACCATTACTTTAACAGAGTTAATTTTGTATAAAATTGCTAATCGGGAAGGCAGAACAGTTTCTCTGTTTCTTTTTATCCTCAGAAATTGAGTTATTGCTCTTTTTGATAAAGCGATCACTGACGCTCTTTTGACGGAGCGTGGACGTTAATTGTACACGTTTACTGGCGGGTCCTTTTCAATAAATAAAAGATAAGACATAAATGTTCCTAAGTGATGTTTTGACCGATTACACCAATTTGGATAATGAAGCATTCCATTTTTTAACGTAACGTCATGACGTTCGACCTTCCTCTAAATGTGTTTATGAAGATCTGTAAATGGAAAGCGGGTCATACCATGTCATAATTCATTTACAATGAACCATATGACAATAAAAACACAAGTCGCAGAATCTTAAGTCAATTTCATCATCTCCGAAACATGCATACCGTATTTGATATGTCCATGCGGTATCCATTTGATGTACGTCATGTCAAAAGTTCGCTCTTTTTTGAAGGATGTGATAAATTTAAGTGTTTAATGTTTACCCGGAATAAGAGTATTCCAATAAGACAAAAAGGAAATTTAGTCATTTTAACACACCCAGATAATCACCAAGTACGTAAAATCCACATTAACGTCACTTTAGACGTATGTATGCGAGTTAAATTGAAAATTCATGACAAAAAGAAAACCAATAGAATGCCAAATATATTCCAAATGGAAACTTTCGTTTAGCTACATTGGTTGACTTCTTTGTGATGTTAAAAAAAGTGCGACTAAACTTTTTGCGTTCAGTATATTAATCAATCTTACTCGAAAAACAAACGATTATTCTATTTCTTTAATGCAAATATAAGACAAAATGTGAAATTTCTAGGATATGTTTTCGTAAAGCGCGTCATTTTGCGCGTGATTGCAATGCAGCGCCCATTGTGACGTCACTTATTTCGCCCCGCATAGATGACGTCAGATAGGATGAAACGCACGAAAGCAGGGTATAAGTTTTTGATAATTTCACTGCTTTCGCGGTGAGATTATCAAGTGATAATCTACCGTTATTTCTCGATAAACCAACGAAAAGCATTAAAGAAATCGATGAGAATTATATAGTTCGAAGAATTTAGTTAAAAAAAACTTCATAAAAATGCCTTCATATACAGGTAAATGGCTATTCTTCGGTCAGTTTGCTGATTGACACTTTTTCTGTATCGTAAAAAGCGGACAATTTACCCACTTACCCTGAAATTTATATCATATGATCAGCACGTGCAGATGTAAAAGATCAACTTTACGATAATTTTATGAGTTCGTTTAGTCTGCGATTTTCAACGATATTTTTGTGAAAGCCGTTTAAGACCGTCTTAAATTTAATCGTACGATAATTTTAAGATTAATCGTACGATATTTTTCTTGAAAGAGGCCCCTGGTGTATCTGTATTTATCGTATAACTATACAAACATCCGAAGATAACATCCCATGTGATATCTTTTATGATATCACATAGTTATTTTTAGAACAATGGCATAATGCGGTTATTTTTTAGAAACTTTCATATCAGAAACATCTACGAAAATAAGGAAAATAGAGGTTATTAGATAAATATAATACGTACTTAGTGTAGTGTATGGACAAATATCTAACTCGGTTATGAAAATTGATAATTGTCTCGGCAGAGCCTCGACAATTATAAATTCTCCCAACCTCGTTAGATATATTTTCTCATACAAAACACTAAGTACGTATTATATTTGTAGTAATAATGGTGGGTAAATGTTTCATCTAAATTTACAGGACAGTCTGGTGTATCTATATGGGAAAATAATGATGTTTAAACTTGTCGTCTCATTATGCAACACGGTTATCTCAGTGAAAACACGAGTGACGATGTGTTTGGATTTTTATATAGAAGTGATATATTTACTCGCCATTATTCTCCCCATAGCCACACCACAAAAATCACTTAAAACATCGCTAGGCACGAATGTGTACAAATAGCGCTCCATTCATTCATTCTAACCACTCACTCAAACCACTCAAAAACACTCAGAAATGACTGAAAAAGATAATATCAACAACTACATTCAAAATAAATATAGCTGGAAAAAGTAGCTATTTCAACGACATAATTGAAACCGTAAGCGTCTGAATATTTCTTGAAGAAATAGGAAACTATCTATATAACTTGTATGCAAATACAATATATATACTGAACAAAATTAGTGTAATGGGATTACCCCCCCCCCCCCCCCTTTAATTTCATTGAAACGTACTTATCGCACTCATTCAATTTAATTCCAAAATAATTCCAAATTCGTTCACCTTGACATTTTCACGGTGTTGTAACTAGACTGGGTTGTATATGTTGAATTCATACATTTGTCTAAGACGATAATAATGAGTGGTCGCTGAATACTGAATTTATTAAACGGGTCATATATGAATAGATTAAATCGAGGCTTTGTCGAGTTTTTATCTTTTTAGATGACGAGTTTAATAAATTTGGTATTTCATGAGCACAAATTCAATTTTTTATTTATTTATGGCCTGTATTTTTGTGACAAATCGAGGAAATTACGGCATTTATCTTTTGAAATCATTCAATTTAAAGCTCATCCTTCAGCTCTGGGACTTCAATATTTGGTCTGAAAAATATTTCAGGTTATCCGAAGGATAGAGGTCCTGTTTGTTTTAATTGTATATATCAGATGGACAAACCAACCCATTGTGGAAAGATCCGGGTATGCAGCCGGGACGAGGTATGGAATATTATAACACGATGGTGTAAAACGCATGTATGAAATAAGAAGAAATTACGTAGAACTTTATTCGTAATGAAATTCATATGTCATGTGTAATGCATTATTTACAGATAGCTCTGCCCAATTAATATACGCAACGTCATCTTAAGCTTGAACGTTGATGCTTTTGACGTTATATAACCCATGTGCTAAATGACGCGCTTCGTTTTCTTTGAAATTCTCCTAATATCAATATTATTACTTATTCATTAATTTTACACCCAAAAAATGTTTTAAAACTTTTTTACACTCGAAAAATGGTAATAAAACTAATTTCAGAATTGTGATCGTGTTATAATGGATACAATTTCATTTTCGCGTTGATCTGTCAATCGGACTCCGCCCTCGAATTTCACCTTTTGCATATAACTCCTTCTACATAAGACTTTATTCTGGGATACGACCACGAGAAAATGAAATAATTTCATAAATTACATGCAGATATCACTGATATTGTTACTTCAGTTTTAACTTTTCCTATCGAAATAAAGCTACATGTATATAATTGTGTTAATAAAACTGTTACTCGATGAGGATTTTTTTTTTGTTTGTTACGAAATTATTTTCATATTTCATAAAAAAATTAAGTTCCCTAAAACAAATGCCTATTACTAACAAGATCTTTATTTGTTTGCTAAATAGGGAGAATATATCATAAATTATTGCAATAATGAAGCTTAAATTACTAACAACACTTTATATACATGTAAATATGAAAGGATTCCTACATAATGACTTGGTTATTAGTTTCATAAAGTATGGAACAATATCATCTTATTTCCTACATTGAACTAAGACCTCAAATTTCTTCTAAGATGCTAGATTTTTTTGTGTGTCTGTCTTTTAATTCGACGGTATTCGATTAGTACTATAAGAGGAGAACAATGAAATCATTTTTTTAATATAAAGCTTGATATGAATACCTACCTCCGACATTACTTGAATTTTGGCTTGATTTATCTTAGATAAAAAAAATGAAAAAAATGTACATTATTATTTCAGTTATGCGGTGTACAAAAATTTGACAACAGTTTATATGAAGTAAAATGCTTATCAAATCAGGTATGTTTCGAATAATTTGACAACACTTTTATGAAGTTACAAAAGTATAAATTGAGATTTGTGTACAAACATTCGACAACAGTTTATATGAAGTAAAAAAAATATCAAATCCGATTCGAGTAAAAAAAACGACTACAATTTATTTGAAGTTAAATGTTGATCAAGTGAGGTACGTCACGGTACAGAACAAACAGACAAGGACTTACATGAAGTAAGATGTTCATCAAGTCAGGTAGGTCCCGGTACAAAATAAACAGACAATGATTTATACGAAGTTAAATGTTTATCAATTCAGTTACGTCACGGAACAAAATAAACAGACATTAAATTATACGAAGTTAAATGTTTATCAATTCAGTTACGTCATGGAACAAAATAAACAGACAATATTTTACACGATTTTGAATGATGATCAAGTAAGGTAGGTCCCGGTACAAAATAAACAGACATTGGTTTATTTGAAGTTAAATGTTTATCAATTCAGTTACGTCACGGAACAAAATAAACAGACAATAATTTACACGAAGTCTAATTTTTATCTAGTGAGGTAGATCACGGGACAAAATAAACAGACATTGGTTTATTTGAAGATAAATATTTATTCCTTGGCTAATTTCGCCTGAGACTCTGTTTATTTTCCGTGAGTGAAATCGGAAAATCCAGATGGTTTGATTTACGAATTAAGTGTTAATTGGCGGCCGACGGACAGATCAAACCGGTGGTGTAGAGGTTATGACATCTACTCCTGGTTCGAGAGACCACGAGTTCAAACCGAGTAGTAAAAATTATATTTTTCTAACTCAAATTCTCTATATTTTTCTGTCTTACAATCACTTATGACTTTTTTTTACCGGAAGGGGTGGTGTTATTCACTTTTTTGGCCAATTACATTATTATGACATTTTTTTTTAATTTTGGATTTATTTTCTAATAAAGTTATCATTTTAATCTACTTAACACTGTATCAAATTCATTCGAAAATAATGAAAGCAATAATCAATTCCAATCTGAATGTAACCTACTAGTCTCTTCCGCTTTTTCTAGCATACACAAACAAAAATACGACTTCTACTAATGCTTCCAAAAATAGTTATAATGATGATAAAAAAAAAACAATAAATGAAGACCTTATGATCTCAAGTACCTGTGTGGTAATTTTGGCAGTGTTAATATTCTTCTTCGTGGTTTCGGGGACGGGCTCGAAACAAGGCTTAGCAGGAAAATTATGTTATTTTCTCAAAAACTGGGAAACATATTTTTTGCGATATAAGATACATAAGTTTGGTCAATAATTCACTTTTATAAACTGATAAAGACTTGTATGTGCCTGAGATATCGCAAAAGGTTTAAACTCGCAGGGATCGTTTTCTGATATCAAACAGGAAAGAAATCCCTTAGTGTGAGCTTTTTTAAAGAGGAAAGAAAAAGTATGAACATGAATGGAAAAAAAAGGCGCGTCGGGGATTTGAACTCATAGAAGAGGGATTGTAAGTGCGCACCTTAACCGATTGAGCTATCTTTTCTTGCACATATTTCTGGTTAAATTGTGTATTTATCAATAAATTACTTACGGTTAATGCAATAAGAACTCGGAAATCATCCGAAGATATACGGAATATGCACTGAGTCTCAGGTGAAATTAGCCAAATAATATCAAGTGTGGCAGATCACGGAACAAAATAAACATTCAATGACTTACAATAAGTTAAATGTTTATCAAGTCAGGTACGCCACGGTACAAAATACACAGACAAATGATTTACGTTAAGTTAAATATTTATCAAGTGAGGTAGGTTACCACCGTCTATCATTACCACCGGAAATAGATTACCAGCGAATCGAAAGCACTTGACATGTGAACGTGAGTGCTCACAAAAAATAACAATTCTTATGGTAAAAAACAAATGGATTTACAAAAAGATCACCAGGTATACCTGATGGATATCAAAAGCTTACAACGTAAGAAGGATTTATTGTTTACAAGTAAATGTGAAGGGTTTAGCGACTAGAAATCCTCAGAGCTGGTACCGAAAAACAAATTACTGTGACATTTATTTTCATTTTTTCATAAAAAAGAGCACACATATTCCAGATTTTATTAATAATGATGAAGTAAAATCATGAATAGCAGGTAAATTTATTACTGTTTTACCTCAAATCGAGGGATTAAGCAAGTTTTTTGTCAAAACGAAAATTCCATTGTGGACGGCGAATAGATCCTTATGTGGACGGCTTATAGCTAAATCCCCAAAATTACGTGTACTGCGAATAGTTTTGAATTTTTTAAAGATTATATGCACAAACACATATGTTCAAGTCGTATTGCGTTCGTGACAGGTAAAAAACAGAAAATTTTACTGGGGTAAGAATGCGCTATAGCTTTGGGTGTTTTGAGGTTTTAACCAAAGTCAACAAAATTTCACTCTTGTATGGACGGTTAAGGATCAAAAAGGCCCAATGACAAAAAGGCCAAGTGACAAAAAGGGTCGGGTCAAAAAGGCCCAGTCCAAATAGGTCCACTATAAAAAAGGCCCACTTCTAAGATTCAATAAAAGGGAGTCGATATGTATTATCAAAGACGATTTTGTTTTGCTCAAAAAACAAGTGTAAGAGCTGCATGTATTATGAAATGATGCGGTTTATATTCACCGTGCTTGAGGCGATATATATATATCAACCATATATTATTGTGCTGCAAACGTCAAACTTCATTTAAATGCTTAAATATTTGCACTTATGATTCTTAAAATGACTGACCTTGGGGTGAAAATGAAGATGTCGATTCCTGGTTGACAATTGTAGAATTATTCAATACAACTATTGTACAAAGTGAAAACAAAAAGACAAATAACATTATTTTTTAATCTGATTTTATAAGATGACTAAAAAAATAATGTCAATAAGCAACTTGTATATCCAATAACAACTTAAATGTCAGTTTAAACCGGATATTCTTGTCAGGTTTAAGACTTGGACTTTTTGGGTCGGGCCTTTTTTATCAACTCTGATAGTGGGCTTTTTTGACCCGGGCCTGTCTGACCTGGGCGTTTCTGACAATGGGCCTTTTTGACCTGTTACCGTCTGGACGGAGCACCACTTATTTGGTATAAACCAGTACTCTTTTGAGTTAAGTGCCCTACTCAAAGACAAATCACTAGAGCTGCATAAATTATACAGATAGCAAAATGTCAGTTGGTCCATACATAAAGTTCATTGAGTGGCGGCCTTCCTGCAGCATACAAATCTCCAATATTCAAACGAACGATGCAATAAATCAGTTACATGAGATACTTCATAACTATCATGATTGTGTAATAATTCATTTATTGATTTTGAAAATAAAAGACAATAAATACGTAAATCTCGTTTACATATAACGACTATTCGCCGTCCATGACTTTGACTATTCGCCGTCCATAACATTACCTATAAGAAACTATTCGCCGTATACCTCAAGCATTTATGTTTAAGTAGTAAGTTGCAACAAATAATCATACGAATTGAAGAAACAAATGCTAGTTAAGGCAAAATGTGATTAAGAATATGAAATTAACTTCAAATCCAAACCAAAATCTTGTTATCCCGATAAAACATATGATTTTCGCGACACGATGATCTCCTAGGCCAGTACCAGGCCACTGAAAAAATGTCTAAAGACTGCTTTTTCGATACACAGGATAACATTGAGCCACACGTCGTTATGTTAAATCTTTTTACAACGTGCCTTGCATGCATTGGTTATCCTGTAGTAAATAATAACGCGATGATAAAGGTCAGAACCTATCACACGCCATGCCGTTTATTCATACTTTCGATTCGCTGGTAATCTATTTCCGGTTGTGATGACAGACGGTGGTTAAGGTACAAAATAAACAGACAATGATTTGCACGAAGTCTAACTAATATCTAGTGAGGTAGGTCACGGGACAAAATAAACAGACTATGATTTACATCAAGTTAAATGTTTATTAAGTGAGGTAGGTCACGTAACAAAAAAGGCAATGATTCATACGAAGTTAAATGTTTCTAAAATAGACAGAGGCTTATATATGAAGTAAGATCTTGATCAAATCAGATACGTATAAAATAAAAGAAAGACAATGAATCATTTTAAGTAATATCATTGTTTTATATTGTCTTAATACTTTCTTTAAAATAAATAATCAAATAAAATCAAGAAATCGCTTAATTATTTTCTGTTGTTGTCGTCGTCGTAGCTTTAAACTTGGTGCTATCAAGATGTTCCTCTTGTTTTCACATTTCAGTCGTGTACAGTACCAGAAGCCCATACGACGTGTACAAGTTGTTGTACGACAGATGCATGTAACCGTAATTGTAAACTAGGTAACTACATTTTCATCTAGCTTACTTGTACAGTTAGTATAGATCAGCAATTTCAAGTGAGTTACCAAAGATCAATTTTAAAATGAAAATGTTAGGAGATAACGGTTTCTCAAACCTCACTCTTTCTTGCGGAACTATAACTATAACATTGTGCAATTGACGAGCTGTATGATTTCTATTTACTTTGTATGGTACTTTCGTCCTCGTATGAAATCCAGCTTGGAACCATTACCTGTTTTTGGCCGAACACGAAATATACCGTAACGAGAAAACACCATTTAACGAGATTTCTACGGTCACTGGCCTTGTATAATCACGTTTGAATAACACTATCTGGAAAAAAGTGTTTCCGTTATAAATTTGCAAAGTTTAAGGTTTCTTGCTTTCTTATGGAAAATTCGATACAAGATTGTAAGTTGTCAGCTTAATCGTTCAAAGTGGCATTGATCGCCAATCCTCGACGATGAACGCCTACCGTGACTCCATAACTCAGACGTCTTTTCATCAATTCTGACGGTACAACTCTTAGCATGTAGACAATATTTCTAACTGACGTTTTAACCAGTAGCCAAAATTTCATTAATGATAACCACATACAAAGTGAGCGACCAAAGATTATTTCGAATTTAACGAGCGCCCCTCATAAAATTAACTGCGAGAAAGGTCAAAACTTTTTGAACACTACTTCACAAAACTAACTCATTCCAGCTAGATTTTTATCTTGTGTTCGATACTATCAAAATTAAGTATTGAAATTAAAAACTAAATACTCATTTCATTCAGATATAAAGCTAATGATTTGATCATTTACTGCCCATGTGTACGAGTGGTTTATGCGCTAATCTCGTGAACTTTATGCCCTAGGATCGAGCCCCGGCCTTCACCGGAGTGTGTATTTGAGCTATTTGGGTCAAACTAGCTGTAGAATAAGGTAGCATTGGGTTTGAACAACTGTCTCTTACTCAGGGACGTGAAAACATCTAGGTTGTGCGTTTCAGACCTACATTTTAAGCTAAAAATGTTATCACAAACGTGAAATTAATCGGCATATACTAAACTTCGTGGACATTAGTATTGCAAAGTCTTGAAATTCATCTCCTTGTAATTAAAAATATTCGTTTTACCTCTCAAATAAATAGAATCTGTCATGAGATTTTATTTGAGACAGGCGAATATACCAAGTCCTGAATTCAAAAAGTTATTAAGCGAACCTTTGCGACGTTAACATCAGCTTGTCTCTAATAGAATTAATGAGCCTGTGCGTGACATTTCGAACAATTTCAAATGTGCGCAAAGCAAAAATTTTAGTCAGCAAGTGCATCTGAACAGTCTGACAAGAGTCTTCATTGTGCACTTTGTAGAAACATAAGATCTTGAAGTAATTTAAATTAGTAGTATAATTTTCTAATTACAATATACATCTGTCAAGGCAGCATTCACGCACTTGTCAAATTGTTGGAAATGGCACACACAGGCTCAAATTTCTTTTTCTCACATAAACAACAGTTTCTACGTAAACAGATGATAGATATACGCACAATTGTGCGTTAAATCAAGTCGTAATGGCGCATTTGACAGTGTTCGACACTTAGGAGTCCGGGCGTCCGGGAGTTCGAGACTTCTTTTTAACCAGTTGGGACTATTTCGATATGCAAATAAGGAGTCCGATGGACTCCAAGGGTCATATTTTTGAAAACAAATGCACAGAGAAGTGTCCTTTCTAAGACTTGCCAAACTTGCAGAATTTTTCATTATAAAAGTCTTTGAAGAAAACACTTGCTTGCACCATAAAGAATTCTAATTTTAAAAAAAACTCTTCTTTTGAAGAACATTGTGAAAAATGAGAAATTTCTTATAACAAGCAATTTCTTTTTTTCCAAAATGTTCTCCCATTATGAAAATTCAGACTCCTTACTTGGATTGATTGATTTAATGGAGTTAAACACCACATTCAACATTTTTTCAGTTATATCGCGGGGGCTGGGGGCACCTAACAATGGTTTCCTGGTATTTCTCTCATCCACCACATCCTTTTCTCGCCTCCAGCTGCTATCTCACATTGGTCTACGAGTATCAACCAATTGGTGAGAGACAAATAGTCGAAATCCTTACTTGAAGCTTCGTCTCCTTGATTTCATGTGTTAGGAGTCCAATTGACTCCTAAATCTCAGGGGCCTGTTACATCAAAACATTTAAGACGTATTTTTGTCTTACCTATGCCTTACTTCATATTTAGTTCAAAAATCATTTATCACCAATCTATCAATACCTATGCTAAGTGATTGTTGTTGTTACTGGATCAAAAGTCATCAGTAAGACAAAAATATGTCCTAAATGTTTTGATGAAACTGGCCCCAGGAGTATGTGTCAACCCCTGAAATGTAAGACAAGGATATCTTTGATGGCTGTGGTAGTAGAAAACAAAGGGGGGGGGGGCTATGTGAGAA
This sequence comes from Fragum whitleyi, assembly GCA_948146395.1. NCBI lineage: Eukaryota > Metazoa > Mollusca > Bivalvia > Cardiida > Cardiidae > Fragum > Fragum whitleyi. The sequence continues at coordinate 26,250,453 of OX411560.1, read as the reverse complement.
TTATTATAGGGTTAATTCACGTTCTTGAGGGCATTAACATTGGCAGAGACCCGAAAAATGAGTAAACGCCTGAGTGCGTAGCACAAGTGCGTTAAAGCATTTTGAGGGCCTCTGAAAATGTTAACGCATGAAAGAACGTGAATTGGCGCTATTATTGCATAAAAAGATATACTATTTTATTCATCAAGCAGATATATAAAATAATTCGTAAGAGCGTTTTTAGCTAGCAAAGCCTCAGCTTTGTGTTAGCTGTAGAAAACACCTTATTTGAGTCCTTTCAATCTGACCACAGAGCATATCTCCTAAAGTATAATAGCTATCAACTTGAAACTTTATGGGTGAATAGATCTCATGGAGGAGAAGTGCAGTGCACAAGAACTACAACTCTTGCTTGCATAATTTTGGAGTTATTGCCCTTTGTTATTTTTAAGACTTGGATTTTGTCCAGAGCATATCTCCTAAAGAATAATAGCTACCAACTTGAAACTTTATGGGTGAATAGATCTTATGGAGGAGAAGTGCAGTGCACAAGAACTACAAGTCTTGTTTGTTTAATTTTGGAGTTATTTCCCTTTGTTATTTTTGATACTTAGATTTTGTATGGAGCATATCTCCTAAAGTATAATAGCTATCAACTTGAAACTTTATGGGTGGATAGATCTCATGGAGGAGAAGAGCAATACACAAGAACTACAACTCTTGTCTGCATAATTTTGGTTATTGCCCCTTGTTATTTTTTATACTTAGATTTTATAGGAGGTAAATCTCTGACAGTACAAAAGAATCCATAATCTATTAGGCTTCAGTTTACTGTCAAGCTTTCGTGACGGGGGATGTCCATGTCCAACATGGCTTTTGTTTTTGTGACAATGCCTTATTCGGGGAGCATAATACGTCTCTGACGGCTCTTGTTTTTAATAAGGAAACATTTACAAAGTGTGCAGGAAAAGAAAGATGTTTGTGTGTGTGGGAGGGGGGGTTAAACATTCCTTACTTTGTAAAAAAAATCCTTAAATTCCAACATGGAATTACAAAAATTCCTGCTTTCGGCCCTTATTGAGAACACTGTAAGTCTGCAGTTTCGGCCCCTTCATACTTTATCAAGCTCGTAGGGGCAAATCGGGCTTCAGTATGGTGAGCTGTGTGATAATTAGATATCCCTCGTACGTCGTTCGTGATCAACTCTCTTTAGTGTTTAAATCGTAGGGGAGACAATTCATGATTTTTTGATAGTAATGTTTGTCAGGTCATTAAGATGAACCGTATAAATTAAATTTTGAAGTATTCCATATAAAAACACAAGGAAAGGATTCATGTTGACACTTTCTTTGTTTACATTCTAAGGGTCGTACATGTAGCGCATTTATGATGAAACTTGTTCAGTTTGTTAGTCAAAATGATAAAGCCATCTGAAATAGCAAAGTTCATCTGAAAATACAAACGTAGGGACATGAAAATTTGGTTCATCCGTGATGAACAATGACCAAAATACTTATTACGTTAGAAAGGAGACTCAATTAGAAAATGATAATATTTGAACATAAAAAAGAAAGAATTGATTGATTGAATGGAGTTTACGCCGCTTTCAACATTTTTTTTTAGTTATATCGCACCTAACAATGGATTCCTGGCATTTCTCTCACCAGTACAACCATCGCATCCTTTTCTTAGCATCCAGCTGCTATCTCACATAGGTCTACGATTATCAACCCATTGGTGAGAGACAAATAGTTGAAAAGAATGAGTTTCGTCGTCGAAAATAGGAAAGAAAAATCGGGATTTGTGAGAAATAATTCACACTCACGGTTGTACAGCGTATTTGAATGTGGGTTTCCAAGAATGTCACATGTGTGCAAAGTAATGAATAAGCTTGACCAGAATTTTCACTTTGCACACTACATTGTACGGTCATTTGGTTGAACTATATTCAAATAAGAACTTGTTCGAAAGCATGCTTTTTAACGCCTCGTTTATTTTAACCCTGATTTTGTATCATGATAATTTTCTTTAAAAAGGAAGATTACTAAAATGTCCATGCTTTGCTAGCTTTCAGTATTTTCAGTACTTTGATTAAAACTAGCATCAATACCAATAATGTGCCGGAAAAAATACGTCATGCGTTGCACTGTCACTTTTGTTTTATACGAATTAATGACGTCTCAAAGATTAACGCGGGAAAATAATTGATTTCTTTTATCTATGCTCTATATCAATGTTAGACAAAGAAAGTGATGAAGTGTATAGGCCCACACTGAGGATATTTAAGTGAAAAAGACGGGCGTTAACGGCACGTGAATTTACTTATTAATCCACGCTTTCTCTCGTTAACACTCGGCTTTTGTCCGTTAACGTATGCCTTTAACGACCCTAAACGTACATTTTGTGCAATAATAATTCTTTAATTTAATAATACAGCAAGTGAGTGTAAAGATGAGGACTCCAGTTTTTGCTCATCTTTACTATCAACCGCCCCGACATTCTGCTCTAACCCAACTCTCGCCGTCAAATGTAACGAGACTTGTCTTAGCGGTGTACGCTGTGACGGCATTCCCGGACCGTCTCCAGGTCAAGGCCAAACAGCGACGATGGCGCCCGTTACCAAGTCAACTACTCGGCCTTTGACCTTGATGTCCTCTCTAAAAGTTACGACATCTACAAAACAACCAGCTGTTTCCGGTGACAAAATTTATTATTTTCCTGATGGTACGTTGAGTTAAACATTTAGTAACATCGTTTGCGACCAAATAGCGGGATCACAGCTTATTTAGGCTGTGTTTGCGATGTTTGGAACGCACACCGAGAATATCATGACATAATTATCCGAATCCAACGACACCGAATAATCATTTACAGCAAACAAAAAGAAAATTTACTGAATTATCTGATTTCCCATTAGATCTAATCTGTTCTAGATAAATTATCATTTTTCCTTTCATTTATCTTATCTCGATCCAATCATAACTGTTTGATCTTGTCTTCTGTAACCATAGTGTATGTTTATACCATACGTGGTTTTAAATAAAGAGTTGTAGTAGTACAGTTAACAACATCGTGAAATTGACAAGGTGAATGATTATGGAATTATTTAGGAATGAAATTGAATGAGTGTGTGGAGCGAGTTTTGAGTGAATTTAATGGAAGGTAATCCAGTACTACAAATTTTGTTCATGCAATATTGATTACCTCCCTTTAATGAAATATGCATACAAGTTCTATAGAAAGTTCCCTTTTTATGCAAGAACCTATCAGAGGATTACAATTTCAATTAAATAAGTGAAATCCCGACTTTTTACCCCGTTATTTTTATTTTGAACGAAATTGTTGTTATGTGTTTTTCAGTGAGTTTGGAGCGTTTTTGAATGTTTTGAGTGAATGTCTGGAATGAATGAATGGAGCGCTGAGTGATTGATTTAGAATGGTTTTGTTTGGGTTAAATGTCAATTACACGTTGTAAATAACTGTAAAACTGTTTCTCATCTCGATCAAACCCATTCCTAAATAACTTACTCAGCGCTCCATTCATTCATTCATTCATTCATTCCGAATTCTCACTAATATTTTTATACGATTAATTGAATCTTTGTGAATCTTAAAGACGTTATCGCTTCAAATAAAAAAAACTAAACTTCAAAACATCTTCGAATTGACAAGTTGGATAATCTTAATTGGTATTTTATGAGTGCTAGGAGCGAGTCATGGGTTGGACGAAATTATCGATAATTTATTACCTCCCATTTTTAAAAAAAATACGTTTTGTTTCAAGGTAAAGGTCTGTGTGTTTTCGTAGACGCTTTTAAAGTAACAAAAGCTCATAAAACAAGCACTGTAAAGGACTGTTCAAGATTCTTAGGAAAGATCGAGTAGTTTCAGAACGTTGCTGAATGATATAAGTAAGTGTCTTGAATGAATAAATGGATCGTTGAGTGAGCGATCTAGAATGATTAAAGTGTCACTTTTAAGATGTTTCTAACGGGTATCAGCCGAATCAATTCGATAAAAGTAGACTTACAGTTAACAACATCGTGAAATTGACAAGGTGAATGATTATGGAATTATTGAGGAATATAATTGAATGAGTGTGTGGAGCGAGTTTTGAGTGAATTAAATGGAAGGTAATCCAGTACTGCAAATTTTGTTCAGGATGAACAAAATTTGCAATATTGATTACCTTCCTTTAAAAAAATATGCATACAAGTTTTATAGAAAGTTCCCTATTTATTCAAGAACTCTTCAGACGATTACAATTTCAATTAAATAAGTGAAATCCCGACTTTTTACCAAGTTATTTTCATTTTGAACGAAATTGTTGTTTTATGTTTTTCAGTGAGTTTGGAGCGTTTTTGAGTGTTTGAGTGAGTGTCTGGAATGAATGAATGGAGCGCTGAGTGATTGATTTAGATTGGTTTTGATTGGGTTAAATGTCAATTACACGTTGTAATTAACTGTATACACATGATAATAATGTATTATTTTTATCCTTCAGGTAGAAAATGTATGGATGAGCCATCCTGTCCGTCCATTCAACTTACGAGCCTGGATTATTGCTCGAACAACGATTTGATGAACTACTGCAACATGACGTGTGGAATTTGTAGCCTGCTAGCACCAGGTACATGTATTATCTGTATTCGGAACATCACTCGGCCATTTCCGTAAACTGCAACAGACCTCGAATGTATGTAAGGCGGATGGGTATGTAACAAAATCGTGCATTTTGTTAGGCGGAAACAGTGTAAGAAAAAACTAGCACTGTATATTTATCTTTCACAGTGAATAACGGCTGAAAAATCTTAATTTTTGAGAATGACGAATCATTCTCAAAAATTAGGATTTTTTCAGCCGGAGTAGTCAAGGCTGTTACTTGGGATCACATTTTTGAGTAAATTTTCGGAGAAATTGGGGCGATTGCGTAACCGGATCGAACCGGTCGCGTGAGCAGACGACGCTTCAGTGGTTCCCAATAGCGCGCGATTTAAAATTTAAAATTAGGGCCGTATTGGCGGGTTATGCGGTGCAGATAGTAGTATGGTGACATACGTATAGAAACGAGGCATTGTTCTTTATCCTATATAAAACGGCCATTTTGAATGGGAGGAGGGAATTTTTGTGTCTTTTGTAATCTATTTTTAACGATGAGTATTGTGTAAACGTGTGACGTCATACAGCAGACGATTTTTCAGGTAGGTAGGTTTTATTGAAGCTAAGTGTAAATAACTTCTTTTGTAGATATGTAAATAGGGTTTCAAAATTCGGTCATCTACTCATGGGTGAAATGGTTAGGAGAAAGGGGTCTAGTTAAACAAGGATAAGCATTTTTGTAAAACATAGCCAAAGAAAAAGTATCAGAGGATATGACATTTCCCAATTAAATGGAATAACATGAATTGTATTTAATTTGAGATATTGACCAACTCACAGCAAGATGAGATTTAAATATTTTCAATCATTGTTGCGATTACTCATTAAAGGTTTAAATCATAAAAATATATCTTAAAAACTTCGTTACCGCAGTCTGATTAGGTTAAGTTTCTTATTAAAAATTGGTCCCTATTCCTTTGCTTTGATATTAGCTACGAAGATAGATAGCTCTTTTAACAGTTTAAGCATGTGTTAAGGAATCCTTTCACATCATCGACAAGCATTGTGACATAAATTCATGCATCAGAAAAACAGGGATCCCAATACGAATTTAATGTATAAATAACCGGTGGAATAACCCATGTTGTTCTATTTATAGAAATGGTATGCCTTATGGTAAGTGACTCCTTCCCAGACGATAAAACTTTTCATAAATGCTAGGAAATATGAAAAAGCTTAGAAATTCATCATACAGAAAGCGTCGTTACTATAGCGGGTTTATCTACTCCTTTGTTGTCGGTGCGGGCGGACTGGGAAAGAATTTTTGTTTTTATTCTTAAACAACTTCAATCATTGTTGGTTTAAACCTATTTACAACAATTGGGAAACAAGTTCTTACAACTTAAATTAATCCTTCTCGATGCTGCTTACTGGAATATTCACCAGTACTCGCGCCGATTGTTTGGGCTTATGAAAGAACCAAGATCGATAACCAGGCTCCCGGGAATCGCACTCGGGACCTTTGGGTCAAGAGGCCGACGCTCTACCTCTTGACCAAGGACATCAAGCATTGTTGATAACTCTATTGAAGGTTTGAATTATAAATAGGCCATAGAAAATGTCGTTACTGCAACCCTGGTGAGTTTTATTTACACTTGTATAAATTGATCCTTCTTATTTGATATGGGCGAACTGGGAAAAATATGATAAAATTGGATTCATATACGTAACACACGGCGTAAAAAATGGTTCGTTAGAGGGTCGTTTTCTTCAGCAGACGACAAAGCTAAAGACTGGGACAAGTCTTAATGATTTAAAAGTGTAAATAGATTACAAAACGTTCCGTTTTCATCTCTCTCTGTCTCTCTGTGTCTGTCTGTCTGTCTGTCTCTCTCTCTCTTTGTTTCTTTTTTTTCTTTCTTTATTTCTCCGTTTTTCTGTCTTTCTTACTCTATCTTTTTTTCAAGCACTTTCTTAGTTTACAGGATTCAACGAGTCCATACACGCTATTCTATTAAAGAACATGGCGTAATGATCCAGTTTATTCCAGTTTATTCCGAATGATTGATTCAAGTCCATACACGTTTGTGCAATACTATATAAATGCGAGATATGTATCCGATATTCTCATTCAGCTACCTGACACACACGAGAGATGAGTTACCTCATAAACAGAAGCTGTTAAACTATTTATAAGTTTAAAGCAGGTGAGGTGTAAATTTCTATGTACTTAAGCAGACGATTTATCATGACGCCAGTCTGTAGTGAATAAAGTATGTTTACATCGTTTCGCTAGAATGGATAAGGAGTACTTTATAAATTACAGTGCTGAGATTTCAAAAAGGAGAAGTAAATGTAACAAATGATTGAAGTAGGTTTTTACACCACTTTCAACATTTGTGCAATTAAATCACGGTAGATGGAGACCTAATAATGTTTGTCTGGCATTCCTCGCACTTGTACTACCATTCAAACACATTCTATCACAAAGGTTTATGATTATCCACCAATGGAAGACTAAATGATACATTGGTTAACGATTATGTACCCACGGAAGAAAAAACGATAAATCAAGCCAAATCCTATTTACAATATTTATTAACAATATATATGTTACACATGCTTACATACATATTTATTCAATATCATTAGTATTGATCCAACTATTGAATTTCTTTGGATAATATTGCCATTTGACAAACAATTGTTTGTTTCGCCCTTTTCCTCTCGTTTTCAACACTTTCTCCACTTTCCACTTTTGATCTGGATCTAAGTCTATTCTTTGAAGTTCGGCTTCATAAAATGTTCCCTCGATATTTTCGTCTTGCAAATCACGGAGTCTATATATGGGTAGGGACCCTCGGTGATAGCGTTTATACACTTTAAACACTTCTCCTGAATATTTCTGATCATATTCTCTGGTAAATTTTGATGTCAGATGCGATATACGCACAAAGTCACCGATTTTGTATTTGAATCTTTTTAAATCACGTTTTGTCCTTTGTGTTCTTGAGAAATAAGTTGATAGTCTCACTTCTTCCGAATTGGCTTTTTTCACATCAGACGGAGCCATCCCTATGGTTCGGTGATATGTCCTATTATAACTATTGGCTACGTCTTGTAGTACAGGTAGATATGAGTAGTTGTCCTTGTAAGTGAAAAAACGGTAAAGTTTCGTTTTAATTGTTTTTATTGCTCGCTCACTTATCGAAGCTTTGGTATCCGAATTCTGAGTAGGAAAATATCGCACATCGTTATCTGTCATCAGGGATTGAACTCTCTTTGCACGGAATTCTTGACCTGGAAAAGAAATTAAAACATATCATAAAGCTTGAAAGTACGAATATATCATGTTTTATGTAAGAAATATTTACATTCTAGACTAAAGAGTTATAATTCCAATGAATACAAAGGCGAAATTACCTTTATCCGTGATGAGTTTGGCGGGAGCTCGGCCATATTCTTTAAAAATGTCTTTGAAAGCTTTAGCTACCGCTTCCCCGGTCTTGTTCTTCAGTGGACGTAACCACACGTATATTGAGAATGTGTCCACTACGAGTAGGATGTACTTGAAAGCATCGTTCCATTTTTCGAATTTTACCATGTCGATTAAATCAGCCATCCACAGGTCATCTTTACCAGCAGTGACAATAGAGTTTCTCTGAAATCGTCGTCTTACAGGTTTATATAAACTATACGATTCCTGGTTATGTAAGAATTTGCGTATCCTATGCATACCAATGTCAAATTTTCCTTCATTTTGTACCACTTTTATACAGTTTCTGTGGCCCAGAAAAGCTTGCTGGATGAGACGGGTCATAATAAATCGATTTCAAGTAATCTTCCCATGGTGCCATGTTCACTGTACAAATGTCACAATACTAATGAATAAGATCAGCCAAGAAGTATTACTTAAATATCTTTTATGAGTCATTTTCATCGCCACTGACGTCATCACCATCGGATTCCTCTTCATCATCGGAAAATTCCATGTCAAATAGTTCTTGAAAGGTGTTCTTATGTTTCCTTATGACTTTCTTCACAACAGTGGTTGTGTTTTGGCCTGTAGAGATCAGTTTATCTATTTGATCCATGATTTGTTGGTGAATTCTATTGCTTCTTAGTGGCAGAATATATTTATCTATTAATGTTTCGTATTTCGCGAAAAAATCTTTTTCGTCGTGATGTTTTATGCGCTCCTCGGCCATTTCCTGAGCAGCCTCACTATCCTCTCCATTATCTCTGAATGTATTGTAAATTCTGTCAAATTTATCCCTGTTACTTTCTCTGGCTCTTTTCCATATATGTACGTAAGCCAAATTATCTTCAACAGAATCGTCTTCAGAGTCGCTTTCGTTTAAGTCCTCGTGTTTTCGTTTTCTTTGGTCCCTATGTTCAGGACGCCAGCCGTTTTTGACATGTCTTTGTACGTCATGAACAGTGTCAAATAATTGGCCACAATCATCACATGGTTGTCCTTTATTATCCATTATTTCTTCGGAATTATTTTCTGTAATGTTTTCCGGATCTGAATATTCCGTGATGTTATCTGTTTGAGTTCCGACTGCAGAATGATTAAATTCCGGCGCAACATCTTCTTTTATAGAATTTTGTGGAGTCACGTGACTTGTCTTTTCTAGAGCGTTTTTTCTTTGACCGATACATTTTAGCCTCTGATCTTCTGGTGTAGTTGGTTTTAAATCAACCAATAAATGTCCGTAAGGTTGTTTCGTAGCTTTCGAAAATTGTTTCAAAAGAATATCACTTTGCCCTGGATACATCTGTCTTGCTAGGGTCATCACTGATATTTTATCGACTGGATTATTAAACAATACAAGATAGTGACAGTTTCTTCTTTGTGTCGGGTCCTTGGTGCCGAATAAATTCTGGTTTATAGAGATCACAGATAGAGATCTATGATGTGAGCCCTCGGTGAACAGATCAGTGATCCGTTTATCCTTTCCGGCTTCAGAAAATATATCGTCCAAAATCAAAAGGTTGTTGACTCTAGGATCAAAGAAATCGTCTTAATCTAAGTCGGTTGGAATGCCTTTTATAAGTTCCACCTTAGGAGTAACTGTCTTTTGAATTTCTGTGTATAAGGGTTGCCATCTTTTGTAGAGCCACACAATTCTTTGAATGCGAGGCTGAATGTTTGTGAAGTGATTCTGTAATAACCTTTCTACCATCGTAGTCTTTCCACATGCTAAAAGAAAGATTGAATTTCTTAAGAAAATTTTATTCCACCACATAAAATAGACCTAATATAAAGTGAGAGAAATTGATACCAATATGTTGTTGAAAAAGCCCCCGAAAATATAAGAGACTAAAATATTCAAATGGTAGACAAGTTTATTATTTCAATATTAAAAAGAGAAAAAATCATAGCAAAAAACCGAGGATAAAAATAAACGTTGAAAAAAGTAAATTGAAATATATATGATAAATATATTAAATACCTGTGGGACCTGATATCATCATAGTAAATGGGTGACGAAACACTACGGTTTCTTCTAATGGTAAAATTTCTTGTGGCGACCTTGAATACATCTCACTGTCTGGCGGCGGCGGCGGCGGTGGCGGCGGCGGCGGCGGCGGCGGTGGTGGCGGCGGCGGTGGCGGCGGCGGCGGCGGTGGTGGTGGTGGCGGCGGTGGCGGCGGCGGATACGCTTCAGTGCTCTGCGGATATGCTTGAGCGATTTCCATATGTTTTTGTCTTTGATGCCTTAAAATGACATCTCTTCTTGAAAAATACTGCAAACAGTCTGGACACTTTGCAGAATACATGTTGACTCTCCGATGATTGGCAACTGAATGACGAGATATATTTTGTTTCTTCAATATAAATATATTCGCCTGTTTGCAGCAACAAATTATGATCAAATAAAGTATGCTTAGCCAATCACAGCCATGGACCATGAATAGCCATCCCCTTAAAATTTTTTTTCCTATATATGTAAATCAGGAAACAGAGGTCATGTGAAACTTATCCAGTTCGAAAACCCTTAAGTGATGATCACTCTTTAATTCCACCTTAGTTGACCATTGTATAATCTCGCATTGACAGCAATAAATATGTCATAATAACGCATTTAAGGTGCACTGTTGTTAACTCAACAGATGAAATAACTATGTACCTCGAAAATCTTAAATTCTGTCTCGTCTGGTGATCATGTAATCTCGCTTTGATAATAATATTATTACTTGCATCAAAACATATTGCGCATGCGCGAGAAATTCTTTCTATATATTTGAAGTTTTCGTAACTATATTTCATTTCTATGCTAGTTCTTAACGGGTGTTCACTATTGTTAAAAAAAAAAGGATTCTATTTTGAGGTAAATTCCATTTTGCTGTCTCGCCTGACTTTGGTGATCATGTAATCTCGCTTTGATAAAAAATATTATTACTTGCCTCAAAACTCAAATACAACAATCAGAAAACACGGAGATTAAAGGAAAAGTAATGGAGCAGTTTTCCACGCAGCAACAAGGAAAAGGGGTTGAAACGACCACAAATCCCATTTCAGACAATGTTTTCTTTACGAAGAAAGGTGGTTTTGTGGTCGTTTATTGCTGTCAATGCGAGATTATACAATGGTCAACTAAGGTGGAATTAAAGAGTGATCATCACTTAAGGGTTTTCGAACTGGATAAGTTTCACATGACCTCTGTTTCCTGATTTACATATATAGGAAAAAAAATTTTAAGGGGATGGCTATTCATGGTCCATGGCTGTGATTGGCTAAGCATACTTTATTTGATCATAATTTGTTGCTGCAAACAGGCGAATATATTTATATTGAAGAAACAAAATATATCTCGTCATTCAGTTGCCAATCATCGGAGATTCAACATGTATTCTGCAAAGTGTCCAGACTGTTTGCAGTATTTTTCAAGAAGAGATGTCATGTTAAGGCATCAAAGACAAAAACATATGGAAATCGCTCAAGCATATCCGCAGAGCACTGAAGCGTATCCGCCGCCGCCACCGCCGCCACCACCACCACCGCCGCCGCCGCCGCCGCCGCCGCCGCCACCACCGCCGCCGCCGCCGCCGCCGCCACCGCCGCCGCCGCCAGACAGTGAGATGTATTCAAGGTCGCCACAAGAAATTTTACCATTAGAAGAAACCGTAGTGTTTCGTCACCCATTTACTATGATGATATCAGGTCCCACAGGTATTTAATATATTTATCATATATATTTCAATTTACTTTTTTCAACGTTTATTTTTATCCTCGGTTTTTTGCTATGATTTTTTCTCTTTTTAATATTGAAATAATAAACTTGTCTACCATTTGAATATTTTAGTCTCTTATATTTTCGGGGGCTTTTTCAACAACATATTGGTATCAATTTCTCTCACTTTATATTAGGTCTATTTTATGTGGTGGAATAAAATTTTCTTAAGAAATTCAATCTTTCTTTCAGTATGTGGAAAGACTACGATGGTAGAAAGGTTATTACAGAATCACTTCACAAACATTCAGCCTCGCATTCAAAGAATTGTGTGGCTCTACAAAAGATGGCAACCCTTATACACAGAAATTCAAAAGACAGTTACTCCTAAGGTGGAATTTATAAAAGGCATTCCAACCGACTTAGATGAAGACGATTTCTTTGATCCTAGAGTCAACAACCTTTTGATTTTGGACGATATATTTTCTGAAGCCGGAAAGGATAAACGGATCACTGATCTGTTCACCGAGGGCTCACATCATAGATCTCTATCTGTGATCTCTATAAACCAGAATTTATTCGGCACCAAGGACCCGACACAAAGAAGAAACTGTCACTATCTTGTATTGTTTAATAATCCAGTCGATAAAATATCAGTGATGACCCTAGCAAGACAGATGTATCCAGGGCAAAGTGATATTCTTTTGAAACAATTTTCAAAAGCTACGAAACAACCTTACGGACATTTATTGGTTGATTTAAAACCAACTACACCAGAAGATCAGAGGCTAAAATGTATCGGTCAAAGAAAAAACGCTCTAGAAAAGACAAGTCACGTGACTCCACAAAATTCTATAAAAGAAGATGTTGCGCCGGAATTTAATCATTCTGCAGTCGGAACTCAAACAGATAACATCACGGAATATTCAGATCCGGAAAACATTACAGAAAATAATTCCGAAGAAATAATGGATAATAAAGGACAACCATGTGATGATTGTGGCCAATTATTTGACACTGTTCATGACGTACAAAGACATGTCAAAAACGGCTGGTGTCCTGAACATAGGGACCAAAGAAAACGAAAACACGAGGACTTAAACGAAAGCGACTCTGAAGACGATTCTGTTGAAGATAATTTGGCTTACGTACATATATGGAAAAGAGCCAGAGAAAGTAACAGGGATAAATTTGACAGAATTTACAATACATTCAGAGATAATGGAGAGGATAGTGAGGCTGCTCAGGAAATGGCCGAGGAGCGCATAAAACATCACGACGAAAAAGATTTTTTCGCGAAATACGAAACATTAATAGATAAATATATTCTGCCACTAAGAAGCAATAGAATTCACCAACAAATCATGGATCAAATAGATAAACTGATTTCTACAGGCCAAAACACAACCACTGTTGTGAAGAAAGTCATAAGGAAATATAAGAACACCTTTCAAGAACTATTTGACATGGAATTTTCCGATGATGAAGAGGAATCCGATGGTGATGACGTCAGTGGCGATGAAAATGACTCATAAAAGATATTTAAGTAATACTTCTTGGCTGATCTTATTCATTAGTATTGTGACATTTGTACAGTGAACATGGCACCATGGGAAGATTACTTGAAATCGATTTATTATGACCCGTCTCATCCAGCAAGCTTTTCTGGGCCACAGAAACTGTATAAAAGTGGTACAAAATGAAGGAAAATTTGACATTGGTATGCATAGGATACGCAAATTCTTACATAACCAGGAATCGTATAGTTTATATAAACCTGTAAGACGACGATTTCAGAGAAACTCTATTGTCACTGCTGGTAAAGATGACCTGTGGATGGCTGATTTAATCGACATGGTAAAATTCGAAAAATGGAACGATGCTTTCAAGTACATCCTACTCGTAGTGGACACATTCTCAATATACGTGTGGTTACGTCCACTGAAGAACAAGACCGGGGAAGCGGTAGCTAAAGCTTTCAAAGACATTTTTAAAGAATATGGCCGAGCTCCCGCCAAACTCATCACGGATAAAGGTAATTTCGCCTTTGTATTCATTGGAATTATAACTCTTTAGTCTAGAATGTAAATATTTCTTACATAAAACATGATATATTCGTACTTTCAAGCTTTATGATATGTTTTAATTTCTTTTCCAGGTCAAGAATTCCGTGCAAAGAGAGTTCAATCCCTGATGACAGATAACGATGTGCGATATTTTCCTACTCAGAATTCGGATACCAAAGCTTCGATAAGTGAGCGAGCAATAAAAACAATTAAAACGAAACTTTACCGTTTTTTCACTTACAAGGACAACTACTCATATCTACCTGTACTACAAGACGTAGCCAATAGTTATAATAGGACATATCACCGAACCATAGGGATGGCTCCGTCTGATGTGAAAAAAGCCAATTCGGAAGAAGTGAGACTATCAACTTATTTCTCAAGAACACAAAGGACAAAACGTGATTTAAAAAGATTCAAATACAAAATCGGTGACTTTGTGCGTATATCGCATCTGACATCAAAATTTACCAGAGAATATGATCAGAAATATTCAGGAGAAGTGTTTAAAGTGTATAAACGCTATCACCGAGGGTCCCTACCCATATATAGACTCCGTGATTTGCAAGACGAAAATATCGAGGGAACATTTTATGAAGCCGAACTTCAAAGAATAGACTTAGATCCAGATCAAAAGTGGAAAGTGGAGAAAGTGTTGAAAACGAGAGGAAAAGGGCGAAACAAACAATTGTTTGTCAAATGGCAATATTATCCAAAGAAATTCAATAGTTGGATCAATACTAATGATATTGAATAAATATGTATGTAAGCATGTGTGACATATATATTTTTAATAAATATTGTAAATAGGATTTGGCTTGATTTATCGTTTTTTCTTCCGTGGGTACATAATCGTTAACCAATGTATCATTTAGTCTTCCATTGGTGGATAATCATAAACCTTTGTGATAGAATGTGTTTGAATGGTAGTACAAGTGCGAGGAATGCCAGACAAACATTATTAGGTCTCCATCTACCGTGATTTAATTGTACAAATGTTGAAAGTGGTGTAAAAACCTACTTCAATCATTTGTTACATTTACTTCTCCTTTTTGAAATCTCAGCACTGTAATTTATAAAGTACTCCTTATCCATTCTAGCGAAACGATGTAAACATACTTTATTCACTGCAGACTGGCGTCATGATAAATCGTCTGCTTAAGTACATAGAAATTTACACCTCACCTGCTTTAAACTTATAAATAGTTTAACAGCTTCTGTTTATGAGGTAACTCATCTCTCGTGTGTGTCAGGTAGCTGAATGAGAATATCGGATACATATCTCGCATTTATATAGTATTGCACAAACGTGTATGGACTTGAATCAATCATTCGGAATAAACTGGAATAAACTGGATCATTACGCCATGTTCTTTAATAGAATAGCGTGTATGGACTCGTTGAATCCTGTAAACTAAGAAAGTGCTTGAAAAAAAGATAGAGTAAGAAAGACAGAAAAACGGAGAAATAAAGAAAGAAAAAAAAAGAAACAAAGAGAGAGAGAGAGACAGACAGACAGACAGACACAGAGAGACAGAGAGAGATGAAAACGGAACGTTTTGTAATCTATTTACACTTTTAAATCATTAAGACTTGTCCCAGTCTTTAGCTTTGTCGTCTGCTGAAGAAAACGACCCTCTAACGAACCATTTTTTACGCCGTGTGTTACGTATATGAATCCAATTTTATCATATTTTTCCCAGTTCGCCCATATCAAATAAGAAGGATCAATTTATACAAGTGTATATAAAACTCACCAGGGTTGCAGTAACGACATTTTCTATGGCCTATTTATAATTCAAACCTTCAATAGAGTTATCAACAATGCTTGATGTCCTTGGTCAAGAGGTAGAGCGTCGGCCTCTTGACCCAAAGGTCCCGAGTGCGATTCCCGGGAGCCTGGTTATCGATCTTGGTTCTTTCATAAGCCCAAACAATCGGCGCGAGTACTGGTGAATATTCCAGTAAGCAGCATCGAGAAGGATTAATTTAAGTTGTAAGAACTTGTTTCCCAATTGTTGTAAATAGGTTTAAACCAACAATGATTGAAGTTGTTTAAGAATAAAAACAAAAATTCTTTCCCAGTCCGCCCGCACCGACAACAAAGGAGTAGATAAACCCGCTATAGTAACGACGCTTTCTGTATGATGAATTTCTAAGCTTTTTCATATTTCCTAGCATTTATGAAAAGTTTTATCGTCTGGGAAGGAGTCACTTACCATAAGGCATACCATTTCTATAAATAGAACAACATGGGTTATTCCACCGGTTATTTATACATTAAATTCGTATTGGGATCCCTGTTTTTCTGATGCATGAATTTATGTCACAATGCTTGTCGATGATGTGAAAGGATTCCTTAACACATGCTTAAACTGTTAAAAGAGCTATCTATCTTCGTAGCTAATATCAAAGCAAAGGAATAGGGACCAATTTTTAATAAGAAACTTAACCTAATCAGACTGCGGTAACGAAGTTTTTAAGATATATTTTTATGATTTAAACCTTTAATGAGTAATCGCAACAATGATTGAAAATATTTAAATCTCATCTTGCTGTGAGTTGGTCAATATCTCAAATTAAATACAATTCATGTTATTCCATTTAATTGGGAAATGTCATATCCTCTGATACTTTTTCTTTGGCTATGTTTTACAAAAATGCTTATCCTTGTTTAACTAGACCCCTTTCTCCTAACCATTTCACCCATGAGTAGATGACCGAATTTTGAAACCCTATTTACATATCTACAAAAGAAGTTATTTACACTTAGCTTCAATAAAACCTACCTACCTGAAAAATCGTCTGCTGTATGACGTCACACGTTTACACAATACTCATCGTTAAAAATAGATTACAAAAGACACAAAAATTCCCTCCTCCCATTTAAAATGGCCGTTTTATATAGGATAAAGAACAATGCCTCGTTTCTATACGTATGTCACCATACTACTATCTGCACCGCATAACCCGCCAATACGGCCCTAATTTTAAATTTTAAATCGCGCGCTATTGGGAACCACTGAAGCGTCGTCTGCTCACGCGACCGGTTCGATCCGGTTACGCAATCGCCCCAATTTCTCCGAAAATTTACTCAAAAATGTGATCCCAAGTAACAGCCTTGACTACTAGCCGGTATTTCAGAATCTGAAGATATTAATATAAGGATTCGATGGTTTCACGCCAGTGACTTGAACTGGTACTCCGATGTCTATGAGAGACAACGGGTAGTGTATAAATCTTACGGCAATCTGATTGGATGTGTGTTTTTCACGACAAGTAAGTTATTACAAACCGTAAGAATTTTCCTATCATTCATGTCGATATCCGTTGAAATTTGGCGGCATTATTTAAAATGGAAGGACTGAAATTCTGTTGCTTATATAAATATGCTCTTTACGAGATAAACATACGAAAGAAAAACAAACAATCAACACATTATTTGTTGTTTTTCGCTGCATTCATCGTGCTTTTCGATCAACTGCATGTCGCAAATCCGCTACCAAATGTTTTACGATTTTCGAGCTTCCATTTAACGTTGATCAAATGACGTCACTATAGGGTCACATGACCTTACGAAAATTTGTAAAATACCTGTCTCTAGTATCGATAGATCTAGGGGCAGTAACCCAGTCAAGCCAGTGACTTAAACGAGTAGCGTTGGCGACGTCGAATGTTTTCACTCAAAGTTTCGAGGGCTAACGCCATTTTAACTCACGTCATCGAGTTTTTTCAAGGTTTTCCCGTAATTTTTAAAAATAGTCCGTCTATGTACATCCGAGGTTAATCGTGAGATTGGCCGAGTGGTGCTCCGAATGGTATTATCTGTTGGGATATTTTTTACCTGGCAGAGCGTGATTTTAATACTGTAATGAAATTTGTTCTCGTTCGGATGAAATTATTCTTAAAACAAAATTATGACCCTGCTCATCTTGAACACATTTGAACACACTTGTAAGAACACATCCCGGGTCTAAATGAGTTTTTTTATTCATTTTGATTCATTTTTTTCAATGACACTGTCTATCAATTACTTTGTCTGTATTAAACAAAATTTAGACAGTTCATTCAGGTGAGCGATTAAGTGCCACTATGGCCCTTTGTTTCTCTCCATTTTTCTTTGGCTTTTAGATAAAGAAAAAGAGACACGAAAAGCTTAATCTATGATTTTTTTTTTTCTATAATTTGCTCTTGAGATCGTCATCAACATGGCCGTAAAATCAGCTTTAAACATTTATTTTTGAGAACTATATCTCCTTTTAGAAGTGCGCTTTTGCACTTGGTAGTCTAGAATAATTATGAACTAATTTGATTTCGTGTTTATGTGTCCATGGGTAAAGTCTGATGGAGTAAGATTTATATGTAAAAGGTGAAATCCGAGGGCGGAGCATCAACGTTCCAGCTTAAGATATAACGTCACAAATGGGCGGAGCTAAACAGTGTATGCGTACAAAATAAAACCCATCACCTTTTGATTTTATTGCGAATGAAGTTCGATGGAATTTCATATAGCTGCGTTTAACGCCATTGTGTATATCATGATTCGAAATTTCTACATTATCAGCTGGAAGTCCAGGCGGGGATCCTTGTACTGTACACCCATGTGTTCACGGACAATGTACACCCAAATATGGTACAGCCCTGTCGACCTATATTTGTACATGCGACCTTGGATATATGGGGGTCAACTGTGAACATCGTAAGTTGAATTTGTTTCCTTGTTTTTGCATAGGTGTTTTACCCCACTTTCAACATTATTGCAAATATATCGCGATGTCCGGTGCACCTAACCATGGTTTCTTGACATATCTCACATCAGTACAACCCCAACATTTCATCCGAGTCACTGTACCCACGGAGGCGCACTGCTTAATATACACCCATTGGTGGGGGGGGGAGGGGGGGGGGGCAAATGACTCGTGTCACATTGGCTTTTGTCTAATTACATATTTAAAGTTGGTCGAGCCGGGATTCACAAGCACGATCACAGGAATTGCAGCTCTATGCGTTACCGATAAGTTAGCCGGGCACGGCGTTAGTTTTCTAATTTCTTTAAACTTGCTAATCTTTATAAATACTTAAGCTACACAATTCTATTTCTAAAAGGGGTTTAAAAACAGTGTGGATAAAGACATACGGACTTTTTTTCATTTTTTTTTTTTTTTTTTTTTTTTTTTTTTTTTCAAACGGGACTGTGAGTCATTTAAATTTTAGATACAATAAGGAAATAAAGTGTAGGCTAGTATTCGTTTTTAGTAATATTTTCACACTCCTTTTGCCTTGCTTCACACTAGTAATACCTTAAATTTATTTTTATTTTTGTCAGAGGACCCCTGTTATAGACAGCCGTGTGTTCACGGACAATGTGTGGTCCTTGCGAGTTCCGGTGGTTATCAATGTAACTGTGATCTCGGCTTTTCTGGCTCATTATGCGACAAAAGTAAGATTCATTTCTATGTGTAACTTCAGTTAGAAACGTTATGAAACCGACGAGTTGCAAAAAACTGGAATGATAGAGAGCGAGTGTGTGGAGCGAGCTTTGAATGAAATTGGACGAAATTATCAATACTTCATTACCTTCCTTTTTTTGAAAAAATCTACGTACTTTTCTATTTTTGTGTCTTCGCGGTTGCAATCGGGAACCTTCAGCGATTCTACGGGATGGACCTCGGGAATAATACGGGCGCAGCCATGAAAGCGCGTCATTTCGCACGTGGATTTACATGACGTCACAAACATAAACGATCCCGCTAAGGATGACGTTGCATAAAACAAAATCAACGAAAGAAGATTAATGGGCATATAATAATTTGATGACAAAACGCAGTAGACACTGCGTTTTGTTATCAAATTATGATATGCCCAAAAGATCTCGAAAGACGATAGGAAAGAATTAACAAAATGTGTTTTTCTTTATGCATATTAACTGAGGTACCACCAGGACCCGAATCACCTAAAAAATAAGCCAAAATTACTACACTTACGTCCAAGGTACTTTTCAAGTTACGGAAAAGTCCGAGTGATGGTCCGAATGTTCGCGGTTGATGTACGCTTTATATCCAACACCAGCCAATAAAGTCATGGAAAGATTTGTACAGGTTTTGAATGAAACGTTCGCTTAAACAAACGTGGATCGATTTTGAATGGTTTGGGAGAGCGTTTTGAAATAATGAATAGAGCACCGAGTGATCGAGGTAAATGTCAATTTCATGATATAACTAACTTTTGAATATGAGATTATTTTAGGGGTCTTATTTGCAGAGAGTGATCCGTGATATAAATGAAAGATTGTTGTAAAAACCACATTCAAACAAAGAAACAAACATCACTTTTATTCAAAGCCCCAGTCTGCGTTTAGAGTGAAAAAATGACTGTTTAATGAATATTCACTGAATATTTTTTCTTGATTTAGTCTTATGAAAGATAAGTGACATATAAATACAAATTAATCGACAAACGGCGACTTTTTCGCGAAACGCATAATATGCCGGATAAAATAAATATGCAAATGAGATTTTGGTGACATGAAATACGCCCATGTGCAGGAGCGGTTATGGAGCTGTATTCAAATTGGAGTCCGAAATGTTTTGGGTCATGAATATTCATCAAGTTAGATCTATATTTAGATCATCGCGTCATAATCATTTGCTTTACCGAATATTGAAATGACAAATTCAAGTTAATTTTGGTAATAAAAGTCTAGTTTTTGTATACATGTACATAGTCGTCTTAGATCATTGTATTGCGTTTCGGAAATGTTTACAAAACAAACGGGGCTTTAATGCTCAAGTACACTTAGGAAGTAGCATCGAGCTTTGCACCCGCACTTTCTTGAACAGTAGATTTAATGAGAGAGCAACACATCGAGGTGTCAATGCAACGCTATTGTAAGTGTCTATATATTTATAGACGCTTACAACAGCGTTGCACTGACCCCTCGATATGCAACTGTTTTGCAAAATACAGCTGATAATATCATAAAATTGACAAGGTAGATAATTTCGGAATGACATTGAATGAGTGGGAGGAGTGAGTTTTAAGTGGAATTAGGGGGAGGTAATATGATTTCGCTAATTTTGTCAAATTCTTACTTCGTCTAATTTGACGAAATCAATATTTTATTACCGCCCCCTTTTTTTAAGAAAAAAATCTACGTAGTTTACTGTTTGTGTGTCTTTAACGGAACAATCACATGCTTTTAAGTCCTTATATATCTGAATGAGATGTTAATCGTTTTTGACAATTTGGGGGGGAAGGGGTTAGCGTTTATGAGTGTGTTTTTTTACTAATATGAGTGATTGGTTTAAATACATTGAATGGAGTGCTTTGCGATCGATTTCGAATGGTTTTTATTGAGATGAATGTCAACTTCACGATATTACTAAATGTGATAGAGGGCTGTATGATGATTTTGAGAGAACCCGCTCTACAATCGGTGGTCTTGGTTTATGGAGAAGAACGCAATTTCAAAACGCCCTATAAATTTCGTTGACTCTTGATTTAAAATTATGGCTTTCGCGTCTTCTCTCATTTGCATGCTTCTGTACCACTTAGACCAGTTCTCTAAGATCAATGACCTAAGCCTTTCGTTACCGGGGATCCGTTTTACTAAACGTCTTACGATAAAAAACGACCCTAAGTCAAAATCACAAATCGTACCTG
Organism: Fragum whitleyi; assembly: GCA_948146395.1. Taxonomy (NCBI): domain Eukaryota; kingdom Metazoa; phylum Mollusca; class Bivalvia; order Cardiida; family Cardiidae; genus Fragum; species Fragum whitleyi. Next base: position 26,228,966 of record OX411560.1, on the reverse strand, counting down.
AAACCTGTTGTTTTTAATCATTGTTTGATTCTGCCTTGCAATATCTCATCGGAATCGTCTTCTATAAGCAATTCCAATGTGATGATGCGTGGCAGATTTCATTATTTAGTTACTACTGTAGAAGCAACTTAAATTTTTGACTTTTGATCGTAAGATGCTTATTAAAACAGACCCCAGGGGCCTGTTTTGGTAAACGTCTTACGAAAAAATTAATCGTAATTCAAAATCATAAGTCATACCTGGTGTTTTCATTCATTGTTAGATTTTGCCTTGCAATATCTCTTTGGAATTGTCTTTAGAAGACGATTCAAATGAGATGATGCATGGCAGAATTCCATATTTTGTAACTACTGTAGAAGAAACTTTAATTTCTGACTAACGCCAAAAATTATCGTAAGATGTTTAGTAAAACAGGCCCCAGGTCTTGTTCGAGGTTGCCAGGAAGTATAAGAATGTCTACCTAAAAACAAATGCTATCATATAAGTTCTAGATTTATCACAGTACCATTGTTTTATAGTTCTAATTCGAGCTTAAGAGGATGTATTTGATTACAAGAAAATCTTGTTCAATAAATGACAATATAAAAGTTATAGATATATGTGACCCGTCATCCAAAATGGGACCATCTAGGTATTGCGTAAAGTTTCGAACCTTGTCAGACTGCGCAGTTTGCACAGACTGACTAGGGTCGAAACTTTTCGCAATGAGCTTATTTTCTGAATCTAGAATGTTCAATCTACCTTCCAGTGAAAGAATTATTGAAAAGCAACCTCTGGTTGACCAATGCTGGACCAAATCTCATTTTCATTTTTAGCTCACCTGAGCACGAAGTGCTCAAGGGAGCTATTGTGATCGGTCGTTGTCCGGCGTCCGTCTGTCCGTCACGGCGTCAACTTTTTCTTTAAACGACATCTCCTCCTAAACTTATGGGTCAAAATCAACCAAACTTGGCAGAAATATTCCTTGGGTGGTCCCTTATGAAAATTGCTCAAATGGAAAGGATCCGTGCCATATCACGGGAAAAGGGGCCTTAATGACAAATTTCTTGTTTACACTCTAGAAGCCACAAATATGGTCCAATCTTCATGAAACTTGGTCAGAATATTTGTTAGGTCATGAGGATGAAGTCTATTGAAAATGGGAAGGATCCGTGCCATTTCACAGAAAAAGGCGCCTTAATGACAATTTTGTCAACAATATCTTTAAACGACATCTCCTCCTAAACTTATTGGTCAAAATCAACCAAACTTGGCAGAAATATTCCTTGGGTGGTCGCTTATGAAAATTGCTCAAATGGAAAGGATCCGTGCCATATCACGGGAAAAGGGGCCTTAATGACAAATTTCTTGTTTTCACTCTAGAAGCCACAAATATGGTCCAAGCTTCATGAAACTTGGTCAGAATGATTGTTAGGTCATGAAGATGAAGTCTATTGAAAATGGGAAGGATCCGTGCTATTTCACAGAAAAAGGCGCCTTAATGACAACTTTGTCAACAATATCTTTAAACGACATCTCCTCCTAAACTTATAGGTCAAAATCAACCAAACTTGGCAGAAATATTCCTTGGGTGGTCCCTTATGAAAATTGCTCAAATGGAAAGAATCTGTGCCATATCACAGGAAAAATGGCCTTAATGACAAATTTCTTGTTTTCACTCTAGAAGCCACAAATATGGTTCAATCTTCATGAAACTTGGTCAAAATGTTTGTTAGGTCATGAGGATGAAGTCTATTGAAAATGGGAAGGATCCGTGCCATTTCACAGAAAAAGGCGCCTTAATGACAATTTTGTCAACAATATCTTTAAACGACATCTCCTCCTAAATTTATGGGTCAAAATCAACCAAACTTGGCAGAAATATTCCTTGGGTGGTCCCTTGTAAAAATTGCTCAAATGGAAAGAATCTCTGCCATATCACGGGAAAAGGGGCCTAAATGACAAATTTCTTGTTTTCACTCTAGAAGCCATAAATATGGTCCAATCTTCATGAAACTTGGTCAGAATGTTTGTTAGGTCATGAGGATGAAGTCTATTGAAAATGGGAAGGATCCGTGCTATTTCACAGAAAAAGGCGCCTTAATGACAATTTTGTCAACAATATCTTTAAACGACATCTCCTCCTAAACTTATTGGTCAAAATCAACCAAACTTGGCAGAAATATTCCTTGGGTGGTCGCTTATGAAAATTGCTCAAATGGAAAGGATCCGTGCCATATCACGGGAAAAGGGGCCTTAATGACAAATGTCTTGTTTACACTCTAGAAGCCACAAATATGGTCCAATCTTCATTAAACTTGGTCAGAATATTTGTTAGGTCATGAGGATGAAGTCTATCGAAAATGGGAAGGATCCGTGCCATATCACGGAAAAAGGCGCCTTAATGACAATTTTGTCAACAATATCTTTAAACGACATCTCCTCCTAAACTTATGAGTCAAAAGCAACCAAACTTGGCAGAAATATTCCTTGGGTGGTCCCTTATGAAAATTGCTCAAATGGAAAGGATCTGTGCCATATCACGGGAAAAGGGACCTTAATGACAAATTTCTTGTTTTCACTCTAGAAGCCACAAATATGGTCCAATCTTCATGAAACTTGGTCAGAATGTTTGTTAGGACATAAGAATGAAGTCTATTGAAAATGGGAAGGATCGGTGCCATATCACAGGAAAAGGCGTCTTAATGACATTTTTTTTGTTTTCTCTCTAGAAGCCACAAATATGGTCCAATCATCATGAAACTTGGCCAGAATGTTTGTTAGGTGATGAGGATGAACTCATTTGAAAATGGGAAGTATATGTGCCATATCACGAGAAACGGGGCCTTATTGACAATTTTCTCGTAAGAGCTCCAAATGCCACAAATATAGTCCAATCTTCATGAAACTTTGATCAAAATGTTTGTCAGGTCACAAGAATGAACTCTGTTGAAAATGGGAAGGTTCATGCCATATCATAGGAAATGGAGTCTTAATGATAATTTACTTAAAATATCAGGTGAGCGATTTAGAGCCCTCAGGGTCCTCTTGTTTACATAGTTCCCAAATGGTCCCTTTTTGCGTTACGGGTCACATATCATAATTACATTTTTGGCTCGAGATTGATAGGGTGTCTTGGAAAACAGAATATCTTGTCCAAATGACAAAATATACGTGCTCGGGATAGCATCGTTTAATTTCGTTAGTTGGCGACCCAATTCTTGTAACTCCAGCTTATTCATGCTTTCGTTTCGAGGTTTTGACAACCCAGCCCCAGAAATGATTTACTTGTAGGTCTCGTTCGAGATTGTCAGGGTGTGTTAGACAATAGACTACCTAGCCCAACCAATGACAATATATACGTGCTGGATATAACATAATTTGAATACGTCGAAGATATAACATAGTATCATCGCCTTGTAGGTCTTGTTCGAGATTGTCAGGTTGTGTTAGATAGTAAAATATCTAGACCAACAATATATACGTGCTGGATATTACATAATTTAATTCCGTCAGTGTGCGACCGAAACCTCGTAAATCCAGCTAATTCATGCTGTAGTTACGAGGTTTTGACATCCCATCCCTAGCAATGATTTACTTGTAGGTCTTGTACGAGATTGCCAAGATGTATTAGATAACAGAATTTCTAGTCCAACAAATGACAATATATACGTGCTGGATATAAATATATAATACGTATTAAGTGTGTTGTATGAAAAAAATATCTAACGAGGTTGGGAGAATTGATAATTGACGAGGCTCTGCCGAGACAATTATCAATTCTCAGAACCGAGTTCGATATTTTTCATACAATACACTACGTACGTATTATATTTATCTTATAGCCCATATTCATCTTGTTTAAGTCGATGTTTCTAACAAAAATGCAAGTTTCTAAAAATAACCGCATTATATCATTGTTCTAAAAATAACTATGTGATATCATAAAAAATATCAAACGGGATGTTATCACATGGATATTTGTATAGTTATAAGATAAAACACAATAACATTTCCTTGTAGGTCTAGTTCGAGATTGTCAAGATGTTTTAGACAACCGAATAGTTAGCCCAACAAATGACAATATATACGTGCTGGATATAACAGAGAGTGTTCTCGGATCTCGAAAACTGAACGCCAAGTGTGAGTTTAGTAGTAATACAGGATGGACGGTAAGAAACATGAACAGTTCTGCTTTCAGGATTACAAAGGGGTGCAAACAGTTTTCCAATTATACCCCGCTTTGCACGCAAGTGCGTTTGAAAAGCGGGGAATATTTGGAACATTGTTTTTACCGTTTTGTCATCGTGAACTCACCCCTGCCTGCGTTCAGGATGGCAAAATGGTGCAAACAGTTTACCAATTTACCCCGCTTTTCACGCAAGTGCGCTTGAAAAGCGGGGTGAAATTGGCAAATATGGTGCACCGTTTTGTAATCCTGATTGTCACAGAGGGATGTTTCTAAGGCGAGCAGTATATTTTGAACGTACCGCAAGCGCTTGGCAAGAATGACAGCTTGTTCGGCAAAAATGGTGACTCTTCTCAAGCTTAATCTAACAAATACTTTCAAAACAGCGAGAGAGTTGCCGTCAACGCGCAGTTCGTAGCGCGCCGGACTATCATTCTACAGGTACCGAGTTCGATCCCCGACGGCGGCACTTATTCTTTCCGACCTTTGGTCTCTCACCAATGGGTTGATTATTTTAAACCTATGTGAGATAGCAGGTGGAGACTAGAAAAGGATGTGATGGTTGTACTAGTGAGAGAAATACCAGGAATGCATTGTTAGGTGCTCCAGCCGCCGCGATATAACTGCAAAAAATGTTGAAAGCGGCGTAAAACTCCATTCTATCAATCAATCAGAACAGCGAGAAACAAGATTTCAGCAGCCTAAACAATCGCACTAGCAAGAAGAATATATCTTTTAATATATATATATATATTCACAATTTTTGTTTGGTTTGCTAGTCACCTCGCCAGAATGCTCGCTAGGGCTAAGTAAGCACATCATAGGAAAGCGCTCGCTAACGTTCGCGGGGGCTTCCCTTACCTGAAGCAGTGCTGTTCCACATGAAAACCTTTAAGTTGATTTAGAATGTTTTTGATCAGAATGAGAGTCAATTTCACGATGATTTTAACTGTAAGGTGTAAGAATTTAATTTGAGTTTTGTCCATCAAAATATATGGCTGTTTAGCCGAATATAGACAATATAAATTGGTAAATTCTGATTGGCTGGACATTTGGTTTTTATTTCTCAATGAAAACAATTTAGATTACGCAGATTTTTTGTAAGCATTTGAGCAAAATAGTCACCATTCGCTCCTCTGATAATTGAATTTCAATCTGAAATACTTCCCCTTATCAAATTTTCGATTTTATTGGCTTTTGCCCGTGAGTCTGCGATTAGTCAATTAGACTAAATGTAAACAAAACGGTTACCTAATTACTTTCGTTCGACACCGAAAATGTAGGACCATTTAAAAGATGCAGAGAATACTTGTTTATGTCATGGAGGTATGAAACAAAAAACCTAATCACACTGTATGAATGCGCGAAGCGGGTTCATACATGTGTGTGATAAGTTTTTTCTCGTTTAATAACTCCATGAAATCAACAAATACAATCTTCTTATTTTTTTATTTCAATATCACGAAAAGATGCGTCAATAATGAAACGGCCCTCTTTCGGAACTACTTTTATGTGGAAGCTAACAAAATAGCCTCGTACTCAAAATTGTTTTCATTGAAAATGAATAAAAACATTTTTCGCCAATCAGAATGTAGTAAAATTGATGGAAGTATTGATTTTTTTCAGAAAAAAAAGGTACCATCTTTGGCCCCACTAACAATAAATTAAATTATCGTGAAAGTTGTCTAAAACCTTTTCAAAAAATTACTTTAAAAAGTTAACCTTCAAATGTTAGAATCGCATGTATTTAAATCCGTGAATATTTGCAATTTTTTACAATAGTACAGGTTACATCTGTATAATAAATTTGCAAAAAAAAATGAAGAATGATTTTGAATGAGTGAGAGGAGCGAGTTTTGATTGAAATTTAAGAAAGGTAATCCAATATTGCTGATTTTGTTCAGGATGAACAAAATTAGCGATATGTATTACCTCCCTTTAAAAAAAATATACATAATAGTTCTTTAAAAAGCTTCCAATTTCTTTAAGAAGCAACCAGACGCTAAAACTTTAAATTATGACAGTGAAATCGCGATTTGGTTCTTCCTGTAATCGTTTTAAAGGTTGTGGTTGATCTTATACTTATTTTTAAATGTGGCCGTTTTTGAAAGGTTTGAGCGAGTGTTTGGAATGAATGAATGAATGGATCGCTGAGTGAGCGATTAAGAATATTTTGATTGAAATGAATGTCAATTTCACGATGTAACTAACTGCAATCACATCCGCCTATTTTTCCCTTTTTTGTTACATGAAGATGTTTGTTTGTGTGTTTGCTTTTCAACCAATAAGTAATACTTTTCAGGTATTAATGCACAGAGATAGCGGAAATTTAAATTTCGACAAACTTGATTCAACCCAATATGCTCTTGGATTTGGGAATGCGCGGGATGAATTTTGGACAGGTAACTGCAATAAATAAGGATAACCGTTTGTTTCAGTGTAAGATCGTTAATTATTTCACAGACTGAACAATAAAAGCTATATGTTGAAGAGTGCTTGAGTATTTGTTTTTCACGAAATGAAATATCAAACGCAAAACAAACGGTTATTCCATTTCTATAATACAAAACCTGGTAAAATTGTGAAAATTTAAGGACAACTTTTCTTAGATTGCATCATTTTGTACGTGAATGCTATTCATTGTTCATGATTTCGTAACTTATTAGGCCCCGCTTAGAAAACGTTAGATATAGTGAAATGAAGAAAATCGGTAATTTATTTTTCAGAATTTCACTAGTTTTGCAGTTAGTTTATCGAATGATTATCTACCGTTATTTCTCGATAATCTACAAAGAGCATCAAAGAATATTAAACAGTGCATGCCCAACATAGCTTTGCGTTAACCCTTGTCACGCTGAACCCGGAATATGTCTGCTTTGGCCTGAAGTGAAAGATTTTGCACATTGTGATAGTGTTGTCCTATACTGTACCACCTGACTTTCGCATTTAAGGTAGTGGTACCGTAATAATTCCACAACATTTCGGAACTCATGATCTTTCACAATGTTGACCCAGGTTTCTTAATGAAAATCACTTTACACCAATCAAATTTCTACTCTCGGTCTTGATTTATAATATAATAAAAAGTTCAAAGCAAATACAAAAGTGGGGTCTTTATTTAATAAACGTGGTAGGGTGACCCAAAACTCGTAGAAATAGCTTTATTCAAGCTGTAACTACAGCTTGAATAAAGCTATTTTTACGATGAACTGTTGTTATCGACGGATTGATAAAGCTATATTGCTACGAGATTCATGCTTCTAAAATAAGTAAACTTCTCCCTTATTTTTTACTAGATAATGTACGCATGTTATTACAGGTCTGGAATACCTTCACGCGCTTACGTCTGATGGACGACGCTATCAGTTACGTATCGACTTGACGGTTGCGAATGGCAGCCATTATTATCAACTATATGATGATTTTAGGGTCGGCCCTCACAACAAATTTTTACTCTTCATAGGAAAATCTTCGGGGACGGCAGGTAAATAATTAAAATTCAGGGCCTGATATTAGAGAATTTTTATCGTTCTCATCTCAAAACTGTCTTGAGATTCTGTTGTTATACTAAGCGAAACGGGTTCATTCACAGGCGTTTGGTGTGTTTAGGTTTTTAGTTTCGCATCTCAAGGGATCAAATAACTCTCTTCATTTCTAATAATGTGATACCTTCAAACTAAAGAGTAAATATTTAAGCATTATTCTATTGAAACTGTTTTGTACGCAAGATCACAAATAATCTAGGTATTCTTAATTAATTGGCATGAAACCATTTTTTTTAGCCAATAAAATAAAATTGGATGACATATGAGCCCTCGAGCGACATTTCGGACAATTTAACTTGATCATGAGCACGCCTAGACAACTATACAATACTAAATGAATATTGATAGGTTGGAGAATCGTTAAGACCTTGTCTATCTTCGGGGCGCAAAGCAAAGATTCTGGTCCGACTGTGCGAATGCACAGGCTGGCCAGAGGATTTGCTTTGTGCACATGTGAAATTGTTGGAAACGTCAAGCACACGCTCATATATTTACAGTCGATATTGCTCGAGTGACTACGTCTATTAAGCGACAAATTGTATTATGCGACCACCAAAAAAAGTCGCTTCACCGTAATCAAAATCTCTGAAAAAAGGACATTCTTAACGGAAAATTGGTTATTATTGAATCTTATGTTGTTGGAACCCATTAGAATCGTCGCAATAAGACGTCTCTAATTGGTTCGAACATCATAAGATTCAGTACGAATTGACCGACAATCTATAAATTGTATCAAAATAACCTGTCACATTTATCATAGTATCTCGTAGTTAACGACCATTCCCATATACGACCACTTTTTGGTGGTCCCTTAAGTGGTCGCTTAACACAAGTTTTACTGTACTTTTGCAGGTGATTCACTAAGTGGTCATAATAATTTCGGATTCACCACCCAAGATCGGGACCAGGACAGTAATACGCAGGAAAATTGTGCCCAGTACATCAGCGGGGGTTGGTGGTTCCACGACTGCGCTGATTCTTGTCTTACGTGTAACTACGTCACACCGGGAACCAAAGACTGTAAATCTATGTCATGGCAGACGCTTGGATATTGTATCGGTTTGAAAGCGGTGACCATGAAAATAAGACCATTGTGAAATATCACATTAAAAGACGTATGTTGTTTGCATCCGTGTTTTTTCTGGTTTTAAACATTTGATGAAGGGTATAGCTTGTTGGCGATTAATCGAAACCTAAGCTTTATTGTTTTTGTTGGGATGGATTTTTACGCCGCTTTTAACAATGTTTCAGTTATTTTGCGGCGGCAGGAGCATTTATACCAATTATTGGTCACCCACCATATGCATGAAAAGTAGACAGGAAAACAATAAATTCTTTCTAAATCTCAAACTGGTATACTGAGCGAAAATAGTTAAGACGAATCGTCTGTTTTACTGTATGTAATATATAGAGGATAATTGTTTGTTTCAGTGTAAGATCGATTTATATTTCATTGAGTGAAAAAAAATGCTATCTTTTCACGAGTGGCAGAGCCACGAGTGAAAATATAGTTTTTGTTGTTCACGAAATGAAATATTAATCGATCTTACTCGAAAAACAAACTATTATTCTATTTCTTTAATGCAAAAAGGAGACAAAATGTGAAATTTCTATGATATATTTTCGTAAAGCGCGTCAGTTTGCACGTGATTGCTATGCAACGTCCATTGTGACGTCACTTATTTTGCCCCGCATAGATGACGTCAAATAGGTTATATTGCACAAAAGCAGGGTATAAGTTTTTGATAATTTCACTACTTTTGCGGTGAGATTATCAAGTGATAATTTATCGTTATTTCTCGATAAACCACCGAAAAGCATTAAAGAAAAGATGTTAATCACCTTTTAGAAGAATATTGATTTTTTATTATCATATTATTCTAATTTCTTCCTAGAATATAGTTTACGACATCGAGAAATTGAAAAGGTGAATGATTTTGAAATGATTTGGAATGAAATTGAATAAGTGTGGAGAGTGAGTGTTGAGAGAAATGATGTTCAGTGTCAACAAAATAAGTTATATTTATTTCGTCTCTTTTATAAAATAGGCAAATAAGTTCTATAAATAGTTCCCTATTCTTTAAAGAACTAGTCAGACGCTTAAAATTTCAAGTATGTCAGTGAAATAGCCAAATTGTCCTTTTATGTTCATTTTGAATGAAGCTGTTTATTCTATCTTTTGTAGTCATTTAGGAGCGGTTTTTGAGTGCTTTGAAAGAGTGATAGAAATAAAAAAAAAAAAAAAGGAGCCATGAGTCAGCGATTTAGAATGTTGTTTTTTTATTGAGAAGGATGTCAATTTCACGATATAACTAACTGTATACAATCCCAGATATTCTTAGAAAAACGTTGATTTCCCTACATAATATACATGTATTCGATGTATAAAGCGAAATTTAGGTCAGTCGTGTTAATATATTTTCCTACGGAACGGAAAAGTCACACTTTCAATGACGGGGTTTCCTTACAATCTCCTCATCGTGTTTTGGTGTTTTGTTATCGATACATTTTTTGATAATTTTTATTGCAATAAACAAGATTTTTATTCAGTTATTACTGAATAGGCAAATATAATTATCAGGAATTAAAAGGTGTTTAAGACTTCGTCTTATCGCCAGAAAGTAGATAAATAGATAATAATCTGGTCGAGTATGAGAGAATCTATCATGAAGAGGCTTTGCCGAGTCATGATAATTTCTCACTGTAGAGACAAGATAAAATTGAACTTTAAGGTTCTTACATGTTAGGCTATTTATCATGTAATCATTTTTCAGGGCTTAATTATAATACACCCTAAAAATAAAAGAGGTTCAAGTGAAAGCGTATGCAATTGTTTATAAAAATAGGCTGCCTTATATCAAGTTACGTTATCAGACAAGTGATGTCAGGTCAAAACAGGCTTCATTCAATGATAAAACCCAGTTCTGGTTCGGCGATCACTTACGTTCTGTTGACGGCACGTCGACGTTTTGTTAATATTAACACTGAGACATTCTTTTCCTTTAGTTTCCAAAGATATGAATTGGAACATACATGATGCTATATAATGTTTTCAACGGCTGCTACAGTTAGCAACATCGTAAAATTGACAAGATGAATGATTTTGAAATGATTTAGGAATGAAATTGAATGAGGTTGCGGAGCGAGCTTTGAGTGAATTTATTGGGAGGTTATCCTTTATCGAAAATTTTGTTCAGGATGAACAAAATTTGCGACATTGTTTACCTCCCTTTAATAAAAATGCATAAGAGTTCTATACATTGCTTCCTATTTCTTCAAGAACCTATGAGGCGCTAACAATTTGAATTATGTCAGTGAAATCGCGATTTTTCTCTGTCAAAGTTTATTTCGAATGGCGTTCTTGATTCTTTATTTTTCAATTGGTTTGAGTGTTTTTGAATGGTTGGAGTAAGTGATTGGAATGAATGAATTGATCGCTGAGCGAGTGATTTAGAATGGTTTTGATCGCGATGGATGTCAATTTCACGATATTATTTACTGTACTACCCTCTGTTACTGCTATAATCTTCGGATAACAACGGTAATCGGATTAAAGCAAACTGACGGAGCTTAGTGAATGCCTAAGCATATAAAATTTATGCAAATAGTTAGATGAAAAGATTATTTGTTGATTTTCTTTGAGTAATTTAAACAAAAAAACATAATCACACTGTATGAATACGTGAAGAGCATAAATACATTATTGTGATAAGGGTTTAGTTTCATACCTTCATAACCCAAAAGTGACAATCAAAGCAAGTTAATCCATCCACGACATTGAATAAGCAGTTGCCAAAGAGGTTAAATACCTTAGTGTTTACTTGGATGTAAAACTTTCCATGAATACGACAAAACAATTTTATGTAAGGGGTGACCATTTTTTTATTATTATTAGTAATATTTTAGCAGCACTGTTCATACTAGACGCGTTGCACAAACTACCGTTAAAACATCTTGAAATTGACACTAAATCCGATCAAAACCATTCTAAATCGCTCACTCATTGTTCCATCCATGCATTCCAAACACTCACTTAAATCGACCAAAAACGCTCCAAAATCTTAAAAAAACATCACATTTCGAAATCAGCTAAGGCGATCACCATTTAATACAAACTGATAAAATTCATCTACGATTTGATTGGCTTGTATGGTGATTTAAAAATGTCTGATGAGAACATAAGGACACACAAACAGAAAAGTGTGTTTATTTTAATAAAAGGAGTTAAGATTATAGCTAATCTTTAACAAAATTAGCGATATTGGTTTATATTCCTTGAATTTCACCAAAAGCTCGCTCCATACATTCATTCAATTTCATATCAAAACCATTCTAAAAATCATTCTTGTTAATTTTACGACGTGTTCTTAACTACACATTGTTCATTCACTTATTGTACGAGGCTGTCCCAGAGTGTGACCTTAACAAAACTGGAGAAGAAGACAGATTTAAAAAAAAAGTTTAGCCAATCAGAATCCTTGTATATTGATCTATACAAATAAAATCAAAGTAAACAATATTGAGAAAAAACCCTTTTGACTTAATTTCATTGAACAACTGGTGTAGTTTTTGGACGTTTCTACGTCACCCAGTGTTAGTGAGAACAATCCTATCAATTGTTAATAGCTTTTCAAAAAAGTAGTACCGGCTTTGGTTCAATTGTCATTTTAACAAGACTTACCTCCGCTCGACAACTGTGCATTTTGAAAATGACACTATTCAAGAATTCTATACAATTAGAAAATTTAATCAAAGGCATCTATTACATGCGAAATCATCTGTCAATCCAAGACCACGCGATTGTTTGTTTCGCGCAAGAATTCTATTTATAGACAAGGCAGTGATTCGCCTATTGGGGTTTCCTGTGGTGTAAGGGGGATAAAAACTAGGTGGCTGAACTGGTAGCCCGCATTTACAAACTCGGACTTTAAGAAGATCTCTCTCTAATGTAGAACTTCTTGGGTCTAGATCACCTCGGTGAAAAATCCCGAATATTTCCAGGATTCTTGCTGCTTTAGGGTGTGTTATAAGAATGTCGTAAATCGCTTGTATTACTATAGCGAGTTAGGAAACTCTGATCACGAACACATAAAAGTCCACTTTTGACACTCTCCGTTGTTCGAACACTTTTACTACGAAAGGAGCCTAAAATATAAGTCATTTGCTCTCAGTTGAGGGGTCTTCTAATAACAAATTTGACATATTAATATCTTTCTAGAATTGATTTAACTGCGTCGTCTGCTATCGCCAATGTACATGTATTCTATTTATAGCCGGTAGCCTACTCCGCTTAACTCGAAATACTGTTTAAGCTGTGTTTACGCGGAAGGGGGCATTGGCTCTTTCAAAGTCTTTTGGGGGATAAACGCTCAACGGAGACACAAGTGCAATGTTTTCTAGGCGAAAATCTCTTCGGTGATCAATCCTGCACACTTTTCAGAAACTTTGCGTTTTTTTCGGGTTGTGCCTAGAATTTCGAAACTCAGAAAGCTGTACAGAGAGTTAGGACATTTTAATCACAAACATTTAAAATCGATTATTAACTCAGTCCGCGGTGTTTTCTGAAAACAAAAAATAACTGAAGGAAGGCTAAAATTAAGTCTTCAGGTCCACGTTGAGAGATTCCCCGCTTATATTTCGGGAAGACTATGTCTTTTTTTGTTTCTTTTATATATTTACGTCGTCTAATACAGACAATCGTCTTATCGTATATTTAGGCAACTCAAATTTTACTGAGTTAAGGCATACTTCCGCCGATTTAAATGTCGTTGCGGGGGGGGGGGGGGGAGGGGGTTGTAAGGGATATTGATTCGGACGACGCGTAGTCTATGTTTCGCATTTTTTTTTTGTTATTTACACTTCGGTTTGTTTTCTTCTTTCTTTTATTGCATGGGTAACGGAAAACGATCGCATTTGCAAAGAAGTCTCCTGCCGTGGCTATTAAAGAGCAATACCTTACGAGATTGTACATCCCAAGGGGAAATACTCAGTGCCTTTCTCGGGAGGTTTTGCGCTTTACCTGGCCCGGAGACCAAATGACGTCAAATACCGTACGTGATGTACGGCGTTACGGCATTGATTCTCCGGACCACTTCAAATAATAAAGAGCCATTTTTGGACATGCATACATTGTCAACATCAAAAGATTTGATGTATTTTCCATAGCATTAGACCTGCGTATAGGGGTCCCTCGGATAGCGGATTTCTAATCAACCGTTCAACCCAGTTTTAAAACATTTAAAACACAGGCGCTATGCCTCTTCGCCCCTTTTTATGACATCCTCTAGGTCTTTCATTCATTTTTTTCTCTCCCAAATGCTGACAGGCATACCAGAAATATTCGTTTTCCCATTAAATATTCATGATGTTTTTAACCAAGCTTCGTGAAAAAAATATGAGAAAAATCAACACAAGCAAAACAGTGTCTTGCAATTATATTTTATCGAACACACTACATTTAGATAAAGAATTGTAGGCGTATATTTTGAGACATAGAATTTCAATGATATCATTAACCTTGAAGCCGCAGCTGTTTAAGCGAGATTTCATTTGTGCCTTTTCAATATAGTTTTGTTTTGTGCTATTTGTGGATATGTACATTAAAGTTACTAATCTATCACGAAATCTCATTAGCACACTCTTAGTTACTTTTAAATTCAGAGTCAATTTTATAACAAATGTGCAGTAAAACAGCTCATCTGGATTAAAGAAGATTGGGTGCCCCTTATTATTATGTGACCCGCCATTCAAGAAGGAACGATCTGGGTATTGCGTTAAAACATTTTTAAAATGCGACCTCTGGTTGACCGGTACTGGAACCGATCTATTTTTCAAATTCTTTTCCGTTGCTCCGTTTTTTGCGTGACGGGTCGCACTTATTTATAAACAAAATAAACCTAAGGTGTTAATGTCATATTCCATTCGTATTTTGCACCGTTAACATAGGCTTAACAAAAAGAAGTAAAAAAAACCCATTGTTATTCCTATAAAGTTTGCATTAACATTGAAACTTGCCATTCTCGGGTCGTAACATTTTACATTTATCACATGTTTACATGGATAAATTCTTTTCGACTCGTTTTACTTTCACCATAATGCCACCAGAAATCCCCGACTCCAGTGCTTTCGGCGCTTTGATTTTAAGGGTAACTTTTTAGATCTATAACGAAATTCACTCTTGTACATTTTGCCTACAGTTAGTGAAATCACGAGATTGGCTATAACCTCGAACAAAATCACCCTTTGTCGTTTTATCGTCGCATTCATTTAAAAAAAATTGTCAATAGCTCAAAGGCGAATCCGAATTAAAAATATTCAGCCCCTTAAAAAACAAAATTAAACAAAACAACCAAACGAACAACAAAATACAATATATGTATTATAGGTTATTAAATTTAAATGGCAATATATTGCATTGAGCGAGTTCTTTTAGCAAACACAGCTGGCAACCAGTTTATTGCTATGATGTGAAAATGTTAACGAAATGGCGGCGGGCATTTTTTGTCGACTCGCGTTTTCGATTATGAAATACGCGTTGAATAAGACATAATTTTATTTAGAATGAAATGAAAATATAATTTAAAAAAAACGCGTTCATTTGTTATTCTTACTATTTACATGTTACAAAATTGTCTAAATCGGTGTACTTGATACCTGTCCTGACTAGCGAAAGTCACGATGAACGCATAATAGTTCCGCGACATTTTGTACCTTATGTTCTTTAAACATTTTAACCGAGGTTTCCTAACGAAAATCGTCAGGAAACTTCGGTTACTACTGTTCAAGTTCATGACTTCCGGAACGTTGCGGTACTATTACGGGTCCACTACCTCAAAGCGAAAGAAAGAAAGGAAGATAGACAGATACTGGATCGTTGATAGACACAAAGGGATGCGCGTGATTAAATGGGGATAGAGTATTAAAATATCATAGATAAAGGAGAAACAAAATTATAATATGATCTACGTCGCGGGAGTGAAATAAACCCGTTGAATAATTTTGATATTGCACGGGTGTTATTACACTAGTGGAATAACTATGCAAATGAGGTCAGAGCGAATAACAACGCTCTCGACATAGCCTCGTTTTTATCTGTTTATAGATGACTCGTTCAATAAATTCGGTATTCAATGACCATTCATTCAATATTCTCTATATATGCCCTGTGTTCAGGATGTAAATGCTTTTCGCGAGTGCTTTGAGATGTTACCCCCTTTGCACGTGCACATACGTGCAAAGCGAATATCATTTCGAAAGCGCCTCGCTAACCTTTTCATGCTAAACGCAGTGATGAATTCGGAAGAAAATGGGGGGGGGGAGGAGGAAAGACGGAGAGGGGGAGGTGGATGACGTTTTCAGTCCATTTATGCACGTGAAAACTTATCTTTGTGAAACATCAAATAGATCTAAAGTCATATTTATAATGAAGTGTATTTCTCTCAAAAATCGTGTTGAATAAGCGATTTCGGATTATGCAGTACAAATATATGTTCTAAATTGAAAATATAGTATATTTTTTATCAATATCTGGGCCCGAGGTTATAAAACTTTTCTCAGGCTCAATTCATTTTTTTTTTAAATTTCAATTTGATATTAAAGCCGTAATGTTGTTTAATTACTCATTTTAATGTATTAACATAAAAGATGATATTAATAAGTTGTTATAAATAACAACTTATTAGTATTACCTTTCATTTTCATACATTTATTTTATTTTAAAATTTTGTGAAAATTGAACCTGTGCCTGAGGAAAACTTTTATAACCTTTGGCCCTGATACTTATTTTCAAATATATGGCGCTGTGGCGTTACCAAGACGTCACAATCATGATAACATAGCCTGACGTCCCCTCATTTATTGAGTGCAGTTAAGAACAGCGTGATATTGACACGATGAATAATTTTGGAATTATTTTCGAATTAAATTGAATGAGTGTGTGGAGCGAATTTCGAGTGAAACTCAAATGAGGTCATCCAATATTGTAAATTTTTGTTCAGGATTAACTGCCTTTAGTAGAATATACGTACTTCTCTGACTGTGCGTGCTAAAGGACAAATTAGACATATAGACACAAACACTCACTCAGCCCATTAAAAAATGCTTCACCACCCCTAAAAATGATAAGATCAAAAACTCCATTCAAAATTAAAAGCGAAAGAAGAAATCCACGATTTCATTGACAAAATTCGATTTTGTAAGCGTATTATGCAATCGTCAAGACATAGAAAGCTATTCAAAGAATCCAAATGCATATTTTATAAAATGGAGGTAAAAATATCTAGATCTTATCTTTGTAGGATTTTAAACAGAACGCATTAAACATCCTTTTAAGAAAATCAATTATTTTGAAGAAAAATAATCAATAAATTTGATTAAACTGTATAAACCTTAATCGAGGATCTCGGGCGTTAACGGCATGTGAATTTCCTGATTAATCAACGTTTTTTTTTTCCGTTAACGCCCGGGTTTTGTACGTTAATGATTGCCTTTAAAGTATAATCAAAACCAAAACTGGCGTCGCCTCTGCCGAGTTCATTCTTAAATGATATTTTGAAATTAAGCACTAATACGTCATAATTTGAATTTTGATTTAATTATCATTTTATGGGAGAAAGACTCTGACCCCGATTAGCCTGCAAAGACAGTGCTCTTTTTTTATTTTATAGATACAGCGTATTCTATTGTGTAGAACATGTGACATTTGAAAGTAATAAATATTGTGCTATTTTATCTAATTTGGTACAAAGCCATTTCCATTCCGCAAAAATCATGATGAAATAAATGAATACCATGATCAATTAAAGTCATTTTCATTTTCTATAGAACATGGTGTTTTATAATACCTTCCCTCCAAATGTTTTCAGGTCAATATTTTTTCATACATACCATCCACCCACCAAAGTAAAGGGAATGATTGATCATTTAACTTTAATCCAAAAATGAAAGAATACATTGACGTCATGGCGTCATGAATAGCGTAATTTCAAAGGAGTTACATTTCAAGTTGTCTTCTACAAAACTGCATGTGTAAGTAATAGGGGTTAATCGTTTCTTTCAGTGTAAGTTCGATTTATATTTCATTAAGTGAACAACAAAATCTATATTTTTTGCATAAAAGAAATAGAATAATCGTTTGTCTTCGAGAATAATCGATTGATATTTCATTTCGTGAGCAACAAAAGCTATATTTTCAAGAGTGTTGAAAATGTAAGTTTTCGTGTTGTTCACTCATGAAATATTGATATTAAACTTCACTGAAACAAACGATTGTCCTTCATAAACCTACTTGAAGGAAAATGTATGAAATTTTACAGAGACTTGCGGCCATTGTTGTCAAAATTCGGCGTCATAATAAAAACTCCGAAAAGATTGACACAAAAAGGTTTGACATTTTCAAAGCCACAACATGTATTGTTTATATATAAAATAAAAATACTTTATCTACGAAACAGATATATTTTCACTAAAAATGTGTGTTTTCGCAAAACCATAATGGTTTAGAATATGGACAGATATTATGAACCACCCTGTATTTTGGATCTAATGTATAAATAGGAAAATCTAAAGTATTGTTTTATATTAAGTACCTTGTGATTATGAAATGCTTTGTATATTATTGGAAAATGTCATGACCGCGTGCCTAAATGATAATTGAAAGTTTTAATCAAAAGATGCGATCTAGAAATTCAACAGGTGACTTAATTCGTTACTATGGGCACAAATAGATACACCACAGAATGAAAGTTTATCCATATATCATTGATATATGTGATTCATTAGACGAAACTGAATAATCTGGGAAGATAAAAAATGTGTCGATCCTAGTCAGACCGCGGGGGCCCCATGATAAAAGTAGGTACTGCCATTTTATTTTACCTGGAGATAAATAAAATGGCTGTACCGATTTATATTATTATGTAGTAGTGTTAAGATTTGTGTCATTCTTCTTGAAAAATGCAATTTTTGCCGAAATATTGAAATAACGAGTGTGATTTCAGAAACCATCTGGCTACTGTATGAACCTGCATGACGTATTGATACGTTCTATTATTTCTTGATTGTTTTACACAAAACCTTTTTAATTTTCGAAATCGGTCGGATATTTCCGATGCTTTATTCAAAGTAACTTCGGAGGCCAGGCATAAAGCATTTCGATTTTCTCCATTCATTTCCCATGCGACAATACGCTAGCGAAACCCCGTTTCTATGAATACTTATAACTGTATTCATCTTGTTAGCCAATCAAACTGACTGTGACATAATAGGGCTGTCACACCTTAACGTTTTAGCTAGCGTGTGCGGAACGTGTTGGATTTTTTTATAACATGCTGCGAACACGTCGGGTACGCTATGGACACGTTCCGCACACGCTATTGGCACGCTGTAAATCGTTGGCACACGTTGCGATACGCTGAGTATCTCATAAAATTGTATGCATGCACAAAATTTCTCAGCGTGTGCCGAACGTGTTGAAAAACGCTCCACACACGTTCCGAACACGCTCAGCACGCTAGAGACACGCTAGGAGCTCGTTCACTTACGCTACAGACACGCTAGAAACACGTTCGCCCAAAATTTAACGTGCTTCTAGCGTGTCTCCAGCGTACAGGGAACGTGTGCATAGCGTGTCTCCAGCGTACTTAACGCGTGTCTAGCGCGTTGCCAGCGAAACAATCGAAAAGCATCATGAATTATTCATGAGAACGAGAAAACGTCACCGAATTGTCCCTGGGTTGATAAAAGTAGTCTGCGTAATGGAGCGACTCTGGATAATCGAAGATGTTCTCATAGGAAAACAACCTTCATTTTCTATTATAACAGCATTTCAACTTTATCCGTTACCTCGGAGTATCAAACAAAAATGCACTCAAGACGGTGGAGTTTCATCATAATTAAATAATCTAAAGTCAGGTCTATAGACGTCCTTAATACCTTCTATAGATTCTTTACTCACAGTTTTATACGCGTTTACTAACGCCTGACGACGTTGTTCTTTACTCTCCTTAGACGTCATTGGATGACGTTTAGCCGTTTGTAATATAATTTCACTTAACTTGGTATAATTAGCAAAATCGTCCTCGTTGGTAAAGGCGTCATCCGGAAAATCGATATTCTTGTTTATAAATCCCTGGATCTGAAATGATATCCATAATCGCCTCGCCAATCCAGATAATCCAATACATCGAATGACATCTTCTTTTCGCCTGTTGATCAAATATGTTGTTTCAACTATTCCCGGTATTGTAGCTTCTGCTCTGTGGTCATGGAGTGCATCGGTAATTGCCTTATACTTAACTGTGCCTAGATCAATTTCCTTCAAAATTAGTTCAGTATCTTTTGAGAAAGACTCCTGCTTGATAAGTCTATATTGATTGACACCACATGGATCGCAGAGAGAAAATATCGGTGCCCAGTGTCTGTTGACAGTCCTATTAGCTCTAGAAGTTACAATTATATATTGCAAAAATTGCTCAAAGGTTATATAAAAATTACACTCAGTGTTCTCAGTGTGAATCTTTGATCTATAAGCACTGAAAAGTCCCAAATATATTTTATCAATATAACCTGAATATAACCTGGAATAGGGATCGCGTGACACTAAAATCATATGCGGGTTTTTGATTTTAACTTGCACTGAAGAAATTGAAAACATAACACCATATCCATGCACAGCAGACCTTTTCATGGAGAAAGTTTTCTCAATTGAATGGTTATTCAGAATAAGAAACACCTGGGTCCAAAGAGTACACCCTGATTTAGGTACCTTACACAGGGCAAAGTTGTATTTATGTGAATAGTAATAGGTCAAAGACTGACTCCCCCTGTATGTTCTATGAGTAAACAAATCTCTATCATCACATGCTGTCTTTAAATGTCGGATTCTATTGTTATGTTCATTTGTATAGTTTATGTCATGTGTGTCTAATCCATTGGTAATTATTCCTTGAACATCTAACTGGAAGTTTTCTGCTATATCTGTAAACAGAACAAAACTTAATTAGTCATATCATATGCGATCGATATTGCTCGAGCGATCACTCATGCAGTTAACAACATCGTAAAATTGACAAGATGGATGATTTTGAAATGAATTAGGAATGAAATTGAATGAGTGTGCGGAGCGAGCTTTGAGTGAATTTAATGGGAGGTAATACTATATCGAAAATATTGTTCAGGATGAACCAAATTTCCGACATTGATTACCTCCCTTTAATAAAAATGCATAACAGTTCTGTATATAGCTTCCTATTTCTTCAAGAACCTATGAGACGCTAACAATTTGGATTATGTCAGTGAAATGGCGATTTTTCTCTGTCAAAATTTATTTTGAATGACGTTCTTGATTCTATATTTTTCAATGGGTTTGAGTGTTTTTGAATGGTTTGAGTGAGTGATTGGAATGAATGAATGGATCGCTGAGCGGGTGATTTAGAATTGTCTTGATCGCGATGAATGTCGATTTCACGATGTTATTAACTGTACTAAGCGACCACCATAAATGTAAGCAAACAGTTGTGATTCTTAAAAGGAAAAAAAAAACGGATTTGTAGCTCCACTGACCGAAGGCCACTGAGTCTATTGTCATAGCGCTGTGTCCGTCGTGCGTCCGTCTGTCCGTCCGTCCGTGCGTTCGTGCGTCAGTGCGTCCGGTCGTAAACGTTTTCTTTAAAAATCTTCTCCTCAGAAGCTACTAGATGAATTTCAACCTTACTTTACAGGAATGATCTTAGGGTGACCCTCTTTCATAGGTGTTCAGGAAATTTTGACCCAGTGAGATACATGGATTTTTAATGGGCGTGGCTAATTTCCAAATATGGTAAAAAGTGTTTTATCTCAGAATCTTATTCACGGGTACCAAATAAATTTTACACGAATGATCCTTGGGTGATCTTTTATCAGTCTACAAAAAATATTTTGATTGAATAAAAAATGTGTCTTTTATGGGCGGGGATCATTTCTCTATATGTTATATAGTAAAAACTTTGAAAATTATATTCTCAGAATGTAAGTGATGAATATCAACCAAATTTCACTGGAATGATCCTCGACCGACTCTTCATCATTTTTCCCAAATAATTATTGAGATTGAATGAAAATATGTATTTTATGTGCGGAGGTCATTTCTCTATATGGGGAAACTTAGTAAATCTACTGGAATGTCCCTTTGGCGACCCATTATCATGCTGCAAAAAATTACTGTGATTGGATGAAAAGTATGTTTTTTACAGGCTGATGTGAATTTTCTATGAAGTTACTCACCAATCTTGATTTTTTCTTTTCAGAAATATTTCAGCATGTGACACTTAAAACACTTATTTAATTGAAATGAAAATAAATTAGTTAATTCGTTCATTCATTCACTGAAATTCCCATCATTTTAGTAGATTCAGGCTTGTGTAGCAAATCAGCTACTCAAGCAGCTCTAGTTATATCTTCATTCGGAACGCCACTCGGCCAATCTCACGATCAACCTCGGATGTACATAGACGGACTATTTTTAAAAATTACAGGAAATCCTTGGAAAAACTTGATTACGTCAGTTAAAATGGCGTTAGCCCTCGAAACTGTGAGTGAAAACATTCGACGTCGCTAACGCTATTCGTTTTAGTCACTGACGTGAAACCATCGAATCCTAATATGAATATCTTTAGATTCTTAAATAACGGCTGAAAAAATCTTAATTTTTTTTTATGATTAAGATTTTTCAATCGGTATTTACTGTAAAAGATATAAATCTACAGTTCTAATTTTTCTTACACTCTTTCCGCCTAACAAAATGCACGAGTTTTTTACATATCCATCCGCCTTACATACATCCGAGGTCTGTTGCAGTTTACGGAAATGGCCGAGTGATGTTCCGAATGGTTATATCTTGTGCCGTCGGAACAAATTCGAATCATTCGAACAGAAAAAAGGAGTCAGAACGACATTATAAATATTCTATCAATATAAACAGTCTTTTAAATCACAGAATTTTGTTTTAAGCGACAATTGCCAACTAAATCTTTCCCTTTCCCGTACTATTTGCCGACGGACCTGACCCAGTTTCGAAGGCACCAATACCAATCTTTCTTCGCAAGTTTGGAGAACATCATATCAAAACTGAAGACTTTTTAGCGGTATTATCGGTTTTTTATAATGCCTTTTTTCCAGCAATGCATATATGACCAAAGAAATCTATGTTGAAAACATTACTTACTTCAATCAATTTTTTTTCTTCCAATATGCTTGATTGATTTGAAAAATTCAAAATAAATATCTTTATGATTATAGAATTATTTTCTTAATTTTAAAAGGGTTTTCCGCAGTAAGTAAATACCAAATCTTAATAAATGGTGACCATTTCCCTTTGATACTTCACGAACCTGACACATTTTCACAAGGAATAATCTCAGAGTCGAATGAAATGTGCTATTTTGAAGATCTTGGAAGTCTCTATTGTGATAGCAAATGGAAATGATGGACCGGAAACACTTCTTTCTATATCTCTTTTGACCTTCGGTGACTTGAGCTAAAAATAAACTTATCCTTGTGAAGTCATCCGGTCTACAGTAAAAATTATGAAAATCCAAGTCGACTATAATTACTACAGAAATATTGCAATTATCGCGAAATTAACAAAATGGGGGATTCCAAAATTGTTCAAGTGTAAACTTGAATGAATAACCGTGTTTGGAATGATATTAAACAGAAAAAAATCAAATATAGCCCAATAGATTCAAATTGAATGACACGGACATTATTTCTGTTTGTAAAATATACTGCTTTAATACCAATAAATTTGTTTGTCCTAAACGAGCAATTAGGTAGTAATGAATGTATCCCATCAAATCAATTCTTCGAAGCTCTGAGGCCTTTGAAGTTGTTGAACGATTTGACTGACTTCATATCCTGACTTTATTAGTTATACGGTTTCTTGCCGGGGTATATGAAGATTTAATCCCGGCTGTTAAAAATGATGGCAACCGTCGCCTGCGGCTCGGTTGACAGCATTTTTCCATATACCCCGGCATAAAACCGTATTAAAATTTGCCGGTTGGATTTTGTTTTAGTTCCCAGCGAGGCACATTAAGAAAATATAAGAGGATATTCCGGAGCAGCCATACATATCAATGTTTGTCAGTTCAGCATTAGCCAAACAAAATGCATGAATTTTCTTTGCAGTATAATAAAGTATCTTAAGTGCTTTGTAATGTGACTTGTGTGAGTGCCAATGAAAGGTTCTTGATCTAAGTTACTACCGTACTTTGGGACTTTTTCGCCATGGTCTAATTTTCCCCACTATGGCGAAAATTGAACGCACTAAAATATCCCCGTGGTACGCATGAAGCGGTTTTCAAGAATACAAGGATTGGCCTAAAAATAGTCAATGTCGCCGCGACTCTTAAATTCCTACATGAAAATCGAAGAGAGGGTCCTTATGTGAACTCTACAGAAAGTAGATGGCTTGTCAATAAAAATTTTTATGGTGCGTCTTATTTTTCGCCACCTGTAGGTGGTGAAAAACAAGACGCACCAAAATGAAACTACTGAATTTTAAAAAACGACGCGAAAATATCACAAAGTACGATATTAATTTCACGATGTGTTTTACACCACCTACTTAAAATCTATATAAATTAGTATCGCTTACCCCTGAATCCTTCATAGATCGTCTGGTACGATAAAAAATGAATGGTGGTTATCGCCAGTAGAAAGAGTACAATTGAAAATATTTGGGGTCTGGAAGGTACCATGCTTGTAACATGAAATGTCTGTTGCAATTCCTTTGACACTCGCTGTTTAAAAAATTATTATAATTCATCTGAAAAAAA
Organism: Fragum whitleyi; assembly: GCA_948146395.1. Classification (NCBI taxonomy): domain Eukaryota; kingdom Metazoa; phylum Mollusca; class Bivalvia; order Cardiida; family Cardiidae; genus Fragum; species Fragum whitleyi. The sequence continues at coordinate 26,204,439 of OX411560.1, read as the reverse complement.
GTAATAAAAGAAAGAAAAGAAAGAAAATTTAAAAAAATCCCAACTTCCCTCATCAATGAGAATGTTCACTCTCAAGTTCTGTACTTAAATTCTCCAACAAAAAATCTACATTCTGATAAATTAAGCTATCAATCGAGAAAATGGTGGTAAAGAAACATTTACCTATAATTTATTTCAATTCATTCTTTTTTTATATATAATATTTTTTTTTTTTTGCCGCCGTCAAAGCGCAGTGGGTAGCGCGTCGGACTGTCTACCAAGAGGTCCCGGGTTCGATCTCCGACGGCGGTACACATTCTTTCCGACTATTTGTCTCCCACCAATGGGTCAATTATCGTAGACCTATGTGGGATAGCACTTAGGAAAGGATGTAATGGTAGTAATGGTGCGATAAATACCAGGAATCCATTGTTAGGTGCTCCAGCCGCCGCGATATAACTAAAACGATGATGAAAGCAGCTTAAACCCCATTCAAATAAATAAATAAATAAATTATCTTTTTTTATTATTTTTTTCTATTTATTCATCTATGTTTTGAAAAGATAAAAGAACCTACCAGTTGAGCACAATATTTAATTTAACCACTTCAAGTAGTACTAAGTAACGTGTTCAATCTCACAGACTCTGAAGAATAATAAAGTCATCTAGCTAAATTGACATATTGGTGTGAAATATGTTGCCATGGTTTTTTTTGTTATTTTCATCCTAGTTGATTATGAATACATCCATAAGCGGATAGATTAACACGGTTGTGATTACTACGGGGGTCATTTGGCGGTCTCGTAACACAAGGCAACAGTTTGGTGATAAAATCAAGACCATTGAAAATAAGACATATGAGCCTGTGCGTGACATTTCCAACAATTCGACATGTGCGTGAGGTGCAAACATTTAGCAGCCTAGATATTACTCAGTGTAAATAGAGGATTGCCTAAAGCCTTATCTATCTACAAATAGCACAGTGAAGACTCTGGTCTGACTGTGCGGACGCTCAGTCTGGCCAGAGTCTTTGCTTTGTGCACAGCTTAAAATGATTGGAAATGACCTGCACAGGCTCATATTATATTCTATCATACGTTTTTATAGATAATCATTTTTTTTCAAATATCGGACACAAGCCACGTGCACAGAATCTAGATTTAGATTATTAGAAACATCGTGAAATTAACATGATGAATGATTTCGCGATGTTTTTTGAATGGAATTTAAGTGATTGCGATAAGTGGGTATTGGGTGCAATTCAAGGGTCGTAGAACAAGGTCAAACGCGAAATTAAGCGAGATGAACGGTGGATATGGCATACTGATTGTCAGACTTAAATTTTTAAGGAGTATATGTCCAGTCTTTTTAAAGAGAGGCACAACCAAGGCCCAAGATTAAACCGTGGTTACAGCTTTATTGAAGTAAACTGGCGATTCGAACAAATTATGTTCAGTGTTTTACATTTGGTGAATATATTTATTAAACAATTATTAAAGCTGCTCTTTCACGGTTTTTCATAAAAATATACAAACTTGCTCTTAGATTTGGAAATGTGTGTATTTTTAGACGATTAAAAATGACCAAAGGGCATTGGCTTTATAAACAACATAATTCAATAATTTTGTAACTTATTTTTCGAAGTGGCAAGATCAGTTAGGGATCCAGTCTACTTATTTCGAGTCTATAAATTACAAAATCGTTGATTTCCGTGAATAGCCTTTCATTTTTGTTTGTAATGATATGAAGTATCAAGCTGTTAAATCCTTTTACATTTTTCTTTGATTGAATAAGACAAACATGCAGAATTCACATGCATAAATAGTTGGCCCGAAAATTGAAGAATTATTTTTAAGGCGTTAGTAGTTGCTTTTTTTTCAGAATGATATTCGCTTTATTCAAGAATGTCAGTCTTTCTTTCCATTCATTATCAGATTGACTCTTATTATTTTAAAGGCTTCAACATGATGCGGTTGTTACTTCAAATTGATTTTACAAAAAAAATCAAAAATCACATTTTCCCGATCTGTGAAAGAGCAGCTTTAATGCCGGTTTGTATCCAAAACATCGTTACAGCAATTGAAATAAAACTGTAGTCACTTGGCAAACTTTTATAATGATAGAATTGTATAAACCGACATAAGAATTATAGAATGTCGTAAATACAACTTGGACTTTCAAACCAAAATTTTAAAGGATTTAAGCATTTTTTAAGCGAGAAGTACTTTTACAGTACTTCATACTTTATACAATAAACATAACTTGTAAATTAATCACACTGCTTCAGTCTTTCAGGGGTTATATATGAAAATAAGAAATGACTTTGAACATGAACATTTTAATGTAGACATATTTACTCTTGTCATGTTAAAATTGGCAGAATTCCATTATAATCAAATTGAGGTAAGACGATAGCTCTGGTTTCGTCCAAAATGGACAAAATAAGCGGTATTTTTACCTCTCTATAATAAAATATACGTACTTTGCTATTTGCATGTCTTCATGGTCCGACCAAAATCTACACCAGATAATAAAAAAGTGAAATAATTTAAGCCACATGAACAGTATAGCTCATTTGAACGATTCCGGAGCGTTTTTTTGAGCGACTGTTGCGCGGAGAGAGCGATTTAGAATGATTTTAATCGAGGTAAACGTCAGGTTCCCGATGTAAAAAAGTACTTACTTTAGTACTTTCGTGAAATTCCACTTCCGCCGAACAAAATTGTCCAAATCTCTCACTCAACGCTTTATAAATGTCATTTTTACCACTAAAACAAATCGTTAAAAACGAGCTAAAGTGTTCTAAACGGCAACGATTCAAATCGCTCAAAAACTTCACAAAAATAGATTAATTCAATACATAATTTGATTCGCTCTCATAAAATTGATTGGTCCTCGAAGTCGCACAAATCGATTTACAGGTACGCCAGTATATTATTTACATTTACGATATATATATAAACGAAGCAAACTTTTGGCAAATTACACCCCGCTTTGCACGCAAGTGCATGGGCAAAGCGGGGTATAATTTGCAAACAGGTTGCCCCCTTTTGCACCCTGATCTCGAGACTGGTTTGCATTAACTACGGTCGACGTAAGATGCCACAGTTTACTTTTTTAGAACGACATGTAAATTTTTACGGCGTGCGTATTCCCAAATCGTGTGGAATCAATTTTAAATAAGCCAATCTCAAAAACCTTAAGGATGTACGAGTGCAAGGCAATCTCAGGAAAATGCACGGTCACATCCATTGAATTTCATTTAAATTTCGCTCCAAACACTCATTCAATATAATTCTAAAATCATTTAAAAATCATGTTTTTTTTCCATTTTTGATCGGTGTGCTATGGGAATGATTTTGAATGGCTTTGGTGGAAATGACTGTCAATCCACGATATTACTTATAATATACAGGTACATGTATATAATATATACCTTTACATCCACAAAATGTTTGGGATGCCAACTGAAAATGTGTACAGTTAAAAACCTCGTGAAATTGACAAGGTGAATGATTTGGGAATGATTTCGGAATAAAATTGATTAAGTGTGTGGAGCGAGGTCTGGGTGAAATTAGAGGGAGGTAATCCAATATTGATAATTTTGTTCAAGATGAACAAAATTAGCGATATTAATTATCCCCCCTTAAATTAATATACGTACTTTTCTGTTTGTACGTCTTCGAGGACCAATCAGACACTTATAAATCCACACCAGCTAATAACATCGTAGAATAAATAGATCGATTCGAATTTATTAGTGAAAGCCTTTAACGACATTTTAATTTCTTTTTTTTTCTTTTTTTTTTATTTGAATGACTTCGGAGCGTTTTTGATCGATTTGAGTGAGTGTTTGGAATGAATGAATTGAGCGCTGAGTGAAAGATACAGAATGAATTTGATCGGAATGAGTGTCAATTTTACGATGTTTTTAACTGTAGGATCAGATTTTGAGATATAGAGGATTATTTACTGTTTTTGTCTAAGATATCTCACAATAATGCGTACATAGGCGTTAAGATGGTGGACCCGTAATAGTTCCGCAACATTTCAGACCACATATTCTTTCACAATGTCAACCGGGGTTTCCTAATGAAAATCATTAGGAAGCTTCGATTTTATCGTATTGAAGTGAAATATTATTTTTATATCAGACATAACCAGTTGATTATTATATTAATTTTATTCTCGACTACTCTATTTTATTCATAAAACAATGTACTTTGTTATTTTCTATCGTCCTCGACCCTTGAACTATAACGAATCGAGCGCATAGACCGACGTGATCTATTTAGAGGACAGGGTCCTCAACTCTAAATTTGTCGCCTCTGTCTATATATGTAATGGGAAAAATCGGGGTTTCACTTATTTAATTGAAATTGTGAGCGTTTGATATGGTTCTTGAAGAAATAGGGACTATCTATAGAACTTGAATGCATATTTCATTAGAGGGAGTTAATCAATATTGCTAATTTTGTTCATCCTGAACAAATTTGCAATACTGTATTACCTCCCATTAAATTCACTCAAAAGTCGCTTCACACATTCATTCAATTCCATTCCAAATCATTCCATAATCGTTCACCTTGTCAATTTCACGATTTTGTTAACTGTATCTCTCAATTGCATGTCCACTTTAACTTACCTCCCTATAAACCGTAACATGACCCCCCCCCCCTCCTTCCGAGAAGACTCGTCCCGAGTCTTGGCTTGGGAGATCCGTGGGTAAAGTAACTCCGGAATTACAGTTCTCTTTATCCTACCGCTGCCAGCAGTTATAACGAACCGAACACATAGACAGACATGATCCATTTAGAGAAAATGGTCCTCATCTCTAAATGGATCGACTCTGTCTAAATATGTAATCATTAACCAGATGGACGTATCTCTCATTTACATGTCCTCTTCAACTTAGCTTCCTTTAAACCTTTACAGAACATTTTGCGTATTGATTGTATGAAAATTCTATCTTCAATCATTTCTTTTCACCTTTCTTGGATTACGCTTCCGAAATTCGAGGAAATATAGAGCTATTTTGAAGAAGCAAAGGAAAATCCAAACAATTTTGGAATTTTTACACAATTTCAAGACGAGGAACGAAAATAATTTTGGCGATTCTTTCACTGTATAGATTTTCGAACTACAGTTAACAACATCGTGAAATTGTCAAGGAAAATGATTTTGGAGTGAGTTTGAAATGAAATTGGCTGAGCGTGTGGAGCATGTTTTGAGTGAATTTAATGGGAGGTTATCCAACATCGCAAATTTGCGATATAGATTACCTCCCTTTAATAAGAAATACATTTTATACATGGCTTCATATTTCTTCAAGAACCTATGAGACGCTAACAATTTGAATTATGTTAGTGAAATCGCCTCTATCAAAATTTATTTTGAAAGACCTTGGTTATTCTTTATTTTTCAATGGGTTTGAGCGTTTTTAAATGGTTTGGATGAGTGTTTGAAAGGAATGAATGGAGCGCTGAGTGAGCGATTTAGAACGGTTTTGATTAAGGTAAATGTCAATTTCACGATGTTGTTAACTGTATTTATAATATGACCTACGTTGCCGAAGTGAAATAACCCCGTTGAATATTTTTTGATATTACACGAGTGTTATTACACTAGTGGAATAACAATGCAAATGAGCTCAGAGCGAATAGCAACGCTATTTTGCAACCCCCAAAATGACGTCATAATCTATGTTTTGTGACGTCATTTTTAAACGGCGTTATAAGTTTCGCAGAAAATTGAACGGTTGAATTTCAAGAATTTTGTCGATTTTTCGCTAAAATTCGGGTCATATTATAAACAGAATATAAAATTTGTGCTCATAAAATACAGAATTTATTAAACTCGTCATCTAAAACAGATAAAAACTCGGCGCAGCCTCGTTTCATCTGTTTATAGATGACTCGTTTAATAAATTCAGTATTCAATGACCACTCATTCAATATTCTCTATGTAAACATTGGCACACCGGGATTTATGGAAATCGTCAAGATACCGAGATGGACATATATATAATACGTACCTAGTGTTTTGTATGAGAAAAAATATCTAACGAGGTTGGGAGAATCGATTATTGTCGAGACTCTGCCGAGACAATTACCAATTCTCACAACCGAGTTAGATATTTTTTCATACAATACACTTAATACGTATTATATTTATCTTATAACCTCTTTTTGTTTTGTTTTTGTCGATGTTTCTAACTAAAATGCAAGTTTCTAAAAATAGCCACATTATATTATTGTTCTACAAATATCTATGTGATATCATTGAAAATATCATATGGGATGTTATCACATGGATATTTGTATAGTTATAATGTAAAATCTAAGAATGGTGCGGTCTGTGATCACTAAATCCTCTGAGATGGGCTTTTTAAATCAGCTTATACTAGGGCTAGATTGAGTGTTTTTATTGCTTTAATTGCAATATGTCATCGAGTTTGAGTCTTCGGAAAATGCCTCGAAGTCACTGAAAACAGAAACAGTCGGATTAAGAGAGTGATTGTTTGAGAACCATTCCAAAATGTTTCCTAGTTCAAACAATTTTTAATAATTGTTTTGTTTGGTTTCTGTTTTTCGAGTTCCCATTATTAAATCATTTTGATTTTCTTTGATTCAGATGGTTCAGTGGCGCATCCAGATGGAAGGGGGATATTCAATCAAGACCCCAATTTGTAGACTTATAGTTTACCTTTCGCATGAATATTTAATCAAAACTGCATAATAATAAGACCCCCGCCCCCCCCCCCCCCCATTGGCAAGTTTGAACTCCCTGTGCCGATATCCTGAAATGTGATTGGGCTTAAAAGTTTTATCTCAGATGTCAGGGCAAGTGCTAAGCTGCTTGAAAAAAACGCTCCAGTGAAACTGAAAAGTGATTTCATCACTAGTGACGATGTTAAAATTCCTTGCCTAATATACAATGAATATGTACAGTTAGTTACATCGTGAAATTGACATTCATGTCAAACAAAATAATTTTAAACCGCTTACTCAGCGCTCCATTCATTCATTCCAAGCACTCACTCAAAAACGCTCAAAATTAATAAAAGAAAATATATAAGATCAACAACTAACTTCAAAATGAATAAAGCAAGAACCAAATCGCGACCTCAGTGTCATTATTGAAAATTCAAGCGTCTGATTGGTTCTTGAAGACATTGGAAGGTATTCATAGAATTTGTATGCATATTTTATTAAAGGGGGGGATACATATCGCTTATTTTGTTCATCCTGAACAAAATTTGCAATATGGGGTTACCTCCCTTCAATTTCACTCAAAACTCGCTCCTCTAACTCATTCAACATCATTCCGAAATCATTCCAAAATCGTTTACCTTGTCAATTTCACAACGTTATTAACTATATCACGTGCTTATTCGAGAGTAGTATTATTATGGAGGCAAACACGGGGATCCAAATCGTGACCGACGGGACTCAAAATAGTTTTGTCGTCATTTCGTGTTTATTCGAATATAACTGTTCGTATTTATCCTAAACATCGTTGAAATTTTACAGCTTTGATGTTAAATGACTACTTACCCGCCTAGGAAGTACATTCTTTCAAGTAATAATTTATAAACATTTATATTTTTCAAATACACTCTTCTTTAATATGAGGCATGTACGGACTCACCAACTGCTATCAGGAGGTTACAGATAAGATAAAAAAAAGAGATTGTGTGGTATATAAAGGATATTGAATGAGTGGTGATTGAATACCGCATTTATTAAATGAGTCATCTTTAAAGAGATAAATTCGAGTCTCCGCCGAGTTTTTATCTGTTTTAGATGACCAGTTTAATAAAGTCGGTATTTTATGAGCACAAATTTGATATTCTATTGATAATATGACCAAATCTTTTGCGAAAAATGTCAAAAGTTTAAAATTCCACATTCCAATTTTCCGGGAAACTAAACGCGGCGTCGGTCATAAAATTTTAAATTTTTCGTCAAACACAAAAATATGAGATTGTACAATTTATGTCATGGATAGATTCCGAAGATGTGTATAATACCAATTTTGTCAGAAGCATATAGCAACGACAAATCATGCAAATATAGGCACTAAATTTTTAGAAACAATTTCGACATGTACGATCTTAAAGGAACCTAAATTTCTTTGATTATAAAATGTTTCATAAGGTCTAAGGCTTGGAGAACGGTTGCATGACCAAAAGGAAATATGTTGGTGTCCTAAAATGCCAATATAATATGACCCTGGGGTTGTAAAAAAAATTATCGTGCTCGACTGAGAAGTTTTTCAACTATAGAATTCAAATAGTGTCATTAACATAAAAGATAATATTTACAAGTTATTTTCTATAAAAACTTATTAATGTCATCTGCTTATGCTGATACATTTGAATTATTATTACAACAGAAATTAGGCCTTAATCTCAGGTTTGATTTTACTAAATTTTGAGATGAAAATGAGTAAACGTTTATGACATTGGGCCATGGTCTACGCTTCAAAAATTGTTGTGAAGAGGCAAAGCTCATCATGACGAATTCTCCCTTACTCGATCGGGGCCCAAGGTTATTATACTTTTCCAATCTTATTCCAGAATTTTCTCATTTTCAACTTAAGATAAAAAGTGGGGAAAAAAACCCTTAAAAAAGCTTATCCCTCAGAAATCTAAAATTTTGTCATGTAACCCTTTTTTCGACTACATGTAGTTGGTATTATCGGAAGTAATTCATCTATTTTCACATATAATATTGTGTAATTGTTCTTTTTAGCTAGCAAAGCCTCAGCTTTGCTGGCTTAAGTTAACATACAAAATTTTGAGGTAGCCTCAAAGTTCAAACGAGTGCAAACTGCCCTCGGCGGCTTAACCACCTTAAATACATGGATGCTTTCGCCATAAAAAGTAGTTCTCTTGAAATTTTAAACCGATTCACTGTCGCTAAACGATTATGCAATCTTGCCGGGCTAGCGACGCGTCATAAGCGCTTCTGTCAAAACCTTTCTTTGTCGGATGGAATACCTTTGATTGGCATATTGAAACAAACGAAATTCCACAGTTTCTCATATCAGTTTCCATTATGTATTTAATGATAGTAATAAAGGTGATTTTGCACCCAAAGCTCGTACCTACAGCTTAAAGTTAAAGCTGGAAGTTTTAACGTTTGTTCGTTTATTCTTAAAGACCTACCAAGAATGATGGACTTTGGGATCAAAATTTAAACGTATTTTCAATAAGGAAACAAGCATTTACAAAGTGTGCAGGAAAAGGAGGTGTGTAGGGGTATGAAAATTCCTTACTTCGTAAAAAAATCCTGGAATCCAACATGGAATTACAAAAGTTCCTGATTTCGGACCTTATTAAGGGCACTGTAAGACTACAGTTTCGCCCCCCCCCCCCTACTTAAAGCTCGTAAGGGCAAATCAGGCTTCAGTATAATTAGATATCCCTAGTACGTCGTTCGTCATTAACTCTCTTTAGTGTTTAAATCATAGGGGCAACAATTCACGAATATTGGATAGTAATGTTTGTCAGGTCAATGAGGTGAACCGTATGAATTGAAATTTGAATTATTCCATGTGAAAACACGAGGAAAAGAATTCTGCTGACATTTGTTTACATACCATACATAGGACCATACATTTAGCGCATTTATGTTGAAACTTGTTTGGTAAGTCAAAATGATACAACCTTCTCAAAGAGCAAACTTCATCTGAAAATACAAAGGTATGGACATTAAAATTTTGCTCATCCGTGATGAGCACTCCGTGATGAAATACCTATTATGTCAGAAAGGGGAATCAATTAGAAAACGAGAACATTTGAACAGAAAAAAGGAAAGAAAAAAATCGGGATTTATGAGAAATATTTCACACTCACGGTTGTACAGCGTATTGAATGTGGATTTCCAAGAATGTCACATGTGTGCAAAGTAATGACTTAGCTTGACCAGAATTTTCACTATGCACACTACATTATAAGGTCACTTGGATGAACTATATTCAAATAAGAACTCATTGGAAAGTATGTTTTTTTTAACTCCTCGCTTTATTTTAACCCTGATTTTGTATCATAATTTTTTTTAAAAAAGAAAGATTAGTTAGATATCTATGCTTTGCTATCATTCAGTATTTTCAGCACTTTGATAATACATTGTTGTAACTGGACGTAATAAAAGACATCTTTTGTTATGTTCTGTTTGTTCTGTAATTCTGTTGAAAAACTTATATAAATGTATGGACATAAAATATGATATTAATAAGTTGTTATAAATGTACAGGGGGCATTGTGTCATTAGACGATCAAACCATGGAAAATACAGCCGTAAAATAGCTCAAATAACAAGTGACGGATGCCCAACGACGATTAAACAAATTTATCGACAAAATATGATACCGCCAATTAAAGGAAATACGTACATTTTATAATGAATTGTCGATTTTCTATTCCAAATTAGGGGTTTCAAAATGTTTAAAACAAAGTATTATACAAAATAAAAACATGAATATATAAATAAATGTAATATAAGGTAGGTTTAAATACAATGTCTGATACCTGCGTCAGGAAAGATCTTCTTTGGCTCAGTAGTTAGCGAGCGCATTGGACTTGTAAACCGAAAATTTGACTATTGTTGTCGAAGTGGGTTCGAGGCCGGCTCACGAAGGATATTTTTCAGCTATGCTTCGATTGAGGACGGTTCGTTTATAACAATATAAAATCTTGAAAAGGAAAATTAAAAAAGGGTGAACTTCATGTCTTTGTACACTCTATCAAAACAAAATTATCGTTTTACCACAAACGAGTTTATTTAATAGCGACGTGAATTAAGTTGCGTTACGTCGCACGGGTCATGTTTTACTTGATCTGACTTCTGTAAGATGTTATGGTCCAACCGCGTAATTCGAAAACGCGGTAAAATGTGGTATAGCCACAAGTAGGGGTGGACTGAACTGAAATTCAACAAGCGTGAGATAACGGTACGTAATTACAAATGTAATCACATATATACTGAGAGAGTAAAGAAAACCACCAAGAAAAACACTTTTTTTCTCCCAATCGATATTCAATGCTCTTTGTCGTTTCAATTTTAGTTTCTTCATGATGAAGTCGGTTTCGAAAGCATGTTACTTTTACGCTATGATACATGACGTTTATAGATGTAATTCAAAGGAAGTTTAAATTACCAGTAGTTTTGTGTTTCTGTGATCCTCCAGTATAGTTTAAAAAAGACCGCGACAGCAAAATTTTCGTCGGTCCCGATTTGTCTATATTAAACTCGTCGAAAGGTTGTTTATAAATATTCAGATATTATGGTTAACCTATAGTAAAACATCTAAACATCTTAGGATAACTTTTTGCTTAAGTCGTCCTCAAACATTAATATTGTTTCTACAGTAGTAACTGAAAATGGAATTCTGCTATGCATCATCTCTTCTAAAGACGATTCCAATGAGATGTTGCAAGGCAGAATCTAACAATGAAAGAAAACACTAGGTACGATTTGTGATTTTGACTTACGATTGTTTTTTGCGTACGAAGTTTAGTAAATCTGGACCCTGGATTATACTTTGTATAAACGAAGTTTCTGAGCAGTCTTGTGACTACAGTATTCTTAGACAGTGGTATATGTAAGAATAACAGAAAAAATAAGTGGATCAAGGTTCACAACGCTTGCTTAAGCTTCGTTTACATTTGGCCTACGGAGCCCGTACGGCGCCCGTATCTCGCCGCAAGCATAAAATCGTGCGGTGCCCGTGCGGTGACATACGGTGCCCGTGCGATCATCGCACTACGCCATTTTTCATCCCACGGTCTTACGGGCAGCGCAGACACCCGCGATGTCGTTTAAAAAAATGTAATACACATCTTTAAAAATCGCAAGCCCGTAGCCTTGTGCGGACACCGCACGGTCGCCGCACGGACGTCTTGCGATAATCGTGCAGAAATCGTACGATATCTTCACTATCAAACATCCAAAATAAAACCCGTCGAATCGTGCGATGACCGCACAGCATCCTCTCGATATCCGTACGGGACCCGTACGATCTCCGCACGGGAATCTCACGATTACCTTGCGATATCGCACGGGACCCGTACGATCTCATTAAGGTATGTTCCCCCTCAAATATTTTCAAAATCGCACGGTAACCGTAAGCATTGTGAACACATACGCCGCAGACCGTAGCTGTCTGCGATGTCCAAAAAATCGTAAGAAATATCGCAGGCTATGATATCGTACGGCGACCGTGGCAAATGTAAACTAGGCTTTAGATATAGAAAAAGAATTGTATCATCCGATTTTCAATAAAGTAGTTCTCAACAATGGCGTAGTGTGATTAATATGCACACCAAGGAGACAAGAAAATAATTTCAGCAAATCTTATAATCAAACGAGAAAACAAGGTTTTAAATCAAGTTTAGTCATTTCATGCTATAAATGGACGCTGTTAAATAAAACATTTTTTCTACAAATTGTCTTAACACTTTCCTGTTTTACAAAATTTTGGACCTGTCCAAATTCAAAAGTTTTGCAGACGAAAATTTAAAGTGGATTTAATTTGAAAAATAACCATTCTTTAGGGTAGAAAATAGTGTGGAAAAAGAAGAAATTGCTTGTCAGAAGCATTTTTTTTCTTTTTTCGCAATGTTTTCTCAATCATAAAATCACAGGCACGTAAAAAATCAGGGATTAAACATCAAAGGATTAAATGATTAACTAAGGCAGTGTCGAATGTTAAAGGTAGATTTCAGGGTTATCATTTTCTCTAACCCAAGAGTCACCATCAAGATAACTGTACAGTCAACAGTCAATATCTTGTATTTATAATATGACCTACGTCGCGGGAGTGAAATAACCCCGTTGAATATTTTTAATATTACACGAGTGTTATTACACAAGTGGAATAACTATGCAAATGAGCTAAGAACGAATAGCATCGCTATTTGGAAACCGGAAAAATGACGTCATAATGTATATATTGTGATGTCAGTTTTAAATGGCGATATAAGTTTCGCGGAAAATTGAAACGTTGAATTTCAAGGATTTTGACGATTTTTCGCTAAAATTTGGGTAATGTTATAAACTGAATATAAGATTTGTGCTCATAAAATACAGAATTTATTAAACGAGTCATCTAAAACAGATAAAAACTCGGCACAGCCTCGTTTTTATCTGTTTATAGATGACTCGTTTAATAAATTCAGTATTAAATGACCACTTAGTCAATATCCTCTATATCCTTAATCACCGGCTATGACGTCATTAACTTTTCTCCCCGTACCCTCGATCAGACGTTGCTCCTGAAATCCACCATTTCTGTTGAACCACCAATCAAAACAGTGTCAGATTTTGAAGTAGATGTACTTGTTTATGTACTCGGCCACCCAAATAATACCACACACATGTTCTGTGAGGTTCATATATGACTAGATTCGTAGTCCTTTAACATCTTCATAATGTTGATGTTGCAATACTTTCTTCTTTGTGTATATTTGTATTTAGAACGAGTGCTATTAAATCACAAAAATAAACTTTCTTATAATGGCAATTGGATCTACTTCAAATTCCCCCTCCGCCTCTGCCTCATTCAACAAGAGTGCACGAAACGGCGATTGTACGAGGCTTTGACTCTGTCACATTTATACATAGCATAAGAAAACACTAACATTCATGACGGCGGATTTTCATCATAATTAAATAATCTAAAGTCAGGTCTATAGACGTCCTTAATACCTTCTATAGATTCTTTACTCACTGTTTTAAACGCGTTTACTAACGCCTGACGACGTTGTTCTTTGCTCTCCTTAGACGTCATTGGATGACGTTTAGCTGTTTGTAAAATAAGTTCACTTAACTTGGTATAATTAGCATATTCGTCCTCGTTGGTAAAAGCGTAATCCGGAAATTCGATATCCTTGTCTATAAATCCCTGGATCTGGAATGCTACCCACAATCGTCGAGCCACTCCGGATAACCCAATACAATCCAAAACCTCTCTCTGTCGGCTGTTAATAATATGTACAGTGGAAACTATACCCGGTATCGTAGTCTCCGCTCTGTGACCATGAAGGGCAGCCGTTATCGCATTGTATTTGGTTGTTTCAAGACCGATTTCCTTAAGGATTAATTCAGTGTCTTTCGAGAAAGTCTCCTGTTTAATAAGTCTATATGGATTGACTTCACATGGTCCAGAGATAGAAAATATCGGGGCAAAATGTCTGTTGACGGTCTGGTTTGATTTAGAAGTCTCAATGATATATTGTAGAAATTGATCAAAGGTTATATAAAAATTACACTTTTTATTACCTGTATTAATCCTTTTTCTATAAACACTGAAAAGTCCCAAATATATTTTATCAATATAACCTGAATATAACCTGGAATACGGGTCACGTGACACTAGAATCATGCGCGGATTTTTAAGTTTAAGTTTCGCGGAAGGAATCGAAAACATAAAGCCAATTCCATGCACAGCCGACCTTTTCATGGAGAAAGTTTCCTCAACTGAATGGTTATTTAGAATGAGAAACACCTGGGTCCAAAAAGTGCACCCTGATTTAGGCACCTTACACAGAGCAAAGTTGTATTCTTCTGAATAGTGATAGGTCAAAGGCGGACTTTCTTTGTATGTCTTATGTGAAAACAGATCTTGATCCCCACATACTGCCTTTAAATGTCGAATTCTATCTTCGTGTACAAGTGTATAATTCTCGCCATCAGTGTCTAATTCGTGAGCGTTTATCCTGTTAAAATCGATCAGGAAAGTTTCCTTCATATCTGTAAAAGAATAAAACTTTATTGAACATCTTTTTTTCATTAACTTTTGATTCCTTTATAATGGAGAAAATTATCCGAAGGTAATATATGTAATAATGACAATTTATCTAATCTATTTTAAGTTAAATGGGAATTAAATATGAATGAAAATGAAATTTAAAAAAAATAAGTAAATATTCATATAATTAAAATAAAGCATGCATTTTTAAACGAATGAAAGTGAAATGGGCAAATATTCTAATATATTTTAAAGCGGCTATAATGTATAGTATTTTTATTGTCCAAGATTTTATGTATTGCCATAGGAAAATAGACAAAGTAGCGACCAAAAATGCATCATTTAATACTCAAAGCCCACCGTCTCGCTATGGACGCGAGTTTGGTAAAGGTTGAAGGTCATATAATGCAATCTTATAGAGCTTTTAAAATCATTCCGATAACCTACACTTCAATATTCAAGACACTCTGAAATCGTTAAAACGGCCCATTAATCATTCAAACCGCCCCACAAATTCACTGAACCAATTAGTTACTCAATAAATTTGTCGGTTGATGTAGACTCTGAAGTGTATTTTTGTTTCATAGAGCCACAAAAGTTTAATTGCACATTCATGCGTAGATTATATTGAAGGACGATAATAGTAACCAAAATAGATTAAATCAATCAACGCAACTTACTTCTGATTCCTTCATAAATCGCCTGGTGTGATAGAATGAAAAGGGAGGTAATTGCCACAAGAAACAGTATTATTAAGAATGCTTGTGGTTTTGAGGGTGCCATACTTGTAGAATGGCTTTTAAGCTTCAATACTGTGACATCAAGCGTCCGTCATAACACCTCGTAGATAATCTGCAAAGACAAACATAGACATAGACATTTTATTTCAGTAACTTAAACTACAAACAGTTTCTCTTTACAACAAATTGAAAAACATATATTAATTCAAGGTCAACAAAACAAACATATAAACAGCAAACACTCATACATACAAACATACATACAAACATACATACAAACATACGCCACACACTCATGCACACCACAAAATTCAATTGAACAAAACTTGAAATGTGCAATCAATTAAACAAATACATGTACTATTTTGAATTCAAATGATGATAAATTTAGCGGGGAAAAGGGACTGTTGTTGAATTTTGAAGAGATTGGAATGAAATCTTTTTTTCAGAAAATTAATAATTATCAAAATGGAGTCTTTTTTGGAATGAATCGCTAATAAATTTTGCTAAGTTGATTAAGATAGATTTCTTAGTGCTTTGTAAAAAATCAGTAAATTTAAGCATATTTGGTCTAATTCTAAAATATGGTTTGATATATTTATAACGGATATCGAAGAAAGCAGGACAAAGAAGCGTAAAGTGATCTTCGTCTTCAATTTCTCTTTTATCACAGTATTCACATAGTCTATGTTCATATTGTAGATTTTGGCCAGCATAGCGACCGGTTTCGACTTTCAATTTATGGGAGGACAGACGTATTTTTGCAATATTAGTATAATGTTTTTTGGGTAAAATGCTTAGATAATCTTCTTTATAGAAAGAAATCGTTTTGTAAGGATATTGTCAGAGATCAATATCTTACACCAGTACTTAATTATCCTAACCTGTCTATCAAAATATAGTGGGTACCGCCCTAGCTCACCGTAGATTTCGATTCAACTGGTTGATTGTTTAACGTTTAATAGATTCTTGAGAAATTTTAGGTAAACCCTTTCTATCTGTTTACTTTTTGAGAAACCAGAAATCTCGCAACCATAATTTAAGGTTGAACCTACAAAAGAGTCAAAGAGTTGTAATAATGTTTCCACTTTAAAATCATAATTTTTTGTATAAGCAATCAAAGTGTGCAGCGATTTAATACTTTGCCAACTATTTATTCGTTGTGACGTGAAAATGAGCCTGTATAGCTAAAAACTGTGCCAAGGTAGTTAAACTCATTTACGACCTCGATGCTTTCATCATTATAATGCCAATGCTCGTCAGCCTTTATTATCCCTCTTTTTCTGAATACCATGATTTTCGTTTTCTCGACATTTACTTTTAATCCCCATTCATAACAATATATCGATAAACGGTTTAAACTGTTTTGAAGGTCTGATGGGCTATTGCCAAGAATAACCATATCATCAGCAAATAAAAGTAGAATATAAATGTTTTCGTCGATAGTTATACCCGAATCAACACTATCTGCTAGGAGGAGTTCAAGGTCGTTAAGAAACGAAGAAAATAGTAACGGAGAAATAATCTCCCCTTGCTTTAAGCCAACTGAGCATTCAAAATAATCCGAGTACTCATTACAGCTTTTAATTAGCAGCTTAACTGTGGAATACATACTACGGATTATCCTTAAACAAACTGGTCCCTTTTTTAAGCTTAGATTAATGCTGCCTTTCTTTTCAGAAAAAAATGCAAATTCTTAGATATTACAATCAATTTTGCTAGTAATTTTATCACATTGATATAATAGAAAACAGGCAGTCTAGGCTAAGATCAGCAACATGAACAAAAAAGTAAACAACATAAGTGGTAAATAAAATGCACGAATAATAACGTGGAATTGGCAAGATGAATGATCTTGGAATGATTTCAGAACGAATTTGGATAAGACGGGTAGGCGACTTTTCATGGAAAGTAAAGGTAAAATTAGGTAAAACCCGATCTTTTAAAGCGACCTCCTGGCTCGGTTAACCCAAATAATTGAGTAGTGTCACTATTGTTCTATTGTATTTTCAAATATATTTCGTGAATTTTTTTCGATTTCGTGAAGTTCATTTATCGATATTTTTTTCAAAATAGTGATATTCTATAACCAAAAGCATTGACAGGAAAAAACAAAAAAAAAAATATATATATATATATATATATATATATATATATATATATATATATATATATATATATATATATATATGTGTATGTATAGGGAGTAAAAACAGAGAGGATATCGTAATTTGCCTTCTATATGGTTGTATTTGTTTAGTTTACAAAGTTGTATAGAAAATAAATATAATATAATTCTACCGGTTTCACCATTAAACGGATCATCAGGAATGACGTTAGTTACAACGTTGTAACGGCGTTGACCTAATATACATGTAAATATATATTTCATATTTATATAGTTTATACGTGGACCAATGTAGTTAGTAACGTCGTGAATTTGACAATAACCTTAATCAAAACCATCAAAGCCTCATTTAATACATTCAAACTACTCAATCCAATTGCTCAAAGATTATCCGAAAGTGTACAAAAACCCTTTCGAAAGGAATTAAACCCCGATCAAAATTACATCAATGTCACTTATATATATTTTCTTTTGATTATCATTATCTTTATTATTATAATTATCATTATTATTATTATCTGGTTTTGATTTTATAGCATATAATTGGTCCGTAAAGACACACAAACACACATAGAAATGAACGTATATTTTATTATTAAAGTGGGTAAAAGAAATAGTAATATCATCTTGCTCCTCTTCAATTTCATTCATAACTAACTCAGTCAGATTCATTCAAAATTATTCCAAAATAAATTATCTTGTCAATTTCACGATGTTCGTAACTATATATTTTACTGGAACCTGGCGGTGCGGTATAACATTTCAGTCTTGTTTAAAATCTCAGTAGCCAATACCTTATCTATCACGTATCTGGCTGATGGTACTTGATCATCGTTTAGTATTTGAGAAAAACGAGATGACAGCTCAGAATCCTTTAACTAAGTCTTGATACCACTTTGTCTTACTTTGGTGTTGGGTTTCTACCTAGTCTTGTAAATAGTATTGTGCATATAAATCAGACGTTTTTATGTTTGATTGATTAAAACCTTGAAATCTGTTCAAATATGTTCTCCTGCAAAAGGACATATTAAGATCATAACCTCTGAACATTAGATTGATGACGCTAGACCACTTGTGAATGGTATTCTCAAAAACCAATATGGTAATATGATAGCCAGGAAGGAATAAATAATCATATTAAAGTTCAATTATCTTTCAAATATTTAATGTCCATATTTCAGAACGTATGGGAAATTTTCCATTACCTAATGGACAGGAAGGATTATGTTAGAAAACGTGTTTCCATAGTGTTTGCTCATTTTTCGTTAAACGTGTATTTAGTCTGCGATTAGGTAGTGCGATACATGTAATTTTGGAATTTTAAAAGGCTGTGCACGTAAAAATCACAAAAATATTTCAAAATACGAAATAACAATTAGGATCTTATTACAGTTAACAACATCGTGACATTGACGAGGTGAATGATTTTGGAATGATATATGAATGAAATTGAATGAGTGTGTGGAGCGAGTTTTGAGTGAATTTAATGGGAGGTAATCCAATGTCGCAAATTTTGTTCAGGATGAACAAAATGTTCGACTTTGGATTACCTCCCTTTAATAAAATATGCATAAAAGTTCTTTAGATAGCTTCTTATTTCTTCAGGAACCTAATAGACGTTTAAAATTTCACTTTTGTCAGTAAAATCGCGATTTTTGTCTATCAAAATTTATTTTGAATGTCGTTTTTGATTCTATATTTTTCAATGGGTTTGAGCGTTATTGAATGGTTTGAGTGAGTGTTTGAAATGAATGAATTGAGCGCTGAGTGAACGATTAAGAATGGTTTTGATTGAGGTGAATGTCAATTTCACGATGTAAATAACTGTATTTGATTGAAACTCTTCCGGATTATGCGTGTTCACAGAGCCAGTCCTGAGGTCGTTTTCATAGATAGGTTCTCTATCTAAATGTAGTATTATCGTATTGCCTTTGTGTCTGGGGCCCGTTTCACTAAACATCGTTTGCGTACGCAAAATATTTACGTAATTTAATCTGCCTAAGTTGCCTGTAAAATGCCACATATCATGGAATGAAAACTGTTGCCATAGTTTTGTCATTATCCTCGGCGATTATTCAAATAATCAGATTATAGCGGGTATTGACTTATATCACGGCATATGGCAGTAATGATCTACGATATATTAGCTTAAGCCGCAGTCACATCTTAACGTTTTCGTCAGAGTTCTTGAAACTTTTCTTTTGTTTATGTTTTAGGTGTTATAAATTCTGAAGCGTGAGACAAGTGTGGTTGTG
The DNA here is from genome assembly GCA_948146395.1 of Fragum whitleyi. Classification (NCBI taxonomy): domain Eukaryota; kingdom Metazoa; phylum Mollusca; class Bivalvia; order Cardiida; family Cardiidae; genus Fragum; species Fragum whitleyi. The sequence goes on along the minus strand of OX411560.1, from coordinate 26,184,580 downwards.
TTACTTCGTCCGAAAATTGTGTTATACAGTTGATAAAATCGTGAAATTGTCAAGGCCAGTGATTTTGGAATTCTTTTTGAATGTTTTTTGAATGATTTTAATGAAATTGAATGAGTGCAACGAGTAAGTTTTGAGTGAAATACAAGAACACAATATTTGACAAAATTATACCAAATTACAAAATTGAACGAAATTAGCGGTCGTTTTACTCCCTTTTGAAAAATTATATACATTTACGAAGTTTCCTGTTTATCTGTCATTACGGACCAATCAGACGCTTGGTCATCGTCGACCAATATAATTGAGGAGTGAATTATAAATTTAAAAGAAATGTTGACAGTTTTTATCAATTTAGAAGTGTTAACAATTTCGGAGAGTTTTTGAGTGATTAGATTGGGTGTTTTAATACCACGAATGGAACGCTGCGAAAGTGACTAAGCATGGTTTTGATCGGAATGTTCGTCAATTTCAAGATTTTCTTAACCAGAACAGAACACATATCGACGGTAAACAACTAAAATACTCTGCGTTCGGGATAACAAAAAATGCAAACTATTTTCAATTAATACCCCGCTTTGCTCGCGCACTTGCGTGCAAAGCGGGGTATGAATTGGAAACAGTTCGAAACGTTTAATCATCCTGAACGCAGGGATGAATCACTCGCCAGTTCACTGAGGTGTAACTGGGGATTTAAATGGAAGTATGAAATTTGCTACGATTGAACGAACTTGTCGACCGCCGAAATGATTTTGATTATATACTCTTCAAAAAAAGTTCTTTGACACTGATTTAACATACGACTTTTCTGAGTTCATGTAAAAAAAAAACTTCGATAAATTTTGATTGATGTGTGAACAGTTATTAGGATGTAAGAATATCACATGCAATTGCGAATTGCGATAAATTACTCGACCATGTTACTCAATAGAGACGTCAACGTCAACGTCAAATAACGTAAAATCAGAATTCTCATTCAGCACGTGCAGTTCCAGATTAAATGAAAAGTCTTGATAGCTCTCCACTGTGTTGTGGATGAAATGCCATTGCTTGATTGCTTTTGAAATCGGACGTCTTGGCACACTTGGTCTGTGATGTAAACTTGTCAAACGAACGGAGGAACAACGTCATTAAGTTTTTGGTCGCCACAAAACAGGCTCTATAAGACAAGCCGTTGCAAATGACTTTGATGTTTCCGGACCGACTATCTTGTACCTATTGCACCGCTATTACATGCCTCACAGCGTTATGTAAAGAACCAGATCAGTCTGGCGCTGGATAACAACGTTCGTCCAGGACGTCGAATGACGTAATGATATTTGGGATTTTTCCATCTAACAGCTACGTCAACGAACACTTAGGTCTCCAGTCTAAGTTGGATCTCTGGTGAGAAAGTGTGGAACCAGATAAGAGAGGCCAAGTTTTCCACTATAAGACACGTAACGTCCTTAATCAACGTCTCTGTTACAAATCTTTGATCAAAAAATAATTTTGTTTTAATACACTGTGAAGATGCATTGAATTCCCCTTCGTTGTTTGCCTTTGCTCATACATATTGATATTTATGTCGAAATTATAATATGCATATAGATCAAATGTCAAAGAATTTTTTTTGAAGAGTATATTAGTGTGATTAGTGTGATAATTCAACCATTTAAAAATATCGACAATGGTCGAACACTGTAATTATTTCGTGTTTTTTCGAGTAACAGTTGAAACGAATTACATAAATGCGAGGATGGCAATCCGATCATTGTGTGTTGTACAATAAAGAGCAGTCTTTTCGCGCTGCAAAATAATCAAATTTTCTATTTCGACCCATACGATAAAGACCGCGTTATATACATACATTGACCCCACCCCCGAGAACTGTTACAACGGACAATACATCTGTATCAAAATATGTTAAGTATTCGCAAGGAAAACTGTAACGGTTTCTGTATTTACGGAAAGACAAAAAAGGTACGCCTGTCAAAAGAATATGTGATCCTTCAGCTATATAACGTGAAAAAGAACAACCATGTATCTTATACAATGAGATACTTTGTGCAATGATTTTCTTTCATATGTTATCCCCCCCACATCACTAGGATTTTACAGATTAAAAGCAAATTAGAATCACGGCGTGTCATATTCCAGAGTATATGCTATTATAAATTTAAGATAGCGTTTAAAAATGAAAATGTATACAGGCTTAAACAATATTTACAATTGGATAAATCGGTACCAGTTTTCTTTTCAATTATCACAAATTCAAATAGAAATATCTAGAAAATATAACATATACAAAATGATATGTGTTACAGTACATGGCAGAGAGTGTTACGGCTTAGTATCTACATCACTTATAGATGTTACTGGTTCTTATGGCATGCATTTGTTTTGTTTAATTTATTTAAATGGGGCTTATCAGCTATTTTAGCTATGACCTTTTCGCGTATTACCACCAGTCCGTCTGTTGACTTTCTTTTATTTTCGAAATAGCATCTTCAATTTGATCTCATTTTTTTGGAGTTTCACATGATGACTTTACCAACATTGGGAGTACAAGAAGAGGTTTTATGGTAGAACATTTTCGGTTGTACTCTGAAGCAGGTGTTTGAAACTGTGGATCTCGCTGAAAAGCTATTAAATAGACCGATTAAAGATGTCTCTTTTCGATTCTTATATTTTGTGTTTATTTCAACGCAACGGATTGTTCATTTTCAATCAAAATGCAAAATATGAAAATTTTGTGCTTAGGTCTATATTCTTCGATAATTTGACTTCAGGCATTTTGACAAAGGCAACTTAAACAGCACTCATAGCTGATGGTACCCATTTTTTCAGCAATGTCATGGGGAAAATAAGCACCACGACCCAATTTTCTCTTTTTAAAAAAATAACAACAGAAAATTCGGATCTGTGTGAACAAAAGTTTCATATTGAAGAAATGCTGAGCTAACGAATTTAACTCCCTCCTATGTAGAAGAGATTAAAATTGACGATTTTGTGATTTAAGTCTTCTCTTTCTTGACACGATCCTTTTCATTTAAAGTAGGTTAAACTTTTGCGATGTTGATAAACCAAAACGAAGATCAGAATGTTATTGTTAGAGATATCGCATCAAGTGAAGATTAAATGAAGAGTGAGGCTTTTCTCCACATCTACTTCTTATACCGCAGTAAAAGAATTACATAAAAGACAACTCTTTTTTTTCGTATGTGTGTTTTCGAGCAACCTGGCGTCAAGAAATCGGGGATTATTGAATGCAGTATCAATGGCAGACGTTGTAACATTGTAGTGAAGAAACGGTAACATATCAAACGAATTAGGCCGAATCTGTAACATATACAGAGAATTTAAATGGTGCACATAGTTTTCAAAACAGAGTGTATTCCTTTCAGATAACTGGTACAAAATGTAATTAAGCAAAATGAGGTTTTTTTTAACGCCATGCAGATACGAGGTTTCAAAAAGTTCCTCTTTCTGTTCTAAAAATTCAAAAAAGAAATAGAAAAAAACGTGTTTTTTTTCTATTAAATTCACCTCAAATTCTTTTTTTAACCGACATCTCAAATCTAATAATATTTGTGTCGGGAGTATTCATTATTTAAGGAATGGAATTGGAATATCTTAAAAATCTAATGTGTATCCTGACTGTTACAAAACACGTGGAATACAACATTATATTATATTTATACAAATTAGCAGACGCCTTAACAGGTTTCAGTAAGAGAGCTTAACATGTTTTCATTTAGAAACACATTGTCGTAGTAACAGTTCTGGGGAGGTGAACCCTTCATACAGTTAACAACATCGTGAAATTGACAAGGTGGATCATTTTGGATTGATTTTGGAATGAAATTTAATGAGTGAGTTTTGGGGGAGGTATTCCGATATCGCTAATTTTGTTCGGAAAGAACGAAATTAGCGAGAATTATTATCTTCCCCCTATTAACGATATACATACAAGTATTTCTTTTAGAAACAATCAGACGTTTTCAGCTTATATTATGTCAGTGATATCGCCGTTTTTGTTATCTATATATGTGACCCGTCACGCAAAAAGGGACCATCTGGGAACTCTGTAAAATGAATTCACTGGAAGGTAGATTTATCCTTCTAGATTCAGGAAATAAGCACATTGCGAAAATTTCGACCAAAGTCAGTCTGCGCAAACCGCGGGGTCTGACTAGGGTCGATACTTTACGCACTGCCCAGATGCCCTTTTCGCGTGACGGGTCACATATATAAACTGAACGCAAAAGTCAACCAATGTATCTTATTCATCCAACTGGCTTTCTTTGCATCATAGATTTTCATTTTTGCTCGCATAAATACGTTGTAGTGATGTTTATGTTAATTTAACGTACCTGGTCGATATTCGGGTGTAGCAAAAGGCCTTAATGTTCTCTTTTCGTCTTATCTGATTTCTTTTGTCCGAGTTAGCAATAAATACTTAGATTTACCGCATTCTTCGAAACAGTGTGAACTGTGACTTTAAATCAGGTAGACATACAATGTATCTGGGAGATGTTGGAATTGGCTTCAGCTTCTGCCACTCGCGATTTCTGGGCGTAACTTTTAATAAAACCACAAATTCGTTTTTAAGTTGGAATGCGGAGCAATTCCAACTTAGATTTAACAAAACCGCAAAATGAACACAAGATAATTTCATTTCGGGTTTCTTGAGAACGCATATCACGTGAACAGGATGTGAATACACTTCGGCCTATTTTGTATATCTCAACTTGACAAAGACATATAGTTTATTTCATAAAAAAATAATAATGCTGTACAATTACACAACTATCACTTCGTGTTTATTATTAACACGCTAATGTATGTTTCAAACGACAATTATTGAAAGTTGTGTACGAATATATTAGTATCACATGTTTGCATTACTATATTTGGAAATCATGTGATAAGTCAAGTCAAATTAGGCCAGCAATTGACAATTAGCACTAGCCAATCACGTGATCTGCTTATTTGGTAATGTCGCGATCTGTTTTCTCAGTGTTGTGGCAATAGCACAGACCAATCACGTGATCTGCTTATTTAGTAAGGTCGCGACCTGTTTTTCGTAGAATTATGTTATAGCTTCTTTTAAAGGTATAGTTTCTCTTTTTGAACGACCTGAATACACATTTAACTTTTGACAAGGTGTTATATTGTAAATTTCTGTCTAAGCTACGAAACGAATACCTTTTCTTAAAGTGATGATACACTTTTAAAGATAATATTTATTTTTGAAACATATTATCGTTTGTTTTCCGTCATATTGCAGTTATCTACATGAATGTTTCATTGTAAAAACCCAATACTCTTCCAATAAAACCCTTGCCACCACATCTTTAATTGAATTATGAATATCTTTGCCCAATTGAATTCCAACACCAAGACAATGTGCTATTTGAAACAAACCTAGTTCAACTTGCTTTCTTCACATTCTTACACATCAACATGTTTAAGAGCACAATCATACAGTTAGTTTCATCGTGAAATTGACATTCATCTCAATAGAAAACATTCTTAATCGCTCTCTCAGCGCTCCATTCATTCATTCCAAACACTCACTCAAACCATTCAAAAAAACACTTAAAGTTATTAAAAAATAAGATCAACATGTACATTCAAAATGAATTAAGCAAGAACCAAATCGCGATTTCACTGACATAAATGAAATTGAAAGCGTCTGATTGGTTCTTGGCGAAATAGAAAGCTATTGATTGAACTTTTATGCATATTTTATATAGGTTTTATATATCGCTAATTTTGTTCATCCCGAACAAAATAAGCGACATTGGATTCCCTCCCTTAAATTTCACCCAAAACTCGCTCCGCTCACTCATTCAACATCATGATTAAATCATTCCAAAATCGTTCACCTTTCAATTTCACGATGTTATTAACTGTACCCCCAAATCAGAAGAAGAGGAGCCTAATTATATTGATATCATCATGTCTGTCTCTCAGTCCATTGACCTTTTACTTTCCGCTAGATAAACGGAGAAGCAATTGACCTACAATAACGAAACTTTACACAAATAATGCCCATGACCCAAAGAAATGCGCTATTGTTTCGGGGTCATGCATGTCACGGGCATCAGTAAATTTTAACAGTTAACAGTTTCCACTCTAATTGAACAACCGATTGACCCAAATCATAGAACTTGACACAAATGTTTTCAATGACCCGAGAAAGTGCCCAATACTGGAGTCACATAGGTCGGAATCGCAATTCCAACTCATGAAGTAAAAGACCTCCCTGCGAAAATAGCGTTTCATCATGGAAAAATCATTTGCGACACTTCTAATTAAAAATGTGATTGATAACTCAAATGGAGCAGAAGTTTATTGAAAAATGATATAAAAAATGTTTTGAGGGTATAAGGTCGCCTGTGTGTCCATTAGTCGGCTGTGGGGTCCGTATCATTTTAGCTCACCTTGCCACAACGTGCTCAAGGGGAGTTTTAGGATCACCCTGACTCCGTCGTCCGTCGTGAGTCGTCACCTTTCTTAAAACTTCTACTTCTCCTAAACCGCTGGGCAAATTTCAAAGAAATTTTGCCAGAATGTTTCCTGGATGACCCTTTTCAAAATTGTCGCTATATTCTAATTGGCCAATGAATATGGGTATGGCAGGGCGGGGTTTATTTTGAGCCCAAAATCTTTGAACGACATCTCCTCCTGAACCACTGGGCAGGTTTCAATGAAACTTTTGCAAGAATGTTCTTTTGATGACCTTCTCCAAATATAGTTGGCAAAATTTTCAATAGCCCATAAATATGGGCGGGGCAGGATAGGGCTAATTTTGAGTCTCCTCTGTAATGAATGGGTTGGCAGGGTTTATTATGACTGCTTATAATTCGAATAATGTCTCCTCCTCAACAATTAGGCAAGTTTGAATGAATCTTTGCCAGAAAGTTTCTTGGATAAGATCCACTGGACCAATCGAATTCAGGTGAGCGGTTTAGGGTCATTCTGTCCCTCTTGGTATAATTTTTCTTTTATCAGATTAGGGCCAGTATAGCGATTCAGTGGTTTAAGCGTCTCTCGTTGTTGAAATACATTGATTTATATACGCCCGTCAAAAGACGAGACGTATTATGTGATCACCTGTGGTTGGCGGGAGGCGTCAGCTTCGCTAGTAGCTTAAGGTCACCGCCACTCGAACGCATTCCAACTTATCAGTACTTTCAGTACTTTGATTTACCTTTGTAAAAATCTTAGAGCTATTATTAAATTCAAAGTCCAAATAGGTTCTTCAAGGTTGACGGGTTACAGGTTACTTTTGATAAAACCACAAATTCGTTTTTTACCTTTGTAAAAATGTAGCCGGGTTGAGTATAAGGGGTGTTTGTACTGCCTTGCCGTACAAGCTAGCTTTTATAGCGACGTGGTAGAGCACTCGCTTAGGGACACAGGGGTCCCGGGTTCGAATCCCGAAGGGATAGATTTTACTGGCCAGGGATGACCACGACAGTAGACAAATGGGTGTCTAGCTGTGACAGATGTTTACGACGAAAGTCGTCTACAAGCGAAAGAGCTCCGCTTGTGAATGTCACCACAACCTATCCTTTGGAATTGGTTTGTTTTGACTACCTGTCACTGGAACCGTCTAAAGGAGGAATATCAAATATCCTGGTGATCACAGACCACTTCACCAAGTATGCGATGGCGATCCCAACACGGAACCAAACAGCCAAGACCACAGCGGAGGCCTTCTTCAATAACTTTGTCGTCAATTTGGGCATACCGACACGACTTCACTCAGACCAAGGTGCCAATTTTGAGAGTGACATCATCAAGGAGTTGTGCCTCTTGATGAACACCAAGAAGACGCATACAACACCCTACCATCCACAGGGTAATGCCGGTCCAGAGCGCTTCAACCGGACTCTTCTGAATATGCTTGGGACTCTGGAGCCAGCTCAAAAGGAGGATTGGAAGAAGTATGTGCACTCCTTGGTGTACTTTTACATACACCCCCTCGACAATTAAGATTCTTCCACGAATCAACAGCACTCCTCACGAGTCGACAGGATTGAGTCCCTTCGAAGTCATGTATGGCAGGAAGCCCAGGTTGCCGATTGACATTCAATATGCTTCAATTACTGATGACAACCAAAGTCGGACGACAAAAGAATATATTGAAGAGCTCAGAGAAAGATTAGCAAGAACTAGAAAGGTTGTTGGAGAACACACAGACAAGGCAAATGCGAAACAAAAGAAGCAGTACGACAAGAAAGCGAGAGCAGTGCAATTGTCTGTTGGTGATAGAGTTCTTGTTAAGAAAGTGTCCTTTGATGGAAAACATAAGATCGCAGACAAGTTTGAAACAGAACCGTACACGATTATTGACCAGCCACGACAAGAAATACCTGTATTTAAGGTGAAATCTAAAGAATCAGAGATAGAGAGGACGATACATAGAAATCTTCTAGTAAAGATAGGAGATGATGAAGAGAGTGAAGAGATACCTGTAGCAGAAACGGATAACCCAGTGGAGGCTGGCGATGCCGAAAAGATAGAAGATAAGAATGATGAAGAAATACATGACGTCATGAAAGTTGTGGAGTCTGATGATGAAGATGGTGAAAGTGTTGATAGAACACATCGATATGGGGACGCCCATAAGTCTGTTGTCGAGACTCCGGATGAAGAGGCAGATGTGCCCGAAGAAGTTCAAGATGAAGCTCTTGATGAGATTACTGTAGATGAGGGAGATGGAGAGGATACAGGGGAAGATGAAGATGATGCAGTTGGTGTGGATACAGATTATCCTCATGCAGACACTGTGGAGATAAGTCTACAGGGAGCTAGTGGTGGTCTCGGAATAAGTTGTGAAGGCCTTGATAGTGTACAAGAAGAAGATCAAAAGGATCACGAAACAGCTACGAAAGAAGTAACGCCTGTACCAGCTCCGAGAAGATCTTCAAGACAGAGGAAAACCCCAGAAAGATATAAAGATTATGTGTGCAAGGGAATGAGTCCTCGTCCTTTTGATAACAGGTTACACGCCCTTGATGAGCTGATGAAGTAAGGAGTTATTAATAATGTAGATTCAGACACAGCACATAGACTTATTGCTGCTATTATGCACCATTAATCAGCTTTATTTTTTAGGTTCATCGTTGTTTTAATAATTATATGCTCTTGTTTTTAGCTCATAATTATTTCTTATGTTTGTAGGTGCAGATTCAGGTTAAGATCAGTGGAGAAAGCTGCGAGGTCACATTTTTTTAAGGAGGAGGAGGAGAGATATTGTGAATTGTAAATTGAATTTGCAGAATAGTTGTAGGGTTTTGGTTGTTGAATGGCTGACTAATGTTTTTTTTTATGTTTTAGGAGACAGTAACCTGATCAGTCACTTGAAAATATATAGATAGATTTTTTTGATTAATTGTAGATTTGCTTTCAGGTTCAGTGGAGTATTCCATAGACTAACATTGTACATATTAATTTGCAGATGTATGTTCTTTTCAGACGAGAAGAAATTAATGTTGGTTTTATAAGATTAATTGGGTTGATCTTTTCAGGTGAAAGGACAGAGAATTTATAAACATTTTTGAATAGTTTGAATGAAATATTTAGATAGTAGGTCTAGATAGTAGTTAGTCGATAGGGTTAGGTACGGACGGACGCTAGACATTGATAATGACGTAATGACAATGACGAGACGTCATTTTCGGAGTGGGGGAGTATGTAGCCCAGTCTACTTTTGTCCTTTTGGGTTGTCACGAGTCATTTGATTGGTCAGTGTAAAGGTCAAGACTTGGCGCACTATTTTCCCGCGATCCCTTTGTTAGAGTATTCGTATCACTTTGATCCGTCAGAAAGGTCACCGATTGTCAAAAGTCTGTCACTGTTCGATTTTGTTGAAATCGTCGGAAAATGGAGTTCAATTGTGGTTTGTACTTGCTGATTACATTCTGTATTGTTGTCGGAAATGTTGCTTTGATCGTTTGCAAAGTTTCGAAATCGTATTGCTGAGTTTGAGTTGGTTCTTCTTTGTGTCGTTAGAATTCGCGTTAATGGCCGGTTCGTCCCAACCCGATTCGCACCTTATTTTAACCTGCATGTTTTAATACTAAATACACTTGTTTTACAGGATCACGTTTGGTAGAAGGTTAGCAGCTATGGATGGTTGATTGTGAATGACAGTACTTACAATTCCTTAAATTGGTAGGTATCAGATCGTCTGCTATCGGAATGTAATATATTGTAAACCATATATGCTTGTACGGTATATAGTATTTCTTATGTGCTTTACTATGTCATTTCAGTTTGTGGATTTTGGGATATTACAGAATCATGGAGAGGAGTGTAAAATGCTAAACCTGTCTTGATTGTTATTCATCCCCAACGTATAAAGTACTCCGGACATAACGTACCCCACCCTCTACATACCATTGATTGTCTATTCGAGGTCGTAGACGATCATAAGGTTATAAAAATCTTCGAGCTATTATTAAATTCAAAATCCTAATAGGTTCTTCAAGGTTGAGGGGTTACAGGTTGTAGGGAAGTCCGTTTCTACGGCCAGTTGGCGATGGTAGTGACATTTCGTGTTCATAGACAATTATCAACTTGATATTTTTTTTTTTTTTTTTTTTTTTTTTTTATTGAAATTTATTCATGAGCAAAAATGTTTTTGAACACTTTTTTTCAAAAATGTTAATCATTTGACCCATATTTTGGCGAGTCTATCTAGGTTCGTGTTGGTAAATTTAGGTTACGAGTTGTGAAGAATGCCTTTGTAGGTCTCGCTTTGAAAAGATTAACGTCATGTTTTTGCATGTCTGAGAAATTACTAGCTTATGTCAATTATTGTTTCTATACTTAATAATGTAATTTAATTTAAATTTTTTTCAATAGTTCCTTTTCGCGTAAATATAGCAAAAATCGAGTGACACAGTTCTCTGCTAAACTGATAGCCCGATGTATAAAAAGGTCTAGGGGCAGTAACCAAAAGTTCTCTGCTGGGAAATGTAACATATTTAAACTATATAGTAAGTAAATAACAGTAGAAATAAACAGTCCGGAGGTCCAGTGGATACAGTTAATTACATCAAGAAATTGACATTAAACTCAATCAAAACCATTCTTAATCACTCATTCAGCGATCCAATCATTCATTCCAAACACTCACTCAAACCATTCAAAAACGCTTCAAACTCATTGAAAAACATATAACAACAACTTCGTTCAAAATGAAAAAAGCTTGGAAAAATCGGGATTTTACTTAATAAATTGAAATTGTAAGCGTCTGAAAGGTTCTCGAAGAAATAGGGAGGTATCTATAGAACTTTTATGCATATTTTATTAAAGGGAGGTAATCAGTATTGCTAATTTTGTTCATCCCGAACAAAATTTGCAATACTGGATTACCTCCCATTAAATTCACTCAAAAGTCGCTCCACAAACTCATTCAATTTCATTCCTAAATCATTCCAAAATCGTTCACCTTGTCAATTTCACGATTTTGATACACATGCAATTAGTTTGTATAATTGTTAGTTAAAGCATATTTAAATAAAATAGGAACTTTTTGGAGAATTCGTTGAATAATTCTCACCCTGTTTTTGAATTAAAAAGCGTTACTTGCATTTGCATTTTGTGGAAATTGTGCGAACAATTTTGTTTATTAGGGTAATAAGGCGGCATATTTCCCGCAAAATGTCACGTGTCAAACATAGCTCATTGAGTGGTTAAATAAATCCTTGGGTGACACTCTTTATTGATCCAATGAAAATTAAGACACAAATAGGCTTTACTAATTTCTATGGTAACGTTTCCTAATAATGATAATTCTCCTAAACACGAAATTATTTTCATGCCGTAAACGCCTATCCTACATTCTTCAAACTTAGCCAACGCCTTAGTATAACCTGTCATCACATATCATAGTATTCTTCTTATTGTCAAATGGTTTGTTTCCAATAAACATTGACATAGAATGACATACATGTACTGTCTTTTTACAGATTTCGTTTAACGACGAGTATTTTTTTCTTCACATTATAATTTGATAACAAAACGCAATTCATAAAGAAGCCTAATTTATCCTATCGTTGATTTTAATTTTTGCAACGTCATTTTCCAGTCATCTTTCTCCCTCTTCTTTTTAAAGATTGAATAAGAACAAACAATTTCCCCTTTAATACTTTAATCCCTTGATATGAACAAACATTGGATCCGTCACTCGAAAAGGGACCATCAGGGTAGTGTGGAACGTATCCACCCCAGTCAGACTGCGCGGATGGCGCCGGCTGACTGGGGTCGGAACTTTGCACACTTTACATATATTCTGCATCTCAAATAATTAATCTACTTGTATCTGCCTGTAAAACAATCAATAGGATGCGTAGAATAGTTGACATATATATATACTAGAACCAATCTCTTTTTCGCGTATTTGTTTTACAGGCTCCAAGATAATGTCCCTTTTCGCGTGAAGGGTCACATAAATGTTACAAAATAAAAACAAAAACTTCCTTGCTACTTTTGTCAATGACATAATTAATTAAAGTCTTATAGATTTGTTATGATGGTTATGATGATACAAGTTAATTTTTCCTTGTCCTTACTTGATTTTGGTGACCGTAATTGTTTTATGCTAAACTATAATTCCAAAGGACAAGGACGTTGGCCGGGATAAACTATGTGAAGTTATTATAGACACTGAAGCTACTGTAAGGAACGCCAGGAAATTGACAGGTTGAATGACTTTTGATTAATTCTTGAATGAAATTGAATGAGTAAAAAGAACGAGTTTTGAATGACTTACGTGGGATCAACAGCAGCCAATAAACTCATGCAATTGCTTGATCGATTTGATTGAAATGTTGGTCTTTCGAATAATTTCGATTTTTTATAAATTTGACAATGTTTGAGCATTTTCAAGTGACTTGAATGAATGAATGAATGAATGAATGAATGAATGAATGAATGAATGAATGAATGAATGAATGAATGAATGAAGAGTTGAGTGAGCGATACTGAATGTCAATTTCTAGATGTTCCTATCTGTAGGCAACTGAATCTACCTACTTCCTCTACCCCTCCTTTCTTCCTTCATTTATACACACGTATAACCTCAAAGAACCCAGTAATGATTCACTAGTTTTGCCCTGGCAGGGCGGAGCCTAAGTAACGGGTCGCTGCATATAAGAATAAGGCAAATTTGATTTTATATATAATTACTTACTTTTATATATAAACGAAATATATAACTTGAGACCTTAATAATAAGTTAGCAACAAAACCCTCGTAATTTCAGCATGTCTTTCTAATTTTTGAAAGATCCCAAAATATTGAAAAGTAAACTCGCCAAATTAGGTCAAGGCCCTGCCAGATGAATAATAACACAGACTTACTTAACTTCGATACATAGTCTAAATATTACTGATCTTATACTGTAAAATCACATGAAAAACACCTAGATCTAAGTAAAACATAATGAAATTGAAAATATGCTTAAATAACTAGAATGAAATAGCAAATTATATGAAACAGCAACAAAACATACAAATAAGTGCACGTGAAAAAAAACACATTGAATAATGATATAAAAAAACACCAATATATATTTCCCTCAATTCATGTCCTTTTGTTATCATCTACAAAACGCCCAAATATAAACATGCTGATTTGCGCCAAATTTTAATATATTGTATTTTTACCTACAATACTATGCATCAAACACAGTCAACTACAGTTGTCAAATGAAATTGATTTAGTGAATGGTTTTGGAAAGGTTTTAGAATGCTATTGACTGAGCGTGATGGGTGACTTTCCAAATAAGGTAGGCCCTCTATCCAATATCGCTAATTTCGACCAAATAGGCAAAGTTTTTTTAACCTAATTTTCTCTATGTGTATCTACATGGCCCTACATCGCTCACCCAATTATGGGAGTTCTACGATATTTTGTCGATCCCTACGACATATAGAAGATCAAACGACTAAGACGCTTAAACTACCATTATACAGTTACAAACGACGTGAAATTGACAAGGTGAATGATTTTGGAATTAATTCGGAATGAAATTGAATGAGTGTGTGGAGCGAGTTTTGAGTGAAATTAAAGGGAGGTATTCCAATATTGCTATTTTGTTCAAGATGAATAAAATTAGGGATATGAATTACCTCCCCTTTATATAATATATGTATTTTTCTGTTTTTACGTCTTCGTGGACCAATCAGACACTTAAAAGTCCAAACCAGCTAATAACGATCGCAGATCGTGTCTTGCGAAGCAAGACACGATCAAAGATCGTTTCGCGGTAGTACCGTTTTTTTTTTTTTTTTTTTTTTTAAAAAAGACGGTTTGACAAAAATGGTGATTTAGACCCGACCCATCATTTTTACTATGCGAAAAAAAATATTGTGATTTTTTCGGTAAGGGCGCCGGAGCAAGCGATTTGATTGGCTAATAATGCGATTTTAAAAAATGAAAATGCCAAACTAAAAATCTCAGAGGGAATTCAGATACACTTTCACTTTATTTATTTTTTTCTTCTTCGAAGAGATATAAAATATTGAATAATTGCGTTAGATTTTAATCGCCAATATTCACCTCTCGAAATGTCAACAACATTCAACTTCCTGTTATCCTCGACTCAGGTAAATTTTATCGAAATCTGTCAGGATTTTTCTTAGTTTAAATGCAAAGGGGATAATTTTCGGTTAAGTAGTTTTGAAATTAGTTTAGTAACACCATCCACAAGCTGAATAACCCTATATTGTAGGCTAGGCATCAAATCTATCAGTGATTTTGGTTGCCAAGGTAGTTGTTAGGGTGGGTGGGGGTATTCTTTTCTATTCAAACAAGTTCTGAGTCTGATCTATTCTATTCCCATCATTACAAACAATCATTGATTTGTCAATATACCAATTTAGCTTGCCTCAAAACAATGAACTTAGAGCCATGTCATGTTTCATCGTAATTTTGCAGGTGACCGATCAACTCGGCCCCTTTTTGTCTCGACCAAATGGGCAACAAAACTAGGCATGGTCAACTCGGTTTCAATATATTCACACAGATGTGATGATAAATTGTTTTGTATATAATTTGGTTCTATACAGGTGGATAATTTTCAGACAGATTCCTTTTGTTGTCAGCATGATTATCTGTGATTACCTAGAGTTTTTTTGAGAACAATCATCGACCCGGAACATTGTAACTACTACGCTTTAGCAAGCCAGTGCTTGTCACTGAACACATGAACCGCATGGGGTTTGTGTGTGTGGATTAAAAATAAATGTGTATAAAAGTGTATAGATAGCCAAAAAATGGAATTATAAGCATTTATATGAAATAAGTATGCATTGTTTTATTTGTGTACTATGGCTTTAAAGTATAGTACCGTAAGTAAGTGATAAAATTATGTGTACATAGATTAGTGTACACAACATAGTTTTAACATTCCAACATATTGCTTCTGCAATGTTCGGTTTCTGTAGGTGACTGATTGTTCTCCTACTTTTGATACAAAAATAACACTGTAAATAACAAATTATTTATGTGGGACCGTTTGAATGTTTGTATTGTAAATACGCAAGACACATTTGACCACCTCTAAATGTGCTAGACTGATAACGATTGCAGATGCACTCATAGGTGGCGGTATCAAATCATGTTTTTATATATTAAATATAGACAAGTGTCTTTCATCTGGCTCGTTAGTCAAGTGGTTAGCAAGCTCTACTCATAACCTGGGGGTTGGGGGTTCGAGCCCCACTGGATGCAGGTAGTGTATTTGGGCAGGACACTTTACAGACAGGGCCCCCACCAAGCTGTAAAAGTGGGTAGCAATGGTTTAAGGTTAGAACCCATTGCCTCTCTGTGTAGGATAAGATCTGGAAGGAGTTGTGTTATCCCCGAGTGAAAAAAAAAAATTACCCTGAATTTTATAAATCAAAATATGTTGTTGCTTGAATAGCACTACTGTTCAAAAAAGGATCTGACATCAGTGTTCAGAAAAGAACTGTCTACAGCTTTTTTATTGGCATTTTTTTAGAATCGATTGGTTAATGTTGAAACATGTGAAATTATTTCAATCCGTCTTTCTTTAAAAATGACTTCATGCTAATATATCTTCAATGTAAATATAGCACTGTTCAACATTATTGGACACTCATGTCCATTCAAGTCATTGTGGTTGTCTCGATTGGTTCTTTTTACAAAATTTCAAATAAATGGCTTATCGATGAAATTGTCATGCATTGAATCTAAATCTTGTTTGTCCCTTGGTCTGTTCAGCCTGAATCCAGGTCATCCATGATCCAGTGGCATATCTAGACTGGGTCAGATGTCAAAATTAAGTCTTTCTGCAGCTCATTTTCTAATTTAATGCAAAAATTTGGTCAAAATTGTGTATTTTTTTCTTGACTTTCCATTGAATAGGGGACTATTCTGGTCACATGGGCGTAGGCGTCGGTGTAATACTTTGGTTTCTACTAAATCTATTGCTTTGAAACATTGCACATGCTTTCAAGACCATAATATATGCCTCTAGACAAAGATTCGTTACTCTGATACTTAATTTAGTGGAATTTTAACCCTTTTCAGATTCTAAAATCTTTAAGATTTTCATGCAACTATGGTGCATATCTGTAATTTCTTCGTTTCCACTTAGTGTTTTCTTGGAAAGTTTGAACATGCCTTTGTGACCTTCATATCAGCTGCTAAACAAAGATTCATTACTCTGATATTGAATTTATAGGTTTTCTGATGTTTACATTGGTTTGCTTTTACTATCCAGCTCTGGAAATAGTGGTGCTTCTTTGTCCTCAGACAGCTCTTGTTGGTAAATGAAGCAGTCTTTTTGCAGGGGTGTGGAATTCCTTTGAACTGAATACCTATGCCTGACAGTGACTTGCCAAACACTGTCTTTGTTTGCAGAAATAAATACCAGGGCAAATCTGGGTAACAAAAAATACAATTCATTATCATGAAAAGGGTTCATTTATGCATGCATATCAATACCATGAAGACATTGCTTGAGATCCTAGATTTTATTCAAGTTTTTTTCAATGATTTGAAACATGAGTCTATTTTACTTTTAACTTTCAAAGAAATATTAATTTAAGACAGTCTGACGCTCATATATATATATAGAGAGAGAGAGCATATAATTATTAGATTTATGTAATTCACAAACATTGTTATTTTGTATTTGGTTTTAAGTAACCCTTGTAGTTTAAGGTAAAATGCCTGGGTGCAAGGTACCCAGGAGATCTGAGTTCAAATCTCGGCAGGGGTCAAATTGTAACCAATTAAGATATCAATTTTGTGAAATATATGAATTTAATATAATCAATAGTAATTATATTTTAACCCTTTTCATACTGTTCACAGAAGTGTTGTTGAAATGTGGATCTTCTCCACATGTCCACACAAGTACTTTCATTATATCTTTTCCTAGCCTCCAGCTCCAAGGCCTTTTTTTAAAAAGATTGTTGAAAGCCCCATAAACCCCATTCAAGCAAACAAAACAAACCAATGCCTTTTATGTTCATGATCTTAAAAAGCGAAATATCAGTCTACATGAATTATTGTATTGTAAATAATGCAGTGATATGTTTCATCATGATGATAATTTTATTCATTTGCTTTAAGGTTGTGGACCCGTAATAGTTACTCAATGTTTCGGGAGTAGTAAACTTTAAAAATGTTAACTGAGGTTTCCTAATGATTTTCACTATATCAATATATATGGTCAATATTGTGAATAATCATGAGTTCTGAAATGTTGCGGAACTATTATGGGTCCACTACCTTAAAGCAAATGAGTAAAATTATTTAAAAGCTCACATGAGCACAACATGTTCAAAGTGATTTGATAGGGTCACCCTGAATCTGTTGTTTGTCCTTGGCTGACCCTTTTAAAAGTGTTCTCAAAATTCTAATTTGCCCTTGAATATTGATGTAATATGTCCGGCCTTTCAATGCCCATCATGGAAAGATTGGGGGTTTTACCATTGTCTGCCTGACTATATGACTGCAAAACTTAATAAAACACTAAATATTTCAAATCACTTCAAGGCTATTCAAGTGCAAAGACATCTTGCTTCACTATGATATCACCTCCTTAACCACTGTGCAAGTTTCAATAAATTTGGCCAGAACAGCTTTTGAGTGACATTTTTTTATACGCTGCTGGAGGCGGTTGTTTCGTGAATATTAGCATCATCTTCTCTGTCTATCCATCTTTCCATCCATCCGTACATCCAATTTTCTCAAGAGCGCAACTCCTCCCTCATCTATGGACCAATTTGGATAAAACTTTCACAGAATGTTCCTTGCCATCTGACCATGCACATGAAGTCAGGGTTTGGTTAATTTCAACTGTGTCATGGAAAAAGGGGCCTTCATGTAAAAAAAATCTTGTGACACAATTCCTCCCTCATTTGTGGACCAATTTGGATGAAACTTTCACAAAATGTTCATAGTCACCTGACCATGCACATGAAGTCATGGTTTTGTGAATTTCAGCTGTGTCATGAACAAAAGGGGCCTTCATGTAAAAAAATCTTGTGAACACAAGTCCTCCCTCATTTATGGACCAATTTGGATGAAACTTTCACTGAATGTTTACAGTCACTTGACCTTGCGCATGAAGTCATGGTTTTGTTTATCGTAGCTGCATCATGGAAAAAGGGGCCTTCATGTAAAGAAATTTTGTGAATGCAATTCTTCCTTCATTTTTTGACTGATTTAGATGAAACTTTCACAAAATATTCCCAGTCAATTGAGCTTGCGCATGAAGTCAAAGTTTTGTGAATTTTAGCCGCGTCATGTAAAAAATCTTTTGAACCCAACTCCTCCCTCATTTATGGACCGATTTGGATGAAACTTTGACAAAATGTTTCTAGTCAACTGACCCAGTGCAAATTGTCTCAGTTTGGTGCATCTCTGGTACCAAGGTAAAGGTCATGTTTCACGGTCAATTTCATCGATCAAAGGTGACATTTTGAAAAAAAATGTGGTTATGGGGGCATTTGTTTTTGTACAAACACATCTTGTTTCACTTTAAAATATTTGACAGACATTTCCTCCCCAACCTTTGGGCCAATTTTAATGATTTTTTTCCAGAATATTCTTTGGATGATCCTTCTCAGATTTTTTTTGCAAAAACTTGATAAACCAAAAAAAATCTGGGGTGACAGGGTAGGGGCCTTTTTCAGTATGAAGTCTTAAAACACTATCTCCTTGAAAACTTTGTGCCCTAAATTACACTTGGATTACATCAACTGGACTAATAAAATACAGATGAGTTATATAGGCCCATTCTGTACCTCATGATTTGCAAACCAAATCCCTAATGTTCACAAGAGAAGTTTAGAAATGAGTGAGTTACTGGTATTGATTCAAAATATTGGAATTAGAAGTAAAGCTAAGTCTGAGGATGAAATTCCTTCTGCAAATTAATAAAGTACATAATCAAACAAGGTGCCAAATTGTCACAAGATACGCCCGTCACACTGCTTAGTATTATCTGGGGGTTTGAATAGAACTGAGGTTATTTTGAATGAATATTTTTTGCACCCATGAAGTTTCATCTGAAAAACAACAAAGGGCAATAACTCAAAAGATAGGCCAGGTAGAGTTGTGGTTCTTGTGCACTGCACTCCCCCTTTGTGAGATCTATACACCCATGAAGTTTCATGATCCTAGCTATTATACTTTAAGAGATATACTCCGGACAAGATTCAAGTCTGAAAAACAACAAAGGGCAATAACTCAAAAAATAGGCCAGGTAGAGTTATGGTTCTTGTGCACTGCACTCCCCCTTGATGAGATCTATACACCCATGAAGTTTCATGATCCTAGCTATTATACTTTTAGAGATATACTCCGGACAAGATTCAAGTCTGAAAAAAACAACAAAGGGCAATAACTCAGAAAATAGGCCAGGTAGAGTTATGAATCTTGTGCACTGCACTCCCCCTTGTTGAGATCTATACACCCATGAAGTTTCATGATCCTAGCTATTATACTTTAAGAGGTATACTCCGGACAAGATTCAAGTCTGAAAAACAACAAAGGGCAATAACTCAAAAAATAGGCCAGGTAGAGTTGTGGTTCTTGTGCACTGCACTCCCCCTTGGTGAGATCTATACACCCATGAAGTTTCATGATCCTAGCTATTATACTTTTAGAGATATACTCCGGACAAGATTCTAGTATGAAAAACAACAAAGGGCAATAACTCAAAAAATAGGCCAGGTAGAGTTGTGGTTCTTGTGCACTGCACTCCCCCTTGGTGAGAACTAGACACCCATGAAGTTTCATGATCCTAGCTATGATACTTAAAGAGATATACTGCGGACAAGATTCAAGTCTGAAAAACAACAAAGGGCAATAACTCAAAAAATAGGCCAGGTAGAGTTATGGTTCTTGTGCACTGCACTCCCCCTTTCTGAAATCTATACACCCATGAAGTTTCATGATCCTAGCTATTATACTTTTAGAGATATACTCCGGACAAGATTCAAGTCTGAAAAACAACAAAGGGCAATAACTCAAAAAATAGGCCAGGTAGAGTTATGGTTCTTGTGCACTGCACTTCCCATTCGTGAGATCTATACACCCATGAAGTTTCATGATCCTAGCTATAATACTTTTAGAGATATACTCCGGACAAGATTCTAGTGTGAAAAACAACAAAGGGCAATAACTCAAAAAATAGGCCAGGTAGAGTTATGGTTCTTGTGCACTGCACTCCGCAATGATGAGAAGAATACAATTGCCAAGTTTGAAGTCGATCGGACTTCAAGTGACAGAGTCATGCTCCGGACAAAGAAGTGGACGCCGCCGGACGCCCGGACGCCGGACGTCACGGGTGATCCCATAATACGTCCCGTCTTCGACGGGCGTATAAAAATCACTTCATTTATTTAAAAGAGTGGAAAGCCTTTCAGAATTCATTGTTAAAAGACAACAATTGAAGACTGCGATCGTTTTGAGGCTTTGCCTTTTTCATATTAAAATCGTAGAATAAATAGATCGATTTGAATTTATTGTTGAAAGTCTTGAATGATTTTTTAATGTTTTCTAATGATTTCGGAGCGTTTTCGATCGATTTGAGTGAGTGTTTGGACTGAATGAATTGAGCGCTGAGTGAATGGTAAAGCATGATTTTGATCGGAATGAGTGTCAATTTTACGATGTTTTTAACTGTACTAGGATGGCGTAAAACGCATAAATGAAATCAAGAAGAAATAACATAGAACTTGATCGCAATAAAATTCCTTTGTCATGTGTTTTACTGTGTACACAGATAACTTCACCCATTTATTTGCTGAAAGTCATCTCAAGAGAGAACGTTTTAGCTTTTGACGTCATATAACCGCGTACGAAAAGATGCGATTCGGTTTCTGTGAAATTCCCAAAACCTCAATGAGTCAATGATATCGATTTTTCTTTAATTTTACGTATAGAAAAAATGTATAGAGGATAATCGTTTGTTTCAGTGTAAGATCGATTTATATTGCATTGAGTGAACAACAAAAACTATATTTTCACGAGTGGCAGGGCTTTTCAATTTTTTCCACGATTTTATTGGATTGTGTGGCTTTTAAGTCTCTTATTGGAACACGAAGACACACAAACAGAATATTACGTACATTTTATTAAAGGGAGGTAAAAAATACAGCTAATTTTGTTCATCTTGAACAAAATTAGCTATATTGGTTTACCTCCCTTAAATTTCAATCTAAACTCTCTCCATACACTTTTTCATTTTCATTCCAAAATCATGTACCTTGCGATGTATACTGCAGATAAAAGTACTTTTTGTATCAGGGAGATAAAATGGTAAGAAAAAAGCAGCTGCTACCAAATCACTTTCAACTGAATTGTCGTTGCCAATACTACTTTCTTAATCGTCAATTGAATTGCTCTGTAAAGTCTTATCAAAAACCGCGGTTCGTCAATCGTAAATATACTTAAGGACAAAAGTTCAGTCCGGTTTCTTGTTTTTTTAAATGAAGCTTTAAATTTGAAAGATAATATTTAGAAATTCAATTTATAAGAGGTTGTTAATTAAATCTTACCCTCGCTAAGATAAGACCGAGTCGTAATTAGTCTATCTTATTTGCTTTTTATTACGTGGTTTTATTTTTAGACCGTAGCTCAAAGTTTTACGAAACCACCGTAAAATGGAAGGTTTAACCGTCTTATATACAACAATGCTAAAATCCATTCATGTTCGATTTCTTATGAAAAAAAATGATTTTGTCTCATTTCCATATTCGCGTAACCGCACAAGATTTTTGTCGATTAAAAATGCTTTAAGAGTTGCTATTCCATTAATATGAGTTACATGTAAGCAACATAATGAAAGTGACTTTCCCCACGAACAAGATCACTCTTAATCGCTCGCTCAGTGTTCAATTCAATGCATTCAAAACACTAACTCCCACCACTCAAAAACCCATCGAAAACATCAACCTCATCAACATTTTATTAAAATCATTCAATTTTTTATTGGCTGGTTCGTTTTTAATGCGGCTGATTGACCTACGAAGACACACGTACATAAAAAACGTATATGTTTTGTATTTGGAAGTAAACAAAATACACAAGAGCATCGCTTATTCCTGGACGAAAATTGCCATATAACATCACCTCCCTTCAATTCTATTCAAAAAACGCTGCTCAAAAACTCATTTCCATTTCGAAACCATTTGTGTAGTCAAATACAATACATATTATAACTGTACTTAAATCAGATAGCACATATTTTTGTCGTTGTCGGTACAAGCTGTCAATGTTAAATCGTAAGTGGGCGAAAAAATATGCAAAAATACCTTGAATAAAGTTGTATAAATTTACTACATTGCCTTGTCGCCCATTAACGATATACTGTTTATGACATCGTTAAATTGACAATCATCTCCATCAAAAATTCTTATTATCACCCACTTAGTGCTCAAATCATTTATTGATAAAACTCACTTATATCATTCAAAAACTCTCAAAAAATGTTCAAAAACGCGTCAAACTCTTTCTTAATAATCAAAATTTCAATCAAATCGATCAAATATTTGTATGATTCTATTTTCTGATGATGATTCATTCAGCGCCTTATTTGTGCGTGAGGACGCAAAATGAGAAAAGTGCGTAGATTTTGAAAAAGGGAGGTAAACAATTATCGATAATTTCGTCCAAATGGACGAAATTATCGATTATGATTTACCTCCCTTGAATATCATCCCAAAAAGTTGTTCATTTGACTCATTCAATTTTATTCAAAAGTCATTCAAAAATCAATCGACTTGTCAATTTCACGATGTTCTTACTTTACCTACAGTTTAAAACATCGTGAAATTGACAAGGTGAATGATTTTGGAATGATTTCGATGTGAAATTGATTGAGTGTGTGGGGCGAGTTTGGAGTGGAATTAAAGGTATAGGTAATCCAATATTGCTAATTTTGTTCAAGATGAACAAAATTAGCGATATTAATAACCTCCCTTTAATAAACTATACGCACTTTTCTGTTTGTACGTCTTCTTGGACCAATCAGACACTTAAAACTCAACACCAGCTAATTAAATCGAAGAATTATTAGATCGATTCTTTACACCGAGCACGTTAAAGAACCATGGCGGATCTCAGCAGTAGTTTCGTCATGTATCCTTGCACTATCCCCCGTAACAACTAGCCGTCTTCTGGGGCGTCGCTCATATGGGCATGTGCTACGGTAGCGACGATAAATAAACGGAAATACACCCAGATCGATTCGAATTTATTATTGAAAGCCTTGAACGACTTTAAATGTTTTCGAATGATTTCAAAGCTTTTTGATCGATTTGAGGGAGTGTTTCAAATGAATGAATGGAGCGCTGAGTGAACGATATAGAATGATTTTGATCGGAATGAGTGTCAATTTTACGATGTTTTTAACTGTACTGAATTATGTTATTTTGCATGTTATTTTGTTGAGAACAAATCCAAAAATTGTACACTTGTACTCTATGATCAATTCGCCAGTACCGCATCTGACCTCAGTTGTGGTTCCTACAGTTATTTCGCTACTCGGTACTTCGTCCGGGGAACCAATTTGAAGGTTTGGGTCTTTATTTTGAAGTTCATCTGTAGAACAAGTGCCTAAAAAATAAATAGAGGATAATCGTTTGTATCAGTGTAAGATCGATTTATATTTCATTGAGTGAATAACAAAAGCTATATTTTCACGAGTGGTAGAGCCACGAGTGAAAATGTAGGTTTTGCTGTTCACGAAATGAAATATTAATCTATCTTACTCAAAAAACAAACGATTATTCTATTTCTTTAATGCAAAAATGAGACAAAATGTGAAATTTCTAGGACTAATTTTTGTAAAGCGCGTCATTTTGCACGTGATTGCTATGCAACGATCATCGTGACGTCATTTATTTCGCCCCGCATAGAAGACGTCATATAGGGTGAAAAACACAAAAGCAGGGTATAAAATTTTGATAATGTCACTGCTTTTGCGGTGAGATTATCAAGTGATAATCTACCATTATTTCTCTATAAACCACCGAAAAGTATTTAAGAAGACATAATGTTTGTAAACATATCTTTTGGCAAGACTGATAAATAGTGAAATAAAAATATATACTACTGAAAATTTGTAATATTGGTGGATATTTCTTTTACCCCAGAATGAATTATCAGAATTTTTGTTATGATTCTTAAAATACGAGTATGTTCATTTGACTATAGTTATGTGCTAAAAACCAATGGATTGATAACATTTTGAGGCACAACAGTGTTTTAACCTGATAGGGGGAAAAATTCAGGATATTTCGGAGTGGGACACTAATTTAGCTATTAGGACATAACACCGGAGTCTGAATTAATTAGAGTGCGCAATTGCTTGCACAGGTTATTCACAAGCCTTCTGATGCTTTCGAATTTGGATTTGAACCAACCAATACGTTGTTTCCTGCTACAGCCGCAGAACCATGATTGATTTGACCAGGAAGCTATCTGTTCCAGTCTGTTGCATGTTCAAATCATCAAGAACTGAATTAAAGCCTGTGGACCTTTGGTAGATAGTCAATACTCTTCAATACTCTTCAAGATTTTTTTATACAAGTATTCGATGAGGGTCCCTTCTTTTCCAAAATGCCCTACTGAAATAATTGGAGTAGAACTTTCATTGAAACAATTCAGAAACCGCCCAAAATAAGCCTTTATGGTGACATTACGGCAAGCATTCCAAGTCATTTGAATGACAAGCAAAATTCACTTTTACTGAAGATTTGACGTTAAACCACGTGTTCCATTTCTTGTAAATGGGGAACGTACAGTTAAAAGACATCGTGAAATTGACATGGTGAATGATTGTGGATTGATTTCGGATAGAAATTGATTGAGTGATGACAATTCGATGGCTCAGCGCGTAACAGTTGTAACTCCCTTTATGTTTATAGCGAGTTACAACTATTTCACGCTGAGCCATCGAAGTCACCTTGTCAATTTTTAACTGTAAACTTAATACCCTCTTAGATGTTGAACGCTTTTTTGAATGATTTTGGCAATGATACCCAGTCTCAAATTCAAGTGTCTTCACGAACAAATCAGATGCTAAAATCCACACCAGGCAAAAATACCGTGGAAATATTTTGATAATTTTTCCAATTGCTGTAACGATTTTGTAGCTTTTTCGAGTGATTTTGAGTTAGTGTTTTGAATGAAAGAACTGTGGGATGATTGGTCGATCAATAATTGTTTTAATCGAGATGAATTTCAATTGCACGATGTAACCTACTGTACCCTCTTACGAAATTTAGGTACATATTTTCTGGATAACGGGTTTGTTGAACAAGAGCTGTCGAAGGACTTTTCCTAGTACTGGATAGTAAGAGCAATTCATTGAAAAACCAATTAAATGAAAGTCAAGTCATCTTTGTGTAAAAAGATGACACCATGGTCATAGAAGTAAAAGTTTGAAAGTTGTGTAAAGTTCCCAAGCTTAAGTAGATACAAAGATATTACAAATGTACATTAGTTGCACATTCAAATTTAACAAAGAATTTCTCAGTCCGAAAAGGGTTAAAATTCCACGAAATTAGATGCCAGATTTATGAATCTTTGTCTAAAGATTGATATAATGGTCATAGAAGCAAGTGCAAATTTTCCAAGCCACATCTTAATAAGAAAAAGGGATACTACTGATAAGCAACAGCCGCACGTAAAAACTTAACCAAGAATTTCAAAGTCCGAAAAGGGCTAATATTCCAGTATATGAAATATTAGAGTAATGATTTTTTGTGAAGAGGCTGACATTATGGTCACAGAAGTATGTACAAAGTTTCAAAGCAATAACCTCCCCTATTCTACGAGCTAAAAAGTATTTATCTTTAAAACTGACTTACTTAAACAAAAGGTTTTACAATTAGAATCCGAACAGGATCCGTAAAGTGAAGCACAACTTCCCATTTCGTCGTTTTTTAGAAGGCAGGCCTGAAAAAAAGTTTTACATATACAGTAAGTTATAAAGTGTAATTGACATTCATCCTAATCAAAACCACTCAAAAAAAGCTCACTCAACTCTCCATTCATTCGATTCAAACACTCAAACCACTAATAACGCTCTTAAATGACTACAAAAGATAAAATCAACAGCTACATTTAAAATGAATATATATAGAGAGAAATTGCGATTTCACTTTTTAAAATGATTGAAATTGTAAGCATCTGATTGGTTTTTGAAAAAATAAAGCTATTTGTAGAACGTGTATGCACATTCTTTTAAAGAAAGGTGATAAAATCGCTTATTTTCTTCATCCTTAAGTGAATTTTGATTGAAATTTAAGGGAACTAATACAATATCGCAAATGTTCAGGATGAACAAAATAGGCGATATGAATCCCCCTTTAAAAAGAATATGCTTTTTTGTTCTATAAATAGCTTCTTATTTCTTGAAAATCTAGTCCAAGCTTAAAATTTCAATTAATGCAGTGCAATCCCGATTTTGTTTTCCGGCTTTTTTTTAATGAAGGTGTTGTTATGTGATTATAAGTGAGTTTGGAGCGTTTTTGAATGGTTTGAGGGACTGTTTGGAATGAATAGATGGAGTGCTTAGTGGGCGAAGGAGAATGGTTTTAATTGAGATGACTGTCAATTTCACGATGTAACTGACTGTAGTAACGGTGAAGATGAAGGCAATACCTTTACAAATATCAGGAAATTGACACTAATTCCCATCAAAATCATTCTTTATTACTCACTCAATGCTCCATTCATTCAAAACTCACTAAAATCGATTAAAAATGCTTCGAAATAATTAGAAAACATTTAAAAATCGCTCAAGACATTCAACAATAAATTAGTATCGATCTCTTTATTCTATGATTTTATTGGCTGGTGTGGATTTTACAGTGGTTGATTGGTCCACGAATACACATAAACAGAAAAGTACGTTTATTTTTTAAAGGGAGGTAATTAATTTCACTAATTTTGTTCATCTTGAACAAAATTAGCAATATTGAATTACCTCCCTCCAATTTCACTCAAAGCTCGCTCCACACACTCATTCAATTTCATTCCAAAATCATTCATCCTGTCAAATTCACGATGTTCTTAACTGTACCTTCGTCTATGTCAAGCTTCGAACATAGGACCTCAGAGGTATGGCGGAATCAAACCTACTCAAAACAAAGCAATATTTGGCGATATGGTCTCTGAATGGATTCGTGTGTGTAATGATAGGATTTAGAGTAGTTTTAAAGTCTTTGGCGGAGACTTGTTCCAAAGGCATTGACGAACATCCAATTTTCTGGAAAATTTCATTCTTTAGTTGGAAATGCGATCTTTTGTTTCTTTTAAAGTTTAAAAGGCTATTAATGAATAACTGATATCGGCCACAGAAAGCATAGATGATTCCAGTGCAAAGAAGACGTTTTTGTGAAACACAAATTCCCCTGTAACAGCATTTTTTCAAAATGTTGACCTTGACAGATAACCTTGACCTTTTAGAATGACCTTGACCATGATACCTAAAGATGCACATTACTGATATCCTTCATCATGCCAACTATAAGAAAAGGTATCTATAATATGCTTGAATAAATTGAAAAATGAAAGTTTGGTTATGTTTTAAAGAAGTTTGACCTTGAAAAATGACCTTGACCTTATCACTTGACCTTTTCTTTGGTACCAGCAGAAACGATCATTTAGATCTATCATCATGCCAAATATGAGCCTTGTATCTTGAATAGGATTGAAGATATTGGCAAAGTAAAGTTTTTTGTTTAATTTTTGAGTTATTTGACCTTGACAGTTGACTTTGACCTTGTCACATGACCCTGACTTTGGTACCAACAGATGCGTATCACTGAGATCTATCATCATGCCAAGTTTGAACCTTGTATCTTGTATTGGCTTGAAAATATTGGCAATGGTAAGTTTTTTTGGTAAATTTTTTAAGTTATATGACCTTGACAGATGGTCTTGACCTTGTCAAATGACATTTACTTTGGTACCAGCAGATGCGGATCATTAAGATCTATCATCATGCAAAATATGCGCCTTGTATCTTGAATAGGATTGAATATATTGGCAAAGCTAAGTTTTCTGGTTAAGTTTATGAGTTATTTGACCGTGACAGATAACTTTGACCTTGTCACATGACATTGACTTTGGTACCAGCAGATGCGGATCATTGAGATCTAATACCATGCCAAATATTTGTCTTGTATCTTGAAAAGGCATGTGAATATTGGCAATGTTAAGTTTTTGGTTAAGTTTTTGAGTTTTTTGACCTTGACAGATTACCTTAACCTTGGCTCAAGACCCTGACTTTGGTACCAACAGATGTGTATCAATGAGATCTATCATCATGCCAAGTTTGAACCTTGTATCTTGTATTGGCTTGAAAATATTGGCAATGATAAGTTTTTTGGTAAAGTTTTTTAGTTATATGACCTTGACAGATGACCTTGACCTTGTCACATGACGTTGACTTTGGAACAAGCAGATGCGGATCATTAAGATCTAATACCATGCCAAATATTAGTCTTGTATCTTGAATAAGCTTGAAAATATTGGCAATTTTACGTTTTTTGGTTAAGTGTTTGAGTTATTTGACCTTGACAGATGACCATAACCTAGTCAAATGACCTTGCCTTTGGTAACAACAGATGCGTATCACTATGCCAAATATTAACCTTGTATCTTGTATAAGCTTTATTATATTATTCGTTTGTTTCAGTGTAAGATCGATTTACATTTCGTTGAGATAACGACAAAAAGCAATATTTTCTCGAGTGAAAGTATAGATTTTGTGTTCACGAAAAGAAACATCAATCGATCTTACTCGAAAAACAAACTATCATTTTATTTCTTAAATGCAAAAATGAAGCATAACGTCACTTTTTTGGGGTCGCTTAGATAAAGTCGAAAAGGGTAAAATGAACGAAAGTGGGTTATAAGTTTTAATCAATTCACTGGTTTGACGGTGAGTTTCTTAACTGATAATCTATCGGTATTTCGCGATAATCCACCGAAAAGCGTCGAAGAAAAGGTCTTAAAAACCCACTTCAGAAAGTCCAATTTTCTTATTGTAATGTGAAGTTGCCTATACTGGTAGCACTATCAACTTCAGTCAAACCTGTCTTAGCGGTCACCTTGAATCAGCAATCAACCTGTATAAACCAAGCAACCACTGGGTTCTCAAATTTAGCAATTGAACAGAATATTACTTGTATTAAGCGAGCACCTAACTTAAGCAAGAACTTTTTGGATGACCCTTTGGTGCTTGCTTAATACAGGTTTGGCTGTATCAATATAGTCGGCTTTGATAGGCTGCCTAGACCGCCCAATGTGTGTGCGTCAGCATCATATGAAATTGTTGGAAATGTCAGGCACAAGGTCATATGTTGATTTTTTAAACAATTCGTACATCGCCAATCTGGGATCCATCAGGGCACGAAGTCACCCATAAGGCGCTGGCCTTAACAGCCACTACTGCAACTAAAATTGTAACCTGAAAAAAAAGATAACAAAATTACTTGCTGTATATGACGTGCCCTATCCTTGGGAATGCTTAATCTTTAAAAAAGACATACAATGAATAAGGAGATTTGTCCGTTCTTCAGAATGGACGGGATACCTATTATCGTGAAAACAAATACATTCGTGAGCAATAATGTGTAAAACCATTAAATTTGGATCAATTAATTAGATTGTAAATAAACAAACAAATTCATAAACAGTTTTTGTTCATATATGTTTATCAAAGTCTCATCCATTTACAAAAATATTTACAATACAAACAGTAAAAACATGAAACATAGTATATGACCATTCCCTGTGAGAATTTTAAGAGACTAAAACGTTATTATTTCCACATTCATTTAGTATACAAAATTCCACATACATGGAAATTATTATCTGTTGCTTAGATAATAAAAAAACATGTGCAGTATAAAAAACACAAAAGAAACATTACAATGAATAAAAACCCAAACGCTTATTTTTTGGAGGTAAAAAGTCCTACGTTTTGAAATTTCGTTACAGGTTTTGGCACAAACTCAAATAAGTTCCTTGTTGTTAAATAAAAAAAAAAATAGCTTATCTTCAGACGACAAAGACATGAAGTATATATCTATTTTAGCTGCAGCATTGTATAATGTCTGTCTTAAGTCGGTATACATGATCTTCGATCTAACCACAGAACGGACATTTTCTATCTTCTACGGCTCATTCTTCGTAACGTCCTGTTTCTAATCTGAAGGCGCAACCCCGCATCTGAATTTGCAGAACGCTTTTCTATGCTTGGGAGGTAAAAGTATGTTACAGTAGTTCTCAACTTCACATTTGTCTTTAAAAGGCAATATGTGAGTAGTTTATTTTCTCCTTTGCCTGGCGGGCCATTTGGTTTCCGAATTGATGATTGCAAATCATCGCAAACATTTGTAAATAATAGATTCTCAATATTTTGTAAAAACTTTTTTTCTTTTTGTAAAATGGTTGTCAGAGTTAACATTGCAATCTAGCAGAGAATTATTGACGACGTAAACCCAGTTTTTACAAGACCTATTATCATTTGACATAGCTCACAAGGAAACACGCTTGTTAAGACTATTGCTAGTCTTAGATAATCTTAACCAGTGTAATCCGACACTTTCCATTATTTGACATGGGGTCGTAACCAACCCATTCGCCATACACCACCGCATTTGGTGTGTATTTACCGACACCACGGAAAAAATCTCATGGCACGATCTTTTACCGCGTTTATACCCGAGTGCGATTTTACGTCCCATATAGCGGCACAAAAACTTGTAGTAGGCCAAACAAAAGAGTTATATAGGTGGAAGAAAAAGTTGTATGGTATTCTTCAAATGGACTTGCATTTGGCTTTGACTAGTCCTAGCGCTCGACTTGCACGTTTGGAAACAATTTAACAGTAATATTGTAGTTCAGGTGTTCCTGTTACATAAGACCTAGAAACTTGTAGACGCTAACAACGGTAATGGACTGATTTCCAATACAAAAGGAGTTGTCGGTCCTAGAAACTGATTCCGATCGGAATTGAACAAATTGACTATTTTCAGCATTAATTGACATAAAATTTGTATTACACCATTGGTCTAGACGATTAAGTAGCATCTGTAGATCGCCTTCGTCTCCGGCTAGTAAAACGATGTCATCCGCGTACACATGTGCTTTAGCATAAAATCCCCGATTCCAGGCATCCCGATATCACGTTTGATAAATCGTTCATTTCGGTTCACAGGTAACGGCAAACCAACAAGTCCCCGCCACAGACTTCTCAAAATTTCACTTAGATGGTACTTTCTTATTCTTAAGGGCCGCCACCTTAGCGCAGTTGGTTAGGCACAAGACTTCCAATCTGGAAGTCGTGGGTTCGATCCCCAGTGGCGGCAAATATCCTTTCTGACGTTTGTCTCTCACCAATGGGTAGATAATCGTAAACCTATGTGAAATAGCAGTCGGAGGCTAGGAAAGGGTGAAATGGTGGTACAGGTGAAAGAAATACAAGGAATCCATTGTTAGATGCTCCGGTCGCCGCGATATAACTGCGAAATTGTTGAAAGCGGCGTAAAACCCATTCAAACAAACAAATCCTATTCTTAAGATTGGTTTCTAATTCTTAAGATGAAGCAAACACTAGTTGCCCTTTCATAAGAATGAGCATATTCTCAAAAACTTACACAACATATACCCAAACGCAAAAGCAACTAGGCATTTTGTTTGGGAACTTTTTTCAGGCATAATTATGATAAAATTAAAAATTTATTTCTAATTTATTATTAATCTAATAAACAAATTTGGGACAAATGTGCAGATAAATAAATTATCTATAAGATGGGAAGGTTGGTTTGGAAACCTAAGATTTATAGACTTGTGATATTTATCAAACTGCGGGTCAAAATAAACAAAAATACAAAGTTTGAAATGTCGATAAATCTGGTGTCGAACAAACTGAATTGAGGTTTTAGGCCCTTCAAAGGATGGATATAACACAATTTCATTGATATCATCTATGTCCCCCATGTTAACGTATTACCTGTACAATACGACGTTTCATTGAGTTGACGTTACGCTGTATGACCGACGTAGAAATACGTTTCCATTCGACCGTAAAGCCTGTTCAAGCTCCTGTAAATTGTTAACATTATGTCTGGCCCTTACTTTTCGACCAAGCAGATCTAAAATATGCCCGATAGGGTTAAAGGGAAACGGCTAGCAACAGCAAGATTTCAACATTATTTATACTCAAATATTGCTGCGTAATGCGAACCGTATGCCGGTGAGTAACGTAGTGGCGGATAAATGGAACAGCAAAAAGTCTCAAAACCTGATTAATTAACTCATCAGCATTGACATTGCCACGTTCAATTATCAGGTCGGTTTCATAATTCCCCATTATCTCACCCCTCACCACGACGCTACCCGCACCGGACCTGTCTCTTTCAACAATTGCTGATGTTGGCGAATCGCTCTACTCTTCTATACACCCGAAGGTTGAATCAAGACTCATCGGAAAAGAGAGTTTGATTCCACTGAGACTTCGCAAACGGAGGTGCTGCTGTGCCCAGTGCAGACGAGCAGCGCGATAAAGTTGTGTCAGTATGCTTCCAACGTAAGGTCGTCTGGCTCGTATCGGCTTGCGGAGGTGACGAAGTCATCTGAGAACGGTGTCCTTGCTTATACCGTACTGCCTAACTATAGCAGTAGCCGTTGCAATTAAAGGCACGAGCAACATCGCCAAAAGTGGTACCTCCATCAGAGAATCAGCAAGGCTTCAATTCGCTGACGTTTAGATAGCCGTGGCATAGCAAGTTTTGATTTTTCTTTATTGGTTTTGTGTTTTTCATGCTGACGTTTAGATAGCCGTGGCATAGCAAGTTTTGATTTTTCTTTATTGGTTTTGTGTTTTTCATACTCCTGAGAGTTGAATAACAGTTCATTTAGTTGATTCGACAATGGTTTGAAGGGAAAATCCTATGTTATGCTTATTGCGGGCGTTAGGTAACATCGTACCCGATACTGACCGGATATGTCATTGTTAGAATAGTGACACGCGAGCTTCTCTTGCACACAAATAAAATACCTGTGACCCATAAAACTGTATTTATCTTAACTTAAAATATGCTTAGTATCTTAGTATCTGGTCGGTAATGTCAGTGCTCAGTTAGATTTGCAATGTGAAACTGAAATCCCAAATACTAACTTACCAATGTCGCAAGATATCCGGAGCCGTGGATTAATCCAATCACAAATTCCCAACCAGAATATAAACTTGTTTGAATACACAATTCACAACGAACGTGAACAATGCCCACCCACAAGCAAGCATCATCAGTGGTGACAATCATCAAAACCATCGAGCCATCGACGAACCCGTTGCACATATGCAGACAGAACAGGTGTCTTCTAATTTAAACCCAAATGCTAATCAGTGGAAGAGTAATAGCTTGAGTGACACTGCTGCACTTATTGGCTCGTCGTTGTCGCTGACGAACAATGATCCAGCCTCACAAGAAAATGAGAGCCAGTCGCATACTTTTAAGCCACAACAAACTTTTATAAACAATGACACGGAAAAGGAAAATAACACACAACCAAACCAGGAAATTCAGTCCACAGTTAACACGTCAGTGCAAAATACTCCGTTTTGTTCACAGGAAAACACATCACAAACTAACGAAACAAATAATAAATCATGTTTATCACCTAGACGTGGACGAGATCGAAATTCCCGTGCACATGCTCGTTCAGAAAAGAGGTCAGAATCAGCACGCCCCTACAAACGAAACGACAGTTTGTCTAAAAATAGAACCTCTGTTTTTCCAGAACCTAAAAATAGACCACCGCACGGAACTCAGGTTTTTCAAGGTGCTATAAATAGAACATTAGCGGACACGACTGCCTCTTCGGATAAACAGTCGTCTAGTAGATAGGGTCACGCCCAGAAGGTCTCGCTACGCTGTGCTCTTTTGAATGTACAGGGTTTGAGTACCAAAACTTTCAACTCCCGAACTTGAGAACATCTTCGATTCGCATGATGTAGTGTTATTAACAGAAACTTGGTCAAACGACTATTCTGATCTTTGTGTTAAAAACTTTGAATATTTTGCTTTGCATCGAACCGAAAATAAACACTCAAGTAAAAGATCGTCCGGGGGTATTATTGATATATACGAAATTATTGACACTAGTATTTAAAAGTTTCGATGACATTCTATGTATAAAAATTGGCAAACAAGTCCTTGGTTTGTCGGATGATTTGTATTTGTGTTTATGCTATATTATTCCAGAAAACAGCTGCAGACAAGCCTTAGTCGATACGCATACGTATGACAGATTACTTGATTTTATAAGTTCAGTAGATGTAAACATTCAGAATAATCTAAATTTTGTATTGTATGGCGATTTTTACTCACACACATCGGATCTACCAGATTTCGTCGAGCATGATAATTTTTCAAATATTTGTTCATTACCAGAAGATTACATGATTGATACAAGCTTAAAACGAGTTTCACAAGATAAGGGTCGCCTAAATAGCAATGGTACTTTGTTATTAGATCTATGTAAATAGACTGGTTTTCGAATCATAAACGGCCGTGCTGGTGCTGACAAAGGTATTGGTCGGTACACTTATATTGGATCCAGAGGTTCGAGTGTTGTTGATTATGTAGTTACATCACAAAACATTATGAAAAATGTAGACAAATTTATTATTCATGATTCTAATATTTTGTCGGATCATTGTCTGGTCGATTTTGCTTTTGCATTTGAAACAGACATTATAGAACAAAAATCCACTTTTAACCATTTTGAACCAGTCACACATATACACATTTAGGATATAGATAAAGAGGTGCTTTATAAGAATTCGTTGTCTTCACCAATTATTATAGAAAAATTCAACTCTTTATGTACTGATATTGAGTCTAGTAATTGCAAGAGTGATTTTGAGTCGTGCTTAACAATTTTTTCAAATATTTTTGACGAAGTAGTTTCTCCTCTTTTCAAACGTCGATTAAAAGATAATATAACACGGGAACAAACAAAACCGTCTAAAAAATCACATAAGAATAATGAATGGTTTTCTCAAGAATGCAAAAATAAAGGCAAAGAATTCTATTTTGCATTAAATCGTTTCAGAAAAAATAAATCAGAACATGATAGAATCTATATGGCAAACAAAAGGTCTGAATATAAAAAATGTGTGTATAATGCGCGATTGCAACATGATAGGAATGAAACGCAAAATTATTATCTGCTAAGTTTAAAAATGCAAGACTGTATTGGAACATGCTGAAAGGAACCTGCGGGATTAAGACCTCTAATATATCCATTGATTGTTTTGAACAGTACTTTAAACGCGTAAATAATCCCGGTGATCAAATTTTCACACCGGATGAAGATGTTTTTCATTTTATGGAGAGATACGAAAATAATGAATTTGATATTATGTTTGATGAACTAAACCTGCCTTTCACGCAAGCTGAGTTACTTAAAGGTATTAATCAATTAAAATCAAACAAATCAGCAGGGCCAGATTTGTATTTGAATGAATTTTTTATTCACGGAAAAGATATTCTGATCCCTTATTTATTATCCATGTTTAATAAAATTTTGGAGATTGGTTATTTCCCCGAATCATGGTCAGAGGGATTTGTTGTCCCATTGCATAAAAAGGGTAATATCAACGAAGTAGACAACTACAGGGGCATAACGCTATTAAGCAGTTTAGGGAAATTATTTACCTCCATTCTTAACAATGGGGTATGGGGATTTGTAAATAGTAACTCCATAGAGAGAGTACACCTTCACTTCTGTAAACGCTTACTATGGGTTAAACAGACAACTCAAAACGATTTTATATATGGCGAATTAGGAAGAATGCACCTAATAAATTCACGCTACATATCGAAAATAAAATTTTGGTTAAAAATATTACATTCAAAACCTCAAAAGTATATCAATATAATCTACAATACTCTATATCAAAATGTCCAAGAAAAGCCAAATTGTAAGAACTGGTGTTCTCTCCTACGGGATCTATTGTTCAATTTAGGTTTTGCAGACGCATGGATATCTCAGACGGTCGGCGACTCAAAATTATTCATTCTACTAATAAAACAAAGGATTCAAGATCAATTCTTGCAAAGCTGGAGTAGTCGTTTAAGTAACTCAAGTCGAGCAACTTTTTATACATCTATAGCTTATTTCGGTTTTCAACCTTATTTAAACATTATTCAAGTTTCAAAATTTCGAAAAAGTTTATGCTGTCAACGCGTTTCTTCTCACAGACTTTGTGTGGAAACGGGAAGATGGAATAAACCCGTTAGTACACCCTTAAATGAACGCACATGCTCTTTCTGCAATAAGTTAGAAGATGAATATCACTTTTTAATGGAATGCGATCAATACACTGATTTAAGAAAAGAAATGTTGCCAAAGTATTATTGGGAAAGACCTAATATGTTTAAATGTGTAGACCTTGATACATCTAGCACTAAAAACATAATACAAAAGTTATGGTTCTTTGTGAACAAAGCTTTTGAAAAAAGAAATGGTATGTTATATAATAGTAATTAAATTTCATCATTGTATTAAAAACACTGTCATTAATGAATGAAAAAGTAAATTTCATATTTTGCTTTAACAGATGAACAGCACCAAGGGCGTTACTACCATTTCACAAATCACGCAAGTGTTTAATACATATTTGATTAATGTCGAAAAATATCGTTGATGGGCGATTAAAACATCGTAACTACAGCTTTTTCAAGCTGTCGTTGCGATGTGTTGATCAATCATCAATGTTGAAATTAGCAAGATTATCCCATGGGATCAATTGCTTTTTCCTCCATTCGCGCCTAAATGAGCGCATTGACGTCAATTTGATTGGTATTTACATAACGCATAAAAGTTTTGGGTGATCGCTAATTTGTGAGTAAGAATTTGTAAAATCCTAGTTATGCTCATGAGTACTATTGTCTTTACTTAGGTTGAGTGTTTTAACTACTTCTTTTTATATTATCGTGAGTGAGATTTCTGAACTAATTCCACTCAAATATGTAAACATGTATTGCTTGATTTCAAAATTATAATCTAAGATTTGTAAATTAAACAAATCAATGTCTCGATTTTCATCGACAGTCATTATATGCTTTTCACTATTCCAAATTGATTGGTTTAAATACATATTAATTCCTCTTAACATTTGCATCTCTATCATGGCGAGCCTAGCTTATTGAAAGTTATGATTCCTAGGATTTTGACGTGAATATTTGAATATTTGATTTTTTGATTACCTTGGTTCTTTATAACATCGTTTACTGCTTTGTGCCTGTAAGTCCACAGTCCTTCTAGCCGACTTTTGATTTCGGGTAAGATGGGCAGTGTGGATGAATTATAATGTAAACTCAAACATAATTGTCATTGTTGTCCGTCATATTGTGTATATGCTGTAATTGTGAATTCCACATGGGTCTAAGACCTTCTGGATACTTATTGAATAAACTATGTTCTATGTTCTATGTTCTATCTTTTGAATTTGAGTATATACCTGCGATGATTACCTATTTAGTAACACACAATGTATGTTTGTCATACTCTTTTAATTAACACTCCAAACAGTTTGTGTGATAGCCGATTAGTTTACATGGTATTAGAACAACAAGGCGACACTGCCCGCAGAAAATATAGTTGAATTAAAAAGGGACATCGGTGGATAATAAGAAATTTATTGCTTGTTATGTCTTAGAAGACAAACACAGATCATAAGATAGAAATAACTGATATTCACACTGCCTATAGACCGAAGCTACAATGCACTCTTGAAATTAGCAGTCAAAATGCAAACTATTTACTAAATCATGATA
Organism: Fragum whitleyi; assembly: GCA_948146395.1. Classification (NCBI taxonomy): domain Eukaryota; kingdom Metazoa; phylum Mollusca; class Bivalvia; order Cardiida; family Cardiidae; genus Fragum; species Fragum whitleyi. Next base: position 26,146,217 of record OX411560.1, on the reverse strand, counting down.
TCGGGCGGTGAAGATGACTTACCGAGAAAATCCAATACGATAGACCATTCGTAAAAAACGTGATATTTATAAGAAGAAAAAATGTGTGTTCCCCCAGAGCAAACATTTTAAAAGCAACGAATATTACACAAAAGTCATTTAATTTGAAACAGAAACAAAAATAGATGAATAGAGAATTTACAACAATAAATAAAAACTGTAAAAGCAGAAGTATAAAAAAAAATAGCTTGATTTTTTAGGCCGAGCTTTTTTTCTGGCACAGCGAATCAGCTTAGATATTTTACATGTATACTCATTTTCATAAAAAGCTAAATTGGTGGTAGAATATATTCTCTGAATAGATCATTAAAAACGTTCCAAATTATAGTAACACACTGAATGTGCCATTTTGATATGGGACCAGTTTTCTTAAATATTTTAGGTCAGTTTTGAAAAAGAAATAAAACTTAAAACAGAGCAATGGTTTTAGGCACAAATTACATATACCTCGGAAGCAAATTAATTGGTCTGTTTTGAAATTTGAACTGTATACTGTGTTACAAGTAAACCCAGGGCAATGAAAATAATAGAAATTGGTGTTTTTTGGAGTTTTTAGGGGTGATTTTTTTTCTTATTCCTGTGACAATTTAATTTGTTATTATCGAAAAGAATAGAATCATAGTCCTTTTTGTGTAATCTTTTTGCATACAAACAGAATATCTAACGGATTGAAGATACTTGAATGGGAAAAAATAGGATAAATGATAGCAAGCTTTTCCCTTTTTTCTCAAAGTTCTTGTTATATTCTGAGTCTCTTTTCAGTGTGAATGCTGTTGCAATAATTTTCTGAATTTAGTTAGAATAAATAACTTCTTTTTGAGTAGTGACTGGGCAACACAAACAGAAAACCAAAGTACCGTCAATTAAACAGGTTCTCTGGATAACAGATCAATTACTCAGTAGAAAAACACATGAAAAGAAGGGCAATTAATTAAAAAATGGTTTTTGGGTTTTGTGGACTAGGCTTTGGATTATCTTACACACATTTAATTTGCTTGATATTGCAAATTGACAGAACAGTAAATAATTAACTGTTTACTCGTTACGAGTGACAAAATGAAATAAAATGTGGGTTTTTTTTCAGCATCAAATGAATGACAGCAATGAAATACAAGCAATTGAATAACAAATTGTAGCAAAGATTTAAAGAATGGAGATTTATCATCGAAAAAAAATATTCATTCAAATATAAAATTTAATATAATTCAAGGCAACTAAATCTGGAGGAATGTATAATATATTTTTTTCTAATTGATCAATAGCAATACCATAATATTTTCAACCTATTCAGAAACTAATTCTTATTGTTGCTAAGAGCTAGACACACATTTATTTCGAATGATACACATACAAAAAGACATTGGATTTCAGTATACATTATTTTAAGTAAGAACTTGTTAATAAAAATAACAAGTCAAATTTAGGAAACCTTACCGTCAATGAATGCATCTTGGCGTGTTTAATGGCAAACTTCAGGCAACAATCTGAAAATCGTCTTTGTCTAATATGGTCGAGACGTCAAATACGCAGTGCACAGAGGCCTGTGTCTTGCTATAATTATATAACTGAATGGCTGATGCAATACAATTATTCAATGCAGCTGATTTCGATTTGATTGGATATTCAAAATCACACCATGCGTGATCATACGTTGATCACTCATAGGCAAGGACAGTAGGTGCAACCAGGTGAATGATTTGTGAATATACCGCGGGGTCAATGTAACACTATTGTAAGAGCCTATGAATATTTTGGCACTTACAATAGTCTTGCACTAACCCCTCCATATGCAATGGTGTGCCCAGGTATCAATCGAGTCTGCTGACAATATTTACTTTATCATTGGAAATGCAGTATAAATAGAGCCCCAAAAGAAGAAACATCACGTTTCGAAAAGGCTTGGTACCCAGTGTGCAAATTTACCTGTTTCTGTAGATATTTACCGGTGTATGGGCTAATAGGCTTAATGAAGTGATATAAATAAAATGCACGAAAGTTATTAACGAGTGCCAGCGGGAAACGGCCACCTATGAGGTCGTCGCTATTTTCGGTTAACAAGCACAATTTATACATGCAAACGTCGGAACGTCTTCGGCAGTGTAATGGTTAGCACATCTGCCCGGCATTCAAAGAGGGTCCGAAGATCGATTCCCGGTCGAGGTAGGACCGATTTTTGCGCGTTTCTTTCAATATATATTTCTTTATTGTTAATTTTCTATGACGTCAATGGAGTAAAAGACGAGAAAATCAGCTCGTGAACCTTCCCCTGATCACTTTAATTTGACCTGATCATTTGAAATCTGCCACGTCAGCTATAGCTTCAGAATGTCGGTAGACGCTTATTACGTAACGTCAACCACACGTTTACATGCAGAAGATTCCTTTTGGTATGAAAGATAGCCAATGACCAAAGATAACAGTAGCTAAAATTCTTGTCGCTCCGGACTGCGTGATATTGAATTGCAAAACCGAAATCTGGACAAAAATTGACAGGTTGAGGATTTTTATATCCGCCCTCCCGCCGTTTTGGCTATGTTTTGTGATTGTAAGGTCACCATTGGAACAAAGGAAAAGCACGAATCTATTGCTGAGAGATTGAATTCCAGTTTTTGAATAATTGGACTACAATATTTCTGCTACAGAAAAATATTTAGCAATAGATATAAAGTGTTGCTAAACTTTTTGACTAAGTATATATAACGTAAATTCTGGTTCCAATTACCAGATAGATCTTTTATTTAAATCCAACTATTAATGAAAAATTAGCGGAAACAAAGCTGACATGTTTCGCGCTTGGCTCATCGGAGCGTTGTATATATATAGACCGTTTTTGTCCTGAGCTAATCTAAAATAGATCTAAGGATCTCACTGAAGAGAGGTGCAGTGCACAAGAACCATTAATCTACTCATCATATTTTGTGAGTTAAAGTCCTTTTTGACTTTATAGTCCGGCAGCACCAGGGCATGACCTATAGGAAATTGTATTACTGAAAGTTGTAGATATGGTCATCCAGATATGAGATCCGATTGATGCCACTGTGGCATCATTGGGCAATCTAAGGTGGCTGCCAAAATCCAAAATGGCTGTCTAGATAAGTACCTTTTCCATAATGTTTATCCTAAATTATTAGAAAATGATTCAAAATGACCCAAATGGTATCGAAATTGCAGGAGGGTAGGACTTTAGCAGTTCCTGCGTTGACTTACGAAAAAGAAATATAATATGGCCGTCAAAATTTTAGATGGCAGCCAAAGAAAGTGATGTTGCTTATCCTATGTAGTAGAGATATAATACAAAATGTATCTGAATTTCAAGAGACTCAAACTCAGAATATTTTCATGTTTATATAATGCAGTGTAATTAAGAGTTGGCCGCAAAATTACAAGGTGGCTGCTAAAATTAGTAATGTTCTTTAATGATTGTTACATTGGTAGCCGTGACATTATTCCAAACGCTACAAAATGATATTCAAAATTACATAAATGTCATACTTTAGATATTTAAACTTCAAAAAAGATGTATAAAGATGAGCATGAATCATATACATGTATAATATGGCCGCCAAAATGGGTGAAATAGGATGTGATATAAACAGGATGGATAAGGGATGAGTTTGGAGAGATGTGATTCAAAATCAAAGTTAAATCATTTAATCACAATTAGTCCGAAACTTTCTTTCATATTAAAGTTTTACCACGAAGAATTGTGTAATCTAACATAAAGGCCAGATGAGACACATTAATATAAAATTATGTTTGCTATCTATTGTCATTTGCTAGTTGATTAACTTAACACGGCGCAGATATTGCGCATATTTCAAATACTGTGCGTTCATTTACATGACTATCAATTTGATAATGTTCGAAAAATTCAGAATAAACTAAACATTTAGTTTGTTGTATCAGTTCAATACAATCTAGTCACACCAGCGTACTGGAAGTAACATAACCCAACACACTTATACATATATACTTAGTTCAAAAAGAAAGTGTGCACTTTTAAAATTCGAATTTCTCGAAACTTACTCTATGTACCGTCACAAATCTTTGCATGACAAACCTCGACCCTATTGACCATCGATACTTTTAGAAATAAGGCACACGGAACTTAATGACTTTTGGCTAGTGAAGGCTCTTTGATTTTGAGTGGTTTGCATTTGTATGCCGCAGTTGATGAATTATTATTTTGGAATTGCATGCATTTCAATTCCTGTGCATAACCATGTAATAAATTCACATCTGAATGACAATTGGACATGGTTAAACAACGTAGGTTGACATACAAATTTCGCGTGTGGGCGAAAGTTAGGCCCGTGCGAAGAAAACTGTCCATTAAATAAAATCAGCACTCATACTCCAATAGAAATCGCATGTATCCGCTTGAGCTTCCTCTGTTACTTATCAACTAATATTGTACAACGCTGTTGTACTGTTATGTCTGACGTTATTGACCAATCAACGTAACGATTTCTAACTTTAGCAAAGGTACTACGTCTGTACGTAAACTCAAACTTCTGTTTAGAAATAGTAGGGTGTCTCTAGTCAAACTAGGAAATACCATATAAGCATAATTTTCTTTACCCGAAAAGAGAGGGCCAATCTCAACATCATATGCGCTGAACAAGTGCCGACATTATACGCATTTTTTGTCAAAATCGGATTTCATGCCTCGTTTCTTAAGGGTCATTTCTAAAACATGCGCCTTATTTTAGAAGTACAATTTCCTCAATTTTAGCAAAAAATAAAAAAAAAAATAGTGAAACTGCACACTTTCTTTTGGAGCTAAGTATATATACATGCTAAAATAAGTTCAGTGTGTATTTTATTGAAGAAATAACGATAGAGATGGAAATTAATAAAAAACAGTCATTTGCTTACAATCTAATGTCTCAGGGTGGGCTATTCTGTTCAGTCACTGACATTCGTCTGCCATCCGTCCCACAATTTATTTCAACGTCCTTTCACACACCACTGTGCCGATAAGGCTTCATTTTATAGGGGTGTACCTTTGATGAAATTCCGCGGATATTGTAAAAACAATTAAGTTCGATCCAAAATTTGAATAATCGAATTGCCACAAATTATGATTTTTTTTTTAAATTTTTCTCCTGTTAAAGTATTAATCCTAAAGGTTTGATATTCAAGCGAGTGTTGATGAAATAATTCATCGGTTTCTATAGGGGTTCTGCCCGATGACACTTAATCTTGCAAAGAAACAAAGATAATTTTAAAAAGCCAACCAAACTATCACACCTAAACGTTTTATATATTGCACAATGGCCATCCTACTGTACTCGTATCTAGTTATTTGTAGATTAGAATTCACCAAGAGTATGTCCATGTCGTGTGGCAGGATAAAGACGGGGCCACAGCTAGGCCAGCTATATATATATACAAGAGGACCATGATGGTCCTATATCGCTCACCTTCGTATCTTTGTCTCATTAAATAAATCAAATTTTCCAGCAAAGTCATAATATGACTTTTATTATTAAAGGCCTATAAGACTGTAAACAAGAAAATTGTAATTAAGGCCCCTTTTCCCGTGATATAATACAGATCCTTCCCAATTTCAATTGGGTACATTCTTGTGACCTGAAAAAGATTCTGACCCGAGTTTCATGAAGATTTGACCATATTTGTGGCCTCTAGAATGTGAAAAAGAAAATTGCCAGTAAGGCCCCTTTTCCGTGATATGGCACAGATCCTTCCCATTCTCAATTGGGATCATCATTGTGACCTGTAAAACATTCTAACCAAGTTTCATGAAAATTTGACAATATTTGTGGCCTCTAGAGTGTAAACAAGACAATTGTCATTTAGGCCCCTTTTCCCGCGATATGGCACAGATCCTTCCCATTTTCGAAAAAGTTCATCCGTGTGCACTGACAAACATTCTGACCAAGTTTCATGAAGACTGGACAATATGTGTGGCCTCTAGAGTTTAAACACTTAAATTGTTGACGTCTGACGACGAACGACGCACGACGAAAGACGGACGACGGACATTCAATGATCACAAAAGCTCATCTTGACCACAATGTGCTCAGGTAAGATAAAAAGTTGGTAGTACTTTTAAAAACTATCACCGCTCCATCCATTGTCTCTGGTGTTCTGGTATAACTAGGATATCTATGGAATACAATACCTGCTATCTTTAATCCTTCTTCTGTGTGAAAATGGTTTGGTCAGATTAATATTAAAACCAATAAAAACAGCTAGAGCTTCTTGAAACACTCACGTGAAACCTTTCATTGAATAACACAGGGTACAATTTTGGGGTCTTTAGCAAAATCGTTGGTTTGTATGAACATAAGGCCGACAATGTACATATCTGGATGAAGGAGTTTCGAGTTTTGTGAGACAGTTTCGACAAAAAGTGGAAAGACAATATATTCTGAGTTCAAAGACAAAATGCACCTTTCTCTTTTCTATTTTTATATACATAAAATCAGATTTCGCCAAAATATTGCATACAAGCAGCCAGGTCATATTGTTTTGAGATTTTCCTTCGTTATAGCTTCTCCTCTGATAAGATTTATGTTCTTATACAAAATGAAGCTCTAATTTCAATACAGATAAGAGTGTGTCAACATTAGTTATTGCTACGTTAAGTGAAATGTCATTCTAGAGAATCTCATGTTGCTTATAAGCTACATGATAAAAAGGGATGACTTCTTTTCCAACATGTACTTATTTAAGTTTGTTGAAGCTTTGGATCAATTGTGGTGCGGCGTTGTTTATCCTACCTCTTCTACCTCTTAAGGCTTTGGAAAATGCAAGGCCCATTAACCTACATTTGTATATTTGTTTTCGACCAAACTGGCTATTTTGATTCAAAATGAATAGGTGTGGATGACTGCGCACCGCAAAAGATGTGTAAAGCAGAACAATTTATGTGTTTAAAAAAGCACATCTAGCATTTAAGATATGGGTTATCCATTTGATAAGATATATTTGTATAAAGTGCCAATGACATATTAAAGAAATGAAATATCTCGTAAAACCGAGGATCAATTTGTAAGCAATTCATGTATATGGAAATACGTACTATTTCTAGTAAAATTATCTCCCTTTAGTAACCAAATTTCAAGAAATTGTATGTTGATGAAAATAAATTTTTTGAATGATTATTTCAAATATTCATACTCATTTTAGTAATTAGGGGGCGATTATAAATGCCTTGACTACAATAAAAACAATATAAAAGGCGAAATCGCTTTGACAATTGGCTTGGACGCCATCTTGGACGCAATCTTGTTTCTAGCGAGTTGCCGTTGTCTTCGCATGTCATATTCTCCGAAGATTGACCTGTCTTCGGGACCGTATCACTTATCCAGATTGGGATAAATATTACTACCTCGTACGCATAACTCCGTATTCTATCGCCAATAAGTAGTAAATGAAGAATTTCAATTAAAACTTCATTTTTGTGGAAATCAAACTTAATTTTGCCCTAAATTAATTGACAAAAATATTGGTTTAAATTGCGAAAGTATATTTTTTTTAAAAAAAAGTTGTTTGCTTGAGATCTATATATATTGTACACAGTTTCCTAATATAGATTTTGGGGAAAACCGATAAAATTGAAGCATTTCATGGCCGCTGACATTTTGAAAGTAGTTCGACGGAATCGGCCGAGTTGCCACGAATAACACTACCGAGAATGCTCAAATCAGATCGGTCAGTATTTGAAAAATGCCACCTATCGGAAGATAACGGCGAGTTTCCCAATTATGCCAAGGTGGCATCAACTGGATTCTTGATGTACAATGTCTTCCCTTTCTAAAAATGCAAAAATATTATCTATAGACGGCATTGCACGATTGAAGTGAAATTTCGGGTTTTGCTGCCAGACTATTAAAGCACATTTTGAAAAATGGTAGAATATGTCAGTTAATTGATATTGAATCGAGTTTTCATAGAAGTCGAGTTCCGGGCAAATAAACCAAGGTATACAATTAACAACGTCGTAAAATAGACATGGTAAATGGTTTTGGATTGATTTTGGAATGAAATTAAATGAGTGCGATGAGTGAGTTTTGAGTGAAATTAAAGGAAGGTAATACAAAACCGCTAAATTAGTGACGTCATACCCTGCTGCAACTGAGTGTCGTTGACCTTAGATTTTCTCCAAACGCTATATTATCAACACCCGGAATGGAATGTCTGCAGCAAATTTTGCGACCCAACGTCAATTCTGTCTTCAGTTATCCCCAGACCAAATGTTTACCAATTGACCCTGGATTTCTCTAAAAAATAATACCGATTGCCTTCACCGGAAGCTGAATTCTGTGCCAATTTAGGTGAACTCAGGCCAAATGTGTCACAAGTTATCCGGCTGAAGAGCGTCAACCGACCGACTTACATACCTACCGAGCGACATCAGTAAAGACATACACCCCCCCCCCCCCCTCATTCATTGAAGGGGCGCGAAATGGACATACTTCAAGTTCTTCTTCATTGTTTAAATAGACCGAAACTCTGCTAAATAGAAATTAATAAATGAGTGGCCATGGAATACTGAATTTATTAAACGAGTCATCTGTAAACACATAAAAACGAGGCTGCGCCGAGTTTTTATCTATTTTATATTCCGAGTTTAATAATTTCGGTATTTTATGAGCACAAATTTAAATTTTTTATTTTTAATGTTACCCGAATTTTTGAGAAAAATCGTCAAAATTCTTGAAATTCGACATTTCAATTTTCCGCGAAATTTTTAACGTCGTTTAAAAATGTTGTTACAATATATATACATTATGACGTCGCTTTCACGGTTACAAAATAGCGTTGCAATTCGCTCATATGCATAATTATTCCACTAGTGTAATAACACCCGTGTAAGATAAAAAAATCAAAGGGGAGAAGCGACATAGGTCATATTATAAAAGAGTTTATTACTGGATATCAAACAATTCATCGCTTGAAGACCATTCAAAAACTCGTTTTTTAAGAAAAATAACACTGTTAGAAAATCTCAAAAAAAACTCTGCAACGAGCTGCCAAATTGACTGCCCCTTTTTGAAAACTAAACTCAGAATAAAAAAAAAGATTGCTTAGTGCATAGCTGTTGTTACTGTATGGGGTAGTTAATTCAACACAATTGTGCCCATATTGCTACACGTATTTACATGTTTTTCAAAGAAGCAAAATACAATTATAGATATTATATCTATAAAAAGAAAAGAAGAGGGTATTTTCTTTTAATCATAGAAGTTTGAAACTAAAAACCACGATAAAAAGTAAAAATAAAAGCTATGGGATAACTTTCTTTTGAGACTTTTTCTTATGAAATCAAACATCTAAGATGCATTCTCTGGATTGTTTCAGTGGTGTATGAAACAAACTTCCAGCCTTTTTGAATGTACGGGAATTTGTGAAGTCAACAAATTAAAATTTTAACCAAAATATTTTGGTACTATTAAAACGGAATTGAATAACAACGACTTTTATTTGTCTTTTTTCGGTGGCTGTTCTTGAAATGTTCTTAATCATTCTTACAGAGATTTGTATTAAAGTTAGGCATATAACATTTAAAATATTATATGATTACAATTGCGTTTTAATATTCTCTACAATCTGTTACGTCTGTACATTATGAAAATTTTGCACATGTGTGATCTGAAGGCGCAACAGCTTTAAGCTTATATTTTAATGTATGTATTGAGAAATTAAATTCATGAAATGTTAATATTTGGAAATTGCTTTTAGAAATGAAGAAATAAATGGATAATCGTTTGTTTCGGTATAAGATCGCTTTATACCGTTGTCGAATAGTATTCGACACCGGTTTACGGTATTGTGTGTCTCTTCGTATCAGATCAAAACAAGTCCGTTTATTACTGTAGTCACAGGACAGTAAGTAGCTTCGTGAAATTGACAATCATCTCAATCAAATTCATTCTAAAACGCTGGCTCAGCACTCCAACCATCCATTCCTAACACTCACTCAAACCATTCAAAAAGCGCTCCATAAAAAAGGAAGATCAACGTCTACATTCAAAATGAAAAAAAAAAAAAAAAACTAGAAAAATCAAGATTTTTCTTAAATAATTGAAGTTTTGCTCGGATGAAAGGTTCTGGAAGAAATTGGAAGCTATTTACAGAAAATGTATGCATAATTTTATTAAAAGGGGGTAATCAATATCGACAATTTTGTTCATCCTGAACTAAATTAGCGACATTGAATTATCTCCCTATAATTCCACTCAAAGGTCACTCCTCACACTCATTTAATTTCACTCCAAAACCATTCCAAAATCATTCAACTTGTCAATTTCACGATTTTGTTAACTGTAGTTGTCTATTCATGTATAGCATTAAATTTGGTCGACTAGTCCCACTGTTGACTATCTAAAAAGCTTCATTCATGACACGACAGTTTGATCAGTCTATGAATTTTGATACTTTCTGTTCTGCTAGATACCGGTTCAAAAAGCCAAGAGTATTCCGAACATAAGAATATGTTCTGCTTCACGGGATGATTCATTTAGGAACTGTACTCTTCCAGTCTATTAACGAAATCAAGTCTATCTGGCAACCTGATCGTAACTGGACACTGCTTGTACAATTAGTTACATCGTGAAATTTACATTCATCTAAACCGAAACCATTCTAAATCGCTTACTCAGGGCTCAATTCATTCATTCCAGGCACTCACTCAAACAACTCAAAAAATGATAAGTGATAAGTGATTATCATGAAAAACTTAGATTTTGAAAATCTTTGCAATTTGGATGTTAAAATCGGTCGTTTCAAGACTGATTTAATTTTACCACATTCTGCTCAAAAAAGCTCATGCTACATGAATTGGGTTTGTTGTTGTTTGTTGTTTTTTTTTCACCAAACATGACTTCTTCCCAACAGGGCGTTTATAGTTTGTAAACAAAACGTTTTAATTATTGATAGTATAAATGAAACTTTTGATTTTTTTTTTATAACAAATAAAAGTTTATTATTAATTGATTCCGTAAATCGTTGAGCTGTTGATTCGGTAAGCTTAATACATGTAGCAGGGTATTAAGTATATGATAAAAAACGAGTGTCGTGGTATATGGAACGAGCGTAAGCGAGGTTATATTTCCCATATATAGCGACACGACATTCTCTATCTGACTTAGACCATGCTGTTGTAACTTTGTCTGTGTTTTTACTCGAACCTCGTAACAATTAAAAAAAACCGCTATGATCTTAATGTAAATACCTATAATTTTCTAAAACTACTTATGAATCCATTTCCGATACCTATTGCAGATCTTTTTTATTTATGCGACTGTAGAAAGTCTTCTGGAAAAAGCGATCATATAATGTGCTCGACACCTCCTTGAAATGACTCGGCACACAATACCTGTCAAGATCCACTTGCACGACATATTATCACTTTATATCTGTAAATACAATGCTAGGAGTTATATCTGTGATTTATATTATTGAAATACTGCTCTCTAGTTCGCTTCAAGCGTGGTCGAAATAAAGGAGAGAAAACGAGTATCATCACCTGGGTTAATCCGATACAGGGAACTCGGGGGATTCCAGAATTTGGAGGTAAACAAAGAAAGACAGATGCAACACAGATCAGTATTTTCATATTGTTTAAGTTGAAACTCCGTATCAAAAGCATGATACTGTCAGTTTGCAGTCATGTATTGCCCAACTTTGGAACATTTCTAATACACCGAATGATCAGTTATAAAATATGGTGATTTTTCGTCACAACGCGCTGTCCATTTTCACTGGTGTGTGAAAGTATTTCTTGTTTTTGTATGAAAACCGTCTCGATGTATGATTTCTTTTGGATTTTGGGAATTAAGAGTTACTTTAATTAATGATGCGGGGAGTTGAGAGGATTGATACTGGGAACTGGAATATTTCCTTAACTTAAATTGCTGATTTGGTTGAAGAAGGTGTAGACGACGATGTAATAAAGATTTGAAGTATCTGTAATCGTGCATTGGGTAAGAATAAATGTATTACATGTATTTCTACACTTGCAACAAATTCTTTGAACAAATCCTGGTTTTTGGTAAATTAAGTTATATTTCTTTCCAATAGCTGCAATCATAGGAGAAAAGTGGCTAGTTTTTGATAAAATATCAATAACAATTATTTTCGTAACCCGCGCGCCTCAGTCTTTTGAAATTAAATTTAGTTACTTTTATCGCTTTATACCTTCTTTCGTTATGTTACATTCGCTGTTCGTTTTTATATTTAACGCAAAGGATCTTCTTATATTTGTTATAGGTATGTTACACATGATCTTAATACTCATTTAACATTTCATTTTGCATTATTTATATTTGTATCGAATGGGTTACAGTAATAAAGGTTATAGGATTCGCTGTGTGACATGTTTTAAGTTATACTATACTGACGTAAAGAAAAAAACGCATCAGTGAAAAAAAATGCATTTCTTTTCTGGTAGGCATTTTACATTATGAAACGCATGGGCTAGTTTTAATAAAACTCTATTTAAACGTGTCAAAATGAAAATATTTCGATTACGTAATTTCCAATGCCTTAACATTATAAGAGGTCACTAAGTTTCAGAGCAACCCGTGCACCTTTCAAACATTATTTTTTCGAAACCAAATTACACATGTGTCTTGAACAATTGATATGGAAATGATTCACGCAAGATGGTTTAAAAAATTCCGTCATGTTTTGTTGCAAAGTTAACATAACGAGTATTGTCATCAGCTCTGGAATTGGTTTCGATTCTGGTAAAACTTTTTTTAAAATAAAAATGGACTGTGTCCCACATTTCTTAAATTAATGCATCTTGCAAACGCTAGCAAGAGATTATTCGATAGGTAAGGCCAAGGTTGACCGCTTTTGACGCCTGTACGGCACGGAAACTCCATCGAAAAACATCAATGACGTAATTGGTATGTGATGTAAGATATCAAGATGCCAAGATGTATGGAAAATTTTTTATTGGGGAATACGGACAATCATTAAGTCGGAATATTGTTAGAAATCGCATCGGAGATCTCGAGGTCTCAAAATTGGTCAAGCCTCGATGTCCAAAGTAGGCCTTACTGTACATCAACGTTTTGTCGCATCCTTCTTGAAGATAAAGGTTAGCCGTTTATGTCCCATTTTACTTAATAGTTTTTCACAAAATATTGCGCCAAAACCATGCCTTTATCAGCATCTCTTCCGGTTTGTTATCAAGGCGAATCCGTGCCTTGCGTCTTTTGAACGTTTCCGTAATCGTCTTTATAGGCCTTATAATGTTAAAGGGAGATATCGAGGGTTTTCAAGCTCGGACGGCTCAGAAATTTAAATTGGTCAAAATTAAAATTAAATAGATATTCTTTTCATTAAAATGAGACAGAAAACGCTTTTGTTTTCATTCGAGGCGCATATAAGGTATTTTAGCGTCTATCTGGAAAAGGGATAGCGGTATCACTAGTTATTTTTAGAATTCGCGCCATTGCCTTTTGACCTCATTTGCATATGACCCAGGTTCAACGGAAGAAAATAACAACAAAGGGCTTTTCAAAGTTGGTAGACTAGTTTTACTAATTTCTGCTGAATGGTCCAAGGAGGACATGCCAAATATCAGAGTTTTAAGCTGAATGTTTAGAAGATTCTAAAGATTTTGATCTGTATTTCTATGTGAAATAAGGAATTCCACAACATAGGTCTAATGATAAAGTTAATGCAAAGTTAGAGGGTCTTAGGCAAAAGTGTCATGCCAAATGAATCGGGTTTACGCCTTTTGGTTTTGGAGAAGAAGATTTTGAAAAAAAAAAATGTGCTTTATTTCTTTGTTAAATATGGGATCCTACAATATAGTCCTTATCTTTAAGAAATCTAATATTTTTAAGAATTTTGGTATACAAACATTGGGCAATGCTTCATACCAAATATGAAAGCTCTAGCCTTTTGGTTTGGAAGGAGATGATTTTTTTTTGATTTTTTTTTTACTCCCTTGCCATGGCAATCAGAGTTCTTAATGGACTCCAATTCTGTGAAGTTTTTTTGAAAGACCTTGTCCTAAATATTTTTTCTGTGAAGTTTAGCTGAAATTTTATGGATAATTGGGGACAGAAGGACAGTTTCAAAACATTGATCGTTCACAATAGCTCACAATAGAGCACTTTGTGCTCACTGCTCAGGTGAGCTAAAATTAGTGCCCTACCACTGGTATATTTGGAGTTCATTTGAATTTTTAGATACAAATTTTGAGAAGGGTTGTCAAAGGAACAAGTTTGGTTGAAATTGGTCAGTTGAATAAAGACAAGATATTTAAATATTTCTGAGTCAAAAAACAGCACTGCTCTGTTATGCCCATATTTGGGAATCAATTAGAATTTTACAAACAGCTTTTGAGATGGGTCATCAAACAAACACTTTCATCAAGTTTGGTTAATATTAGCCTTCTTGTGTAGAAGATTTTCATAGAAATAATCCTGAATTTCTATGACCTCCCTAACACACCCTCGTGTTTGAGGACAAGTTTTGAAAGGGCACAAATTTAAGCCATGATTGGTCAAAATTGACCCATAATTTTAGGAGGATAAGATGTATTAGGAAATAGTTGATGACAGATCAAGAGTGGCCCTAAAAGCTCACCTTGAGCATGTTGTGCTCATGTGAGCTAAACCATAACTCTTCCCTTAATGGGAGAAGACAGTGAAAGTTTTTAATTCCTTTATTCAATTTTATCAAAATCCCTTAACACCTTCACTCAGATCCACTTTTAGTTCTTGATTTATCTGTTAGTATTCCTCATTCATAGTTCTTGAAATTCTTCTAGTTTTCATGTTGTCAAGGTAATATCTGCACATTTTATTTTTGTAATTCTTGCAGGGCCATCTTTCATTGTTGCCTCTCCAAAAACATATATCGTATGTAGATGTAATGTTGAAATCATTTTTGTTTGTATACCTTTTCTTCATTCACTAAATTTACCATCCAAGGGTTTACTTACTATGAGATCATTCCATTTTACCTGTAAAAAGAAGAAGTTTTGAAATAAGATTACATTAGGAATGGCTCATCTTTTAGAAAAGAATCTGACTATTTGTATTGATAAGCTTGACCCAATGTATTTCCTTGACCTTTGTTGCAGCAGCTGTATATTGAATACATCTATCAACAAGCCAATGAAGCCATAAATATATATTTTTCCATCATGTTCAGGTGATTTAAAAACCAAAAATTTTGGCATGATATTATTAAAGTTTAAATTTTCCATCGATTTTAGAAAAAAGTAAACGAGTTTTTGCTTCATTCTTTTTTCTCAGACATTTTTTTGAAGAGGATCACCTTTGAAAATTTCTGACTGTTTCAATGAGATAAGCTCAGTTGTTTGAGTAACTTAAGGAAAGTCAAAGTCAATTGGCATAGGACAACAGGCTCAGAGTGACCTTGAAAAAGTCTCCTCTCTTTAGCATTTTGGGCTTAGGTGAACTAAAATATATATGAAAATCACTAACTATGCTTGGATTCATAAACTAGAGGCGCTCGAGCGCCTGATTCGCTCCACAGGCCTGAATATCCTGATAATGACTATTAGAGGATGATAAAGCGGTTTAAATGCGAATTGAAGTGAATGAATGAGTGAATGTTTATTTCAAGTAAATACGGGTCATATGCTGAAATATTTCTGCATAAAAAACTCATGATCAGTGAATGAATTGACCTCTACCTGTTAGTAGGCTGTTACACAAATATTTATCATTTAATCACAATAATTTTGTGCAGTCTGATAATGGGTCACCCAAGAATCATTCTAGTGAAATTTGGTTAAAATCCAAATATAAGAAATTCAACACTAACAGAATGTCTCTGTACAATATACTGGTACTTTGTCTGCAAAATTTTGATTGTAGATCTTTCCACTTTTAGTTAAACACTACTAAAAGATGTTACTTCACAACAATTGTTTGTCATCGAAACAAAATTCTAACTAATGATAGTAAGAAGTAAAATATTCAATCCAATATATTTATTTCATTCTTCCCAATGCCTTAGAGTGCAGTCAACTCAACTCTTTCTACCCCACTCATGTCAGGAGGTCAGAACATCATTTTACACTCTGTGAAGATTCACCCTTCGTTCAACTAAACTCACCAATTCTAAGGGGGTATTCTCGGGTTACTTATTTCAAATAATGTTTCTATACATTTGAATTTCAACGAAGGTTTTGTTCCTTCTAATCTATAATTATTACACCATAAATTGAACAAGTCTAGAAAAATTCATCATTGAGATAATACCAAAAGGGTGATCAAATATTCACTTTATATGTTATATTACCCTCTGCGAAATAAAAAAAATATGCTGTTCATCTAATCAAAATATTTTTTTCAGACTGATATACAACTTCACAGAAATAAAATATCCATGATATCTAATCCATCTTTTTAACCTTTCAGGATAGTTTGTTTTACCCTATATTGGATATTCCACCATAAAACCTATCTGAAGAAATGACCTCTGCCCATAAAAGACATAGTTTTGATCTGGTCACAATATTTTTTCATAGACTGATAAAGTATCACTAAAGAATCATTCTAGTAAAATTTGGTTGAAATCCATTGATTAGATTCTGAGAAAATGATTTTCAAAGTTTACACTATATAACATATAGGGAAATGACCTCCGCCCATAAAATATATTTTTTTCATCAAATCACAATAATTTTTGCTACACTGATCAAGGGTCACTCAAGTATCATTCATGTAAAATTTGGTTGATATCTATCAATTAGATTCCGATAAAATGATTTTCAAAGTTTTCACTATATAACTTATAGAGAAATGACCTCCGCCCATAAAATACACATTTTCCATTTGATCACAATATTTTTTTGTAAACTTGTTGATGATCACTAAGGAATCATTCCAGGGAAATTTGTTTGATATCCATTGGTTAGAATCTGAGAAAATGATTTTTAAAGTTTTCACTATATAACATATAGAGAAATGACCTCCGCCCATAAAAAACATATTTTTCATCTGATCACAATGATTTTTTGTAGGCTATTAGAAGGCCACTCAAGGATAATTCATGTGAAGTTTGGTTTATATCCATCAGTTAGTTTCTGAGAAAAGCCACCTTTTACCATATATGGAAATTAGCCACGCCCACTACAGCCATGATTTTCACCCGATTAAAAGTCTTTGAAGGAATCTGATAGAGGGTCACCCAAGAAACATTCCTGTGAATTTGATTGGAATCCATCCAGTACTTTATGAGGAGAAGATTTTTAAAGTAAAAGTTTACGGACGGACGGACGCAAGCAGGCACGGACGACGAACACCCCGCCATGACAATAGCCCGCTGGCCTTTCGGCCAGTGGAGCTAAAAATTCCAGTTAGTTAAGAGGTTTGTTTGTAATGGGTTTAACACTGTGGATGCGTACAGTCAGATGATGAATAAGGATACTGGATAACAAACAGTTATTAAAGAGGGAACATAATTTTTACAAAAAAAAACATTTAGATCTTAGACCGTTTACAGTACACCTTTCTCTGTTCACAGTGAAAATATTTTCCAAATTTCAAGTGCATGCCTTAAGCAGGGCTAATGTTTGACTCTTAAACCAGGGTTTGACCCTCAAAAATATCAATTTATCTTATTATAACCATTAGAAGATGAGGCCTGTAGAGTACACACAAGGTTTTCTAAAATTTGACCCCATTTTATGACCAAATTTCGATCTTGACTTTGACTTGATGGAGACAAACATTCTGACCAAATTTTAAGACATTTGGGGAAAATGTGGCCTTCAGTAGAGAACACACAAGGTTTTACTGAAATTTGACCCCTTGACCACATTTTTGACCCAACTTGACCCAATTATGATTTTGATGGGGAAACACATTGTGACCAATTGTCAAAACATTTAAACCAAAAATTTGGCCTCTAGAGTTTATAGGCCTTTTTTTCTAAAATCTGACCATTTGACAACATTTTGAACCCACTTGACCCAAAGCACTTGGGCAAAAAATATGATCTCTATCACACAAGGTTTTTCTAAAATTTGACCCCTTGACACTATTTTTGACCAAACCTGACCAAAATGTGATGGGAACAAACAATCTGACCAAGTTTCAAGACATTTAGACCAAAAATGTGGCCTTTAAGAGTGCACACATGGTAAAAATTGACACCAGACAGTACCCTATCACAAAAGCTCACCTTGAGCACTTAGTGCTCAGGTGAGCTAAAAGCAAATAAAGAAAACAAATGGAAATGTCAGATAAAGTCAAATTTAATTTTCTGTATCAACCTAAGTTAAGAACTTTCAAAAATATATACATCATAATAGAAAGTGATATTTTATTGTGTAACTAATAGTTCTCAATACTCCCATTAACTGTTGGTATTCAAATTGGATTACTAAGAAAAAAGACATGCAAATTTGGAACCCAATGCTCACAACAAAAAATGAAGTTCAAATTTTTACAACATTCTGTTCATTACTGCATGAACAACACTTACATGATGAGTTGTATCCCTTGACAAGATGGACGCATAGATTTTCGCTGTGAGAAGAATTTCGAAAAAACAAAAATGGGAGTCGATACATCGACGTGGCGAGTTCGAATTGGGACTTTTAATCCTCGCCTGAGGTTAGTGAAAACGTTACGGGGATTAATACTACCAAACACACGACTTAAATTGACTTTTTATATATGCACGTGTCTACTTGCTTTATTATGCACGTGCGGCGATATCGAGTCCAACCCTGGCCCCCCTAAGTCTTCTAACCGGAGATTATCTCAATTGAACCCACGGGCAGAAGAATTCGTCGCACCGCCAAGGCAGGCCTCACAAAATGCAACGAAAGGTGTAGTTACTAGACAGAGGACAATTTCATCTTATTCAAATGCGGTTCAAAATACCCCACCCACTGACATTAACCAATTTGCTCATTCGATGCCCACCGAGAGAATAGACCCATCAGATTCCCAAACCTTATACGATTTTTTAACTGAGATGAGAATAGACTTTACGAATCAAAATAAAAATGTTGTTTCTGAAGTGCAAAAGGTGCACAAAAAAATAAATGGCGTCATTGATTCTATTAATAAACTAGAGGACGATAATCGCTCTTTACACAAGGAGAATGCGGAATTGAAAAGTCAATTGTCAGAATTATATAGCAAATTCGATCGACTTGATGCTACTTCTAGACGAAAAACCCTGAAAATATCTGACGTTGCTGGGAAAATCGATGAGAGTTCTGAGCAAACTGAGCACGAAACAATGGAATTTATTAGAAATAACCTGAACTGTGAAAACGTAGAATCAATAACGTTCGACGACGTGCGAAGGGTGAAATCGTCGGACCCAAACAAACCTACAATAATAGTATCCTTTACAACCCAAAAGCAATGCAAATCAGTTCTTCAAACTGCAAGAGAACAATTACAAAAAGACTCGCCGTTTCATGTCCAAAGCGATTTTACAGAGAGAGTCAGGAGACATCGAAAATATCTCGGAGAGAGGATGCTTATTGAAAGAGGCCATGGAAATTACTCAGCAATACGCTATGACAAACTCATCATAAATGATCAAGTTTTTAAATACGATGATAGTAAAGGATCTACTATTTACATTGGTCGAGCTCGAAATACACGTGGCCGGGGCAGAAAAGGCGGGAATTTAGTACGGGAGGAAAGACAACGTCATGACTCCGAAGATGAATCCGACCAATCACAACCCGAGGATAACGTAACGGAAACTTCCGATCAAGGCCGGGTTTTTTCTGAATGTGAATAGGGTATAGGCCAAGGTCTTACACGTGCCAACGATTACTCTTGTGTAAACATTCTATCATGGAACGTTTGTGGACTTGGTAGAATCACTGAAAGCTTTGATTTTAAGAATTTTTTGAAGCGATTCGATATTTTAGGGTTATGTGAAACCTGGTCAAGATATAGTGGAGAATTTGATCATATTTTAGATGGATATATTCATTATGATAGTGTTAGGCATTATAATGTACAACATATACGCAACAGCGGAGGGATAAGCGTGTTTATTAATAAAAGTCTCCCTTTTGTTAATTTGATATCGCGTATATATAATGAAATGACTGACTGTGTTATTCTTTATTGTAAATTGTCCGAAATGTATAAAGTTGCGGATCTTATTCTTTATTTTGTCTATGTCTCACCAGAGAGATCTGCAATTTATGAGACTTTGCAAGAAAAGAACGGAATAGTTAAGATACAAAATGACTTAGAAATAATAAATTTTAATTACCCTAGCTGTAATTTATTACTATGTGGTGACACTAACGCCAGAACAAAGAATTTATTAGATTATTTACCCGATGACGATCTTTATTACGTTTACGGTGATTCAGAATATCATACTAGTTCTTTCAATATGCCTAGGAATAATAAAGATTCTCTAGTAATGAATAATTTTGGAAAATCATTTGTAGAGCTATGCTGTTTGTTTGACATTCATATCTTAAATGGGCGTTTTCCAAATGACCTTCTCGGGGAGTTTACCTGCCATGCAAATGACGGTGCTAGCGTTGTTGATTATATGGCCGCATCTACAGAAATTTTTCCTTTAATAACAAATTTTGAAGTCATTAATAACGACATTTCCGATCACTTTCCAATCGAATGCTCTTTAACACTAGAGAAAAAACACGATAACTTGTCTAATATATTTCAAAATATAATTTTACATGACATAGAAATAAACGAAATGCGCAAGTACAAATGGCAAAATTGTTATATAGAAAGTTTTCAACAGAAGTTAACCGATCAGTTTCTAATGAAGAAATATAGATTAGAACATGAAATAGCATCTAACATAAATATAGCATTTTCCACTTTAACGGATATATACTATGAAGCTGGCTCAAATATGCTTATTAAACCATTTATATATAAGCCTTCACAGCCACCATGGTGGGACCATGAATGTGAGAATCTCAAATCTATAAAATACCGAGCTTTAAGATTTTTCAGGAAAACGAACTGTAGCCATAGTTTACAAGACTTTAAGTATAAACGTTATGATTTTAAACAATTATGTCGTACTAAACAGTTAGAATACGAACGATCCCAGCGTCGTAAACTCGTGTATTGTAGGAATAATCCAAAACTCTCTTGGTCATTAATAAAACAGGCCAAAAAATCAGAAAACAATACCAATACTATCTCTTCAGGTGAATGGATAAGCCATTTTAAGACGCTGCTTTTTGATCAAAACACTGAGGTACTAAATAATACATCTTATGACGAAAACATTACGTTTGAGCTTGACACTCCATTCACAATGACAGAACTCCAGTCGGCAATTAAAAATCTTTCTGATAATAAAAGCCCTGGACCAGATGGCATACCTAGTGAATTTTACAAGTATACGCCGAGTGATAAGTATCATACATTTCTTTCTATTTTCAATAAAATTTTACAATTCGGGACATTTCCGAAAGAATGGGGCAAAGGCATTATCACCACTATACATAAAAGTGGATCTATCAATAGCCCTAGTAATTATAGGGGCATTTCAGTTACTGATTCTCTCTATAAACTATTTTCAACCATGATAAACTCGAGACTATATAAATGGGCGGAAAAAAACAACAAAATAGATGAATGCCAAGCTGGATTCCGGAGAGGATATTCCACAGTTGACAATATATTCTGTCTTCATGCGATGGCTCAAAAATACTTAACAAAAAATAGCGGAAGATTTTATTGCTTTTACGTCGATTTTAAAAAAGCTTTCGATAAGGTTAATCACACCACATTATTCAATATTCTTGAAAAAAGAGGCATCAAAGGAAAGTTTTTACGTACTTTGAAAAATATGTATTCCAATTTGAAATCTTGCATTAAATTGAATAAACCAAACACTTACACATTTAAAAATAAATATAATTGTTTTACTACATCTACTTATTTCAATTGTAACGTTGGTACCCGGCAAGGGGACATCACTTCTTCCACAATATTCACTCTGTTTATAAACGAACTATCTATACTACTAAAACAAACATTGAATACAGGAATATTTATAACTGAAGATACACCTAATATAACCTGTCTCATGTTTGCAGACGACGTTGCTAATTGTGCCGAAACCGCTAATAATCTTCAAAAACAAATTAACATTATCGACAAATTTTGCAATGATACGGGAATGGAAGTTAATGTAGATAAATCAGAAATTATAGTCTTTCGAAATGGGGGAGGATTAAGACAATATGAAAAATGGTTCTTTGGTAACTCGCCAATAAAGGTTGTTTCAATGTATAAATACCTCGGAGTTTATTTCACGCCAACCTTGTCATGGTCCTGTACCCACGAGAAACTGGCAATTCAGGCAAAAAAGCCTTATTTTCTATTAAACAATATCAAAAGCCTTTCGGATTCTTCCCACATAATGAGTATTTTAAATTATTTGATTCATTAGTTAAACCAGTCCTTTGTTATTCCTCTCAGATATGGGGCTTTCAGTACGTCGAAACCATAGAAACAGTCCACTTAGATTTCTGTAAAAAGTATCTTGGACTAAATAGAACAACAAACAATGCGGTAGTACTCGGCGAATGTGGACGCCTACCATTATGTATAAGCTATATGACAAACTGCGTAAAATATTGGGTTAAACTTATTCAAATGTCCAACTCTAGATTACCGAAACAGTGTTATTTAATGTTAAAGCGTCATACTGAAATAGGAAGAAGAAACTGGACGACGATGGTTAAAAATTTATTATTTACATATGGATTTGGCTATGTATGGCTATTGCAAGATGTTGGAGATTTAACACGATTTATCAATTCCTTCAAACAAAGATTAATTGACAACAGTGCACAAAATTGGCATAGTTCTATAGAATCTTCAAGTAGGTGCCATCATTATAAACATTTTAAAACGATGTTAAACGTTGAACGTTATTTGACATTAGATTTGCCATTTAAATTCAAAAGAGCTTTCTCAAAATTCAGGTGTTTTAACCATAAACTAAATATAGAAATCGGCAGACACACTAACGTACAAATAGAACAAAGAATTTGCATATACTGCCTAAATGTCACTAATAATAGATCAATAGATTGCGAATACCACGCATTATTTATATGTGAAAAATATAGACAAATAAGAACACAATATCTCTTCAATTGGTATAAAGATGGAACTAGTTTGAACGATTTTTATCAGCTAATGGCAACAGAACGTGAATCAAAAATAAGAAAATTGTCTATTTTCATTTATCACTTACTGTACTTTGATGATATTCATTTACAACAATAAACATGTCGTTTGCGGGCGGGTAAGCACCCTCTTCACTTATTGAATATTTACTTTTAGTATCGAAATCGCGATATATCAAAGCTACATTCGAACAAAAATACTTACTGTGATGTAAACAATAAAAGAAAAGATAAATGAATTAACGTCTTACTTCTGAAACCTCACAACTACAGCCTAGTTTAAGTTGTGATTGCGAGGTTTTAGAAAAAAGACAACATAAGACATATTGTATAGAGTATGACCTTATATATTTGAAAGCTTCATCTAAATTAAGGATATTGCAAACACCTCATTTTAAAATTTTGCGGCTACATATTACTGTAGTCGCTTGGTTTCTAGATATAAACAGAAGTCAAGGGGATACAAAATGCTTTTGTAAAAATGTATTGTAAAATATCATGGGCCAGAGGCCTATATTATGAAATAAAAGGATTGTATTATTGATTGTATTGTATTGTATTCTTTATTTTTCATTTCAATTTGTTTGTTTTTGTTACAATTTAAAAAAAAAAACATTATCTACATCAAAATCTCACCATAGACATTTCCACATAAATACACACTACAAGTACAGGGTAGGAGGTTGTATAGCTGGTCTTAAACTTGTAACGTTTTTCTCCAAGAAACCCTTAGTTATGGAAACTCAATGGAAATAATTGCAATGAGTACCCTAATCATTTGGTTTTTGTCAGTTTTTTTCCAAATATTTCAATCTAAAAAAAAGTATACATAATGTTTATGTCTGATTTTTTACTTTATATTTTTGCTGGATTCATTTTAGCCTTTGACCGGTATATTTACCTTTAGACTCTTAATCAAATATACAGAAAGCAGACATCTCCATGATAATGTTTTCTGATGATCTGTGAAAGGTGAAAGCTAGCCTTTCTTCTGTAGGCATCTGTAGGTCTATTTCTTTTATCAATATGGTGACTGAAATATAATGTCAGTTTTTTTAAATTTTATTTCTAAACTGACACATAGAATTTTGAAAAATAGAATCCTTTCGAATACTACATATTTTTTTTTATGCTATGGACAAAATTGTGAAAAAGTCCTTGACCAAAGTAATGTCTTCTTTTCTCATCCTGTTTTTATACAATTGATTCCTAAAATTGCTTAAAATGTATAAAGTTTTCATTGAGGAACTCTTCTTATTAGACAGGACCAGTAAGATTAAAAGCTTAAAGGTCTGTGGAGCTGGTGTAAAATAGGAATTAGTGTGTCGATTCCTAAAATTGTTGATCAAGCATTACAAACCATCTTTGATCGTAATGAAACAAGAGGGCAAGAACGGCCATTGAACGCTCACAAGGTCCAGTGGATGTCACCAAAGTTTCATCTAAATTTGCTTAGTTGTTGAGGAGTAGCTGTTATTCAAAAAATTCTAAATGAAAATAGGCCCCACCCTGCCGCACCTATAGTACCATGGCTCTTCGTGTTTTCACGGTACAAACTAGTCAAATATGGATGGGCTTCAAATTAAAAACAAATCAAGAACGAAAATCTTTTGCATTACAAGCCTGTTCCTTAATCTGTCAATCAGCAAAATTTTAGAGGTCTTGCTAGAAAAATTCTAGCAGAAAATGCATCTGGATGTTGACCACCGTCATGAACAAAACATCAAGTCATGACCTCATATTTCCACGGTAGTTTACAAAATCTATCTGGAAAGAATTTCTTAAGGTCCAAACATTTGATTGTCGTATTCTTTTGTATTCCTTGGTGTCTATGCGCCATGTATTGGTCAAAGTTGCATTGTGTTTATGATTTCAAAACAAGAAAATGGAGGTAATTTGGAAAGGGGTGGCTGAAAAGGCTCTCCAAAGATACATCCTGGCAAAGTTTCATTGATAATTTTAAGTCTTTGATTAGGTGATTTTGCTCGCAGATTTCAGTGGGAAAGGGTCCCACCCTGTCACACCGATATTTTGTTGTCCATCAAAGTCAAGAGACAATGTTTTGAGAAGGATCACCCAAGGAAAATTTCTGCCAAGTTGGGTTAAAATCTGCCCATTGGTTACTGGGGAGCAGTTGTTCATAGATTTCAGGATCAAAAACTGCCTATCCCTGCAATGCCTATATTTTGGTGTCGAGCAAAATTTCTCAAAATACTTTTGATGACGTCACCAAATGGATATATCTGCCAAGTTTGGTTGAAATCCAACCACTTGCTACTGAGAAGAAGGTGTTTAAAAGATTTAAGGTAGTGTATCCATAATAGTTCCGCAACATTAAGGATCATATTCTCTTGCAATGTCTCTAGCGGCGCGGAACTATTACGGGTCCACTACCTTTATGCGATATTTTATATATTGGACGCGTTGAGAACCCCCCTCTTACCTGTTTGTTTGGGTTTTCCCAGCTCTCCATTGTTTTGCAACCGTTCTCGTCGAAAACTTCCCATTATCTGATGTCATTTCTCTGTGGTTGACCATTTTACGTTCTTGCTGTATGAGATTGTTTGATATTTGGTGAATATTCGACGAAATTGTTATTCGCCTGTGTCGCCACGCTAACTTGTTGACAAAGATAAAGCACCAGCTAATCCGAATGAAATATCACATGACCATCCCGACATGCATTGCAACATTCGGCGCGAAATTTAAAAATAACATTAAAAGCCTACGTAGGCTATTTAGAAAACACCCAAGTTTATTTGGGTAAACGATTTTCGATTTTTGCAAACTTAGTTTTCAGAATATTGTATTCAAACTATTAATGAGATAGAATAAAGAAAATTTAAATCCGTGACACGAAAAAAACCTTGATATCTCCCTTTATGGAATGAGCAGTTGCTCTTCCAGAATAGAAAAGCGGTGTTCTACCTAGCCTCATGTGCAATTTGCATTTTTCAATTAAAATTAGATAAGACGCTTCATGTTCCAGTCTATGTGGTCAACACTGGTAATACCTCTGAATGAAGGACATTTTTGAAAGCTGGATAACTACTCTTCATCTTTAGATTGAAAATGAAAATAGATCTTGCTTCTTCTGAACTACAATAGATATGTCTTCGATTTGGTTAAATATTAAATGTAAGTTACGGTGTTAATTAAGTTTTGATTCTGGCAATCATGAACTATTGTAGTGTTACATTACATACTAAGGAATCACTTTAAAAACTGGAAATATTGGCAAATGACAACAGAAAATCATTAGCAAACCTCGGTTAACACTGTTCAAGTTCATTATTTCCGAGACTTTTTGAAACTTTTGCGGGGCCATTACCTTTACTATAACATTTGAACTTAAACGGTTATCTTTGACGCCACATCATCATAAACATTCTGTGAAAGTTTGATGAAAATCTGTAGGGGATTTTTTAAAATGAATAGACGTACAGAAGGACCGACGCAAAGTGATACCAATATACGTTTACTTTCAGTGGCGGATAATAATAAAGATTTTAAGATACCCTTAAAGGATCAATTTCATTTGGCAATACTATTGACAATAATTTTGAATAAGTCTTAAATCGAGTGTATTTACAATAATTATGTCGAATTGACAAAACATTTGATTATGTATCGACGTCATTAAACTTTGATCAATATTTTTATTAAATTTTATTGACAATAACGCTGTGATGTATTTGTTGCTTTACACGAAGCGCTCTTTTCTAGCAATACAAAGTCCCTTACAGGCCGAATGCTAAGTTACATAAGTCCTTTATCCGTATCTTTCCAAAAAATCAATGGGCTTGATCTAAACTTAAATTTTTGCTTTAACCCATTAACCCTTTCCTGTTTTACAAAATTTTGGACCTGTCCAAATTCAAAGGTTTTGCAGACGAAATTTTAAAGTGGATTCAATTTGAAAAATAACCATTCAGTAGGGTAAAAAATAGTGTGGGAAAAGAAGAAATTGCTTGTCAGAAGCAATTTCTTCTTTTTCGCAATGTTAACTCAATCATAACATCACAGGCACGTAAAAATCAGGGATTAAACAGCAAAGGGTTAAAATGCAAACTCATGTATTAAAATATAACAAAAGAACATTCAAACGATTAGAAAAAAGTAAGTAAAAATTGGCTCATCGGTGTTTTTATTTTTGTCGAGTATCCATGTCTTTCATAGAAATCAACGGACCTAGACGAACCTTGAAAAGACATATACAAACGAAAATCCTGGGCTTATAGGCGAAAAGACGGACTGAAAAACAGATTGACAAATTTCAAACCTAAAGTCTCTTCGGTTTGAACCACTCGAACCAATACATGTATAACAAAGGAAATTACAACAACATAGTCTAGATCAGGCATTCGATAATGTTGTCAGCATTGTATCGATGCTGTTTTTGCCCATTGATTTTTTAGTGCTTTCTGGTGCAAAGTTCTGGGTGAATTCTTTGTACATCTTTTTTTAAATGCGTTGAATATGTAAACAAAAGTATTACTACAAAATATCTTTAAACCCAAGTCGAGTAATTATCAACATCGCTAAATTGACAAGGTGGATGATTTTGGAAAGAAATTGAATGGGTTTTAAGTGAAATATAAGGGAGGTAATATCGCTAATTTTGTTCAGGATGAACAAATGTACCGATATTTATTACTTTCCTTTTGTAAAAAGAATGCGTGCAAGTTCTATAAATAGCTTCCCAATTGCTTAAGAACCAACAAGACGCATGCAATTTCGATTGTGATAGTGAAATAGCATTTCTCTTGCTCTATATGTTTTGGATAAAGTTGATGATCTTAAATTTTTTGCTCACATGAGCACAACAAGCTCAACGGGAGCTTATTGAATCATCCCGACTACGTCGTCCGTTGTCAACTTTCATAAAACTTCTCCTCCTTTAACAATGGGTCAATTTCATTGAAATTTTGCCAGAATTTTTCCTGCGTGAACCTCTTCAAAACTTAATTTTGAAATTTTGATTGGCCCATAAATATGGGCGTGGCAGGGCTTATTCTGAGCCCAAAAACTTTGAACGACATCTCCTCCTGAACCACTAGGCTGATTTCAAAGAAACTTTACCATAACGTTCCTTGGGTAACCCTCTTCAAAAATTGTTCGCCAAATTTTGATTGGCCAATACAAACGGGCTTATTTTGAACCCAAAATTTTCAAACATCTTCTCCTCAGTAAAGATTGGGCGACTTCACTTTGAAGAAATGTGCCTTGAGCGACCATTCTAAAACTGTAAAAAAAAATCACCTACTTAACCTAAGACTTTTTTTTTAAATGAAACATTGCCAGAATGTTTCTCCAGGTTCCTTTTGGTTTTGTGACATTTTGATTTGGCTATAAAAATGGACGTGGCAGGGTGCATTTGGGGCCTATTTCACTTTGAATTCTTGGTATAATATCTCCTCATCAACAACCTGGCAAATTTGAACGAACCTTTGCCAGAAAAGTACTCGGTCGAGACCCACTGGATCAATAAGATTCGGGTGAGCTTTTAAGGGCCATTCTGACCCTTTTGTGATTGATTTTGGAGCGTTTTTGGGTGGGGTTGGGTGAATGTTTGGAATGAATGAATGGAGCGCTGAGTGAGCAATTCCGAATGAATGTTAATTTCACCATGTAACTAACTGGACTAGCTTAAAAGATGTAAAAACTGTAGTACAATTATCGTCTTACATCTTAAGTATCATCAATTCGTCTTAATCTTAACTCCCAACATCCTGCCTGAGAGTACCCCGTATCATAAAATGTGGCACTTCCAATTTTAATTTACTCCAAACATTGATATTTTTTTCATATTTTACAATGAAAAACATTTTTCCTTTGAGAATATATCGTATATTTTTTATGCAATTTAATTCTTTGACATTTATGTATGATTTGTCAATGATACTGAGAATATTGTATATTTTTTAATAATTTAACACGATTTTCTGAATCAAATTCAATTTTGTCATTTAAAAATAACTGACATCGTTCACCTCTATCATATCGTTGGGTTTTTTTACTCAATGTTTGAAACTTTACAGCATCATGATTATTTGTTTTTTAGCTCCATTGGCTGAAAGCCACTGGGGCTGTTGTCATGGCGTTGTGTCCGTCGAGCGTCCGTCCGTCTGTGCGTGCGTCCGGTCGTAAACTTTTTTTCTTTAAAAATCTTCTCCTCAGAAACTGCTAGATGAATTTCAACCAAACTTCACAGGAATGATCCTTGGGTGACCCTCTTTCAAAGTTGTTCAAGAAATTTTGATCCAATGAAAATCATAGATTTAATTGGCGTGGCTAATTTCCAAATATGGTAAAAAGTGCGTTTCCTCAGATTCTAAGTGATGGCTACCAATTCAATTTTACATTAATGATCCTTGGGTGACCCTGTATCAGTCAACAAAAAAATTTTGTGATCGGATGAAAAATAATGTATTTTATGGGCGGAGGACATTTCTCTTTATGTTATAAAGTGGAAACTTTGAAAATCATTTTCCCAGAATGTAACTGATGTAATTCAACCAAATTTCACTGGAATGATCCTCGAGTGACCCTTTATCAGTCTACCAAAAATTAGTGTGATCAGATAGAAAATATGTATTTAATGGGCTGAGGTCATTTCTCAATATGTTATTTAGTGGAAACTTTGAAAATCATTTTCTGAGATTCGTATTGTTGAATATCAACCAAATTTCACTGGAAGGACCCTTGAGAAACCCTTAATCAGTCTATCAAAAACTATTGTGATCAGATAGAAAATATGTTTTTTATGGGCGGAGGTCATTTCTCGATATGTGAGTTAGTCGAAACTTTGAAAATCATTTTCTCAGAATGTAACTGATGGAAATCAATCAAACATTTTTGGTATCACGTTTTGGTGACCCATTATCATGCAGCCAAACATTATTGTGATTGGATGAAAAGTATGTATTTTATGGGCGGAGGTCATTTCTCTTCATGTTATATAGTTGAAACTTTGAAAATCATTTTCAACATCAGTGGAACCTAGAATATCTAAAAATCTAGTCAAAACTTTTATTTGCTTTTACAAGAATATCAAGCCTGTGGAGCGACTCAAGCTCTTCATGGCTTTCTGGTTACTGATAAATAGTGAAAAATAGAGACCTGTGCTGCATCTTTCCTTCTTTCTTTACCTCCAAATTCTGGTATCCCCCGAGTTCCCTGCATCGGGATTCCCCGGGTGATCATGGCATATTTTACATACACCACGGTACGAGATTTTCTATCCGACTTAGACCACGTTTTTCTATTACTGTCTGTTTCTTTTTACCCGAGCAATGACATTCATTTAGATCAAAACCATTCCAAAACACTCGCACAGCGCTCCATTTTTTCCAAACACTCCCTCAAACCATTCAAAATCGCATTCAAAACGCTCCACACTCACTAAAAATGATAGAATCGACTAGGTCATTTAAAATGAATAAATTTAGAAAAGCTTACATATTTCAAATCGTTAGCGTCTGACAGGTTCTTCAAGAAATAAGAAGCTATTTATAGAACTTGGGAGGTAATCCAAGGTCGCTTATTTTGTTCAGGGTGAACAAAATTAGTTAAATTGTCATTTAATTCGCTCAAATCTCGCTCCCTCCACGCACTCATTCAATTTCATTCAAAAATCTTTCCAAAATCATTCACCTTATCAGTTTCGCGAAGTTGTTAACTGTAGGAGCAGGCTTCTTGCCTTATAGGGAGAATGGATTAATTCCATAATGTCTGCTAGATGACCTAAAGGTATAACATGATAGTTAGAGCAGTGGCGGATCCAGAGGAGGTTCGGGCGTTCTCAAACGAACCCCATCTGAATCCAAATTACTTCATTGTTGTAGACAAATTCATCTAAACTGTTTTGTTACTTAAGAAAAACGACCCCCCCCCCCCCTTATTGTAGTGATAGAATCACAGAAACTTAAAGTTTAACAAATGAAAAGATATCCAAATCTATATAGATAGTAGATTAATTACTCGAATTCTAGGCCGAAATCAATCCTCCTATAAAGAAACCCTGGATCCGCCAATGTGGACCCTAATGTCTGCATTCAATGAATTTATTTATTTATTTATTTTTTTTATCTTTTTATTTATTTATTTATTTATTTATTTATTTATTTGTTTATTTATTTATTTATTTATTTATTTATTTATTTATTTATTTGATTTATTTTTTTATCTATTTTTTTCAATAACTTATTCATTCATTTCTTCTTTAATTCAAATTAGATAATTCTGCAGTCTGTATTTAAATTTTGATTGTGATATTTGCCTGTCATTTGGTTAAATTCTTTCATCTACTCAGGACGCGGCTTCTGATGACAATTCCTCCTTTTACAGTGAAACCTTAACCCTTTCCTGTTTTACAAAATTTTGGACCTGTCCAAATTCAAAGGTTTTGCAGACGAAAATTTAAAGTGGATTTAATGTGAAAAATAACCATTCAGTAGGGTAGAAAATAGTGTGAAAAAAAGAAGAAATTGCTTGTCAGAAGCAATTTCTTCTTTTTTCACAATGTTTTCTCAATCATAAAATCACAGACACGTAAAAAGCAGGGATTAAACAGCAAAGGGTTAAACAGATATGTAAATGCTTCGACACTACGAGGAGTCCTGGAGTCT
This sequence comes from Fragum whitleyi, assembly GCA_948146395.1. Classification (NCBI taxonomy): domain Eukaryota; kingdom Metazoa; phylum Mollusca; class Bivalvia; order Cardiida; family Cardiidae; genus Fragum; species Fragum whitleyi. Next base: position 26,114,393 of record OX411560.1, on the reverse strand, counting down.
GAGACTCTCTGTTTACTAGTAGAGATTATCCACTTAGGTGGACTTCGGACATCGGATGTCTGACTTCGGACTTGGAGGGGTCGTCTCAAAATGAAAGAAACTTCATTGATACACAATGATTGTATAAAAGGATGACGTCTCTGATCATATTTTTGAGTGTGATTCGTTAGTAAGAACCAGTAAAATTTCGGACATGCATGTCGTTTTATCATTTCAAATGTGATCGCATCTATATAACCACGCTTAGCAATTTCTATACTGCAACGTAGACATATCAGTTTACCTGTCCACCTACTCTGTCAGCTAATGAACTTGTTAACTCATTTTTCTTTAGCACTTTAAAGCTGATATTTGATACGCAGCTGGCCTGTTTCAAGAGACAACTATATGTGTGTTGCATTCCACATAGGTTACTCGCTATAAAACAGTTCGAAACCGTGCGCGGTGAGCGCACAATGACATTTGGTAAATCGAACGCAGCACATTGAACTTAAGCCAGCAAATACCTCCTGAAAAGATTTGATTTTACAATGTTATTAAAAAATGATTATTGTCTTTTTTCAATCCCCTTTTTTGATGGAAAAGAACACCCTTTAAAATGATCAAAAGTATGCAGTTTATAGGCCTATATTGTATTAAATTTGGAGATTATTCTACATAACTTTAATAACCTGCATTAGACAAACTTTCAATAAGGTTTACTTGAATGGGGTTTTACGCCGCCTTTATCAATCGTTCAGTTATATCGCGGCGGCTTGGGCAATAACAATGAATTCCTCGTATTTCTCACACCAGTATCACCATTCCATCATTTTCTAGCCTCCAGCTGCTATCCTACATAGGTCTACGATTATCAACCCATTGGTAGAAGACAAATAGTCGGAAAGGATGAATGTCGCCGTGCGGGATCGAATCCGAGACCTCTAGATTGACAGTTCGACGCGCAATCAACTGCGCTTTTGCGGCGGCCAATTTTCAATCAGGACATATTGCACTAGATACTGATCTTTCTGTTTTTGTAATTCCACTGAAGCGATCATATTTTTTAAACGAAAATCGAGTAATCGCGAAAGCCATGTCGAGGTATCATCGTCTTAGCTTGCGTTTTCAATCCGTCGCGTGTGGAGAATTTTTTTAAACATTTCATGGTATCTCTAAAGGCAAAAGTTTAAACTTCGAATAAATATTGACTATCTAAAGAATAGTTCTTAATTTTTTATTTGGCTATATTATCAACTTACTTTTGCTACAAATTTTTACCTTTCCTTTGTCTGAGATTTTTTTCAGCAATCAAATGTTTTGAAAAGGATAGAAAAAAGGAAGAATTTAGTCAGTTTTGATTGAGAAATAAGCATCAAACGATCATGATGAAAGATATCTTCAGGATGTGTTAAAACTTAAATACAAGGCATGAAGTACAGACACAGCTTTTAGGGAAACTTACGATGTATGCTGAAAAAAGCTTAGAACATACGAGAATCAAGTGTAAACCCAATACAGCATTGTGCGAGAATTAATATATTTCTTTTTTGCTTTTCAGTTTTGTATCAAGAAATAACATTAAATAATAAAATGGAAATCCCACCCGCTAACCAGTTAAATTAAAGAAAATAATCTGCTTCCGTTCTTTTCACTCTATTTGAAGTTATTTGATCACTGCCCAATAAACAAATCTATATGACTTAAAGATGATTGATTGATTGAATGGAGTTTAACGCCGCTTTCAACATTATTTCAGTTATATCGCGGCGGCTGGAGCACCTAACAATGGATTCCTGGTATTTCTATCACCAGTACAACCACCACATTCTTACCTAGCCTCCAGCCGCTATCTCACATAGGTCTACGATTATCAACCCATTGGTGAGAGACAAATAGTCGGAAAGAATGAGTGCCGCCGTCGGGGATCGAACCCGCGAACTCTAGATTGACAGTCCGACGCGCTACCAACTGCGCTATGACGGCGGCTGACTTAAAGATGAAGTTACCTTGTAATCTCATGCAAAATGACGCGCTTTAAGAAAATTTTTCATTAAGTTGTTCGATTTTGTCTAATCTTTAAATAAAAGAAATAGAGTAATCGTTTGTTTTTCGAGAGGATGAAATAATATTACATTTCGTGACGACCAAAAGCTGTCGGACGTCGGCAATATCGCGACAAAATATGAATCGCTGACGTGACGACGTCTTCTTACTTGGCCAGCGATAATGAAAATAAGGAAGAGGCGGGCGTTGAATTACGGTTTAAAGAAGCGAGTCATCGAATAGCCACCGATACGCCGGCGCGGCGTCGTAAATTTTGACGGAAATCAAATGTCAAAACCAGAAAATAGTAAGTCTGCGATGGAACAATATCGACCGGTCCACGACAGGTGACCTATTGTCGCCCGGCCGCTCGACAGTGATTAGTGGTCGATACAGTATGGACACCCAGTCGGGTCCCTTGGCAATTCTAATTTCGGAAAAGCTTGAGAAATGATTAGAATTTTGACATCTACGACTCTTACAGACTTATGGGTAGATTTTACAAAGTAGACAAAGTTTACCAACGCTTCGCCAATCTAACAAAAATACGTTACCTTGATTGAATCGGCTGATGTAGTGATGACTCGCAGACTCTATCCCCGAAAACACCCTCGAAGCGATTTTGTGACACTGTCTTTTACATAATATCCACCCCATTAAAAAAGATTAGTAAGATAAGAACAAAATGTTCCAATGTCAGTCTCTGCTGGTTCGAAGGGTGGCTTACACTGAAACGTGTTTTGTTGAGAGTATTTCCGAATCTAGAAATAATCGATCTCTTTTCCCGTAAATTCATTCGGACAGGCCACTTTTAAGCTGACTTTAGCTGGATCCGATCTTTTGTTCAAGCTTTTGTTCGATATGCAAGGACGTATCCGACCGTTTTGAAGTTGCTACCCGCTTTGTGCAGTTGAATATGTGCTCAAAGTAATAACTTTTCTCAAACGGTTCGAGAACGTTTACATCTAGCAATATTACGCGTCCTTAACACCATAAAATCAAGGTACTTTATTATGAAAAAATCGGCGAAAAATCAGTACATGCATTTAAATATTCTTATACATGTACTTATATTCGTAAAGGGTTACAGGTATAAGTTGTTTGTGTATTTTGAGACATCCCCCGATATTTTAGTAAGTCAGATGTCCTATCTCGGAGTTCACCTGAGTGGATAATGTCTAGTTGGAACTCCTATATTTTACAAGTAAGAAGTCCAGTTGATCTCGTTGATTATACGAGAACATCTTAACAAAATAAACGAACAGATCAGTATCTTTATTAGCCCTTATCAACACTGTATATATTTTGCCTGTATCTAGTAGTACTTTGAAAGAAAGCAATCTTCTTTCGAGGACAAACTTGTGGAAAAGAAGAAATCATCTTTTCAACAATGTTCTCCCTTAATGATTATTCGGCCTCCTTACTTTGAGCTTGAACGCCTTGATTTCATAGATTGGGAGTCCAACAGACTCGTTACTTACAGGAAATAGCGTCTATCCCTGATTAAAATCCAAGTTCTCTAAATTTTGTGATTTGATGTGACTGTTCAATTCACACTTTCTGAGATAGATCCATAAATACATATGAGTCATTTAACTAATAACCTCTTGCTTTACAATTGCATTTCAATGTGCTGCTCTGTTTTATTTGTATTCGTTTTAGACAACATCAAATACATATCCCTTCCTCTTGAGTAAGTTTCATGTACAATATATTGGTATGCAAAACAATATGTGCTACATGGAAAGGGTGGGTTTATGTACCTTTTGTTTCATAGTCCTTAAACATAAAATTTTTTCTAATGAGTTTGAAACGCAACAGTATCTCCAATCATTCAGTAAGTCGCCGTCATAAAGCAGTTGGTAGCCCCGGACTGTCAATCTAGAGGTAACGGGTTCGATCCCCGACGACGGCACTCATTCTTTCCGACTATTTGTCTCTCACCAATGGGTTGATAATCGTAGAACTATGTGAGATAGCAGCTGGAGGTTAGGAAAGGGTGTGATGGTTGTATTGGTGGGAGAAATACCAGGAATCCATTTTAGGTGCTGCCGCCGCGATATATCTGAAAAAAGGAAGGCGGTGTAAAACTCCATTCAACCAATCATTCACTGAAACAGGAGATGCTGTTGTCATAAATACAACACCAGGGTGGCAATAAAAGTATCCCAAAAAGAGTATCTTGATAAATTAAAGTTTACCGATCAACTAGACCGAAATTTAAATAATCAATATACATGCAGGATGTTATTATTATTCATTTGAATTTTGCTGATATGTTTGAATTTGAGAACCGTCCAAAATAAGCAAAAACTGTCAATTTTTTCCAGAAGTTATGAAAAAATAAACGATTTAAAAAGGTTGAGTACCTTGCCAAATCTTAAAACTTGGTATGAAGAATTTATCACGGTGTTTCTTATTTTGTTTTAATCACTCAGTCAGCTCTGAAACATTCATTCCGAACTCTTATTCCAATCATCCAAAAACGTCCCGACAATGTTTAAAAACGCTTCGAGATAGTTCAAAATGATCCCCATTATAAACACTCACTCAGCTCTGAAATATTCAATTGATTGGCCCATAAATTTGGGCGTGGGAGGGCGGGGCTTATTTGAGCCTGAAACCTTTGAACGACATTTCCTCCTGAAACACTGGGCCGATTTCAATGAAAATTTACCAGAATGTTTCTTGGGTGACCCTTTTCAAAACTTGTTTGCAAAATTTTGATTAGCCCATAAATATGATCCTCAGTAATGAATGGATGGGAAACATCTATTCTCACTTTAGAATCTTGGAATAAAATCTTCTATTCAACAATAAGGCAAATGTGAATGAAACTTTGCGAGAAAGTTACTTGGATGAGTTCCACTGGACCAATAAATTTCAGGTGAGCAATTTATAAATTCTCCTTTCTCAATGAATTCAATATATCACTCTAGAATGCCATCGGATTCGTTCACTATCAGTACTTTCAGTGCTTTGATTAAAGAAATGCATTTCAGTTAACATTATCGTTAAATTGAAAAGGTGGTTTTTGGAATGATATTGAACGAGTGTGATGAATGAGTTTTGAGTGCAATTAAAGGGAGGTTTTCCAATTCCGTTAGTTTTGTTCAGGATGAACAAGTTTAGAGGTAATTATTACAGACCTTTAATAAAATATACGTACATGTTCTATATAAAGTGAACGATTTAGCCTGGTTTTGATTAAGATGAACGTCAATTTCACGATGTCGTAACTGTACTTCTAAGAGGAATTAAATTTACAGCCAAGGACACTGGGGCTATTTTTTACTAAACATCTTTCAATCATTTTTTGCGTAAGACAAAAATCGAAGTTACTTCTACAGTAGTTACTAAATATGGAATTCTGCAATGCATCATCTAATTTGAATCGTCTTTTAAAGGCGATCCCAAAGAGATATTGCAAGGCAGAATCTAACGATGAATGAAACCACCAAGTAAGATTTGTGATTTTGACTTACGATTATTTTCAGTCAAAGCCTTATATAACATAAAATATTTTTTGTTAAAAATAAAAAAAATGCATTTTGAAGCTATATTTCCCACAAATTTTACTGAAAATGGCTTAAAGGCTCAACAATAGAAAAAGATTTTATTTTCATTTTTCTAAAACCTACTATTCTTGGTTTTGAAAATTATCATAAGACATTAATTATTTTGGTTAAAAAAACGAATTTTGAGAAGTTGACCACGCATATTCCAAATTAATAGACTTTTATGATGACAACCTCTTATTTTATCTGTGATTCTAAAAAAACGTTTTTGAGAACATAAAAATCAAAGGAAAAAAAAGGAAAAAAGTCAAGTTCTGAAAATAATGAATGGGTTTCATTGATTGAAATAATGAATTTAAAATAAAATAATTGTCTGCTAGTTACCTTAATACAAATAAGTAATAAGTCAAAGAAAAAAAACTTTATATTACGAACATCACCATGTCACTTGAGCATTTTTGTGTACCTTACATTGAAAACTGACTTTGACTGATAAAATCCGAATACAAACAAAAAGGATTTGTCTAACGGAGTAAAAGACAAGTAATTCTCATGCCAAATATACAATATCGAGGGAAAACAACTAAAAAAAACATGTGGTGTAGACTAAGATCAGGCTGCACATATGCGCAAGCTGTTTTTGTCTATACCTCCTGCCAAAGAAGGTAAATTTTGGGTTCAGCATGAAAGGCTACATGTCTGAAAGAAATGGATTTTTATTAACTTAAGTAGGAAAATCAGGCGGTGTAGATAAAGTAAAGACTGCACATATGTGCAGGCAGTTCGTAGTCTATACCTCCTGCCAAAGAAGTAATTTTCTTAGAAAAAGACTTTTTTCCGATATAAAAAGGAATATCCGGAGATGTAGACAAAAATCAGTCTTCACATTTGTGCAGGCTGATATTTGTCTATACCTCCTTCTTAACAGGAACAATAAAAGATCAGCTTGACAATCTTTAGATTTTTTCTATGCTAGATATCTATAAGAAAACAGTTCACCAATAAAAGTACTGTATAAATGTCTGTAAAAATTGATTTCTTAGATATATGTGGTTTATGTGGCAAACCTAAGTGGGATGAGCAGCTAGTCAATAAGTACTTCAATATAACTGCAATCATGTTGAAAGGGACCTTAACCCATAAAGCCAGATCAATCAATGGTACAAAAGCAATTCATGTGACTTACAGATGGGATTTTCATAACTAGAATTGTCAGAAAGCAGACTAATACACTCAAACAGGGCTTGGTGGCCACTATAATGAAAATATTGCTCAATTGAATCGACTGATCACAGATTTTCAATGGGCCAATAGAGGTCCAATGGAATGGACATAAGGTTCTATCTTATCAACATAGCACAATGTTCCAAGTAAACGATGCACTAGGTTTTTGATACAGACAGACTATATCATCCTTTCACACTCTAGAATCTCATCACCAATTGAGTTTTTCAACAGGTAGGAAGAGAACCACAAAATCAAACCCTTTTATCATTGGATGCCACAAGCACAATTTGGATGGCAACTGTTTGTTTTATTGGAACTGCAAGATTCACATAGTATGATGATATACTTGACATTTCTATATTGCTTCTAAGCTGGGCCAAAATTACTTTACTGGATGATATTTGGATTAGACAGGGCATCAAAGAACCTAAAATTGAAAAAAGATAAATGATAAATAATAATTTAAAACATCAAGGTTATAAAAAGAGTCAGACTCAGCATAATCATCAATTTTCAAAAAATAACAATTAATTGAGAATAAAGTCTCAAAATTTTCCAGGCACTTTTATTTTTGTGATATTTCGTTATACAAAATAAGACTATCCAAGAGATTTGTTAGGACTGAATGGATTAGTCATGGTCCACGTGACTATTTGATTATTCAAGAAAACTAAAACCTGATTAACCTCTGTGTGATGCAGTCTTTTTTCCAAACATTTTTCCATGAAGTACATCTATTGATCATTTTTGAATGACAGGTCACAAATTGACTATTACAATTACCTTGGCCTGTGGATAATGTAGGAGTTAAATAGTGAATAGGCATAAACTTTAATGCATGTACACATTAGTGGGTTTCATGATATTGTATGTATGAGTGAGTGAGTGACATAAAAGATACAAGAAGACTGCCCATGGGTGCCAACGCTAGGCTTCAGGTGCTGGATTAAGTGGAAAAAGCGGCATAACTCTTAAAAAATGTTAGAGATACCCCCCTTGCTAGTCCGGATAGCTCTTGTGATGGTGACCACACATGCCAAGTTTCATGAGGATATCTTCAACAGTAAGAGAAATATGACAAAGTTAAAAGTTTGTCTTTTCTTTGCAAAAACAACGGCAATGACTCAAAGGTGATCACAATACGTCACCCTGGTGGGTTTTTTGTTGTTGTTGTTGCTGTTTTGTAGGGATAGTAACGAGTACCAATTTGCTAATTGATAACTTGTTCACCTTTCCAATTGATTACTCGAGTACTCGGATAAAACCAATGACCTTTAATCATTAATTCTGTGTCTTGTCTTCAAACGTTAAGATATCGATATGTAATACATATATTCTGTGGAAAGGGCAGTTTAAATTATCTTTGATTGCTAGTTTATTTGAAGAAAGGGAAATTGTAAAATACATGCCATGAGAGTGTCACTTCTCGGTATTTTTTTCTAGGCGATAGGTTTGATTTATGATTTTCGGTAGAGGAAGACCAAGTAGCTACAACGTCAAAAAGATTGCATTACAAGGTTTCAGAATGACGATGCAACATTCCGAAGATCCAAGTAAGTCGTACCGTTCCTGATCAGGGTACCAAGGGTCGAATGTGTGAAAAGTTACGTGATGACATGTATTGTTTGACAATTACATTTGGCACTTTATTGCAAATTCAGAAAAACATGGACGGATCAGACGCCCAGCAGACGACTAGGTGTTATCTTAACTGCACAGCATTTCATACGAAAGATCTTTTTTTTTTTTTTTTTTTGAGAAAATATACTAAAAGTGAAATTGGACACGAATTTCCTATTATTACATTGTTTTTTATTGATTAATCTATAAGTGAAATTGGTAATTGATAATCGGACGTTCGATCGAGTACACGATTCATCGAATACCCGTTTCCATCCCTATCATTTTGTATTTTTTTCCATAAAAGTGCTTTGAATGGTTTTCTCAATTAGCGATGTTGGGGTTGGGAGTCCGAGTCTACCCTCTACCCTGTGAGTCATAGCTCATCCCCCTTTCAACTAGTATTTGGTATTGTGAAACAAGCTGAAGGCAACAGCTAGGGGGTATTTGGATTTAAGATCACATTTCAATAATGATAGTGCAAATGCTATATTGTGGGTACTCATTGGAATCCTCTCTCAAAATAATTCAAATAAGACTAGAGCACACACAACATAGGTTTGCATTGAGGAATAAAGATTTTAGATTGGCAGCTTTACCCCCTCTTATCTGTACTTCTTGTGAAACACATCTTTCGTCTCAGGTGAATTCTAGAAATGACAAAGGTCATGGTTAGGTGCAGCAGCACCCGATATTCATCCTACTTCTTGTTGAAAGTAACATTAAACCAACAAAACCAATTAGAAATAAGGTTCTAATGACATGTTGAAATGGTTAAAAATTGTAAAAATAAATGAGCGGGTGTGGAATTTTAGTTTTATACCTAAACGAAGACAAACTTACTGTGCACTTAATCTTTGCAAATGAATGCAGTTGATGTATGTAATTCATTTACATGTATATTTTAGTAGAATACTTACTGGTAAATCTCTACTTTATCAAATGTCTCTTTTGTAGCTTTCTGAGACGTTTTCAGTTTATTTCTGTAACAACACCAGCTTGACATTCTAATTCCTACAGTAAAAAAAAACAAGAAAAAAACATAGTTTAAATGAATTCTGTGGTGAGTCTCAAATTTCTGAAAACTTATACAACATACATTCAAACATACAAATACGGGACTTCATTTTCCTAGTATTATAAAGTTTTGATTTACTTTCTCCACGAAAATAAAATTAGATGACTCAATTATTGATGTTTGAGAATACTTGAGGGAATGAGTATTCTGAATAAAATGAAAAATAATATTGTCCAACAAGTGGGGAAACTCCTCATCATGTAATGGGGGTCTTTGTAAGTCTGATTCCAACAGAAGGTGGTTTATGTAGCTTGACAAGACCATAAACTTCAAAGTTCTTAAAAAAAATATTATGATATTGAAGAGGGTAGCAGTAAACTGTGCATAGAAATTACAAATTCTACCTGAAATCAGAATTACACCCAATTACGTCACATTCCACTGAATAAAAGAAAAGAAAAATAATTTTTGATCTGTATCCTGTCATGTTTTGTTTTTTTCATATTGACTCAAAATTCTTATCATAAGTCACATTATCATTTCTCATCATTGTATGACAATGACAGGTCCTCGGGATCTTAGCTTTTCGATATGCGGTTTACAAACATAAACAATAAGGAATTTTTGAGGATTTTAGAGTTTTACCAATTTCACGTGATAAAAGGCAACTAAAATATATTTTCTGTCTAAGATATTCATTATTCTAGACCTTTTTATCAAAAAAGGATGAAATCATTTCTCAAATGACAGTAAGTACCCAAATTAGTGATTCGTGGAAATATTGTCACTCGCAGATATATAAGAGACAACGGGATAATATCAGACCTACCTTCCATCCGAATACCGTTTCCTTCGGGACGGTCCCAAGAACATCTCGTCGTTTCGCAGTCTGGGCTAAAGCAGGCATTTCCATTCAGGTATTACTGTATTCTTTTGATTTGATTTTGATTTACACGTCGAAAAATACTTGTTTAGATCGATCAGAACTCTGTATGTCAAAGTAAAATTGCCAAAATGTAGACAATACGGTTTTTCCAAAAATGACGTCATGCAGCATTTTCCCGTTTTTGATTCAAATACATTTCGATCGTTGTCCTTTTTCAAAAAATAACACATATGCGAGCCAATATCTTTTTAGTTCTTATTATTATACCATATTTGTGTAAAATTAATTTGCAGTAGAAAAAATATATTCAAACCGAGATACTGCGATTATATCACGGAGTTCATATAATGACCGGAATTCACCGACATTGTCCGATGTTGATAACCTTCATTACGCACTTTCTACCTTAAAACACGCGTCGAATAATTCTTAAAACCCGTCTCGAGACTGACTGTCAGGTATTGAAAAGTTGTGTAAAACACGATTGCATAAACCACAGATGTAAATAGACTGAAGAATACCGTTTCTAATGATACAAGTTGTCTTCATGTGTCATTCGTCTCAACTCGGCCGATTTCGTAACATACATTTAAATCGGAGACGTCGGAGATCGCCCGAGTATTGCCGAATGCAGATGTGTACTGTTAACAAGTTCAAGAGGTCACGGCCAAAATAAACACATATTTCCGGCAAATTACTACAAGTTGCACCAGCGAAGGCTTGGGTCAAAAACATAGTATCTGTCTCTATGGTGTTTAGACACAAACTTTGTTTTTGCTCTTAACTCTCGACAAGCTTACACGGGTCTTCTATTCCCTTGGTAAATCATTCCAAGGTCAATAAGTGTTTTTTAAGCAGAAATTTCATTAACTTCACTTGATAAAGAATACTAGTATCACGCCATTAAAGAAATAAACAGTGGTTTTGCGGAGAGAAGTCTTGAAAGATACTATATTTGAATCGTAAGAGGCGCTACTTTATTTCAAATGTATTAAGATCCGATATGGTATATAACACTGGTGAACGAAGTTCGTTCACCAAAAATGTTTTTATCTTTGAAACACTACGTTGCGTATACAGTCCAACCTGTGTTAGCGACCACCTGTATTTAGCAAGCAACCTTTCTTAAGCAAGCGGTTACTTTATAATTCCCAAAATAACTTGATGGCACTGAAATTGACATGTATTAAGCAAGCATTTTTCGAATGTCCCTTGGGTGCTTGCTTACGACAGGTTTGACTGTACTCTTTTGAGTCTTCTTCACAAGACAATTCCAATGAATACCCACTGTATAGGATTTTATGAATGTTTTATTTAAACAGTTGGGACCCATCACGCGAAAAGGGACCATCTGGGTAGTGCCTAAAGTATCGACCCTAGTCAGACTGCGCGGTTTGTGCAGGCTGACTTAGGTCGAAACTTTTCGCAAAAGTCTCATTTTCTGCATCTAGAATGTTCAATCTTCCTTCCAGTGAAAGAATTTTTGAAATGCGACCTCTGGTTCACCAATGCCGGACCCAATCTCTTTTTCAAATTTTCATTTTACGAAGTTCCCAGATGGTCCCTTTTTGCGTGACGGGTCACATTTATATTTGAAATCTAAAATTCACCCTCTATCTGCACGCAGCTCTGCTTTGCCTGTCACACATCCTTTTGGACATTTGTCCGCAATCAAGGATTCCATTGTTACAGTTAATTACAAGAAATTTACAAGATGGGTGATTTTTGGAATGATTTTAGAATGAAATAGAATGAGTGTGAGGAGCGAGTTTTGAGTGAAATTAAAGGGAGATAATCCAATATTGCTAATTTTGTTCAAGATGAACAAAATTAGCAATATTAATTAAACCCCTTTAAAAAAAATATACGATTATTATTGTGTGCCTTCGTTGACTTGTAATACACTAAAAAATCCACACCAGCCAATAGCATTGTTGAATAATTTGATCGATTATATTTAAATGTTGATCGATTCGAATGATTTCGACATGTTTTCTCATGATTTCGGAGCGTTTTTGATCGATTTGAATGAGTCTTTGGAATGGTTTTGATTTACATGAATATCAGTTTTACGATGTTATTTTCTGTGCGCACATGAACATCATTTTGTATATGAAAATTCTTTTGGGGTAATCTAAATTCCGTTGGAAATACAACATAGGGTTTAATTGTTACCAATTACAAATATTCCAATTGCAATAGTGTTTTTTAAAGTTTCGTCCTCGCACAGTGGCATCTGGGTGATATTGACGGGAACAAAATCTTAACTTTATTCCTACAACAGAAAAAAGTACATCGATGTTTCGAACTTAGCCTAAGCTCAGATTTTATTTTTGCCTTAGATACAACTTTTCAATTGTATTCCTTAATCATTTCAAAATATTTCACCTTGTAATTTTCTGGGGGCCAACTTATTTCTGGCCCGCTTTCGGGTTTGGTGTAGACTGGTCTCGCCATCATATATACATATCAGAAAAGCCTATTTTAGGCTTTTTGATAGTCTATTGTGGGATCATTCTAGAGTTGGTAGCTCGCTGTCTGAGAGTTACCTTGATATATCGGGCAACAATACCCGCCCGGGGTCAGATGTTTCACTGTTCATGTTTATCTTCAGAGTGGCTAAATACAGTGCCTGCGTCACAGAAGAGAACAGAAAATTTTTGACTTCTTTTGCTCGCCGCCGTCATAGCGCAGTGGTAGCGTGTCGGATCATTCAAAGGGTCCCGGGTTCGACCCTGACGGCGGTAAATATCATTTCTACCTTTATGTCTCCCGCAAATGTGATAATAATCGTATAACTATCTGGAAAGCGGCTAGAAGATAAGAAGGTGTGTGATAGTTATACTGGTGTTAGGAATACCTGGAATTAATTATTAGGTACCCCTGTCGCCGCAATATGACTGAAAGATTGTTTAAAGCGGCGTTAAACCCCAATACAAACAAACAAATCTTCTTTGACTAAGTGGCAAGCAGATTGGTCTCGTAAACCTTGCGTTTCTATTTTTCTATTCTGCGTGGGTTTGACCCCGGCCGGCGTAGGGTAATTCACAGTAACGCTTTAGTCGCGAAGTATTTGCTCGTAAGAATACAAACATGGCCAATAAAAGTGATACCCTTAATGAAAGAAATTTGGCTACCTCGACAATCTAGTAGCACGCACGTTCCGGGACATTCAACGGTTTTGAAAGGACCCGTACAGGATGTTTGGAGACATTCTAGCGCCCAACCTGAAACACAGATGGGCGTGAAATTATTTACACGCGTTTATATAATGGCCTATAGCGCTAGCAAGAAATACACATTGCTTGCTTTTTTAAAATACCCGGTTGTCATTTACCAAATAAGATATCGTCGATGTTATTCTAAAACCTCGTAACTGCAGCTTGATCAGTTACGAGGTTTTAGAATAACAACGACGATATATTTATGAAACTGAACAGAAAATTCAAGCATTTTAATTGGCTAATGTTGACCTGACAAATATATGGCCATTCCGGCACAACTTCCTTTATTTATTCACAAAGGCGCCTCGCCGCGCTGGGAACATAGACAAAAATTCGTGCCGGTAATGGCAGCCATGATTCTCTTGCTTCGCCGATGACACGGCCTGAGTATACAAATAATGCCTCATTTAAAGATAAGTTCTAATGAAATACCTTTCGATTTCACCAATCTGTCCAATTAAATTGCTAACTTCTTGCAGGTTAAGCCAAGAACCGCTTTCATATCTTTACATCACAGGATATAGAAATGTCACGTCAATACTTCCTGTGACGTCACGACATATTTACTTTTCACTTGAGGCGCATTGCGGGATATTTTTATTTTCAAAGAATTCGGTGTATACCAAGGCCTTCAATAGGCAAAAGACAGAAATTTAGTTTAAACACTGAAGTATAATAAATTCGTAATACGGTTTCTTGCCGGGGTATATAACAATTTATAACCGGCTCTGGTGATATCATTTATTGCAGCCAGGAATAAATCGTCATATATCCCGGCACAAAACAGTGTCTTTTTTAGTGTCTTAAAAATCAACTTTATCTTGTCTCGTCTTTGAGAGGAAATCATGACTCGCCAATCAATGAATTCTCCCAACCTCGACGAGACATTAACATTATTAGTTAAACGGTTTCTTGCCGGGGTATATGACGTTTTTATTCCCGGCTGAAAAAATTGATGTCACCCGAGCCGTAGGCAAGTGTTGACATCGTTTTTTACTGCCGGGAACAAATCTTCATATATCCAGGCACGAAACCGTAATACGAATTTACTATACTTTAAAGTTTTAGGGCTAGGTAACCGTCTTTTGCCTATTTAAGGCCTTGGTATAAGCCAAATTCCTTTAAACCACCAATATCCCTTAATGCGCCCCTATAAAAAGTAAACATGTTTAAAGTGACGTCATATATTGTTGTGACGTCACACTACTACACTCCGCGATGTCGTTGTCTGTGCATGTCATATTCTCCGAAGATTGAAAAATGCCGCCTATTGGAAGATAACGTCCGCGATGTTGTAATAAGAATGCGGTTCATGGCTAAACCAAAGAAAGTTGGCACTTTAAATGGAAAGATTTTGTAAAATCTAAAGGTATTTATTTACATCTATATCATTTTTTATTTGCATATTATTAACTGACATGTTCTTAAACTGTAGTCAATTGTGTATACTCGGGTCGTGCTATAAGCCAAGCGAGAGAATCATGGCCGCAATTAACGTTTCGATTTATTTGACTATGTTCACGGCGAGGTGCCTAAAGTAATCATTAGAAGTTACAAGGGAGCGGCCGTAGATATCAATGTTTGTCAGGTCAGCATTAACCAATGAAAATGCTAGGGATAATCGGTTGTTTCAGTGACGGATCCGTTTATATTTCATTGTGCGAACAGCAATTCAAGCTTTATTCTCACGAGATGTTGCTTTTGTGGTTCACGAAATGAGTTAATGTTCGATCTTACTCGAAAAACAAACGATAATTTTATTTCTTTTATTTAAAATTGAAACGAAATGTTACGACAAATCGATAGGTCAGCGCGAAACAGTTGCAACTGCCTATATGTTAATAGGCAGTTACAACTGTTTCGCGCTGAGCCATCGAAATGTACTGAAAGCGCGTTATTTTCCATATAACTACTAGGCAACGTCACTATGACGTCATTAAGATTTGTTGATTGTTCAACGCTCAGATAACGTCAAGTAGATCTATATTTTTTGATAATTTCACTGGTTCGTGGCGAGATTATCAAGTGATAATCTACCGTCATTTCTCAAAAAAACGGAAAAGAAAAAAATAAACGTTACCTGGCAGTATGGTGGCTGAAAGAAGTGTAACTAAAGCCCAAATATAGATGTTTCGCAATTCCATTGTACGAAAATTGTTATGAAATAAATAAGATGGTGCCAATTTCACTATCTATAAGATCAACCCACTCATAGATTTCAATTATCTTTAGACTATTATTAAACCCTTATTTGTCAGACAGGAGCACTCAAGTAATCTTTAACATATGTACAATTATAATTGTGGCACGCCATGATAAAATACCAACTGGAAACAACATTAAATAACTATATAACTAATGAAATTGAAGTGTGTGGAGCGAGTTTTGGGTGAATTTAATGGAAGGTAATCAAGTATTGCAAATTTTGTTCAGGATGAACAAAATTTGCAATATTGATTACCTCCCTTTAATGAAATATGCATACAAGTTCTATAGAAAGCTCCCTATTTATTCAAGAACCTATCAGACGATTACAATTTCAATTAAATAAGTGAAACCCCGACTTTTTACCCAGTTATTTTTATTTTGAACGAAATTGTTGTTATATGTTTTTCAGTGAGTTTGGAGCGTTTTTGAATGTTTTGAGTGAGTGTCTGGAATGAATGAATGGAGCGCTGAGTGATTGATTTAGAATGGTTTTGATTGGGTTAAATGTCAATTTCACGTTGTAAATAACTGTAGAGATAGTCTAGAATACTTCAAAAGTTATTGCACATGTTTTCATTGCAGTAATGGACTTCAATTGTTCCCAGTCTATGGTGTCCGTCCGGATATCTTCTCCTTGAACATGTCTGGAAGCGACCAACTGCAAATACAAATGAACAAATGCAACTGTTAATGGTATTGTGAAGTTATCATTCACCCAGACAAAAACCCGTTATTAATGTTACTAAAGGGTATGAATACGCAAAACACTGAACCGATAAATTTGAGGAATCCTCTCCCCAATTTAAATCAATCGCCAGACATCGTGTCATTTTTTACTTAAAAGAATATCAAATTTGTGATAATAAAATACCAGATTAAACAAACTCGTGATATAAATATAATACGTACTTAGTCTTTTGTATAAAAAAATCTAACGAAATTGGGGGAATTGATCATTGTCGAGGCTCTGCCGAGACAATTATCAATTTCCACAACCGAGTTAGATATTTTTCATGCCTTTACACTCAGTACGTTTTATATTTATATCATAACCTCCATTTGCTTTGTTCTCGTCGACGTTTGCTACAGAAATGCGAGTTTCTAAAAGTTACCGCATTATGTCATTGTTCTAAAAATAACCGTGTGATATCATGAAAAAAATCATATGAGATGTTATCACACGGATATTAGTATAGTCACCGTGTATCAACGTACACCGGATATAGCGATTAGTGAGTCGAGGGAAATATCTACGAAGCGGGATCCATGGTTAGTATTTCTTTTATTATTTCTGTGTTTGTTGTGATTTTACTTAGTGAAAAACGAATTTACACCACTGAGGTAGTCGATTATGTTTGTCTCTTTGGAAAACATGAAATAATTTGTTTCTGTCATAGAATAAAGGAAAATAAACCGTCTAATCACTGACAATTTTCTTGGCCTTCTGCGAAATCGAATGAAAATGCTCATATTTTACGTAACTGGCCCACGATTTACTTTGCTATACTTTCTTTGTTGTCCAAAGATTTTACATACTAAATTTTACTGCGAGATTATCTTTTGTTTTTGGAATATTTAGATAGGAAAAAATCTACCGGTGTACGGCTTATAGCAGACAATTTCAAATCAGTGTACGAACAATAGAAAAAGTAGTGTACGAATATAGCTCAAGGGAAGGGTAAAATATCCTTACTTAAACGAGCGCAAAATAAGAAATTGTGTATGAAAACGCCTACATGACTCTGTAGTAACATTTTGGCGTTTTCGATTAGAATTCTTTTCTAGTTTTTTGCGAAAAACGGGGGAATCGTTCATCATATTGATTAAAAAATATAGATGATAATCATTTACAGAACTTTATGAACCTCTTAACATAATTATTCATTATATTGATTGTAAACATATTTTAGCGTGGTTTTCTTAGACAACGGTTAGTCCCGTTGCAGAAGGCAACTTCCTGTGAAACCAAGTTGTTTCGTTGAATTCAATTTATAAGCTAAAATTTCGCATTTCTACAGATTAAGCGTCAGGTTAAATTCAGACTAGTTTTACGAACTGTTTCAGAATCGGATAGCTGGTCGATTTCTTGTAATATATCAGAATACTATCATTTAAATGGTTTACCCTATCGTCCTATGTCATTGAATAATCGCGGCGTTTTAACCATGGGGTCTTTGATTTTTACAAGATACCTTACTACATCAAAATATTAACAGATAGAGAGAAAAAAGATGTGATTTTTAACAAGGTTGTTAAAGAATCACGATTCCACCCAAAACATTTGAACGGCCTCAGACGATTTATGATATTCACATGGTAACATTAAGGCGTATTTTCGAACCATGTTTATTCACGCACATCAATATGACCGATAACAATAGTGAATTAACATATATTTCCTATATCCAATACTCCCCGAAAAATAAGAAACAACGAATACGTTAGAAAAGACATCATCAAAATCCACTTCAAGCCTGTCTCAATTGTGGTTCAAAATGGAAGCGCTTGGGAACGATTTGTTATTCGAAACGCTGACTGGTTGAAATACCGTTTACCTACATCATGCAAACGTTCCCAGATAGGTAGGGGTATACTATAATAAATATAAATCGGATTGGTCTCTTTACCGTTTTTGAAATTGATAGATTACCCGAAGCCACATACAATTGTTTTACAATCCAATTTCGTTTTGTAGATTAGTATAGTAAACCTACTACAGAAAATCAAGACACACTCTCTTGCAGTCGAAGGCTGTTGCTAAGAAGTTCTTGGTGACAAAAGTTAGCTTAGTTTTAGAACGGATCTCCACATGGGGAATTCCATTTAGCATGGTACCGTTGCTTTAACGTTCTGCATACGTTTTAATCGTAAACATATGACAGGGTTTGGCCACTAAGTGTATACAAATTTATCGTAATCACAAGTCATGAAACAAGGATACTAGTAAAATTTTAATTACGAATCTTAGGCCTCGAGGTCCGCCCTGCCTTCTGAATGAAAACGTTCGAGAAACAATTTGCAAATTTTGCCCAACACAAGCATTTGCGTGCAAAGCGCGGTATCATTTTCGAAAATAACAGGCGTTTTGGTAACTGAACGCAGGGCTGGTCTGACTGCCAAACAGGGACAAGGGGTGTGCAAAACGGACACGACGGAAGAGCAAAGGTTTAGAAATCGCTCAAAACTTTCTGAGCGGACGAAATTTGGGTAGGTGGGCCGTCGAAGTAAAGAACGTATGCAAAGCCTATGCACCGGGTACAAAACAAATTCATGGCGTCTTTCCAGCGTATGTAACAATTTTCGAAGGTTTAACATCCTCAATTCATCAGTAAGTGTAATGCGTCCGTACCTTGTAGAAACATGTTTAAGCAATAGGCT
The DNA here is from genome assembly GCA_948146395.1 of Fragum whitleyi. Classification (NCBI taxonomy): domain Eukaryota; kingdom Metazoa; phylum Mollusca; class Bivalvia; order Cardiida; family Cardiidae; genus Fragum; species Fragum whitleyi. The sequence continues at coordinate 26,095,289 of OX411560.1, read as the reverse complement.
ATGTGATAATAATCAAGCCGATGCTGTAATATTCTTAACTTAAATCGAAACCCAATACAATGCCCTAGATAACCTTTTCATCAACGTTTAAATTTGTAGAACTGACCTTTACCAGAGTGAAGATTATTTTGTGCATAAAGATTTGCCGAAATTATCACCATCGCATTCGAAAAATATATCGCCGAATTAAGTGTAAAATATACCCTCGTTGCAGACAGTTCACCAGACTCGATATGACGTCACTGTCTGGATTTCACAGTCATTGTCCCCTATGACCCAATTACTCTAGACTTCACTCGGTTGAGCAGAAAGTGGGATGGATATACTTTTTGAATAGTTAAGTTTCATTGGCTAAAAAGCAAAGGCGATCGATAGAGACTTTGCTGTGCGTCTCGAACACCCAGAGCATTTGAATTGTAAAAGACCATTAACATAACAATACATGCGCATATTAAGAAAATTTACGGGGTAAGAATACGTATAATTTATAGGGGTATAATTTATGTAATAATTTGTTGTGTGTGTGTAGGGGGTGGGGGTGGGGGTATGGATTCTAACGTAATTAAAATCGACTGACTGACTGAATGGGGTTTAACGCCGCTTTCAACATTATTGCAGTTATATCGCGGCGGCTGGAGCACCTAACAATGGATCCCTGGTATTTCTCACACCAGTACTACCATTACATTCTTTCCTGTCTCCAGCTGCTATCTCACATAGGTTTACTATTAACAATCTATTGGTGAGAGACAAATAGTCGGAAAGAATGAATGCCGCCGTCGGGAATCGAACCCGGGATCTCTAGATTGACAGTCCGACGCGCTACCAACTGCGCTATGACGGCGGCTTCATTTAAAATCGCGTTAAGATCTAATGATAAAATGTGTTAATCTTATTATGAACCTATAACTCTCTTAAATAGCGTACATATTTAATGCTTTGAAAAGTTCATGGTTGGTCGTTTTCGCGATGTATGATAAAGTTACTTGTATGTAATTAGCTCACCTGAGGGCAAAGCGCTGAAGGTGAGCTATCATGTCCGATGAATGTCCGTCGTCCGTCCGCTCGTCTGTCCGTTTGTCCGTAAAGAATTACAAAAAAATCTTTTCTGAATCTACTGATCAGAATTTGACCAAATTTCACTAATCATGATCCTTAAAGTCATACTTTTTCAAAATACTTCAAAGATTTTGAATCGGGGTCAAAATTGGGTCAAAAGCTTAAATCTTAAAAAAAAATCTTCATCTCTGAAACTTCTGATCAGAATTTGACCAAACTTCAAAGATATGTTTCTTGAGTCATGATTTTTTAAAAAACTTAAAAGGTTTTTGGTCGGGGTCAAAATGGGGTCAAAACAAGGATGCCAAGAAAGGGTCAAAATTTCAAATCTTAAGATAATCTTTTCCTCTTCAACTTTTAGTCAGAATTCAACCAAACTTCACAGATATGATTCTTGCAACATATTCTTTCGAAATATTTCAAAAATTGACCCTAGGTCATAAAAGGGATCAAAAGGTCAAATATTTGGAAAAAAAAAATTCTCAGACGTAACTACTGGTCAGAATTTGACCAAATTTCACAGATTTGATCTTTGGGTCATACTTTTTAAAAATATTTCAAATATTTTGCATCTGGATCAAATTGGGGTCAAAAGCTAGTATTGTAATAAGGTCTATTCCTCTGAAACAACTAAACAGAATTTCACCAAACTTCACAGATATGTTCCTTTAGTAATGCTTTTTTTTTTTAAATATTCAAGGTTTTTGTATTGGGGTCAAAAAGGTCCCAAAAAAGTCAAAAGGTCAAATCTCAATATAATCTTTTCCACTAAAACTATATGTCAGACATTTACAAATTTTCATATCATACTTGTCTAAAGCCTGTTTAAAAGCACACAATTACCAAGGTTTGACTATAACATTATACTGAAACAGGTATTCATTTGTGGTAAAGATTAAATTAGTCATGGCAACTGCATTGGTAAGGGAAAAAGGCTCTATCGAATGTACAAAAGACAAAAAGATAACTTTATCCATCAAACACGTTTTAATTTAGCGCTAGACAATCCATTTAAGAAATATTTTTTCTTGCTATAGGCCGTACATTATTAACGGGAGTTTTGCTATACGACGTACACCATCTCCCTATAGGCCGTACACCGGGAGAAGAAACAACATGTGAATTTATCGGTATATTCACTTCATACAAAAGGCAGGAGTGTTTCTAGTGATTTTCTGTGTTATATTAGGCAATTCATCATGGGTTTTAGTATGAGAAACTCTAAAAATTCAGTCAAAACAGTATTTTCGCGATGGACAAACGGAAATCATCGGTGATTAGGGGGGTATTTTTTTTAATTGTAGCCGCTTATGGATGCTAACCAATCATTTGATACGGGTCGATAGCTACATGATTATATCAGTAACGCCTGTCTTGTATGCTTACAGGAAAGTTTTACGTGATTTAACAAAAAAAAAAGAGAAAAAAGCTCACCTTGTACAACACCCCGTGACATTTCCCTCGACTCACTAATCGCTATATCCGGTGTACGTTGATACACGGTGATAGTATTAAGATAAAAAAAAAAATACACACTCGACAAAGCCTGGCTTCTTTATCTGTTGTAGATGACTAGTTTAAGGTTCATGTAAAGTGTTTGAGGCCCAATTTTAAAACACTTCATTTATCAAGGAAAAGCAGTATGTTAAGGTATTTCATATATCAAAATGAAGCTATTCATGAGCTTAAACAGTTAAGCAACACAAGACTGCCATAGCTTTAGCGGTATAGCCAAGACGTTATGGAAAAGGGTCATTTTGTACAGAACAAGCAACTGCAAGACTATTGGATAGAATTGGCCAATATTTGAACAAAGTACAGACTAAACGTTGGTATAAAACTCGAACTCAAAGCGTAGTAATGCAAGCAATTTATTTTGACATATTTTATAAACACATATGTCACATATGTCATTCTTATTTTGTAAACGTGTAGTTCTGTGTAAGGTATGGCATGTTATCACAACATAAATGAACATTAATAGTTTATATACCTGTAAGGTTGTATAGTAACATATCAATTTCCATTTCACTGAATGATAAATATAGAGTAATTTATTATAGATCATTGGATTCAAAAACTATAATTTGAAATAAATCGCAGAAAATATTTCACAATATTATGGTGTACTGTTGCACCATACCTAATATCTATTCTAAAAACAGACCAAACCGGTTTGACAAGTATGTTGACAAAAAAAATGGAAATGGATTCTTTTAAAAGAGCCTTTTGAGACCGAGTTTTATATCTAAGGTTGTAGTAGTACCTGGGTAATACTTTAAACTGTACTTTGTTAAAATATGAGCCAATTTTATCCAACCATCATGCAGTTGCTTGTTCTGTACAAAATGACCCTTTCAACAATGTTTTGGCTTTACAGCTATAGCTATGGCGGTCTTGTGTTGCATAACTGCTTATGCTCATGAATATCTTCATTTTGATATATTATATGCATGGACACACTACTTTTTCTTGGCAAATGAAGTGTTTTAAAATTGGGCCTCAAACACTTCACATGGACCTTAATAAATTTGATATTAAACGACGACTCATTCATTAACCCTCTATTTATCATTCACTAAACAAAATGATTGATATGCATGTGACTTCAAAAGATGAACCACTCTAGATATGCACTTATCGACAGAATGATATGTGACCATTCACTCGAAAAGGAGACACGTGTGATACGTTGATCAAAACATGACTTCAATTAGTAAAACATCGTGAAATTGACATGGTGAATGATTTAGGATATATTTTAGAATATCATTGAATGAGTCCGGTGAGCAAGTTTAAGGTGAAATTAACGTGTGGTAATACAATATTGCTAATGTAGTCCAAATTGGGATTTAATGGCAATTACCAATATCATTAAAGGTAGTGCAGCCGCCATGTTTAAGAGAATGGATGTTTTTAAAAGCACCTTTGGCTACCGTCCCAGTACTTGTTTACTCGTGAGAATCGAGTATGGTCAGAACCCATCCGATTCTTGGCCTTATTTGTTCTATATAAAATTGCTCAAATTTCAAGTGCTGCAGCGCATTCCACAACAAACTGCTTATATATAACGTCATTAGCGCTTCATATACATTTATTGTTCTATCTTTTGAGAATAAAAAAACTGGGTCAATCGGGTTAAATTTTTGGGCTATTCAAACAAGAGTAAAGGCAGCGTCTTTTTCCCACCTATGAAGAGGACAGTTAGTTCGGGTATGTCCCCTGTCGCTTGTCCGTCCTCCCGGAGAAGAAATCGTGCACAAAATAGATCGAACTAAGCATTATATAAAAGAAGAGATGCAAAACTAGCAAAAAATCAAATAAATATGCACGTGGATCACTGATTTCCTCTTCAAAATGCTTTTTTCAAGCCACACTATCTGTCTTTAAGATCTAGTTTTACCATACAACGACCTCCGGAAGTAAATTCCAGTGGTCATTCCTTACCAAATTGCTTGTAAAAACATCCGTTCCCTTAGAAAATGACGACTACAATAGCTTGTGCATTATTTAATATAGAGATATATGTATGTTCTTATAAAATCCTGAATCCAGATGAGTATGCTTTTACCTGACTTAAATAATGTTCTTCTGTTTGTCTTTCTTCAAACTTTAAAATCATACCACCCAATAAAATCATGGAATGATTACAGCGCTTAGCGAGTAATTTCGAATGGTTTTGATCGAGATGAGTTGTCATTTTTCAAGATGCTACTACCTATATGCGGAACTCTAAATAGGGATTCCGTAACGCCGTTTTGAACAATTTTTCAGCCATTTCGCGGATGATTGAGTACCTAAAAATGATTTCCTGGCATTTCTTACACCAGTACTACCATAATTAACAACATTGTGAAATATACAAGGTGAATTATTTTGGAATTATTTCACCATGAACTTTAACGAGTGTGGTAAGTGAGTTTGAGTGAAATTAAAGGGAAGTAATCCAATTCCGCTAATTTTGTTCACCCTTAAAATTTTAATTATGTAAGTGAAATCGCGATTTTTTCTAACTATATTCAATTTGTATATAGTTGGTGATCTTATATATTTTAGAGATTTTGGGAGACAATTACCCCATTGGGAACCTTCGGCGATTCTACGGAAAAGACCTCGGGAATAATAAAGGCATTCGGAACATCGCTCGGACTTTTCCGTAAACTAGAAAGTACCTCGGACGTAAGTGTAGTAATTTTTGGTCCTTTCTTCGGTAATTCGGCTCCTGGTGGTACTTTGGTTAATACGCTTGAAGAATAGTTTATTCCTTTAATGTTTTCCGATCGTCTTTGGAGATCATTTTGGCATGTTATAATTTGAAAGCAAAACGCAGTAAAACACTGCGTTTTGTTTTCAAATTATAATAATATGCCCAATTCTAACCTTAATTTGATTTTATTTTTGGCAACGTCATCCTTAGTTCTGTTTGTGACGTCATATAAACCCACGTGCGATATGACGCGCTTTCATGGCTGCGCCTTTATTATTCCTGAGGTCTATTCCGTGGAATCGCCGAGGGTTCCCGAGTGTAATAAAGGTACAGCCTTGCGCCATTTAGCACGTTGGTTTATATGACGTAACAAAGGTAACTGAAGATGACGTTGCGCAAAAAAAAGTTGACGTAAGGTTAAAATTGGGCATTTTACGATTTAAATACAAAACGCAGTGTTTTACTGCGTTTTGATTTCAAAAAATAAGATGCAAAAAATACCTCCACAGGCGATTGGAAAGCATTAAAGGAATTTGCTATTCTTCAAGCGTATTAACCAAAGAACCATCAGGAGCCGAGTTACCAAAAAAAAGACGAAAAATTACTACGCTTACGTTCGAGGTACTTCGCTTACGAAAAAGTCCGAGCGATGTTCCGAATGACAAATTCCATTGACATTCGGAACACCACTCGGCCAATCATACGATTAACCTCGGATGTACACAGACGGACAATTTTAAAAATTACGGGAAAACATTTGAAAAACTCGATGACGTCAGTTAAAATGGCGTTAGCCCTCGAAACTTTGAGTGAAAACATTCTTATATAACGGCTGATAAATCTTAATTTTTGAGATTGATTCGTCAAAACGAATCATTCTCTAAAATCAAGATTTTTCAGCCGTTGTTTACTGTAAAAATATAAAACTAAAGATAGCGCATGCTGTTTCCACGCTAGTTTTTCTTACACTGTATCCGCATAATAAAATCCACAATTTTGTTACATACCAACCCGCTATATATGCATTCGAGGTCTGTTGCAGTTTACGAAACGACCGAGAGATATTCCGAATAATCCCACTGACAGAGAGTTTTAAAGCCTAGTACAGTTAAAGCACATGAATGAGCGACGTGATATGACCTACGTATAGTTCTAAACAACATAAAAACTTGAAAACTTACATTGAACTTGACAGATACTTGGAACCAACAGAAAGGTCTTTTAACCAACAATACTTATGTCAAATATGAAGGCTTTTTCCCTTGCAAATCCAAAGTTATGGCCAATTTGAAAGGGCTTTTTGTTGTTGTTGTTGTTGTTGTTCGTTCGTTTGTTTGTTTGTTTGTCTGGCTTTTGTGCGTGTGTGTGTGTTTATTCTTATTATTATTACTATTATTTTTTTGTTGTTGTTGTTATTGTGTTGTTGTTTTTTCGAGAGGAGGGGGGTGGGAACATTTAAATAAAATGTCATAATGTTATACGGGGCTTTTTTATAACCACACAGCAGCCCGGACAAATCACAAGGCGTGCTGGTCATGGCGGCATCTCAGAAATCACACATCTTAAGATAAACCAAACAGACAGACAGAAGAACAAATACCAGGGGCAAAAAATAGGTTCAGGGCCATGGTGACATACACGGTACCCAGACCATTAACAATAGCTTACTGTTCATTTCGGGATCCATGCATCTTACATCTCATGTTAAACCAAAAAGACAGACAAAAGAACAGATACCAGGGACAAAAAAGAGATTTAGGGCTATAGTGACATACACGTCGTTTTTATAATCATACAAGAGCCCGGGCAATTCACAATGGCGTACTGTTCATTTAGGCATCCATACATTATACGAGGGTGAATAAAAAATGACGTAGACTTTGCGTTACAGCAATTTTGATTTCACAGTCTTTCAAAAGAAAACTACACTGTTTTTAAATTGTGGCATTTTTTTCTGTTTGTCGTGTAAATTTGGCTGAAATCCAACTTGTTTGTTACCTCTAGCAACCATTCTAAAACATGTATTCATTTGGTACCGGCGCACGGTAACGACGTCAATATGACGCTACGGTATTGATAACTTTCGTTGAAAATCGACACTTTTCAAAATACTCAACTCAACAATAAACACAATTTCTATATCGCCTATCCATTGGAAAGTACTATTTTCATATCCATGTGACCCAACTCGATGAGCTTTAATGCGTAATGTGTCTTTGAAATACTGAACTGATGTTGATCTGAGACAATTACAGATCAAACGTCAGGGATAAGTTTTCCATTCTACGAGTGCCATCCCTCAGAAACACTCTCCATTCTAAAACAAACCTTTGAAAACAATTAAAAAGAGGGTATCTGCTAATATTTGAAAACCTTTTAGCATATTTTTATCATTTTAACCTCTAGATTACGTTTCCATAGCTCCAGTAGAACTTTATTTTTGCCCGGTTGTCCATGGCTACGCCGATGCCGTCCTTTCGAGGTGCAAAAATTGCTTCGTGTCCTTAACTTACTGACTATAAATTCGAAAATACCGAATGGATTATGCTTAAATTTTAAAATCCTAACAGATTACGCCAACACGTATCTAGGCGAAGTTTGGAAGAGCTTGGTCGTAATTAAGGGGACACTTACGGGTGGTAACACTAGGAAGTAACGTTACAAAATGGGTTGCCCCGGTGCACCTTCCCAGGAATATCAAATGTTGGATTTTTACATCATAGTCATTGTAGACTCTTGTGAATTTAGTATTATGTCTACATTAAATTGTTTGAGACGTGTACAAAATTTCATTTACTTCTGTCGGGAAATTCCAAAGATATAGTTAAAGTCCACGTACTTTTTGATCCACCCTCGTACATCTCATAATAAACCAAACAGACAAACAGACAAAAGAACAGATACCAGGGGCAAAAAGAAAAAAAGATTTAAGGCCATGGTAGCATACATGGTGTTTTTATAACCATACAAGAGCCCGGGCAATTCACAATGGAGTACTGTTCAAGGCGACATCCGGAAATCACACATCTTATTATATATCCTGAAAATATAAGGCAGAATTCAGTTCAATTCTATAACATCGTAACTACAGCTTCATTCAGCTATAGTTACGATCAGGGGTGTGGAAATACACATTTACTCTACTTTTCAATGGACAAGTAAAACATGATTATCTCAAACCAAGGACCAACATAAACTTTTCTGCATAAATAAGAATAGATAAATTTGAGAAATTATTGTTTTTAAAGAGGAAAATGCTGGAATTTTGTGACGTAGTTAATTTACCAAGCAACGTCGCTATAAACAAAAGTGACGGGGAAATACATAGCGCAATAATTCCGGTACATTCGTTGGTTTGGAGCTAGTTTTATAGCGTTCCTGTGAACCATATATAGCTATATATATTTCAAAAATAATGCAACGTATAGACTAATCGGAGTGAAACGCAACTTCGCTGGACCGCCTCCGAGTCGTTTTAAATAGAACTTAAATTAGTTAAGGCCCGATCCCACTGCACTAACGAATGCATTGGGTTAAATCTTTACATCCGTTGAAAAGACGCTTTGCATCTGTTTCTTACCCTATACATACGCTTTGCATACGCTCTGTCCGTCAAGCGTCCGTCAATTGTGATTTCCTGCGCGCAGAAAGTTTGAGCTGCCCCAAACTTGTAGAGCAGATCCACTTTCCGCTATGTACGATATAAATGCGAAACAATACGAGGAACAAACGCTACGTATCCGATAACATCAGTTAGACTTCCGCCGCATCCTCAATTTATCCGTTAGGCATCCTCGGAATTAGTATCCGCTTTGGACAAAAACGTACACAGGGCGGATTTATTAGGTAAACGAAAAGTATATGCAGGGGAAATAACACGGATATTTAAGCATGTAAGCGCATGCATCACGGGAAATTTTATTAACCGCGCTGTAACCGTTTTGTTTCCGCTCAGCATACTTTGTGTATACGTCCAATGCTATTTGCATCCGCTCTTTCCGCTATTAGATATCGTCACAATTACACCCGTTAACCTCTTTTGTGCTGTCATACGCTCTTTTCCGAAAGGCTTCCGATGAACATCCACTCAGCATCCGATATTTTCCGTTCTGTTTCCGCAAAGTTTTGCCACTATTATCAGTTTTAATCAACCGTATGCGAACGGATGGAAATTAAACTCTTCCGTTGTGTCATTTTAGCATACGTTTTGTGTCCGTTTGGCAGTGGAACCGGGCCTTTATATTTATGCGACGTATCGGAAGCTCGCCAATAAAATATAATAATCAATTATACCTAATTATCCTTACACTATCGATATATTTGTGTACCGGGGCCAACAGTGTCGTTTGCTGTCACCGATAAGCACTACCAACATAAGATTACTTAACTACTCTTTTTATATTTAGAATTATCTTGGGACACAACAGATTCAATTGTATTATATTATACCAATATGTTGTATTTTGGGCCGGCGGCCTATATTTACGTAAATGAACATTCTTCTTCTTTTATTTTGCAATCTCTGTTTGAATAATTTAAATACAACAGCACTTCTTCTTATTCAATAATAGCGGCAATTCACGTTTTCTCGGGCGTAAAACATTTGCAGAGACCCTCAAAATGCTTTAACGTCCGAGTGCGAACACTCGGGCGTTAAACCACCTTTCGGGTCTCTGCAAACGTAAACGCTCTCAAAAACATGAATTAACCCTATAAAAACAACCATAACTCGATAGGTATTTTTAGATCGCAATTTAAAGACTCTGATCAGTTTGCGTTGAAGCATACAGCTAGTAACGTGACATTCATCTAAATTAATACCGTTCTAAATCGCTGATTAAGCGCTACAATAATTTACACTCACTCAACAAAATTAAAAAAAACCAATCAAACTCAAATTTACCAAAAACGAAGGATCAACAACTGCATTCAAAATAAACATAGCTGCGAAAACTCGATTTTACTGACATCAATGAAACCGTAAGCGTATGATTGGTTCTTTAAAAAAAGAAATCTATACATAGAACGTGTATGCAATCCTGAACAAAATTAGCGATATTGGATTACCTCCTTTTAATTTCACTCAAAACTCATTCACCGTACTCGTTCAATTTTATTCCAAAATCATTCCAAAAACATCCACCTTGTCAATTTCACGATGTTGTTAACTGTAGGCAAATCTTAATCTTAACTCTGTGCATATTTATATATTAGTTTAATTTTCATATACAGGTTAAAATACCGACAGCGTCACTCATTCTTTTCGACTACTTGTCTTTCACCAACGGGTCGATAATCGTAGACCTATGTGAGATAACAGCTGGAAGCTAGGAAAGAATGTTATTGTAGTACTGGTGTAAGAAATACCAGGAATCTATTGTTAGGTGCTCCAGCCTCCGAAATATAACTGAAAAAATGTAGAAAGCGGCGTAAAACCCCATTCAAACAAACAAATAAATGCATTTTACCTACCTTGTGTAAAAGCAGTTGTCAACACAAGAAAGGCTAAAAACATTATCTCCATAATTGCTGGTATATCAATCGATTACATAACTCTTACTGAGCGTTTGTCAGCATCTACTTGAATCGAGGGCAATCGTGTTTAATCGTGAAATTGTCATGCATTTTGACCGCTCATGCGAAAATGAACCTTTTGGAAACTTCGAAAAGCCACAAACCTTTGGGGCCCGTTTTACTAAACATCTTACGAAAAAGGTAATCGTAATTCAAATTCACAAATCTTACCTGGCGTTTTTATTCACTGTTAGATTCTGCCTAGCATTATCTCATTTGAATCGTCTTTAAAAGACTATTCGAATTAGATGATGCATGACAGAATTCCATATTTAGTTGCTAATGTAGAAGCAACTTTAATTTTGGACTTACGCAAAAAAATATCGTAAGATGTTTAGTAAACAGTCCCCTGGTCCAACTATGGTGGGATATTTTCAATGTCACCAAAATTCCTTAAAGTAAAATGATCGTTCATTTTAAAACATTTATTTTAAGGAGTCTCCGCGTGGACATTTATGCTTCATCGGTCGCATCAGCTATTTTGTTTTGTATTGTTTAATTTTTTTAGCAATTATAATATGACCCACGTCACAGAAGTGAAAAAATCCCGTTGAATATTTTTGATATTACACGGGTGTTATTACACTAGTGGAATAACTATGCAAATTAGCCTAGAGCGAATAACAACGCTGTTTTGTAACTGTGAAAATGACGTCATATTGTACGTTTTGTGATGTCAGTTTTAAACGGCGTTATAAGTTTCGCGGAAAATTTAAATGCTGAATTTCAAGAATTTTGACGATTTTTTTCGCAAAAAAATCGGGTCATATTAAAATCAGAATATAAAATTTGTGCTCATAAAATACCGAATTTATTAAACTTGTCATCTCAAACAGATAAAACTCGGCACAGCCTCGTTATTATCTGTTTATAGATGACCCGTTTAATAAACTCGGTATTCTATGACCACTCATTCAATATCCTCTATACCTGTTTATTGTGCATCGATAAGGAAACAAGTTCTTTCAACTTATATAATCCTTCTCGATTTCGATTTTTTTTTTGAAAATTAACCAGTACTTGAGCCGGATGTGTGGGCCAATTTAAGAACCAAGATCGTTAGCCGCTCCCTTGAATCGAACTCGGGACCTCTTGGCCAAGAAGCCGACGCTCTTCACCTAGACTTCCGATACCACACTGATAAACTGAAACCAACTTCTAAACGGTCACTGCATGTTTCTCCTTTTTTGACACATTTGCAAGAAAAGAGTCAAACAGAACATTTCTTTAATAGTAAGAAAAATCGATGTCGTGGATTTCGGTAAAATAATTATTTGAAAAGGACCGATAGAACGATTGTTACAGACAAAAGAAGACAGCATCCCACTTTGAAAAAGTCACAAAACTCGCAAAATGCTTCAAATTTTTAACATTGCAGTCGAAGAAATAACGTTATGTTGTTGAAAAATCACAGTGCTTTCGATGCCTTAAAGGTAGCTGACTAGAAAAAAGTAAAGAAAACATTATTTAAAACGTCCATTAGCGTAAATGAGGCGAATTCGTTAAATTTACCCCACCCACCAATATCAATTTTGAAATTGTGTGTACCGATATTCTCATCCAAGTTAAATTGATTTCCCGGAGAATTTTTCGATGAATTTGGGTTTCGCTATCTACCAAGTGAACGAGCTATCAGAACTCAACGAACACTTTCATCTTTAGGCAATACTTTTCGTGCTTTATATAAGTGACCGATTAGAAGTTGGTTTAAGTTTATATACATATTGGCTCTATGTCTTTGTTAAACATTGTTAATTATCTTAAAACTATACAAATATTCGTGTGATAACATCCCATATGATATTTTTTATGATATTTTTTGTACAATGACATAATGCGTTTTTTTTTTTTTTTTTTTTTTTTTTTTTTAGAAACTTGCATTTCTGTTTAAAACAGACGAAAACAAGCAAATAGAGGTTATAAAATAAAAATAATACGTACTAAGTGTTTTTTACAAAAAAAAGCTCTAACTCGGTCATTGGAATTGATAATTGTCTCGCCAGATTCCCCAAACCTCGTTAGATATTTTTTTTCATACAAAACACTAAGTGGGTATTATATGAGCCTGTGTGTGACATTTCCAACAAATTCACATGTGCGCAAGGCAAAGCTTCTGGCCAGCCTGTGCAGCTGCACAGTCTGACCAGATTCTTTGCCATGCACTATATAAGAAATAAGGTCTTAATTCATTTTCTGCCTGTCTTCACATATTACAATTGCATTGTGTTGTTGTCTACGCTGCTTAACTTTTGTGCCTTACACACTTGTGAAATTGTTGGAAATAGCACATACTGGCTCATATATAACTGGGCTACCGGATTGTCCAATTTATTTTAACGGGCCACGTTAATCTAACACGATTTAAAGGGTCCTGAGGTAAGCACTCATTTTGCACCTTGATTATTTATTTCTAAAGTAATATAGAGTCACTGTCTTACTTCATAGTGTGAACAGACTTTCTTAAAATAATGCTTACATATTTGAAAACTTTGGACACCTGATCTGCATTCAGGATGAGAAAAAAACAGTGATAACTGTTTGCCAATTTTACCCGCTTTGTGCGCATGTGAAGCTGGAAAATGGTATATAATTTGCAAACAATTTGGCACAGTTTTGTCATCATGAACGTTAAGACTTCATAATGCAGTGAATGTACAGGTTGATTTGTTTGTATGGGGTTTAACGCTACTTTCAACACTATTATTACTATAACTGTTTGCCAGATTCAGAATGCAGTGAATGTACAGGTTGATTTGTTTGTATTTGGTTTAACGCCACTTTCAACATTATTACAGTTATGTCACGGCGGCTTGTACACCTACTCATGGTTTTCTATCGTTTCTCAAACCAGTAGAACCACCAGCTAGTCATCTTTCTTTGGCGTACTACTTATCATGTGCTCATGGGAGTGAGGGACAAATGACTCGAGTCGGATTGATATTTGCACCGGCTGACCACAATGAGCGTTCTTTTTTCCTTTCCTCAAGTTTCTGTAGACTGAAGTATATTATTATACTATTTCTGGTGTGTGGTTTCTCTTTAATGTACATCTAAGGGCCAAATTATTTCTCGCCCTATAGGGGCCCGTTGTTTTTTTTTTTTTTTTTTTTAGCTTGAAACCCGCCCTGCATTCAGTCGGACAAAAATGTTGCAAACCGCTTTCAAATTATACCCCGCTTTACACGCAAGTATACGGGTAAAGCGGGATATAACTTGAACCGGTTTGTCATCCTGAACGCGGGGCTGGATTCAAGCTGAAAAAACAACAACAACGGGCCCTGATAGGGCGAGAAATAAGTTTGCCCTAAAACTTCAAAATAGTTCGTTTACGCCTTCCGATAAGGACATTTTGTGAAAAAAATAATAATAGTCGCAAAGCATTCCATGCATAAGACATGCAACTGCGACATGGCCGATGTAATACCACATGAACAAAATGTGATATAGAATTACGCGATAATGCTAAGAAAAGGAATATATATATATATTTATAATATGACCTATGTCGCGGGAGTGAAATAACCCCGTTGAATATTTTTGATATTACACGGGTGTTATTACACTAGTGGAATAAGTAAGCAATTGAGATACAAACGGATATAAACGTTGTATTTTCATTGTGACAATGACGTCATTTTGGATTTGCAGAGTCATTTCGCAAACGGCGTTATATGTTTCGCGGAATAATTTGAATCGATAAATATCGTCATTCCCTGGGTTTATCACAAAAATTAAGGTCATATTATAAATAGAATATCAAATATGTTCTCATTAAATACCAAATTTATTTGACTCGTCATCTAAAACCGATAAAAACTCGGCGCAGCCTCGTTTTTATCTGTTTATAGATGACTCGTTTAATAAATTCGGTATTCAATTACCTCTCATTCAATTTCCTCTATTTACAACTCTTCAAATCAAAAATAGAATCTTTTTCTTCTGAATCTTTCTCAGCCTAAATCAAAATCTGATATGAGTGATATGTCCAGAGATTTGAAAAAAATGTTGACTTGTTTGATATATCAGTGAAAGAACTAAAGTTAACAACATCGTGAAATTGACAAGGTGAATGATTATAGAATGATTAAGGAATAAAATTGAATGAGTGTGTAGAGTGAATTTAATGGGAGGTTATCAAGTATTGTAAATTTTGTTCAGGATGAACAAAATTTGCAATATTGATTACCTCCCTTTAATAAAATATGCATAAAAGTTCTATAGAAAGCTCCCTATTTTATCGAGAACCTATCAGACGATTACAATTTCAATTAAATAAGTGAAATCCTGATTTTTTTCCCCAGCTATTTTTATTTTGAACGAACTTGTTGTTATATGTTTTTCAGTGAGTTTGGAGCGTTTTTGAATGGTTTGAGTGAGTGTCTGGAATGAATGAATAAAGCTCTGAGTGATCGATTTAGAATGGTTTGGATTGAGTTAAATGTCAATTTCACGAAGGAATTAACTGTACAACTGATATATCATAAAAAGAGCAAAGTGAACACTCTGGTCAGGCTGTTCAGCATCTTGTCGAACCAAGGGTTACGAACGTTTTACTTATCTTACGGTATTATGAGAAGAAGCTATCGATTCGATACCCCTTGACCCGTGAAGATGGCTGTTCAGATGCACAGGCTGGCCAGACTCTTTGTTTTTCACTCATTTGAAATTGTTGGAAAGGAACAAATGTCTTTTCACGAGGAAAACAAGGCTGTTTATAAGAAATAAAAATATTTTTAATGTTTTTCGGTTGGTTATAGAAAATTACGGTAGATTATCACTCCATAAACTCATCGCAAAACCAGTAAAATTATCAAGAACTTATACCCAGCTTTCGTTCATTTCACACTTTCTGATGTCATTTAAGCGGGGCCAAATTAGTGACGTCATCATAAACGTTGGATCCACGTCATCATCTTTGCTCTGTATTAACACCCGACAAAGAAACTGATGAAGTATTTAGGCCGAGACTGATGATATTTAAGTGAAAAAAGCCGGACGATAACGGCATGTAAATTTACTTATTAATCCACATTTACTCTCTTTAACGCCCTTTTTTTCCGTTAACGTATGCTTATAACGAACCGAAAATGTACATTTTATGCAATAATAAGCCATAGATTTGATGCTTATATTCCAGTCTAAGTAGCAAACACCCTTAATGTATTTTAATAGTGGACCGCTTGTCTTTAAAGGTGGATAACTATTCAGCAACTTTTGAGTGAAAAAAATGGTTTGTCTGAGCTTGACTGCAATAAGTTTGTCTTCAATACGAAGGAAAAAAAATAGTGAAGTGTTTCTTGCGTTAATTATTGCATCTTCTATACAGTTAAAAACATCGTAAAATTAACAAGATGAATGAGTTTGGAATGCTTTAAGATTGAAATGGAATTAGTGTGTAGAGCGAGTTTTGAGTGAATTTAATGGGAGGTAATCCAATATCGCAAATTTTTCCAGGATTAACAAAATAAGCGATATTGATAACCTCCCTTTAATAAAATATGCATAAAAGTACTGCATATTGCTTCCTATTTCTTCAAAAACCAATCAGACGCTAACAATTTCAATTATGTCAGTGAAATCGCGATTTATCGATCTATATTTATTTTGAATGTAGCTGTTGATTGCATACTTTTTAGTCATTTGGAGCGTTTTTGATCGATTTGAGTCAGTGTTTGGAATGAGTGAATGGAGCGTTGAGTGAGTGATTTAGAACGGTTTTGATTTAGATCAATGTCAATTTCACGATGTAACTAACTGTATGGCAGATGCATTTTTATTGGCGCCAGTATACTTTCGAAATGCTACACTACACTAGAAGGACTATTTTTAAAAATTACGGGAAAACCTTAGAAAAAGGCGATGACGTCATTTGAAATGGCGTTAGCCCTCAAAACTTTGAGTGAAAACATTCGACGTCGCCAACTTTACTCGTTTAAGTCACTGACATGAAACTATCGCGTCCTTGAATACATTTCTTTAGATTCTTAAATAACGTCTGAAAAATCTTAATTTTTGAGAATGATTCGTCATTCGTCATATTTGATCTGTTCTCCGGGAAAACCTGCATAAATGACGATGCTTTATAATTTTACTTGTAAAACCCAGATACTACCAAAACAATCAAATTTAGACTCATCCAATTTCAAAGAATATACAAACGTTAATTCAAAGTATGTTCAAATTCGAAAAAAGGACAGCAAATATTGTTGAAAACATAGAGAAAAGGGCGAAATTTCTTAAAACAAGCAATGTCTCCTTTTTTCCCTCAATATTAATCCCATTGAGAGCATACAAATTCTGGTTTATGAGAAAATTGTAGCAAAAAAAAGGTTAACCGCGATTTATTCCTTTCAGAAATATAACCCCTCTCTTGTTATACGAATAATATAAATGTGACCCGTCACGCGAAAAGGGACCATCTGGGAACTTTGTAAAATGAATATTTGAAAAAGAGATTTGGTCCAGCATAAGTTATTTAGAGGTCGCATTTCAAAAAATCTTTCACAGGAAGGTCGATACATCATTCTAGATTCAGAAAATTAGCAAAGTGCGAAAGGTTCGACCCTAGTCAGTCTGCGCAATCCGCGCAGTCTGACAAGGGTCGACTCTTTACGCACTTCCCAGAAGGTCCCTTTTCGCGAGACGGATCACAAATAAGAAAGATATTGCTTTTTAAAAAAACAGTCTATTGTCAAATTTCGCTTTAGGCAGGTTTTCTTTGAGAACATATCATCTATATTGTTGTTTTAGTTATACATTCGTTTCGATCAAAACCATAATAAATTGCTCACTCAGCGCTGAATCATTCATTCCAAACACTCACTTAAAAAGGATAAAATCATCAACTAAATTCAAAATAAATATAAATGGGGTAGAAATCGCTCTTTCACTGAAATGATTGAAAATTTAAGCGTACGATTAGTTCTTGAATATATAGGAAGCGATTTATAGAACTTGTATATATATTTTATTAAAGGGGAGTAATAAATATCACTAATTTTGTTCACCCTGAAATTTAATTGGTTTTGAAATTTTACTGTAAAGAGGAGTCTAGCAGCTAGACTACGGGAGAGAAAGAAATGACAAATTTAAGGAGAACTTAATTTATTCATATTTTAAATGAGATAGGATTAGAAGCGGGTGAAGGACCGGTTAAATTACTACTAGTAGCTTTTTTCCCAAAAGGCTGGATCGTGTTCGGACGTCAAAAATTGGCATTTCCTCGGTCTGTCGGACCAATTTGTGTTTGCTTTCAAAGTAAACAGGATAACATCATCAAATGAGGAAAAATCTTAAGACAGCCAAGCTTGGTCATAAAATTCTATCTTGGCGGAGGCGTGGTAGTGGTAGTTGTAGTTGTAGCTGTTGGGCGAGGAGTGGTAGTTGTTGTTGTTGTTGTGGTTGGTCGAGGTGTTGTGGTGGTTGTTGTTGTAGTGGTCGGTCGAGGTGATGTGGTTGTTGTTGTTGTAGTGGTAGGTCGAGGTGTGGTAGTGGTTGTTGTTGTAGTGGTTGGTCGAGGTGTTGTGGTGGTTGTTGTTGTAGTGGTTGGTCGAGGTGTGGTAGTGGTTGTTGTTGTAGTGGTTGGTCGAGGTGTGGTAGTGGTTGTTGTTGTAGTAGTCGGTCGAGGTGTGGTAGTGGTTGTTGTTGTAGTAGTCGGTCGAGGTGTAGTAGTGGTTGTTGTTGTAGTGGTTGGTCGAGGTGTGGTAGTTGTTGTTGTTGTAGTGGTTGGTCGAGGTGTGGTTGTAGTTGTTGTTGTAGTAGTCGGTCGAGGTGTGGTAGTGGTTGTTGTTGTAGTAGTCGGTCGAGGTGTAGTTGTGGTTGTTGTTGTAGTGGTTGGTCGAGGTGTGGTTGTGGTTGTTGTTGTAGTGGTTGGTCGAGGTGTGGTAGTGGTTGTTGTTGTAGTGGTTGGTCGAGGTGTGGTAGTGGTTGTTGTTGTAGTAGTTGGTCGAGGTGTGGTAGTGGTTGTTGTTGTAGTGGTTGGTCGAGGTGTGGTAGTGGTTGTTGTTGTAGTGGTCGGTCGAGGTGTGATGGTGGTTGTTGTTGTAGTGGTAGGTCGAGGTGTGGTAGTGGTTGTTGTTGTAGTGGTTGGTCGAGGTGTGGTTGTGGTTGTTGTTGTAGTGGTTGGTCTAGGTGTGGTTGTAGTTGTTGTGGTGGTGGTTGGTCGAGGTGTTGTAGTGGTTGTTGTTGTAGTGGTCGGTCGAGGTGTTGTAGTGGTTGTTGTTGTAGTGGTTGGTCGAGGTGTTGTGGTGGTTGTTGTTGTAGTGGTTGGTCGAGGTGTGGTAGTGGTTGTTGTTGTAGTGGTTGGTCGAGGTGTGGTTGTAGTTGTTGTGGTGGTTGGTCGAGGTGTTGTAGTGGTTGTTGTTTAAGTGGTTGGTCGAGGTGTAGTAGTGGTTGTTGTTGTAGTGGTTGGTCGAGGTGTGGTAGTGGTTGTCGTTGTTGTTGTTTCGAGTTGTTTATTTGTTAACTTTGTGACTGTAGGACTTGTTGTTAGGAGAATAGCTGCAAAATAATTACAGTTATTTACATCATGAAATTAACATTTTGATCGATTTTGGAATAATATTAAGTGATTGTGTGGAGAGAGGTTTGAGTGGAGTTTGATTAAATTAAAACAATATCGTGAATTACGTCCAAATTGGATGAAATTATCAATATTAAATTACTTCCCTTTACAACATATAAGTACTTTTCTGTTTTTGTGTCTTGACTGTCTACTCGCGCGCTTTTTATCAACACCAGGTAATAAACCAAGGGAATACTTGATCGCGTCGTTAATGTCGTGCAATTGTACTCAATAAACGATATGGGTTTTACCTCCCTTTATTAAGATCTACGGACTTTTGGGCTTGAGTGTCTTCACGGATCATTTAGACCTATGAAATGTCGGTCGTTTTTTACGAGTTGTAAGTGTTTTTGAACATATATGGGCGTTTTGAATGGTTTGAGTGAGTGTTCGAAATAAATGCATGGAGCGCTGAGCGAGCGATTTAGAATGGTTTTGATCGAGGTTAATATAAATTTCATTTTATCACATCTATATATTTTATTTGATTTTATAATATGACCTACGTCGCAGGAGTGAAATAACCCCGTTGAATATTTTTGATATTACACGGGTGTTATTACACTAGTGGTATAACTATGCAAATGAGCCCAGAGCGAATAACAACGCTATTTTGTAACCGCGAAAATGACGTCATAATATAGATTTTGTGACGTCAGTTTTAACCGGCGTTATAAGTTTCGCGGAAAGTTGAAATGTTGAATTTCAAGAATTTTGACGAAAAATTCGGGTCATATTTTAAATAGAATATAAAATTTGTGCTCATAAAATACCGAATTTATTGAACCCGTCATCTTAAACAGATAAAAACTCGGCGCAGCCTCGTTTTTAACTGTTTAAAGATGACTTGTTTAATAAATTCGGTATTCCATGACCACTCATTCAATATCCTCTATGTATTTCTTAGTTGCATAGAATTAAGAGGTAATTTGTTAATTTGTTTGTACCGGGTTAAACGCCATTTTCACATTATATCGGGGCGACTGGTGCACCTATCAATGGTACCCTGTCGTTTTTATCTCAACCATAACGACCACAATATTTCATCCTAGTCACCATCTGCTCATCCCACTTAGGGTTACTACAATCGGGAACCTTCGGCGATTCTACGGAATAGGCCTCGGGAATAATACGGGCGCAGCCATGAAAGCGCGTCATTTCGCACGTGGGTTTATATGACGCCACAAACATAAACGATCCCGCTAAGGAAGACGTTGCATAAAACAAAATCAACGAAAGAAGAATAATGGACATATCATAATTTGATAACAAAACGCAGTGTCTTGCTGCGTTTTGTCATCAAATTATTATATGCCCAAAAGATCTCGGAAGACGATCGGAAAGAATTAAATAAAAATGTGATTTTCTTTATGCGTATTAACCGAAGTACCACCAAGAGCCGAATTACCTAAATCAAAGTGCTGTAAGCACTGTAATTGTGCGGTACTGAATGACTGAACTGCTTATTGTTGTTTCAGGAGTTTATGTATATATAGCATTGAAACAAAAAAATAAATAAATAGACAAAAAATCCAAACCAAGTTATTGTTGCAGATATAGTCAAACCACACATGCCACTTTTAAAGCTACCCCAAAAACTTGTGGGAAACGTTCATTAGACAAATATTCTATCAAGGACGATTTCAAAATTAATTCAACATCTAACTGCCAAATATAAGAAATGTAATTTGCTTCATTCATAGTTTTGGGTTTGAATATACACGGGAATATATCTCCATTCTTTTGATGCTAAAAAGCTCCTTGTAAAACACGCTAAGCATTCAGTATTGTAGGTCTTTGGAAAATTTATCTCGTGCCACTTCTTGAAGAGTTGTAGTAACAAGTTTTCAGAAATGTACTTGTAGATAAATCACAGGCAGACATAGACAAATACACCATGATAAAGCTATAGAGCGAGGAGTGACACAATGCACTTACACTTTGTAAATAGTGAAGAGGTTAATAGGTGAATTATAAGGGGTTATTCCAAAGAGAGGGTATTAGGTAATTCATCCCACAATCCATCTCTGTAGCTTTTTCCCTCATAGGTACGAAGTGCAAATTTACAACTGCATTTTAGTAAACTAATGTTAATATTCTATTATTAAGCTAAATTAATGAACCATTAAACCCTTCATGGAATGCACTGTAAATAAAACACTAATTAACAATCAGAGAAAATAAGAAGCTCAATTTATGCCAGCAATTTTCGAAACAAACTGTTTACAAAATTGATATGAGTTGGAAAAAAGGTTATTTTGAAAATTTTCATTAGATACAACCCGGGCAGAACCACTCTAATTGTGCTTCCGCACAATTAATTCCGCACAATTAAAAATGACCCAAAATTACTACACTTACGTCCGAGGTACTTTTCAAGTTACGGACAAGTCCGAGCGATGTTCCGAATGAGGGTTACTACTTATCATACCCCCGATTGGTGTTAGACAAATGACTCGTATTAAATTGACTTTCGGCAGATGGCGAATGATTGTTCGCTGAGCATTGATTCGAACTCACGACCCGATGATTGACGACCCAGTGCGTTACCGCTGAACTACATGTAGCCTGAAATACGATGCCTTGTAAACTCTGCATTGCAATCCGGACACATTCAATTAACAGCCTCGTGCAAGTGTGAACTTCAAAATTCATTTTTCAGAGTTCACACTTTACACTTCAAACTTCACACTTCAAACTTCAAAGTTTACATTTCAAATCTCACAGTTCACACTTCGCATTTCATAGTTCACACTTCACATTCCACATTTCAAAGACAATATGTTTGAAGTGTGAAGCGTGAATTGTGAAGAAGTCACCACCGGTCTTTCGTATGAAATTGATAAGGTGAACAAATTTGCAATTATTTCAGGATGAAATGTAATGAAATGTAATGAGTGAAAGGAGTGAGATTAAATAGAGGATTATCGTTTGTTTCAGTCTATGATCGAATTTATATTCATTTAGTGAACAACAACAAAGCTTTATTTTCACGAGTGGTGGAAGTGTTTATGAACATTATTTTTGTTTTAAATGGTTTGAGTGAGTATTTGGAATGAAAGACTAGAGCGAGCGACTTAATATACATGTATAATATAATGATGGATATATAATGATAATATAATAATATAACTTAAAAGAATGTGTTTCCCAATCGATGTAAATTATATAGGCTTAAATCAACAGAATCTTCGTAGTTGTGCAACAAAGGATTATTCAGAATTCACAAAAATTCACATTTTCAATCAAAATTACATTTCTTATTTCATATCAATTTAATTTTTCAAAAAATATACGTTTAATTACCGGCCATTCTTTAGAAAGACCGCTTTCTGGTTTGGGCAGTAAGTAGTCACTTAATGCAAGTTTAATATAGGGATGAGTGTTTTTTTCACTGCGTTAATGGGGTATAAAGTGCAATTGCCTTAGCACATGGCAAATAACGCCCGTAGCCTTATGTTGAAGCCGTGTGCTAAGGCAATTGCCCTTTATACCCCAATTATCGCAGGGAAAAAGACACTCGTTCCTTATAATTGCAATCCTCTAAATCGAAGATTCTATTAAAATACTCAGCCAAACATTAAAGCTTCAACTCTACTTTCTGAGCGTATAGATTACACAATCTTTTTTTACATCGTGTATTTTTTATCTCGCTATCGAAGTGAAATGTCATAAAGTAATACAAATGATACAACAAATTAATGACAACTTTGAAATTCATAGAGGTACTTCTGATAAAAAACTTATTTCTTCCGAGTCAGTCTGTATTTTTAATTGAAAACGGCGTGGTCCGTCTTAGTTGAGAGGGTTGCTTGATGGTATTCGTCGACTCTCAAATTTTGATGATCGGGAACTAGGTTTATTCGAGTTCCCACAATACAGGACTTGCAGATCCAAGGTCGGGGGTTTCCCAAAAGACATAAATGGCATCTTATACAGAAGTAGAGTGCAATGGATATATCCCCACGTGATGCGATTTAAACCAATCAGAATTCGTTATTTTATTGCATTGCAATTATCGGTTCGTGAAAACTGAAAAAAATGTAAAAAAAGGACATGAACATAATACAACATATCATAATAGATATAATCAGCCATTTTTCATTTGATAGTCTGCGTTGTTATTCAATTAACAGGGCGTTGCAAAGCAGTGACGTAATTTGGCTAGTTTACTTTTCAATATTTTTGGTTTTATTAAAAGTTAGTCAATAACTGCCTTGAACGCGTGTAAATAACTTCCTATATCTTAAAACCAGAAGGATAGACGTGCTTTGAGAAAGTGAACACACTCCATCGTTGGATTCCACCAAATCCTCGTAACATCAGCTTGACCGGGTTTGGTTACCAACCTACGTTTTTCGGTAGTGGACCCGTAATAGTTGGCTGTTCCGCAACTTTTCGGACATTTTGAACTTCAACAGTGTTAACCGAGGTTTCCTTATGATTTCATTAGGAAACCTTGGAAAACATTGTGAAAGTTCAAGAGTATCGAAATATTGTGGAACTAGTACGGGTGCACTACCATAAAGCATGTTTACTATCTATTAAACTGGGTAAAATGAATAAAAGTGGAATTACCTTTACCTTAAATGCAACCACCCGATACCTAGGCTCCGCCCTGCCAGATCAATAATTATGAATTATACTTACGAAAACACCATCTGGTACATTTAGAATGTCTGCATTTTCCTTTCGATGAACAGTAGCCTGGCTCACCGTTCCATTGGGTGCAAGGCTAAAACATAAAGATTTTAAGATGATCTACGAAATTTTTATCTGTAGTAAATGTGGAAGTGGATAATGCCGTTTCTGGAGAAAAGTGCCATTCGGAACACCACTCGGCCAATCTCACGATCAACCTCGGATGTACATAGACGGACTATTTTTAAAAATTACGGGCAACCCTTGGAAAAACTCGATGACGTCAGTTAAAATGGCGTTAGCCCTCGAAACTTTGAGTGAAAACATTCGACGTCGTCAACGCTACTCGATTAAGTCACCGACGTGAAACGATCGGATCCTTATAACGATCGCAGATCGTGTCTTGCGAAGCAAGACACGATCAAAGATCGTTTCGCGGTAGTACCGTTTTTTTTTTTTTTTTTTTTTTTAAGACGGTTTGACAAAAATGGTGATTTAGACCCGACCCATCATTTTTACTATGCGAAAAAAAATATTGTGATTTTTTCGGTAAGGGCGCCGGAGCAAGCGATTTGATTGGCTAATAATGCGATTTTAAAAAAATGAAAATGCCAAAATAAAAATCTCAGAGGGAATTCAGATACACATTCACTTTATTTATTTTTTTCTTCTTCGAAGAGATATAAAACATTGAATAATTGCGTTAGATTTAATCGCCAATATTCACCTCTCGAAATGTCAACAACAATCAACTTCCTGTTATCCTCGACTCAGGTAAATTTTATCGAAATGTGTCAGGGTTTTCCTTAGTTTAAATGCAACGGGGATAATTTTCGGTTAAGTAGTTTTGAAATTAGTTAAGTAAATTCATCCACAAGCTGAATTACCCTATATTGTAGGCTAGGCATCAAATCTATCAGTGATTTTGGTTGCCAAGGTACAGTCAACTAGCCAATAGCGGATCATGACCAAAAGCGGATCACTTTGATTTCCATTTTCAATTACTTTCACTCGCAAATGCCGAAGAAAAAACTAATAATCTATCCCAAAACACTGTCCATCTCTTCGTAGCATAACAAAATTTTGACAGTTTACATTGTTGTTGTAGTGCTTCAGACCGACGAAACGCTGGTCAAGCGTCTGTTCGACCGAAAGATTACGTCATAGGAATTTCAAAGAAAAGAATTCGTCTGCAAAATTGAAGGCGAGTAAACGAGTACAAGTTCAAATAGCGGATGAAATCACGAAAAAGGAGGCATAAATTGTTGGTTCACTTTGCTCTCGCATGATTTTATCCACCTTTTTGTGTACAATAAATAGAAACAACCCTCAACCCTTACTCGCCATTAGCGGATCAGCTATGCGCATCATAGGGGGCGTCTCAAAATAAGCAAACCAAATATTTTATAAAGATAACAGCGCCGAATCTAGCTACTTATGCATTTTGATTTAATATATTGAAGTTTTTAAAGAAAAAATGATAAGAAATTTTATAGATCCAAATTCTTATCTGGTTTTGATTAATTCTGAAAACATTGTATTAAATTGAGAAATGACCTATATTTAGATCATTTATCTGTTAAGCAATGTCGTTGTTTGACAGCAGTGGCTGATTAAATTTCCTAGAATTTTTGCAAATCTGGCTGTTTTTTTATGCCAGTACATTGAAAGATCGGGACCATATTGCTTGACCATTTTCCGTCTGTAAGCAACACTTAACAAAAAGAAAAACCCTCAACATTGCCAATTACTGCAAGGTTATTAAAGTTACCATGTTCATAGTTGGTATAATGTTAGATCTCAATAGTAACCAAGGTCAACCTCATGTGACGAGATCAAGGTCATCTGACAAGGTCATGGAAATGGCCTTTTCTAGGGTATTCGTCTTTCACAAAAACATCTCTTTTTTTGTAAAAAAAAAAAAAGTATTTTAAAATGTTCGCTGAGTCTAAATGTTAAAGGGCTATAACATTGGTAGTTTTTCCCCAAAAAATACCTTAACTAGATCTACGTCTTGAATCAAAAAAGTGGTAGTAAGGAGATTTCAGAAGAATCTGGCCATAAATATCAGATTTTCTACCTATATATATATATATATATATATATATATATATATATCAAACCAGAGAGAAATAAGTGTTGAAAATTTTGAAAAAATGGCCATTATTGTGGTTGTTAGAAAAGTAATTGCTTTTGGGGTATTATTTTATCATTTTCAATCGATCTACAACTCTAATGTTTTAAAGGTACTTAGATACTTTTTTTTAAAAAAGAAAACAGGAATGTAAAATAAGCCTTGATTGCTTGCCACCCACAATTTCTTTAAAGATTTTATTTCCTATCAAGTATGTTTAAGGCCCCATCACTTCCCACCAGTTGTCTTCAGCCTCTATCAAAATTTGATTATAACACAACGGCATAAAATGCAAGTATGAAATAATGACAAATGGCATAGAACTTTATTGGCAATAAAATTCATATGTCATTTGTTTTGACAGTGCACTCATTTATTCTTCTCAACGTAACCTTTAGCACAAACGTTAATTAATGTTTTTGACGTCATAAAAGCCACTTGTATGCTAAATGATGCACTTCACTTTCAGTGAAATTTTCCCAACATCAATAACATTACCTGTTCATTTATTTTACACCCAGAAAAGTTTTATGAAACTATTTTACACAAAGAAAATGTTATCGTGGAATAAGCATGAGTCAAGGCAAAAAGCTACATCCTGACCTTCAGTTACATCATGAAAATAAGTTAAAGGCACTGTTGTCAACAATACCAGAAGGTTCTGCAATGGAACTGCTCTAAATAAGTGTTTAGATTCTCTATGTCGCAAAAAAAAAAATAAATAAATAAATGATTGGCCGCAAGGATAAGTGTAGCCTAAACATATATGGATTACTGAACCATGCTTGGCATGGGCTAGGAAAAACAAAGTGTACATGACGAAATTGGTTGTAACAAATTACTTTTTTATTTCCCATGCTAATTTCTACCTAGAATAAAAAGAGTTTTATAACAATACATGTCGTCGTTGTAATTCTAAAACCTCGTAACTACAGATTTGATCAAGCTGTAGTTACGAAGTGAAAATTTTGTCTGGTAACAGGTAGGTGGTTAGAACTGTCATTCTAGTTACAAGTGTACAAGTGATTTCTATTTCTCTCCAATGGTTTCGACTGAAAAGGTCCATATTTTCAATTTTCCATAACTGAAAAAAGTGATACTTTAAAATTCTGGTACAGCACTTATTCTTTTAAATTTCAGCCAGCCCAAAATTGTGTTACGTGTAAATGGGTAGATAATGAAGGAAATGGTGATTTTAGGTTTTGAAAAAATCAGGAATTGGAAAATGAAAAATGATAGGATTATATGTCGAGTGGTCAGCGAAATACTATTGTAAGTGCCCCTATATATTCATAGGCACTTACAATAGTATTGCACTGACCCCTCGATGTAACATTTTGTTACAATGTTTCTTAACAAAGAAGGCAATTATTAGAATATTATAAATTCAAATTGATGCAGTCTAAAAACCAGTCTAAAAACGTAGTTTAAGTTTGGATTGATGAAATCTTGTAAGAAGCTTAATAAATAAATGTCTGCTCAATGATTTCGTTTGTCCTACTCAATTAATATTGGAATGACAAAATTATTGTAAAAATCACTTCCAACGGAAGAAAACATGATAATTTGACAGTGATGACAGGTCAAAATCATTTTGAGACAGCCCCCAGAGTCATCTTATCACGTGATCCGCTATTGGCCAAATTGATCCGGAAATGGCTAATTTAAGTAAAGCTACTATTTCCCGGACGACGCAATTGTTTTGATTGATTGACTAAAGATGTATGTTGCACTTCAAAGTGTACAAATTTTATTGCCTCCTTAGACCAAAATCGGCATTCTGCCACGTTTCTGTGAAAAATAATCAACAAAGTTCTCACTAGTGATCCGCTATTGGCCAGTTGACTGTAGTTGTCAGGGTGGGTGGGGGTATTCTTTTCTATTCAAACAAGTTCTGAGTCTGATCTATTCTATTCATCATTACAAACAATCATTGATTTGTCAATATATCAATCTAGCTTGCCTCCAGACAAATGAACTTAGAGCCATGTCATGTTTCATCGTAATTTTGCAGGTGACCGATAAACTCGGCCCCTTTTTGTCTCGACCAAATGGGCAACAAAACTAGGCATGGTAAACTCGGTTTCAATATATTCACACAGATGTGATGATAAATTGTTTTGTATATAATTAGGTTCTATACAGGTGGATAATTTTCAGACAGATTCCTTTTGTTGTCAGCGTGATTATCTGTGATTACCTAGAGTTTTTTTGAGAACAATCATCGACCCGGAACATTGTAACTACTACGCTTTAGCAAGCCAGAGCTTGTCACTGAACACATGAACCGCATGGGGTTTGTGTGTGTGGATTAAAAAAAAAATGTGTATAAATGTGTTAAGATAGCAAAAAATGGAATTATAAGCATTTATATGAAATAAGTATGCATTGTTTTATTTGTGTACTATGGCTTTAAAGTATAGTACCGTAAGTAAGTGATAAAATTATGTGTACATAGATAAATGTACACAACATAGTTTTAACATTCCAACATATTGCTTCTGCAATATTTGGTTTCTGTAGGTGACTGATTGTTCTCCTACTTTTGATACAAAAAAAAAACGCTTTAAATAACAAATTATTTACGTGGGACCGTTTGTATTGTTGGTACGCAATAGACACATTTGACCACCTCTAAATGTGCTAGACTGATAACGATTGCAGATGCACTCATAGGTGGTGGTATCAAATGCGCTTTAAAATGATACACCGCTTTGCACGTATGTGCACGTGCAAAGCGGGGTATCATCTCAAAGCGCTTGGTTTCTACTAAATCTATTGCTTTGAAACATTGCACATGCTTCCAAGACCATAATATATGCCTCTATACAAAGATTCGTTACTCTGATACTTAATTTAGTGGAATTTTAACCCTTTTCAGATTCTAAAATCTTTAAGATTTTCATGCAACTATGGTGCATATCTGTAATTTCTTCGTTTCCACTTAGTGTTTTCTTGGAAAGTTTGAACATGCCTTTGTGACCTTCATATCAGCTGCTAAACAAAGATTCATTACTCTGATGTTGAACTTATAGGTTTTCTGATGTTTACATTGGTCTGCTTTTACTATCCAGCTCTGGGAATAGTGGTGCTTCTATGTCCTCAGACAGCTCTTGTTGGTAAATGAAGCAGTCTTTTTGCAGGGGTGTGGAATTCCTTTGAACTGAATTCCTATGCCTGACAGTGACTTGCCAAACATTGTCTTTGTTTGCAGAAATAAATACCAGGGCAAATCTGGGTAACAAAAATAAGACAATTCATTATCATGAAAAGGGTTCATTTATGCATGCATATCAATACCATGAAGACATTGCTTGAGAGCCTAGATTTTATTCAAGTTTTTTTCAATGATTTGAAACATGAGTCTATTTTACTTTTAACTTTCAAAGAAATATTAATTTAAGACAGTCTGACACTCATATATATATATAGAGAGAGAGAGCATATAATTATTAGATTTATGTAATTCACAAACATTGTTATTTTGTATTTGGTTGTAAGTAACCCTTGTAGTTTAAGGTAAAATGCCGGGGTGCAAGGTACCCAGGAGTTCTGAGTTCAAATCTCGGCAGGGGTCAAATTGTAACCAATTAAGATATCAATTTTGTGAAATATATGAATTTAATATAATCAATAGTATTAATATTTTAACCCTTTCTATACTGTTCACAGAAGTATTGTGGAAATGTGGATCTTCTCCACATGTCCACACAAGTACTTTCATTATATCTTTTCCTAGCCTCCAGCTCCAAGGCCTTTTTTATAAAAAGATTGTTGAAAGACCCATCAACCCCATTCAAGCAAACAAAACAAACCAATGCCTTTTATGTTCATGATCTTAAAAAGCAAAATATCAGTCTACATGAATTATTGTATTGTAAAAAATGCAGTGATATGTTTCATCATCATGATAATTTTATTCATTTGCTTTAAGGTTGTGGACCCGTAATAGTTACTCAATGTTTCGGGAGTAGTAAACTTTAAAAATGTTAACTGAGGTTTCCTAATGATTTTCACTATATCAATATATATGGTCAATATTGTAAATAATCATGAGTTCTGAAATGTTGCCGAACTATTATGGGTCCATTACCTTAAAGCAAATGAGTAAAATTATTTAAAAGCTCACATGAGCACAACATGTTCAAAGTGATTTGATAGGATCACCCTGAATCTGTTGTCTGTCCTTGGCTGACCCTTTTAGAAGTGTTCTCAAAAATTCTGATTGGCCCTTGAATATTGATGTAATATGTCCGGCCTTTTAATGCCCGTCATGGAAAGATTGGGGGTTTTACCATTGTCCGTCTGACTATACGACTGCAAAACTTAATAAAACACTAAATATTTCCAATCACTTCAAGGCTATTCAAGTGCAAAGACATCTTGCTTCACTATGAAATCTTTGTGCGATATCACCTCCTTAACCACTGTGCCAGTTTAAATAAATTTGGCCAGAACAGCTTTTGAGTGAATTTTTTTTATACGCTGCTGGAGGCGGTTGTTTCGTGAATATTAGCATCATCTTCTCTGTCTATCCATCCGTCCATACATCCTTACATCCAATTTTCTCGTGAGCGCAACTCCTCCCTCATTTATGGATCGATTTGGACTTTCACAGAATGTTCCTTGCCATCTGACCATGCACATGAAGTCAGGGTTTGGTTAATTTCAACTGTGTCATGGAAAAAGGGGCCTTCATGTAAAAAAATCTTGTGACACAATTCCTCCCTCATTTGTGGACTGATTTGGATGAAACTTTCACAAAATGTTCATAGTCACCTGACCATGCACATGAAGTCATGGTTTTGTGAATTTCAGCTGTGTCATGAACAAAAGGGGCCTTCATGTAAAGAAATCTTGTGAACACAAGTCCTCCCTCATTTATGGACCAATTTGGATGAAACTTTCACTGAATGTTTACAGTCACTTGACCTTGCGCATGAAGTCATGGTTTTGTTTATTATAGCTGCGTCATGGAAAAAGGGGCCTTCATGTAAAGAAATTTTGTGAATGCAATTCTTCCTTCATTTGTTGACTGATTTGGATGAAACTTTCACAAAATATTCCCAGTCACTTGAGCTTGCGCATGAAGTCACAGTTTTGTGAATTTTAGCCGCGTCATGGAAAAAGAGGCCTTCATGTAAAAAATCTTTTGAACCCAACTCCTCCCTCATTTATGGACCGATTTGGATGAAACTTTTACAAAATGTCTCTAGTCAACTGACCCAGTGCAAATTGTCTCAGTTTGGTGCATCTCTGGTGTCAAGGTCATGTTTCACGGTCAATTTCATCGATCAAAGGTGACATTTTGAAAAAAAATGTGGTTATGGGGGCATTTGTTTTTGTATAAACACATCTTGTTTCACTTTAAAATATTTGACAGACATTTCCTCCTCAATCTTTGGGCCAATTTTAATGATTTTTTTTACAGTATATTCTTTGGATGATCCTTCTTAGATTTTTTTTGCAAAAACTTGATAAACCAAAAAAAAATCTGGGGTGACAGGGTAGGGGCCTTTTTCAGTAAGTCTTAAACACTATCTCCTTGAAAACTTTGTGCCCTAAATTGTACTTGGATTACACCAACTGGACTAATAAAATACAGATGAATTATTTAGGCCCATTCCGTACCTCTTGTTTTGCAAACCAAATCCCTTATGCTCATAAGAGAAGTTTAGAAATGAGTGAGTTACTGGTATTGATTCAAAATATTGGAATTAGAAGTAAAGCTAAGTCTGAGGATGAAATTCCTTCTGCAAATTAATAAAGTACATAATCAAAAAATCACTTCATTTATTTAAAAGAGTGAAACGCCTTTCAGAATTCATTGTTAAAAGACAACAATTGAAGACTGCGATCGTTTTGAGGCTTTGCCTTTTTCATATTATTTTGTTCTTAGGATTTCCACATTCCCTTCAGGGCTAAGGAATTGTCTTTTTTTCAAATATATTTTTTGACAATTATAAAGCTTCCCCTTCACTGAAATGTAGGGGGTGGTGTGAAATCTAGGCAATTTCTTAGCATTTGGTTAGCAAATTTTAGGGAGTAAACTTGTCTTCCCTAAAACCTTTAAGAACAGTTTTAGGACACTATTCAGACTTGATCCAAACTCTCGAGATGCATACATGGGTTTCTATATTTCATTTTTGACATAGGACATCGATTCTGACGTCATTTGTGACAACTTAGTCATACATATTTATATATTCGGCACTGCCTGTATACTTGCCGACATACAGTTAGACTCGTACTATAAATGACTCGGTGGACGTTTGATCCGAGACAAATCAAAGGTTTAAATTCAAGTCGCCAAACTTGCAACATGGGAATATCCATGGTTGATGCAGTATGATCTCAGTACTGATACCCATTAATCAAAGGTTATTGGTTTAAATCCCAGTCGCCCAACTTGCTATCTGGGAATGTGCATGAGCAATGCAGTCAGAGCTCAGAACTTGTGATACCCGGAAATCAAAGGTCAATTG
This sequence comes from Fragum whitleyi, assembly GCA_948146395.1. Classification (NCBI taxonomy): domain Eukaryota; kingdom Metazoa; phylum Mollusca; class Bivalvia; order Cardiida; family Cardiidae; genus Fragum; species Fragum whitleyi. Next base: position 26,062,626 of record OX411560.1, on the reverse strand, counting down.
TTCAAATCCCAGTCGCCCAACTTGCCACATAGGTATACCCATGGTCGATGCAGTCAGATCTCAGTGCTGATACCCAAAAATCAAGTCGCATTTAAAAAATTCTATCACTGGAAGGCAGATTATTCATTCTAGATTCAGAAAATATGCAAATTGCGAAAAATTCCGACCCTTGTGAGTCTGCGCATTCAGCGCAGTCTGACTCGGATCGACACTTTGCGCACTACCAAGAATGTCCCTTTTCGCGTGATAGGTCACAAATATATTAAAGGAGGGTGTTGTGATGAATGTCCAGTAAAGGGGAGGGGGGGGGGATCAACAATCCACCAGTCAGACGCGACGGTTAGGGGGAGCAAGATGCTTAATAAATTCAATGAACATCCCATGTACAACGATTGCTCTTGCGCCTGAAATTGTTTTACCGATTGATTGAAAATAAATAAATAACAATAATAATAAATCATATATGTCTCGATTTAATTCAATTTTACCCAATTATCTAGACGGATTTCCACGGATATGGTGGGATGTCCGTTCTTAAAAGATACTATCATTCGTCAAAGAGCTCAATACAATCTTACAGTGCGAGTAAAAGACTCATTTAAGGAATGTTAACACTCTTCTCCGAAATTTGCAAATTTTTTTTCGGATTGAAGCTGAAAAAGGGTAAAATTCTATATACTCTACGTGGACTTCCTTGCCATTCTTGCTCAAGCTCAAAAAGGGGTCAATATTGAACTTGCCACCTACAAATAATTTGGTCAGGATCTAAGTATTTGTCACATCGTTTACTTTGAAGAATCTACAAAAAGTTTAATTTCTCGGATTGAATTTGAAAAGCAGGTTAGCAATTTAGAATCATCTTAGATCTTCCATGTGTGAAAATAATACATATTGTGCATGTATGTACCGTAAAAGGGATATAACTCACGCTTACTCTTTTATAGCCCACACTTAAGGACTGGAGAGTTGTCTTTCTTACTCCATATGACTGTTTCATCTAATACCACCCCGGGATCTGTTACAGCATTAGGTTGGTGTGCGAACCTTTTTGGTTCCGTTTGTCTTCTGTATGGACCAACCTTTTCATCAATTACATAAAATTGCGTTTGAATAAAGGATTTGTTTGTCGTAAATTCTTAATTTCAGCTCAATGCCGTTCGTAAAAAAACTTTTTTTTGAGAATAAAATATATCCAAATTTATAGATTAAAATTGAATTGTTATCATTGCATAAAATGTACAATTTCGGGTCACTATAGTCATGCGTTAACGGACGAAACCCGGGCATTAACAGGAGAAAACGTGGATTAATAAGTTAATTCACGTGTCGTTAAAGCCCGGCTTTTTTCACTTAAAGAAACCCTGTATGGGCCTATATACTTTATCAGTTTTTATGTCTAACATTAATTAAGAGCATAAATAAAGATGTTGATCTTTTTCCGCGTTTAATTTTGTGACGTCAAAAATTTTTCAAGCAACGTCGGTATAAAAAAATGACGGTGCAAAGCAAAATATCGTTGATTTTTCACCAACGATATTTTTCAACAGATGAAAATTTCTTTTACGCACTTGCGTGAATTGCGTAATGGGAGTTATTCCTTGATACAGAAATTGACACGGCTAAAAAATCAATATGAGACCAATCAAACTAAAATTCAAAATATCAATTCAAAATGATCTGAATGACCTATGATTAAATTCTGTGTCTTTGAGTTTCATGATACGGCAAACCTCGCCATGATAAATTCTCTCCCAACCTTAACCAGATCAATTTCTTAAGGTAATAACATTTTTTTCTCTATAGCACTTTAAATATATCTTTTTTATCATATTGATTTAGGCCTATCTAAAAATTTTATAATTATCATCTACTCAAAGTATTTACTCCGTATCATCATTGACTGGTGTTTTTTTTTTTTTTTGTTTTTGTTTTTTAATTTATTTCTCCCGGTGACGATCTGCCAAATAAATTATTGCTTTATATAAACATAAATAATTCCTATCAACTTTGTTAAACAAACTTTTCGACTTGCAGCGCTGCAATTTCACTGATATTCAAATTTTTGGGTCATCGAAAGGTGAAAGGATTGTATCGATTGAGTAACTATGCCATCTTTTATACGGTATTAAGGTATTTGAACCGTTATAGTTCTACAATATTTCGGAACCTATGAACTTTCACGATGTTGACCGAGGTTTCCCTAATGAAAATCATAAGAACACCTCGGTTAATACTGTTAAAGTTTATTACTTCCGAAATGTTGCGGAACTATAACGGGTCCACTTCCTTAATAAGGATGGACCAAGATCCTCTTAATTCATTGTCTGCGGCGGATCGAGAATTACAGAATTACTGTAAAGGGGGTTTGAGCTTAAATAAGGGGGGGGGGTTGATTTCCTAGTATTGCACAATTTTAACCCTAAACCTGCTGAAATGAAGTTGTGTATTTAAAGAATTTCCTATTTCTTTCTGTATCAACAAATCTGCCTCAAGATTTTTTCCTTATATATAAATATCAAATAGAAGAAAGACAATGTATCCTAAGATCAGACTGCATAACTGGGCAGGCAATGAACTTAGTCTATACTGTCTGTCAAAAATTAAAAAAGGACTGTCTAGAACAGCAGGAGAATGTTTAACCAAAATGCTGTACTAAGATGAAATAGTTGGGCTTCAGAGGGGGTTTGTTCGAACCCCCGAACCCCTCTAGATCCGTCACTGTGTGTTATCAATTGTTACCATTATGCTACATTGCACTTTTAGCACGAACCCATTGATTTAGCGGTTAAAAGAGGTTTGGCTTTCTTCTATTCGTGGACTTTCTATATGTGATACATGTCTTGTCATAGCTGATTGAAACTTATATTTCTGGAAGCATTTTCTTTTTGTCATTCGGGAAAACCATCTCAACAAATTTCTACGACAAATGTTTTCAAAAAAAACACAAAAAAACACACAACAGTTAGAAGAATATTACCTTCCGTCACGCCATGAAACGACGTTGACGCTACGTCAAAACTGCGTCAGTAGAAATCGTACTTGTCATGTACAAACTTTTACTGATTTTATTCTGTTTCAACGTATCTACCGATTATTCTTACCGTTATGTATGAATACGCAAATTTGCCAAAGTATATTCAGGTATATAATCATATCTATCTATAGGCGTCTTTAGTGAAGACTCTAGGTAGGTCACTTTGGACCCAATTCAATATGATACAGTTTATAACATCTTGAAATTGGCACTAATTTCGAGCAAGACATTCTAAAACAATCAACCCCACCAATTTGAACCTCCAACATCGTTGAAAAACACTTTGAAATCGTACAACACAAAAACATTTTCATGTAAATTGAATAAATCATTCTATGACCTTTAAATTGATTTAATGGTTTAGGAGAGCTAGAAGTCTCATTGTTTCATAGTGGAAAATTGCCAGGCTAATCAAAATTTGACAATTTGGGACAAAATCCCCAAGGGAATAGTCCGGCAAAGTTTCATTGAAACTAGCCCAGTTGTTAGGAGGATTGATTGATTGATTGAATGGGGTTTAACGCCACTTTGAACATTATTTCAGTTATATTGCGGCGGCTGGAGCACTAACAATGGATTCCTGGCATTTCTATGACCAGTACAACCACCAAATTCTTTCCTAGCCTCCAGCCGCTATCTCACATAGGTCTACGATTATCAACCCATTGGTGAGAGACAAATAGTCGGAAAGAATGAGTGCCGCCGTCGAGGATTGAACCCACGAACTCTAGATTGACAGTCCACCGATTCATAGATTTTATAGTAAGAATACCAGGCCCTGCCACTCCCATTCTTATGAGGCAATTAGAATTTAAAGAAAGAACATCCAAGAATCTATTTTGACCAAGTTTCATCAAATTCCGCATTGTGGTTTAGGAGGAGACATTCAAAGATTTCCAATGAAAAAAAGCCATACCATGCAAGGGTAGGTCTTTTTAATTCATGGAGGCATGAAACTAAAAAGCTAATCACACTATACAAATATCAAAATGTCGTAATAAAAACTGCCATGCATGTTGTATAATTAAAATGAAACAATTAACCAATCACTATGAAGCAAGTACGTTTTTAACACATTACCGGTATGTTATTTGTTCTCTTCTATGATCATTGGTAGCCTTAAGCCGGCTACCAGTATGAATGTGTTTTTTATACGGTTACACTCCTGTCTGTTTTGGCCATGTTAAATATATAGTAAATTGGCACATTTTGACAGTCTGTAGCTCCTTTAAAAAGCAAATTTGGGCTTAATAACTTAGAGCGGCTTAAAGAACCTTATATGCTTTTGAATATCATCTCCAGAAAACAGTACCTTGCAGGATAAAATTTTTCATTGCGCACGACTACCCTAAAAATTCTCGTGGTAGGAAAGTGTACGCAGACTTGGGTACCTCCACCAAAGGTCAGGCTCCAAGAAAAAATAGTTCGCACCTAAATGCATTTCATCTCATGCATGGAATGTAGCAGAGGTCTGGCACTTAGCTGAACCTCATTTCAAGCACTTAACTCTGACTCAAACATTAAAACAGTGTGGCAAAAGGAGCACATCATTTTTTCTATCCGGACTATTTTAGGGTAAAACGACCTCGGAAGTAATTCAAGACCGGAGCGGATCCATATGACTATGGGGAATTCGGGATGAACCATTGTAAAGCTTCTCCGTCTTATTTATTTAAACATTGAAAACAGTAAAACCTAGGCTTGACTAAATGATTGCATATCTAAGACAGATTAATGATAAAAACAAGGTGCCAAATTATCACAAGATATGCCCGTCACACTGCTTAGTATTAACTGGGGGTTTGAATAGAACTGAGGTTATTTTGAATGAATATTTTTTGCACCCATGAAGTTTCATGATCCTAGCTATTATACTTTTAGAGATATACTCCGGACAAGATTCTAGTAAGAAAAACAACAATGGGCAATAACTCAAAAAATAGGTCAGGTAGAACTATGGTTATTGTACACTGCACTCCCCCTTGGTGAGATCTTTACACCCATGAAGTTTCATGATCCTAGCTATTATACTTTAAGAGATATACTCCGGACAAGATTCAAGTCTGAAAAACAACAAAGGGCAATAACTCAAAAAAAGGCCAGGTAATGTTATGGTTCTTGTGCAGTACTCCCCCTTGGTGAGATCTATACACCCATGAAGTTTCATGATCCTAGCTATTATCCTTTTAGAGCTATACTCCTGACAAGATTCTAGTATGAAAAACAACAATGGGCAATAACTCAAAAAATAGGCCAGGTAGAGTTATGGTTCTTGTGCACTGCACTCCCCCTTGGTGAGATCTATACACCCATGAAGTTTCATAAATCCTAGCTATTATGCTTTTAGAGATATATTCCGGACAAGATTCTAGTATGAAAAACAACAAAGGCGATAACTCAAAACAAGAGGACCAAGATGGTCCTAGATCGCTCACCTGAGTCTCTATGACCCCTAGGACATCACATTAAATAGATAGGCAGATGTCAAAAAGAAGATAATTGCCTAAGATCAATACCATGGAACGTTTTCAGCGAAGAGCAAGACAGATATGCCTTTTTGCTCTTTGATTCTATGTAAAAAGGGATGCACCCGGGTGGACCCCAAAACTGACCCCAGGGTCTTGATATGAACAAACTTGGAAGAGGTCCACTAGATGATGCTACATTCCAAATATGAAAGCTGTCTGCCTTCTGGTTTCAGAGAAGAAGATTTTTGAAGATTTTCATTTTTTTACCCTTCGTGCTCATAAGAGATAAAGGGATGCACCCGTGCAAAGCCCAAATATGACCCAAGGGTCTTGTTACGAACAAACTTGGTAGAGGCCCACTAGGTGATGCTACACACCAAATATTGAAGCTGTCTTCCATCTGGTTAGAGAGAAGAAGATTTTTAATGATTTTTGCTCTTTGATTCTATGTAAAAAGGGTTGGGCCCGGGCAAAGCCCAAATATGACCCCAGGGCCTTGATATGAATAAACTTGGTAGAGGTCCACTAGATGATGCTACATACCAAATATGAAAGCTGTCTGCCTTCTGGTTTCAGAGAAGAAGATTTTTGAAGATTTTCATTTTTTTACCCTTAGTGCTCATAAGAGATAAAGGGATGCACCCGTGCAAAGCCCAAATATGACCCAAGGGTCTTGTTACGAACAAACTTGGTAGAGGCCCACTAGATGATGCTACACACCAAATATTTAAGCTGTCTTCCATCTGGTTGGAGAGAAGAAGATTTTTAAAGATTTTCGCTCTTTGATTCTATGTAAAAAGGGTTGGGCCCGGGCAAAGCCCAAATATGACCCCAGGGTCTTGATATGAACAAACTTGGTAGAGGTCCACTAGATGATGCTACATACCAAATATGAAAGCTGTCTACCTTCTGGTTTCAGAGAAGAAGATTTTTAAAGATTTTCATATTTTCACCCTTTTTGTTAAGGGTAAAGGGAAAGTTAAGGGTGGATTTCATTTATTTGAACAACTTTGGTAGAGCTTGACCCAAGGAACATCCCTGCCAAGTTTCATCAAGATTGGCCCACTGGTTTAGGAGGAGAAGATGTTTAAAGAAATTGTGGACGACGGACGACGCACGACGGACGACGCACGACGCACGACTGACGACGGACGACGGACATTCTACGATCCCAATAGCTCACCTTGAGCACTTCGTGCTCAGGTGAGCTAAAAAGGCCAGGTAGAGTTATGGTTCTTGTGCACTGCACTCCCCCTTGGTGAGATCTATACACCCATGAAGTTTCATGATCCTAGCTATTATACTTTAAGAAATATAGTCCGGACAAGATTCAAGACTGAAAAACAACAAAGGGCAATAACTCAAAAAATAGGCCAGGTAATGTTATGGTTCTTGTGCACTGCATTCCCCCTTGGTGAGATCTAAAAACCGATGAAGTTTCATGATCCTAGCTATTATACTTTAAGAGATATATTCCATACAAGATTCAAGTCTGAAATACAACAAAGGGCAATCAGTCAAAAATAGGCCAGGTAGAGTTATGGTTCTTGTGCACTGCACTCCCCCTTGGTGAGATCTATACACCCATGAAGTTTCATGATCCTAGCTATTATGCTTTTAGAGATATACTCCGGACAAGATTCTAGTATGAAAAACAACAAAGGCGATAACTCAAAAAAAGGCCAGGTAGAGTTATGGTTCTTGTGCACTGCACTCCCCCTTGGTGAGATCTATACACCCATGAAGCTTCATGATCCTAGCTATTATACTTTTAGAGATATACTCCGGACAAGATTCAAGTCTGAAAAACAACAAAGGGCAATAACTCAAAAAATAGGCCAGGTAATGTTATGGTTCTTGTGCACTGCATTCCCCCTTGGTGAGATCTAAAAACCGATGAAGTTTCATGATCCTAGCTATTATACTTTAAGAGATATACTCCATACAAGATTCAAGTCTGAAAGACAACAAAGGGCAATCAGTCAAAAATAGGCCAGGTAGAGTTATGGTTCTTGTGCACTGCACTCCCCCTTGGTGAGATCTATACACCCATGAAGTTTCATGATCCTAGCTATTATGCTTTTAGAGATATACTCCGGACAAGATTCTAGTATGAAAAACAACAAAGGCGATAACTCAAAAAAAGGCCAGGTAGAGTTATGGTTCTTGTGCACTGCACTCCCCCTTGGTGAGATCTATACACCCATGAAGCTTCATGATCCTAGCTATTATACTTTTAGAGATATACTCCGGACAAGATTCAAGTCTGAAAAACAACAAAGGGCAATAACTCAAAAAATAGGCCAGGTAGAGTTATGGTTCTTGTGCACTGCACTCCGCAATGATGAGAAGAATACAATTGCCAAGTTTGAAGTCCATCAGACTTCAAGTGACAGAGTTATGCTCCGGACAAAGAAGTGGATGCGCCAGAGGCCTGGATGCCTGGACAACCGGACACCGGACGCCACGGATGATCCCATAATACGTCCCGTCTTCAACAGGCGTATAATTATTGAGCGTTAAAAACACGATTTTTCCCTTTAAAAAAGATTTGGCAAATATTGTATAATTCAATAAAATTTATAGTCCCTTTGAACCGGTCGAATCTATTTTTAGCTGACCATTAATCGCAACGACACTCGGCTATTTCCGTAACCTGCAACAGACAGTTGTTCGTAGACTGGTAAACCTGTCCCATCTAAGCTACCCTCCTATCTGTATCAATAATTTGAGACAGGTTTGCCAGTCAAAGTTGATCGTAGATTGGTTGTAAGATGTTCCGATTGGCTTATCATGTGACTGTTATAACCAGAGTCTCAATCATAATGATTTTAAAATGGCAATTTGTAAATAGGGAAACGGACCTGTCTATTTTTAAATGGCGACACAAACCAACTAGCCCAGAATGCATAACAGTGGATGATTCTGACAACTACCACAGGTACTTGGATGCGGTATTGAATAACAATTTGCCAATATCACTAGTCATTAATAAATAATATACAAGGAAGTGCAGCTGCCATTTTTAAAAGAACGAATGTTTTTACAAGCATATTTGGCTTCCGTCACACGACGTGTCTACCCGTTAGAATCGATTACCAAATGATCCATTCCCTTAGAAACAAAAGTGAGCTCTGACATAGGCGCTGAGTCCATTACCATGGGTATATTGGGTTTAATTGAAAAGTAAATAATAGGAATTGAACATGATCCCTTAAATTCAATTATGAAAGTACATTTTTGGGTAAACATTGCGATTTAAGACAAGCTATAACTTTCTTTTGAAAAATATTTTTTTTTGTAAAATGTTGTAAACCTGTTTTATCTATTTGGACAAAATGGCACGTAAATTTAAACCCTGAGAGTAGATTTCACGACTCACCGCGCAAAATCTACCTATACTTACATGCGTATACTTATGTGCAAATTGGGGCATAATTTGCAAGCAGTTTGCACCATTTTGTCATCCTGAACGCCTATAACAAATATGGTTTATATACTGCATTTGCATAATATTTTTCACCATTGCAGTAAATATTTGGGCAAATGATATGCATTTAACTTGGAACTAATTTCAGAATAAAGGAATTTGTTCTTTGTTATTGTTGTTGTTGATGTACATTTTTGTCAAAATGAAGTTCGTTAATAAATCTTCAATTTTCATCAAATAAAATTGTTTGAACTTATGAAAAGGCCTATGTTAACTTGTAAAGTCATAACTATCTAGTCCGCTCGTGGAATGTTTATGTATGTGCGTTTTTCCCACAGTTTGTTTGTCAATATCTGTGATATTTATGGATAAACCTACATTATAGAATTTCTAACCTAATAGGCCAAATGTAATTGGAGATTCATATTTCCTATATAAAAGGAATATGGGTAAATGATAAATTGCTGGTCCAGTCTCTTCACATCTAACATGGCAAGTTATTTCATTTAAGAAATATAAAATATGAAATAAAAAGCAACTGGAAAACATAAATTTCAACTCCCTATGCAATACCGCTGAGCTATCTGGATTAGGCTTTAAAATACTTGTACATCCGACCTGTCAGTCTTAGATATTTTGTTTCCATGTCAATGCGGCCGCATCGATAGATAAGGGGAATGTTGTTTTACCGTGTCCCTCTGTTTTTTCGTCCATCTGTCTGCAAAAAATTGATGTACAAACTAAACATTTTCTGAAAGTTCATCACTTATGTAGCGACAATGCTTATATTTGTCATGGAAGTTCATCTCATCAATAAACAGTAATGGTCATCCATCACGGTCAATGTCAATTATCAAGGATAAACTTTAAAAATTGTCGTTTTAGGGTTCATTTGTATTTTTCGGACACATATTCTGTTATGATGACGCTTTCTTCTAACAATTACAATTTAAAGTAAATGGCTTTTATCGTGAATGTCAATGTTTCAATAGACATATTACTCAAAATATTAAACTTTTACGAAAAAAACTTTTTGTTGTTATGGTAACAATATTAAAGTTAACACCACAAATATTTCGAATTGATGTAAACCAAAAGATTGCCTGCTACTTTGTTGCCGTGCATCAAAAAAAATTCTTGTATAATTATGTTTTCATATCAAAATCACGTGGGACCTCCAGACAATTTGTCCCTTTGTGCACCAGCATTTTATTCAGTCTGGGGAAGGAATTGAACCTTCCATACATGATTTTGAGTAACTTGTGGCAAGAAGACCCTGATTGTGAAATAAGACCAAACAGAAAGAATTTTTTTTTAAATTGAAAAGTTTCAATGACTGGGTGTTCATGGAGATATTAAACCATATCATTATCACTCTAAATGAAAATTCCAAAGAGATTGATACAAAACTCACTTAGTGTAATCAAATATTAGTATCATGCCTCAAAGGCTTAAAAACATTACACATTACCTTTTTTTTATAAATCAAAAATATGTAATTTATTTAAAATATTTTACAAATGATTTGAGAATGATGTTTTTAATTTAGCCATTTTGTATTGGGGCATAAAAACATCTGCATGCTCAGATTTGATGTCCTTTACGTATGAAAGCATTTTCACCCAAGGATCATTCCTGTAAAGTTTGGTTGAAATTCATCCAGTAGTTTCTGAGGAGAAGATTTTTAAAGAAAAAGTTTAAAACCGGACGAAAAAGACACAACACCATGACAATAGCCCCAGTGGCTTTCTGCCAGTGGAGCTTAAAATAAAAGTTGACAATTTGGAAGTTATTATTTATTACTAACAAACCTCATGGACCTGTAGCATGGAAGCTTTCACCAGTCCTCCCTAAAATCCACAGGCCCTGGACCCAAGGACTGGTTTTAGTGTTGATTTCTGGTGATAGACAGACATTGAGCAGGCTGAACATCCACACAGTACATTAAAAATACTCTGCCATTGTGTTAAAAGATTTTTGGTTGATAGCTTTACAACTTTGAGCACATCCATGGCTCAGCATGAAACATTTGTAACTGCCTATAAAGATATAGGCAGTTACAGCTGCTTCACACTGAGCCATCAACCTGGGGGAAGATTCTGTTAAGACTTTGCAGATATATTTGCCCTTAATTTCATTCAAAAATCACATATCACAGTCATTCAATTTCATTCAAAATCATTCACCTTGTCAATTTCATGATGTTCTTAACTGTAACCAATTATTTAGAGTTTTAAACGTGATGACCCTTGTCACACAGACTCTACAGACTGACCAAAATTGTCGCTTGTCTTATAAGGGAAAGTTTCTGAATCTAGACTAAGAGCTGTTTGTAAAATACACTTCCCCTGCTAGACCATAGACACTTTTGACTAAATGAACCTTTGACCAGTTTGACTAATTTCTAAGAGAAGTGATTGCAAACATGAGATGCAATGCTTCTGAAAATTCTTTCTTTTAGTTTTGATATGGTGATTTTTTTCTGCATAAATTTGTTGAACACCTCTGAGACCCAATTTCACCTTGACTATCATCAAATTGCCTGTGGTCTTGACCTTTGATCAAATGGTATCAAAATCAATACAGATCATGGCCAGAAGAAAATAAACTATAATATGAATTTAAATCATGCTCCTTGATCATAAAATAATATTGTCTATTAGAATATTCTGAGCAGAACAACCAGTGACGTTTTGGTAGAATACAAGATTGGTTTCTTTTCAAAGTTCACCCATTTTTCATAATTGTCTGCTTAAACTCTTTCAAATTCGAGTAGTCTTAAATCTAGAAAGGGTTAACACTTTTTAGACTGAATTGAATCTTTTTACTAGACTTACACTAAAAACAAATTACTGAAAGCACTATAAATGGAGTGTGTGGGACAATCTTTCTATTAAAAAAAAAAAAAAAAAAAAAATCATAAACAACTCTTTCTTGAAAGGGGACAAATAGGTGGTGTTGACTTAGATCAGATTGCACATTATGTTTGGGCTGATCTTTGTATATAAGACCTGTTTATACGAAAAAAATTCTGTGCAGCATGAGAAGGGCTAATACTTGATTTCCTTCATTTAAACATGCAGACAGACAGTCAGACTAACTGATAGCCCAAGATTTGAAACACAAATGCACGAAGAACAGCAAATGTTTTGAAACTCTGACCTTGACAGATGGCCTAGTCATGAACTTGACTTTGGTATTGATGATATTTTAGTATCTTCATGCCAAATATGAGTGTCACATACCATGAGAAGTTTTAAAGTAATTGACAATGTTATTTGTCTTTTTTTTTGTTAAGCTTTGCAGGCAGACCAACAGACACACAGAAAGAAAGACATATAATGGTAAAACAATACGCCCCCAATCTTATTGATACAGGGAATAACTAGACTATCACAAAATGGACTTATACCTTCTACAAGTGCTTGTCAATAGTGAAAAGTCGTTGTCCATCAAAGGGCCATAACTCTGTCAAAAGTCCATGGATCATTATCAAAATGTCACTTACACAATACTGATCACATTCATAAAATGTCAATAAAATCCGTCCATTTGTTGTTGAGAAATTGAGCAGACAAAAGAAAGCTACAGACAGATTAACCGACAAACGGAGGGACCAACAAACTGACTCCTATATACCCCAATCATAGTTTAGGGGGTATAAAAACAGACAGACAGTACCTGTATTATAACACAGAGACTCTGTATGACAGTTTGTGCCAGTTTGAAAAGGACATTGTGTAGCATCAATACAGGGCTGGGAGCCAGAACCATCAGCAAGAGAATACTTATCGTTGGTACACACGTCGCATACCGACATCCCCATGAAGCTGAAACAAGAGGACCATGATGGTCCTATATCGCTCAACTTCGTCTCTTTCACTTCTGACTTAGCAAAATTAGATTCTTGAAAGATCATTAAATGATCATTAAATATTTCAAAGAAAGACATTACTATATTTCTATGATCGCTGCATAAATTTCTTGCCTTTTCTAAACAAGTTTCATGTGACCTGGCCAACATTCTGACCAAGTTTCATGAAGATTGGGCCATATATGTGGCCCCTAAAAAGCAAATAGTCATTTAGGCCCCTTTTCCCATGATATGACATGGATCTTCCCAATTTTAAATAGGGTTCATCCTTGTGATCTAGCCATTATTCTGACCATGTTTCATGAAAATTGAATTATATTTGTGGCTTCTAGAGTGAAAACAAAAAAATGTCATTAAGGCCCCTTTTCCCTTGATATGGCATAGATCCTTCCCATTTTCAATAGGGATTATCCTTGTGGCTTGACCAACCTTCTGATCAAGTTTCATAAAGATTGGGCCATATTTGTGGCCTCTAGAGTGTAAACAAGAAAATTGTCATTTAGGTCCCTTTTCCCATGATATGGCACAGATCAATCCCATTTTCGATAGTGTTCATCCTTATAACCTGGCCAACATTCTGACTAAGTTTCATGAAGATTGGGCCATATTTGTGGCCTCTAGAGTGTAAACAAGAAAATTGTCATTAAGGCCCCTTGTCCTGTGATAATGCACAGATCCTTCCCATTTTCAATAGGGATCATCCTTGTGGCTTGGCAAACATTCTGACCAAATTTCATAAAGATTGGGCCATATTTGTGGCCTCTAGAGTGTAAACAAGATATTTGTTATTAAGGCCCCTTTTCCTGTGATAAGGCACGGATCCATCCCATTTTCGATAGGGTTCATCCTTATAACCTGGCCAACATTCTGACTAAGTTTCATGAAGATTGGGCCATATTTGTGGCCTCTAGAGTGTAAACAAAAAAAATGTCATTAAGGCCCCTTTTCCCATGATATGGCGCAGATCCTTCCCATTTTCAATAGGGATCATCCTTATGGCTTGGCCAACCTTCTGACCAAATTTCATAAAGATTGGGCCATATTTGTAGCCTCTAGAGTGTAAACAAGAAATTTGTCATTAAGGCCCCTTTTCCTGTGATATGGCATGGATCCTTCCCATTTTCAATAGGGTTCATCCTTGTGACCTGGCCAACATTCAGACTAAGTTTCATGATGATTGGGCCATATTTGTGGCCTCTAGAGTGTAAACACTAAGATTGTTGACGCCGGACGACGGACGACAGACGACAGACGACGCACGACGGACATTCAATGATCACAAAAGCTCACCTTGAGCACGATGTGCTCGGGTGAGCTAAAAACCTGCGTCACATGATATACACAACCCTTGACCTGTCTGGTTCTGATACGAGCCAGCTGGACAGGATGTACATTGTTCTGAAATGAAAACATAACAAGATGTCTTTGTAAAAATTTACAGCCATCAAAATGGCATTATTTTAGATATTTGACCTTGACAATTGATTTTGGACTTATCAGATGACTTTTACATTCAATGTGTCATAAAAAGAGGAATCAATTGGCTAAATATGAGCTGTTTAAAGAAGTGAACCCGTAATAGATCCACAAAGTTGCAGAAGTCATGAACTTTTAACAGTTTTAACAGAGATTTCCTTAATGATTTCAATAGAAAACCCCAGTTAACATTGTGAAAGATCATGAGTTCCAAAGTGTTGCAAAACTATTAGAGGTCCATTACCTTCACTCAAATAGTGTTGAATTTGCAGAAAAAGGTTTAGTTTTCAAGGTTTTTTAAGAAGGATAGACTCCAGTAAAATAATATACCCCTGATATATTGACGCAAAAATTCTGTTCTCTGTTTCGAGGTAAATTTCTCTCCTAAAAATCAAATAATCAACCAATCATTTCAATTATTTGTCAAATCACCAGAAAATGAACTTAAATGGGCCTTATTATGGTAACCTTAAAGAGTTTAAAGGAATGCAGGTTTTTCTAATAAGAAATAAGAAGCCAGGAATTTCAAATCTATCTGATGTGGAAAACCCTTGGACACTCTGTGGATATAGCTTGAAGAATTGAAGACTGTTTTGAATAGCCTTAATTGGTCCAAAAATGAATATATCCTGTATAGCTAAACCCAGAGAATATTTCAATATTTACATAATAACAGTAGGATAGCTTAAAATGACAAGAGGACCATGATGGTCCTATATTGCTCACCTCCGTAACTTTGTCTAAATTAAGAATTATCAAATTTTCCAGCAAAAAAGGTAATTGTACTTTTAAAATTTGTGGTCTCTTAGAGTGTAACAAGAATATTGTCATTAAGGTTCCTTTTCTCGTGATATGGCATGGATTCTTTCCATTTTCAATAGGGTTCATCCTTGGGACCTGACATATATTCTGACCAAGTTTCATGAAGATTGGACAATATTTGTGGCTTTACAGCGTAAACAAGAAATTGTCATTAAGGCCCCTTCTCACGTGATATGGCATGGATCCTTCACATTTTCAATAGGGTTCACCCTTGGTCCTGACAAACATTTTGACCGAGTTTCATGAAGATTGGACAATTTTTGTGGCCTCTAGAGTGTAAAGACTTAACTTGTTGATGTCTGACGACACACGACTAATGATGCTCCACACACGACAGACATTCAATGAGCACAAAAAGCTCACCTTGAGCACAATGTGCTCAGGTGAGCTAAAAAAGCCTATATTCAAAGCAGGGATCCCATAACCTTAATCAAGAGCCCCTATGAATTTAACAATTGAATCCTTGTGAGGCCCTTTTTCTAATGTCGTACCAAATCATTAGTTACCCATTGGCCCATCCGAGTAAGTTCCAGCTCTTCATTCAGTTTGGATCTTGTCTTTACAAGCGTATCCCACCTCACATGGCGTACAGGAACTCCGACAAGATGTATTTGTACATTCTACGTAGTAAAATTCATCACATATATAGGCTGTGCCATTCTGACATATCTGTAAAACAGGAAATAGAGAAACATGTTTGCAAATATGAAAAGGATACTTTTTGTTTTCAATTTAAGATCAATAAGCTTTTCATTGAGTGAACAACAAAACTATTTTTTTCACAAGTGGCAATTCCATGATTGAAAAGGTAATTTTAATTGTTCACAAAATGAAAAATTTGTCAATCATATTTGAAAAAACAAGGTGCCAAATTGTCACAAGATCTGCCCGTCACACAGCTTGATGTAACTATGGGTTAAGAGTAGAATTAAAATGATTTTGAATGAATATCTTTTAGACAAGGAAGATTCATGATCATAACTACAATACTTTCAGAGATATGCTCTGGACAAGATCAAAGTATTGAAAAAAGGGCAATCACTCAAAAAATAGGCAAGGTAGAGTTACAGTTCTTCTTCACGGTACTCCATAATGAAGAGAAGAATATAACTGCCAAGTTTCAAGAAAATCAGACATAAGGTTACAGAGTTATGCTCGGGACAAAGAAGTGCACGCCTCCCAGACACGGTACGCCACGGGTGATCCCATTATATGTCCCGTCTTTGACAGGTGTATAAAAAGATTTAGACCCGACCCATCATTTTTACATAAGCAGTTTCTTCTTTTCTTACAATGTTTTCCTTACAATTTACTCCTAAATTGCTAAAAAAAATAAGCAAAGTTTTCCGGAGGACCTGTTTCAATCAGGGAGGACCTGTAATATTAAGATCTAGTAAGTCCTTCAGGCTGGTGGCAAAATAGTGGTTAGTGTTGAACCCTTTCATAATGACATCATAAAATAAAGACAAAGAGGGTTGGTTTGGGATAAGCAACATAAGCTAGAGAGATATACATTTATTATTATTATACATGTGTAGCATTTAGACTAGTGAATTTTTACTTGAAAAGATGAAATTTTGTAAGGGAGAGCTGCAGGTCCAACATGTTGTAGGAATTACCTCTAGCTATAAGATTATTATAACATTATTTTGGGAGAACTTAGAGCAAGGCTGGTTAGAATTTAAAAAAAAAAGTCAATTTGTTTGAAACAAAATTTATACTCAGCATAAACAGAAAAAAAGACAAACATAAAAATAATATCTTTTTATACACCTGTCAAAGACGGGACATATAATGGGATCACCCGTGGCGTACCGTGTCTGGGAGGCGTGCACTTCTTTGTCCCGAGCATAACTCTGTAACCTTATGTCTGATTTTCTTGAAACTTGGCAGTTATATTCTTCTCTTCATTATGGAGTACCGTGAAGAAGAACTGTAACTCTACCTTGCCTATTTTTTGAGTGATTGCCCTTTTTTCAATACTTTGATCTTGTCCAGAGCATATCTCTGAAAGTATTGTAGTTATGATCATGAATCTTCCTTGTCTAAAAGATATTCATTCAAAATCATTTTAATTCTACTCTTAACCCATAGTTACATCAAGCTGTGTGACAGGCAGATCTTGTGACAATTTGGCACCTTGTTTTTTCAAATATGATTGACAAATTTTTCATTTTGTGAACAATTAAAATTACCTTTTCAATCATGGAATTGCCACTTGTGAAAAAAATAGTTTTGTTGTTCACTCAATGAAAAGCTAATTGATCTTAAATTGAAAACAAAAAGTATCCTTTTCATATTTGCAAACATGTTTCTCTATTTCCTGTTTTACAGATATGTCAGAATGGCACAGCCTATATATGTGATGAATTTTACTACGTAGAATGTACAAATACATCTTGTCGGAGTTCCTGTACGCCATGTGAGGTGGGATACGCTTGTAAAGACAAGATCCAAACTGAATGAAGAGCTGGAACTTACTCGGATGGGCCAATGGGTAACTAATGTTTTGGTACGACATTAGAAAAAGGGCCTCACAAGGATTCAATTGTTAAATTCATAGGGGCTCTTGATTAAGGTTATGGGATCCCTGCTTTGAATATAGGCTTTTTTAGCTCACCTGAGCACATTGTGCTCAAGGTGAGCTTTTTGTGCTCATTGAATGTCTGTCGTGTGTGGAGCATCATTAGTCGTGTGTCGTCAGACATCAACAAGTTAAGTCTTTACACTCTAGAGGCCACAAAAATTGTCCAATCTTCATGAAACTCGGTCAAAATGTTTGTCAGGACCAAGGGTGAACCCTATTGAAAATGTGAAGGATCCATGCCATATCACGTGAGAAGGGGCCTTAATGACAATTTCTTGTTTATGCTGTAAAGCCACAAATATTGTCCAATCTTCATGAAACTTGGTCAGAATATATGTCAGGTCCCAAGGATGAACCCTATTGAAAATGGAAAGAATCCATGCCATATCACGAGAAAAGGAACCTTAATGACAATATTCTTGTTACACTCTAAGAGACCACAAATTTTAAAAGTACAATTACCTTTTTTGCTGGAAAATTTGATAATTCTTAATTTAGACAAAGTTACGGAGGTGAGCAATATAGGACCATCATGGTCCTCTTGTCATTTTAAGCTATCCTACTGTTATTATGTAAATATTGAAATATTCTCTGGGTTTAGCTATACAGGATATATTCATTTTGGGACCAATTAAGGCTATTCAAAACAGTCTTCAATTCTTCAAGCTATATCCACAGAGTGTCCAAGGGTTTTCCACATCAGATAGATTTGAAATTCCTGGCTTCTTATTTCTTATTAGAAAAACCTGCATTCCTTTAAACTCTTTAAGGTTACCATAATAAGGCCCATTTAAGTTCATTTTCTGGTGATTTGACAAATAATTGAAATGATTGGTTGATTATTTGATTTTTAGGAGAGAAATTTACCTCGAAACAGAGAACAGAATTTTTGCGTCAATATATCAGGGGTATATTATTTTACTGGAGTCTATCCTTCTTAAAAAACCTTGAAAACTAAACCTTTTTCTGCAAATTCAACACTATTTGAGTGAAGGTAATGGACCTCTAATAGTTTTGCAACACTTTGGAACTCATGATCTTTCACAATGTTAACTGGGGTTTTCTATTGAAATCATTAAGGAAATCTCTGTTAAAACTGTTAAAAGTTCATGACTTCTGCAACTTTGTGGATCTATTACGGGTTCACTTCTTTAAACAGCTCATATTTAGCCAATTGATTCCTCTTATTATGACACATTGAATGTAAAAGTCATCTGATAAGTCCAAAATCAATTGTCAAGGTCAAATATCTAAAATAATGCCATTTTGATGGCTGTAAATTTTTACAAAGACATCTTGTTATGTTTTCATTTCAGAACAATGTACATCCTGTCCAGCTGGCTCGTATCAGAACCAGACAGGTCAAGGGTTGTAAATATCATGTGACGCAGGTTTTTAGCTCACCCGAGCACATCGTGCTCAAGGTGAGCTTTTGTGATCATTGAATGTCCGTCGTGCGTCGTCTGTCGTCTGTCGTCCGTCGTCCGGCGTCAACAATCTTAGTGTTTACACTCTAGAGGCCACAAATATGGCCCAATCATCATGAAACTTAGTCTGAATGTTGGCCAGGTCACAAGGATGAACCCTATTGAAAATGGGAAGGATCCATGCCATATCACAGGAAAAGGGGCCTTAATGACAAATTTCTTGTTTACACTCTAGAGGCTACAAATATGGCCCAATCTTTATGAAATTTGGTCAGAAGGTTGGCCAAGCCATAAGGATGATCCCTATTGAAAATGGGAAGGATCTGCGCCATATCATGGGAAAAGGGGCCTTAATGACATTTTTTTTGTTTACACTCTAGAGGCCACAAATATGGCCCAATCTTCATGAAACTTAGTCAGAATGTTGGCCAGGTTATAAGGATGAACCCTATCGAAAATGGGATGGATCCGTGCCATATCACAGGAAAAGGGGCCTTAATAACAAATATCTTGTTTACACTCTAGAGGCCACAAATATGGCCCAATCTTTATGAAATTTGGTCAGAATGTTTGCCAAGCCACAAGGATGATCCCTATTGAAAATGGGAAGGATCTGTGCATTATCACAGGACAAGGGGCCTTAATGACAATTTTCTTGTTTACACTCTAGAGGCCACAAATATGGCCCAATCTTCATGAAACTTAGTCAGAATGTTGGCCAGGTTATAAGGATGAACACTATCGAAAATGGGATTGATCTGTGCCATATCATGGGAAAAGGGACCTAAATGACAATTTTCTTGTTTACACTCTAGAGGCCACAAATATGGCCCAATCTTTATGAAACTTGATCAGAAGGTTGGTCAAGCCACAAGGATAATCCCTATTGAAAATGGGAAGGATCTATGCCATATCAAGGGAAAAGGGGCCTTAATGACATTTTTTTGTTTTCACTCTAGAAGCCACAAATATAATTCAATTTTCATGAAACATGGTCAGAATAATGGCTAGATCACAAGGATGAACCCTATTTAAAATTGGAAAGATCCATGTCATATCATGGGAAAAGGGGCCTAAATGACTATTTGCTTTTTAGGGGCCACATATATGGCCCAATCTTCATGAAACTTGGTCAGAATGTTGGCCAGGTCACATGAAACTTGTTTAGAAAAGGCAAGAAATTTATGCAGCGATCATAGAAATATAGTAATGTCTTTCTTTGAAATATTTAATGATCATTTAATGATCTTTCAAGAATCTAATTTTGCTAAGTCAGAAGTGAAAGAGACGAAGTTGAGCGATATAGGACCATCATGGTCCTCTTGTTTCAGCTTCATGGGGATGTCGGTATGCGACGTGTGTACCAACGATAAGTATTCTCTTGCTGATGGTTCTGGCTCCCAGCCCTGTATTGATGCTACACAATGTCCTTTTCAAACTGGCACAAACTGTCATACAGAGTCTCTGTGTTATAATACAGGTACTGTCTGTCTGTTTTTATACCCCCTAAACTATGATTGGGGTATATAGGAGTCAGTTTGTTGGTCCCTCCGTTTGTCGGTTAATCTGTCTGTAGCTTTCTTTTGTCTGCTCAATTTCTCAACAACAAATGGACGGATTTTATTGACATTTTATGAATGTGATCAGTATTGTGTAAGTGACATTTTGATAATGATCCATGGACTTTTGACAGAGTTATGGCCCTTTGATGGACAACGACTTTTCACTATTGACAAGCACTTGTAGAAGGTATAAGTCCATTTTGTGATAGTCTAGTTATTCCCTGTATCAATAAGATTGGGGGCGTATTGTTTTACCATTATATGTCTTTCTTTCTGTGTGTCTGTTGGTCTGCCTGCAAAGCTTAACAAAACAAAAAGACAAATAACATTGTCAATTACTTTAAAACTTCTCATGGTATGTGACACTCATATTTGGCATGAAGATACTAAAATATCATCAATACCAAAGTCAAGTTCATGACTAGGCCATCTGTCAAGGTCAGAGTTTCAAAACATTTGCTGTTCTTCGTGCATTTGTGTTTCAAATCTTGGGCTATCAGTTAGTCTGACTGTCTGTCTGCATGTTTAAATGAAGGAAATCAAGTATTAGCCCTTCTCATGCTGCACAGAATTTTTTTTCGTATAAACAGGTCTTATATACAAAGATCAGCCCAAACATAATGTGCAATCTGATCTAAGTCAACACCACCTATTTGTCCCCTTTCAAGAAAGAGTTGTTTATGATTTTTTTTTTTTTTTTTTAATAGAAAGATTGTCCCACACACTCCATTTATAGTGCTTTCAGTAATTTGTTTTTAGTGTAAGTCTAGTAAAAAGATTCAATTCAGTCTAAAAAGTGTTAACCCTTTCTAGATTTAAGACTACTCGAATTTGAAAGAGTTTAAGCAGACAATTATGAAAAATGGGTGAACTTTGAAAAGAAACCAATCTTGTATTCTACCAAAACGTCACTGGTTGTTCTGCTCAGAATATTCTAATAGACAATATTATTTTATGATCAAGGAGCATGATTTAAATTCATATTATAGTTTATTTTCTTCTGGCCATGATCTGTATTGATTTTGATACCATTTGATCAAAGGTCAAGACCACAGGCAATTTGATGATAGTCAAGGTGAAATTGGGTCTCAGAGGTGTTCAACAAATTTATGCAGAAAAAAATCACCATATCAAAACTAAAAGAAAGAATTTTCAGAAGCATTGCATCTCATGTTTGCAATCACTTCTCTTAGAAATTAGTCAAATTGGTCAAAGGTTCATTTAGTCAATAGTGTCTATGGTCTAGCAGGGGAAGTGTATTTTACAAACAGCTCTTAGTCTAGATTCAGAAACTTTCCCTTATAAGACAAGCGACAATTTTGGTCAGTCTGTAGAGTCTGTGTGACAAGGGTCATCACGTTTAAAACTCTAAATAATTGGTTACAGTTAAGAACATCATGAAATTGACAAGGTGAATGATTTTGAATGAAATTGAATGACTGTGATATGTGATTTTTGAATGAAATTAAGGGCAAATATATCTGCAAAGTCTTAACAGAATCTTCCCCCAGGTTGATGGCTCAGTGTGAAGCAGCTGTAACTGCCTATATCTTTATAGGCAGTTACAAATGTTTCATGCTGAGCCATGGATGTGCTCAAAGTTGTAAAGCTATCAACCAAAGATCTTTTAACACAATGGCAGAGTATTTTTAATGTACTGTGTGGATGTTCAGCCTGCTCAATGTCTGTCTATCACCAGAAATCAACACTAAAACCAGTCCTTGGGTCCAGGGCCTGTGGATTTTAGGGAGGACTGGTGAAAGCTTCCATGCTACAGGTCCATGAGGTTTGTTAGTAATAAATAATAACTTCCAAATTGTCAACTTTTATTTTAAGCTCCACTGGCAGAAAGCCACTGGGGCTATTGTCATGGTGTTGTGTCTTTTTCGTCCGGTTTTAAACTTTTTCTTTAAAAATCTTCTCCTCAGAAACTACTGGATGAATTTCAACCAAACTTTACAGGAATGATCCTTGGGTGAAAATGCTTTCATACGTAAAGGACATCAAATCTGAGCATGCAGATGTTTTTATGCCCCAATACAAAATGGCTAAATTAAAAACATCATTCTCAAATCATTTGTAAAATATTTTAAATAAATTACATATTTTTGATTTATAAAAAAAAGGTAATGTGTAATGTTTTTAAGCCTTTGAGGCATGATACTAATATTTGATTACACTAAGTGAGTTTTGTATCAATCTCTTTGGAATTTTCATTTAGAGTGATAATGATATGGTTTAATATCTCCATGAACACCCAGTCATTGAAACTTTTCAATTAAAAAAAAAAATCTTTCTGTTTGGTCTTATTTCACAATCAGGGTCTTCTTGCCACAAGTTACTCAAAATCATGTATGAAGGTTCAATTCCTTCCCCAGACTGAATAAAATGCTGGTGCACAAAGGGACAAATTGTCTGGAGGTCCCACGTGATTTTGATATGAAAACATAATTATACAAGAAATTTTTTTGATGCACGGCAACAAAGTAGCAGGCAATCTTTTGGTTTACATCAATTCGAAATATTTGTGGTGTTAACTTTAATATTGTTACCATAACAACAATAAGTTTTTTTCGTAAAAGTTTAATATTTTGAGTAATATGTCTATTGAAACATTGACATTCACGATAAAAGCCATTTACTTTAAATTGTAATTGTTAGAAGAAAGCGTCATCATAACAGAATATGTGTCCGAAAAATACAAATGAACCCTAAAACGACAATTTTTAAAGTTTATCCTTGATAATTGACATTGACCGTGATGGATGACCATTACTGTTTATTGATGAGATGAACTTCCATGACAAATATAAGCATTGTCGCTACATAAGTGATGAACTTTCAGAAAATGTTTAGTTTGTACATCAATTTTTCGCAGACAGATGGACGAAAAAACAGAGGGACACGGTAAAACAACATTCCCCTTATCTATCGATGCGGCCGCATTGACATGGAAACAAAATATCTAAGACTGACAGGTCGGATGTACAAGTATTTTAAAGCCTAATCCAGATAGCTCAGCGGTATTGCATAGGGAGTTGAAATTTATGTTTTCCAGTTGCTTTTTATTTCATATTTTATATTTCTTAAATGAAATAACTTGCCATGTTAGATGTGAAGAGACTGGACCAGCAATTTATCATTTACCCATATTCCTTTTATATAGGAAATATGAATCTCCAATTACATTTGGCCTATTAGGTTAGAAATTCTATAATGTAGGTTTATCCATAAATATCACAGATATTGACAAACAAACTGTGGGAAAAACGCACATACATAAACATTCCACGAGCGGACTAGATAGTTATGACTTTACAAGTTAACATAGGCCTTTTCGTAAGTTCAAACAATTTTATTTGATGAAAATTGAAGATTTATTAACGAACTTCATTTTGACAAAAATGTACATCAACAACAACAATAACAAAGAACAAATTCCTTTATTCTGAAATTAGTTCCAAGTTAAATGCATATCATTTGCCCAAATATTTACTGCAATGGTGAAAAATATTATGCAAATGCAGTATATAAACCATATTTGTTATAGGCGTTCAGGATGACAAAATGGTGCAAACTGCTTGCAAATTATGCCCCAATTTGCACATAAGTATACGCATGTAAGTATAGGTATTTTGCGCGGTGAGTCGTGAAATCTACTCTCAGGGTTTAAATTTACGTGCCATTTTGTCCAAATAGATAAAACAGTTTACAACATTTTACAAAAAAAAATATTTTTCAAAAGAAAGTTATAGCTTGTCTTAAATCGCAATGTTTACCCAAAAATGTACTTTCATAATTGAATTTAAGGGATCATGTTCAATTCCTATTATTTACTTTTCAATTAAACCCAATATACCCATGGTAATGGACTCAGCGCCTATGTCAGAGCTCACTTTTGTTTCTAAGGGAATGGATCATTTGGTAATCGATTCTAACGGGTAGACACGTCGTGTGACGGAAGCCAAATATGCTTGTAAAAACATTCGTTCTTTTAAAAATGGCAGCTGCACTTCCTTGTATATTATTTATTAATGACTAGTGATATTGGCAAATTGTTATTCAATACCGCATCCAAGTACCTGTGGTAGTTGTCAGAATCATCCACTGTTATGCATTCTGGGCTAGTTGGTTTGTGTCGCCATTTAAAAATAGACAGGTCCGTTTCCCTATTTACAAATTGCCATTTTAAAATCATTATGATTGAGACTCTGGTTATAACAGTCACATGATAAGCCAATCGGAACATCTTACAACCAATCTACGATCAACTTTGACTGGCAAACCTGTCTCAAATTATTGATACAGATAGGAGGGTAGCTTAGATGGGACAGGTTTACCAGTCTACGAACAACTGTCTGTTGCAGGTTACGGAAATAGCCGAGTGTCGTTGCGATTAATGGTCAGCTAAAAATAGATTCGACCGGTTCAAAGGGACTATAAATTTTATTGAATTATACAATATTTGCCAAATCTTTTTTAAAGGGAAAAATCGTGTTTTTAACGCTCAATAATTATACGCCTGTTGAAGACGGGACGTATTATGGGATCACCCGTGGCGTCCGGTGTCCGGTTGTCCAGGCATCCAGGCCTCTGGCGCATCCACTTCTTTGTCCGGAGCATAACTCTGTCACTTGAAGTCTGATGGACTTCAAACTTGGCAATTGTATTCTTCTCATCATTGCGGAGTGCAGTGCACAAGAACCATAACTCTACCTGGCCTATTTTTTGAGTTATTGCCCTTTGTTGTTTTTCAGACTTGAATCTTGTCCGGAGTATATCTCTAAAAGTATAATAGCTAGGATCATGAAGCTTCATGGGTGTATAGATCTCACCAAGGGGGAGTGCAGTGCACAAGAACCATAACTCTACCCGGCCTTTTTTTGAGTTATCGGCTTTGTTGTTTTTCATACTAGAATCTTGTCCGGAGTATATCTCTAAAAGCATAATCGCTAGGATCATGAAACTTCATGGGTGTATAGATCTCACCAAGGGGGAGTGCAGTGCACAAGAACCATAACTCTACCTGGCCTATTTTTGACTGATTGCCCTTTGTTGTCTTTCAGACTTGAATCTTGTATGGAGTATATCTCTTAAAGTATAATAGCTAGGATCATGAAACTTCATCGGTTTTTAGATCTCACCAAGGGGGAATGCAGTGCACAAGAACCATAACATTACCTGGCCTATTTTTTGAGTTATTGCCCTTTGTTGTTTTTCAGTCTTGAATCTTGTCCGGACTATATTTCTTAAAGTATAATAGCTAGGATCATGAAACTTCATGGGTGTATAGATCTCACCAAGGGGGAGTGCAGTGCACAAGAACCATAACTCTACCTGGCCTTTTTAGCTCACCTGAGCACGAAGTGCTCAAGGTGAGCTATTGGGATCGTAGAATGTCCGTCGTCCGTCGTCAGTCGTGCGTCGTGCGTCGTCCGTCGTGCGTCGTCCGTCGTCCGTCGTCCACAATTTCTTTAAACATCTTCTCCTCCTAAACCAGTGGGCCAATCTTGATGAAACTTGGCAGGGATGTTCCTTGGGTCAAGCTCTACCAAAGTTGTTCAAATAAATGAAATCCACCCTTAACTTTCCCTTTACCCTTAACAAAAAGGGTGAAAATATGAAAATCTTTAAAAATCTTCTTCTCTGAAACCAGAAGGTAGACAGCTTTCATATTTGGTATGTAGCATCATCTAGTGGACCTCTACCAAGTTTGTTCATATCAAGACCCTGGGGTCATATTTGGGCTTTGCCCGGGCCCAACCCTTTTTACATAGAATCAAAGAGCGAAAATCTTTAAAAATCTTCTTCTCTCCAACCAGATGGAAGACAGCTTAAATATTTGGTGTGTAGCATCATCTAGTGGGCCTCTACCAAGTTTGTTCGTAACAAGACCCTTGGGTCATATTTGGGCTTTGCACGGGTGCATCCCTTTATCTCTTATGAGCACTAAGGGTAAAAAAATGAAAATCTTCAAAAATCTTCTTCTCTGAAACCAGAAGGCAGACAGCTTTCATATTTGGTATGTAGCATCATCTAGTGGACCTCTACCAAGTTTGTTCATATCAAGGCCCTGGGGTCATATTTGGGCTTTGCCCGGGCCCAACCCTTTTTACATAGAATCAAAGAGCAAAAATCATTAAAAATCTTCTTCTCTCTAACCAGATGGAAGACAGCTTCAATATTTGGTGTGTAGCATCACCTAGTGGGCCTCTACCAAGTTTGTTCGTAACAAGACCCTTGGGTCATATTTGGGCTTTGCACGGGTGCATCCCTTTATCTCTTATGAGCACGAAGGGTAAAAAAATGAAAATCTTCAAAAATCTTCTTCTCTGAAACCAGAAGGCAGACAGCTTTCATATTTGCAATGTAGCATCATCTAGTGGACCTCTTCCAAGTTTGTTCATATCAAGACCCTGGGGTCAGTTTTGGGGTCCACCCGGGTGCATCCCTTTTTACATAGAATCAAAGAGCAAAAAGGCATATCTGTCTTGCTCTTCGCTGAAAACGTTCCATGGTATTGATCTTAGGCAATTATCTTCTTTTTGACATCTGCCTATCTATTTAATGTGATGTCCTAGGGGTCATAGAGACTCAGGTGAGCGATCTAGGACCATCTTGGTCCTCTTGTTTTGAGTTATCGCCTTTGTTGTTTTTCATACTAGAATCTTGTCCGGAATATATCTCTAAAAGCATAATAGCTAGGATTTATGAAACTTCATGGGTGTATAGATCTCACCAAGGGGGAGTGCAGTGCACAAGAACCATAACTCTACCTGGCCTATTTTTTGAGTTATTGCCCATTGTTGTTTTTCATACTAGAATCTTGTCAGGAGTATAGCTCTAAAAGGATAATAGCTAGGATCATGAAACTTCATGGGTGTATAGATCTCACCAAGGGGGAGTACTGCACAAGAACCATAACATTACCTGGCCTTTTTTTGAGTTATTGCCCTTTGTTGTTTTTCAGACTTGAATCTTGTCCGGAGTATATCTCTTAAAGTATAATAGCTAGGATCATGAAACTTCATGGGTGTAAAGATCTCACCAAGGGGGAGTGCAGTGTACAATAACCATAGTTCTACCTGACCTATTTTTTGAGTTATTGCCCATTGTTGTTTTTCTTACTAGAATCTTGTCCGGAGTATATCTCTAAAAGTATAATAGCTAGGATCATGAAACTTCATGGGTGCAAAAAATATTCATTCAAAATAACCTCAGTTCTATTCAAACCCCCAGTTAATACTAAGCAGTGTGACGGGCATATCTTGTGATAATTTGGCACCTTGTTTTTATCATTAATCTGTCTTAGATATGCAATCATTTAGTCAAGCACAGGTTTTACTGTTTTCAATGTTTAAATAAATAAGACGGAGAAGCTTTACAATGGTTCATCCCGAATTCCCCATAGTCATATGGATCCGCTCCGGTCTTGAATTACTTCCGAGGTCGTTTTACCCTAAAATAGTCCGGATAGAAAAAATGATGTGCTCCTTTTGCCACACTGTTTTAATGTTTGAGTCAGAGTTAAGTGCTTGAAATGAGGTTCAGCTAAGTGCCAGACCTCTGCTACATTCCATGCATGAGATGAAATGCATTTAGGTGCGAACTATTTTTTCTTGGAGCCTGACCTTTGGTGGAGGTACCCAAGTCTGCGTACACTTTCCTACCACGAGAATTTTTAGGGTAGTCGTGCGCAATGAAAAATTTTATCCTGCAAGGTACTGTTTTCTGGAGATGATATTCAAAAGCATATAAGGTTCTTTAAGCCGCTCTAAGTTATTAAGCCCAAATTTGCTTTTTAAAGGAGCTACAGACTGTCAAAATGTGCCAATTTACTATATATTTAACATGGCCAAAACAGACAGGAGTGTAACCGTATAAAAAACACATTCATACTGGTAGCCGGCTTAAGGCTACCAATGATCATAGAAGAGAACAAATAACATACCGGTAATGTGTTAAAAACGTACATGCTTCATAGTGATTGGTTAATTGTTTCATTTTAATTATACAACATGCATGGCAGTTTTTATTACGACATTTTGATATTTGTATAGTGTGATTAGCTTTTTAGTTTCATGCCTCCATGAATTAAAAAGACCTACCCTTGCATGGTATGGCTTTTTTTCATTGGAAATCTTTGAATGTCTCCTCCTAAACCACAATGCGGAATTTGATGAAACTTGGTCAAAATAGATTCTTGGATGTTCTTTCTTTAAATTCTAATTGCCTCATAAGAATGGGAGTGGCAGGGCCTGGTATTCTTACTATAAAATCTATGAATCGGTGGACTGTCAATCTAGAGTTCGTGGGTTCAATCCTCGACGGCGGCACTCATTCTTTCCGACTATTTGTCTCTCACCAATGGGTTGATAATCGTAGACCTATGTGAGATAGCGGCTGGAGGCTAGGAAAGAATTTGGTGGTTGTACTGGTCATAGAAATGCCAGGAATCCATTGTTAGTGCTCCAGCCGCCGCAATATAACTGAAATAATGTTCAAAGTGGCGTTAAACCCCATTCAATCAATCAATCAATCCTCCTAACAACTGGGCTAGTTTCAATGAAACTTTGCCGGACTATTCCCTTGGGGATTTTGTCCCAAATTGTCAAATTTTGATTAGCCTGGCAATTTTCCACTATGAAACAATGAGACTTCTAGCTCTCCTAAACCATTAAATCAATTTAAAGGTCATAGAATGATTTATTCAATTTACATGAAAATGTTTTTGTGTTGTACGATTTCAAAGTATTTTTCAACGATGTTGGGGGTTCAAATTGGTGGGGTTGATTGTTTTAGAATGTCTTGCTCGAAATTAGTGCCAATTTCAAGATGTTATAAACTGTATCATATTGAATTGGGTCCAAAGTGACCTACCTAGAGTCTTCACTAAAGACGCCTATAGATAGATATGATTATATACCTGAATATACTTTGGCAAATTTGCGTATTCATACATAACGGTAAGAATAATCGGTAGATACGTTGAAACAGAATAAAATCAGTAAAAGTTTGTACATGACAAGTACGATTTCTACTGACGCAGTTTTGACGTAGCGTCAACGTCGTTTCATGGCGTGACGGAAGGTAATATTCTTCTAACTGTTGTGTGTGTTTTTTTTTTTTTTTTGAAAACATTTGTCGTAGAAATTTGTTGAGATGGTTTTCCCGAATGACAAAAAGAAAATGCTTCCAGAAATATAAGTTTCAATCAGCTATGACAAGAAATGTATCACATATAGAAAGTCCACGAATAGAAGAAAGCCAAACCTCTTTTAACCGCTAAATCAATGGGCAATGTAGCATAATGGTAACAATTGATAACACACAGTGACGGATCTAGAGGGGTTCGGGGGTTCGAACAAACCCCCTCTGAAGCCCAACTATTTCATCTTAGTACAGCATTTTGGTTAAACATTCTCCTGCTGTTCTAGACAGTCCTTTTTTAATTTTTGACAGACAGTATAGACTAAGTTCATTGCCTGCCCAGTTATGCAGTCTGATCTTAGGATACATTGTCTTTCTTCTATTTGATATTTATATATAAGGAAAAAATCTTGAGGCAGATTTGTTGATACAGAAAGAAATAGGAAATTCTTTAAATACACAACTTCATTTCAGCAGGTTTAGGGTTAAAATTGTGCAATACTAGGAAATCAATCCCCCCCCCCCCCTTATTTAAGCTCAAACCCCCTTTACAGTAATTCTGTAATTCTCGATCCGCCGCAGACAATGAATTAAGAGGATCTTGGTCCATCCTTATTAAGGAAGTGGACCCGTTATAGTTCCGCAACATTTCGGAAGTAATAAACTTTAACAGTATTAACCGAGGTGTTCTTATGATTTTCATTAGGGAAACCTCGGTCAACATCGTGAAAGTTCATAGGTTCCGAAATATTGTAGAACTATAACGGTTCAAATACCTTAATACCGTATAAAAGATGGCATAGTTACTCAATCGATACAATCCTTTCACCTTTCGATGACCCAAAAATTTGAATATCAGTGAAATTGCAGCGCTGCAAGTCGAAAAGTTTGTTTAACAAAGTTGATAGGAATTATTTATGTTTATATAAAGCAATAATTTATTTGGCAGATCGTCACCGGGAGAAATAAATTAAAAAACAAAAAAAAAAAAAAAAAAAAAAAACACCAGTCAATGATGATACGGAGTAAATACTTTGAGTAGATGATAATTATAAAATTTTTAGATAGGCCTAAATCAATATGATAAAAAAGATATATTTAAAGTGCTATAGAGAAAAAAATGTTATTACCTTAAGAAATTGATCTGGTTAAGGTTGGGAGAGAATTTATCATGGCGAGGTTTGCCGTATCATGAAACTCAAAGACACAGAATTTAATCATAGGTCATTCAGATCATTTTGAATTGATATTTTGAATTTTAGTTTGATTGGTCTCATATTGATTTTTTAGCCGTGTCAATTTCTGTATCAAGGAATAACTCCCATTACGCAATTCACGCAAGTGCGTAAAAGAAATTTTCATCTGTTGAAAAATATCGTTGATGAAAAATCAACGATATTTTGCTTTGCACCGTCATTTTTTTATACCGACGTTGCTTGAAAAAATTTTGACGTCACAAAATTAAACGCGGAAAAAGATCAACATCTTTATTTATGCTCTTAATTAATGTTAGACATAAAAACTGATAAAGTATATAGGCCCATACAGGGTTTCTTTAAGTGAAAAAAGCCGGGCTTTAACGACACGTGAATTAACTTATTAATCCACGTTTTCTCCTGTTAATGCCCGGGTTTCGTCCGTTAACGCATGACTATAGTGACCCGAAATTGTACATTTTATGCAATGATAACAATTCAATTTTAATCTATAAATTTGGATATATTTTATTCTCAAAAAAAAGTTTTTTTACGAACGGCATTGAGCTGAAATTAAGAATTTACGACAAACAAATCCTTTATTCAAACGCAATTTTATGTAATTGATGAAAAGGTTGGTCCATACAGAAGACAAACGGAACCAAAAAGGTTCGCACACCAACCTAATGCTGTAACAGATCCCGGGGTGGTATTAGATGAAACAGTCATATGGAGTAAGAAAGACAACTCTCCAGTCCTTAAGTGTGGGCTATAAAAGAGTAAGCGTGAGTTATATCCCTTTTACGGTACATACATGCACAATATGTATTATTTTCACACATGGAAGATCTAAGATGATTCTAAATTGCTAACCTGCTTTTCAAATTCAATCCGAGAAATTAAACTTTTTGTAGATTCTTCAAAGTAAACGATGTGACAAATACTTAGATCCTGACCAAATTATTTGTAGGTGGCAAGTTCAATATTGACCCCTTTTTGAGCTTGAGCAAGAATGGCAAGGAAGTCCACGTAGAGTATATAGAATTTTACCCTTTTTCAGCTTCAATCCGAAAAAAAATTTGCAAATTTCGGAGAAGAGTGTTAACATTCCTTAAATGAGTCTTTTACTCGCACTGTAAGATTGTATTGAGCTCTTTGACGAATGATAGTATCTTTTAAGAACGGACATCCCACCATATCCGTGGAAATCCGTCTAGATAATTGGGTAAAATTGAATTAAATCGAGACATATATGATTTATTATTATTGTTATTTATTTATTTTCAATCAATCGGTAAAACAATTTCAGGCGCAAGAGCAATCGTTGTACATGGGATGTTCATTGAATTTATTAAGCATCTTGCTCCCCCTAACCGTCGCGTCTGACTGGTGGATTGTTGATCCCCCCCCCCCCTCCCCTTTACTGGACATTCATCACAACACACTCCTTTAATATATTTGTGACCTATCACGACATTCTTGGTAGTGCGCAAAGTGTCGATCCGAGTCAGACTGCGCTGAATGCGCAGACTCACAAGGGTCGGAATTTTTCGCAATTTGCATATTTTCTGAATCTAGAATGAATAATCTGCCTTCCAGTGATAGAATTTTTTAAATGCGACTTGATTTTTGGGTATCAGCACTGAGATCTGACTGCATCGACCATGGGTATACCTATGTGGCAAGTTGGGCGACTGGGATTTGAACAATTGACCTTTGATTTCCGGGTATCACAAGTTCTGAGCTCTGACTGCATTGCTCATGCACATTCCCAGATAGCAAGTTGGGCGACTGGGATTTAAACCAATAACCTTTGATTAATGGGTATCAGTACTGAGATCATACTGCATCAACCATGGATATTCCCATGTTGCAAGTTTGGCGACTTGAATTTAAACCTTTGATTTGTCTCGGATCAAACGTCCACCGAGTCATTTATAGTACGAGTCTAACTGTATGTCGGCAAGTATACAGGCAGTGCCGAATATATAAATATGTATGACTAAGTTGTCACAAATGACGTCAGAATCGATGTCCTATGTCAAAAATGAAATATAGAAACCCATGTATGCATCTCGAGAGTTTGGATCAAGTCTGAATAGTGTCCTAAAACTGTTCTTAAAGGTTTTAGGGAAGACAAGTTTACTCCCTAAAATTTGCTAACCAAATGCTAAGAAATTGCCTAGATTTCACACCACCCCCTACATTTCAGTGAAGGGGAAGCTTTATAATTGTCAAAAAATATATTTGAAAAAAAGACAATTCCTTAGCCCTGAAGGGAATGTGGAAATCCTAAGAACAAAATAATATGAAAAAGGCAAAGCCTCAAAACGATCGCCGTCTTCAATTGTTGTCTTTTAACAATGAATTCTGAAAGGCGTTCCACTCTTTTAAATAAATGAAGTGATTTTTTGATTATGTACTTTATTAATTTGCAGAAGGAATTTCATCCTCAGACTTAGCTTTACTTCTAATTCCAATATTTTGAATCAATACCAGTAACTCACTCATTTCTAAACTTCTCTTATGAGCATAAGGGATTTGGTTTGCAAAACAAGAGGTACGGAATGGGCCTAAATAATTCATCTGTATTTTATTAGTCCAGTTGGTGTAATCCAAGTACAATTTAGGGCACAAAGTTTTCAAGGAGATAGTGTTTAAGACTTACTGAAAAAGGCCCCTACCCTGTCACCCCAGATTTTTTTTTTGGTTTATCAAGTTTTTGCAAAAAAAATCTAAGAAGGATCATCCAAAGAATATACTGTAAAAAAATTCATTAAAATTGGCCCAAAGATTGAGGAGGAAATGTCTGTCAAATATTTTAAAGTGAAACAAGATGTGTTTATACAAAAACAAATGCCCCCATAACCACATTTTTTTTCAAAATGTCACCTTTGATCGATGAAATTGACCGTGAAACATGACCTTGACACCAGAGATGCACCAAACTGAGACAATTTGCACTGGGTCAGTTGACTAGAGACATTTTGTAAAAGTTTCATCCAAATCGGTCCATAAATGAGGGAGGAGTTGGGTTCAAAAGATTTTTTACATGAAGGCCTCTTTTTCCATGACGCGGCTAAAATTCACAAAACTGTGACTTCATGCGCAAGCTCAAGTGACTGGGAATATTTTGTGAAAGTTTCATCCAAATCAGTCAACAAATGAAGGAAGAATTGCATTCACAAAATTTCTTTACATGAAGGCCCCTTTTTCCATGACGCAGCTATAATAAACAAAACCATGACTTCATGCGCAAGGTCAAGTGACTGTAAACATTCAGTGAAAGTTTCATCCAAATTGGTCCATAAATGAGGGAGGACTTGTGTTCACAAGATTTCTTTACATGAAGGCCCCTTTTGTTCATGACACAGCTGAAATTCACAAAACCATGACTTCATGTGCATGGTCAGGTGACTATGAACATTTTGTGAAAGTTTCATCCAAATCAGTCCACAAATGAGGGAGGAATTGTGTCACAAGATTTTTTTACATGAAGGCCCCTTTTTCCATGACACAGTTGAAATTAACCAAACCCTGACTTCATGTGCATGGTCAGATGGCAAGGAACATTCTGTGAAAGTCCAAATCGATCCATAAATGAGGGAGGAGTTGCGCTCACGAGAAAATTGGATGTAAGGATGTATGGACGGATGGATAGACAGAGAAGATGATGCTAATATTCACGAAACAACCGCCTCCAGCAGCGTATAAAAAAATTTCACTCAAAAGCTCGGACATTTTGAACTTCAACAGTGTTAACCGAGGTTTCCTTATGATTTCATTAGGAAACCTTGGAAAACATTGTGAAAGTTCAAGAGTATCGAAATATTGTGGAACTAGTACGGGTGCACTACCATAAAGCATGTTTACTATCTATTAAACTGGGTAAAATGAATAAAAGTGGAATTACCTTTACCTTAAATGCAACCACCCGATACCTAGGCTCCGCCCTGCCAGATCAATAATTATGAATTATACTTACGAAAACACCATCTGGTACATTTAGAATGTCTGCATTTTCCTTTCGATGAACAGTAGCCTGGCTCACCGTTCCATTGGGTGCAAGGCTAAAACATAAAGATTTTAAGATGATCTACGAAATTTTTATCTGCAGTAAATGTGGAAGTGGATAATGCCGTTTCTGGAGAAAAGTGCCATTCGGAACACCACTCGGCCAATCTCACGATCAACCTCGGATGTACATAGACGGACTATTTTTAAAAATTACGGGCAACCCTTGGAAAAACTCGATGACGTCAGTTAAAATGGCGTTAGCCCTCGAAACTTTGAGTGAAAACATTCGACGTCGTCAACGCTACTCGATTAAGTCACCGACGTGAAACGATCGGATCCTTATAAAAAAATATCTTAAGATTCTCTAATAACGGCTGATTTTTTTGAATTTTTTTTTTTTTTTTTTTTTTTTTTGTTTATTTTATTTTTGAGAGTGATTCGTCATTCTCAAAAATTAAGATTATTCAGCCGTTATTTACTGTAAAAGCTATAAATCTACAGTGCTAGTTTTTCTTACACTGTTTCCGCCTATCATTATGCACGAATTTCTTACATACTCATCCGTCTTACACACATCCGAGGTCTGTTGTAGTTTACGAAAATGGGCGAGTGATGTTCCGAATGGATAAGTGCATAAATAATGGTACCCATTGAAACTTTGTGTAAGCACGATATCAACGGTGTATAATTTAAATGTACAACTGAGAATTGCCGCCGTCATGGCGCAGTTGGTAGCGCGTCAGACTGTCAATCTAGAGGTCCCGGGTTCGATCCCCGACGGTGGCACTTATTCTTTCCGAATTTTTGTCTCTCACCAATGGGTTGATAATCGTAGACCTATGTGAAATAGCAGCTGGAGGCTAGGAAAGGATGTGGTGGTTGTACTGGTGAGAGAAAGACCAGGAATACATTGTTAGGTGCTCCAGCATCCGCGGTATAACTGAAAAAATGTGGAAAGCGGCGTAAAACTCCATTCAATCAATTAAATCAATCAATTGAGAATTAATGTTACTATGACGTCATTTGAATGTCAATTTCTCGCGATTTTCACATATGACTCACACGTTCTTAAACGCTTACCGTCATCGTATACAAACGATTCAATTCAATAGAATACGTCAATTTAGTTTGCTTCATTTTGGTGAAATTCGCGGAACTAAAATGTCTTATATTTTAGCGCACTGCGTGGTTAAATGGGAGTAGGGTCATTTGT
Source organism: Fragum whitleyi (assembly GCA_948146395.1). Lineage (NCBI taxonomy): Eukaryota > Metazoa > Mollusca > Bivalvia > Cardiida > Cardiidae > Fragum > Fragum whitleyi. Next base: position 26,026,370 of record OX411560.1, on the reverse strand, counting down.
AGTAAACGCACCAAATCGTCTTTATAACGACGTCATGGTAACGTTATTTCTTAATTAAATATCCACAATATATGCCGTTGAGATCGGATTAACTCAAAGTTTACAAAAAAATCACTTATAAAAAAAGAAGAAAAAAAACGCAATTGTCCTCTTCCACCTTAATAATGTCACACAGAAATAAATACTACACACGGTTGAAAGTCCACCTTATCAGTCTCATAATTTTGCTAATTGTTGCATAAGATGTACGTTTCGTTGTCATTATAGGCATTCGTTAACGCATATTTTACAAAGATAGAACACAATACAATATGTCTAATTATCTTTAAGCGTATGTATACATGTACATCGAATTTTAAAATGTATGAAAGAGTTCATGTCCAAAATTAACATGCAGCATAAATAAAGACGTTGATAGAAATCAGGTGTTAAATTTTGTGACGTCATAACGAAAGTAGCCATGCAATTTATACTTTTCGAAATTTTTCCGGCACTTTCATAGGTTTAGAAGTTTTTATGAAATATATGAGTCTGTGCATGATATTTCCAACAATTTCAAATATGCTCAAAGCTAAGACTCTGACCAGAGTCTTCACCATGTATAGATAAGGTCTCAAAGAATTTGTAGACCTTCAGGTAGCTTTATATTTACAGTTTGTGGATGTCTATGCTACCCAAAGTTTGAACCCCATGCACATTTCAAACTGTTGGAAATGTCACACACAGGCTCATATACGAGGGTGAATAAAAAATTACGTAGACTAGCGTTCCAGAATTTTTTATTTCACAGACATCGAAGAGAAAACTACATAGTTATTAAGCTGCGGTATTTTTCTTTTTGTCGTGTAAATTTGGTTAGAGTCCAACTAGTTGGTCACCTCTAGCAACCATTCTAAAATATGTAGTCATTTGGTACCGGAGCACGGTAACGACGTCAATATGACGCTATGGTATTGATAATTTCGGTCGAAAGTCAGTACTTTTCAAAATTCTCAACTCAACAATTTTCTGCATCGCCTATCCATTGGATAAGTACTATTTTCATATCCATCTGATCCAAAATGATGAACTTAAATGTGTAATGTGTCTAAACGATACTGAACTGATGTTGTTCTGTGACAATTACAGATCAAACGTCGAGGAGACGTTTTCCAGTCTCCGAGTGGCATCCTTCAGAAACGCTCTCCATTATTAAACAAACCTTTTAAACCATTTAAGAAGAAGGTATCTGCTTACATTTGAAGACCTTTTAGCATATTTTATCATTTTAACCTCTCGATTAGGTTTTTCATAGGTCCAGTTGAACTTTATTATTGACCGGTTGTCTCGTGCTGCGCCGGTGCCGTCATTTCGAAGTTCAAAAATTGACGTGTGCCCTTAGCTTAATGACTGTGACTTCGTATATAGCAAATAGATTATGCTTAAATTTTAAATATCCTAACACATAACGTCAACACGTAAATAGGCGAAGTTTTGAAGTGTTTGGTCCAAATTGGGGGGATATTTACGGGTAGTAAGACTAGAAAGTAACGTTACAAAATGCGTTGCGCCGGTTGCACCTACCCAGGTATATCAAATGTTGGATTTCTTACGTCATAGTCATAGCAGACTCTTGTAAAATTGGCATTATGTCAACATTAAATGGTTTGAGACGTGTACAAAGTTTCATCAATTTCCGTCGGGAAATTCCAAAGTTATAGCAAAAGTCCACGTATTTTTTGATCCACCCTCGTATATTTCGAAATGTCTTGTTAAAAAACTCTAAAAAAGAATCAATTCACATTTTCGGGCGTAACATTTTCAAAGACCTTTTGCGTTAAACCATTTGTCGGCTTTCTGAAAATGTTAAACCCCTCAAAAACGTAAATTCCATGTAATTTCGCAATGAATTGAATAAAATAGAAGAATGGGTTCGGAATAACATTCAAGAGAAGTAATTCAAATTTGCTTTTTTCGTCCAAGATTGACGAACTTACATATATTTATTACCTCCCTTTTGTATAAATAGATTTTTTGGTTTTCGCATACTCTTTTGAAATTAGAAATGGTGGACGATGGCGTTTTTGGAGATAAGTGCATAATATTGATACCTTTGAAATAAGTTCGAATTAATTGAATTTGTGGAGCTTTTCGAAGGATTCTTGGGCGTTTTGAATGAGTTCGGAGCGTTATTAACGATATGTTTGAGTGCTTTGAAACGATCTTGTAATTATGTTAGTTCGCAATGAGTGCCAGATGTCACAAATTGTAGTTCAAAATATAGGCATTAAATATGTGACCCGTCACGCGAAAAGGGGCCACATGGGATGTGCTTAAAGTATTTATCTTATAACTATACAAATATCCGTATGATAACATCCCGTATGATATTTTTTATGATATCACATAGTTATTTTTAGAACATGATATAATGTGGTTATTTTTAGAAACTTGCATTTCAGATAGAAACACCGACGAAAACAAGACGAATATAGGTTATAAGATAAATATAATACATTCTTAGTGTATTGTATGAAAAAAATATCAAACTCGGTTGTGAGAATTGATAATTGTCTCGGCAGAGCCTCGACAATGATCAATTCTCCCAACCTCGTTAGATATTTTTTTTCATATAATACACTAAGTATGTATTATATATAAATCCATGGTGAGACTGCGCGATCTGCGCAGACTGACTAGGATCGAGATTTTTTCGCAAATTACAAATGTAATTAATCTAAAACGATCATTCTGCCTTCCTATGCAATAATCAATCTCCTGGTTGACCTATGCTGAATCCAATCTTTTTTACTGAGATGATATTAGATAAGAGGTGATTGATTTCCGAATTTATTAAACGAGTCATCTGTAAACAGATAAAAACGAGGCTGTGCAGAGTTTTTATCTGTTTTAGATGGCGAGTTTGATAAATGTGGTATTTAAAAGGCATAAATCCAGTATACTATTAATAATATGACCCGATATTTTGTGATAAAACAAGGAAATTCCAGATATTTCCGAATCAAGTTATTGTGCGAAACGTATAATGCCTTTTGCGAAATGACGTCAGCAAATCCATTATGACGTCATGTTCACAATGAAAATATAACGTTTCTTTCCGTTCTTAGCTCAACTGCATAGTTATTCCACTTGTGTTATCACAACCACGTAATATCAAAAATATTCAACGGGGGGTTATTTCACTCTCGCGACGTAGGTTATATTATAATCAAAGCACAGAAAGTACTGGTGGTGGACGATTCTGATGGCATTCAAGAATGATATATTGAATTCGTTTAGAAAATAGAAATCACATAAAGAAGAAATAATTAAGGAAAATGGTCTCGACGAAATTTCGACAATTTTCACTGTAAATTCAAGTTTTTTTCGCATGTCGAACTTGATCTAAAATATTACAAAGAAAAAGAAAAGAAATGGAAGACCACTTAACAGGAAATATAGTGTAATTTTGTTTGGGTTTTGTTGTTTTAATCTACATTTCGGTTCATATTACAAACGGAATTTGATATTTTTTGCTGAATATTTGATTTTTTCCGATTCTTATATGCTCCGAGTGACAGCGTTATGATTCTTTTATGTCGTAACATCATTTCTTTCTAAACGCGAAAAAAGCAGTCAGAAAGGTAGTTTATTTCAACATGCGGAAGCCATATTTTTAATAGATTAAATAGCAGTCTTTCTGCATTTTGCCCCCCATACCTCTAATTCAAAGACCGATGTTTCGTCTTAAACCAAAACGCTGTAATTACAATGTTTTGGTCTCTTTCGGTATTATACAGATTTTTGTAAAAAAATGATTATGCGATATCATTGAGTAAAAAAAACAATGAATACATAAAAATAAAAGAAAAAAATAAGATTTATGTGAGTAGGTATTTTGTACAGCTAATGGATTGTCCAAATATAGACGCAGCTTAAATTCTGTTGCTCCTACCAATTAGGGGATAATCGTAAAACTAACAGGGTAAAAGGCGAAGGGTAAGGGTGCAGGCTAATAAACGATCTGGTGCGCTAAATACTACAATCCATGTTTAGGTGATCCAGTCCACATGCGATTGATTCACAATCCAAATTCTGTCTTGTACGTTATTTTATTTTAACATGTATAGCAAAACCCGGATTATGATAAAGCGCGTGTGCTTCAGCCATCGTGATTTTACAGAGAAATTGTTTATAGCGGCCTATTCAAAAAAATTCAAAAGAAAGTTTGTACATTTAAAACACGTGTCGAATAATTCATGAAACCTTTCTCGGGACTAACTTTCGCATGTTGAAAGTTATATTAAACCCGATTGTATAAACCACAGATGTCACTACACTAGTTACCGTTGCAAACTTCGTGTACGACATAAACAATATCAGGAAGTCACGACCTAGAAAGTTGCGCTAGCGAGGGCATAGAACGAAAACATAGTAAGTGTCTATACAGTGTATAGACACAAACTTTGTTTCTGCTCTAAACTCTCGATAAGTTTACGCATATCATCCGTTCGCGCGATTAAAAATTTATACCTCATTTTATATTTTAAAGGGGAATTTTGCATTTACTTCACATGTTAAAGAATTCTAGTATCACCCGATAAACGAAATAAACGGCGATTTTGAGAAGAGAAGTCTTAAGAAATAATAAATTGAATCTAAAAGGACACTTCTTAATTTCGAAGCTATTAAGAACCTACAGGGTTTTCCTTACGTAGTAACACTGGTGAACGAACGTAACACTAGTGAGGGAAACGTTCGTTCACCAAAAATATTTATTCTACGAATCGTTCAGATGGTCCATTTTCTCGTGGAAAGTCACATAACAAAGAGAACAAAATTGTACGTACAGCCTTATGAACGGAACCGCGTGGACATTTCACAAATTTCAAACCATTTTTCCACCCATTTTTCAATTTGGTTTTCAAGTCATTTTTCCAACCACTTTTCCATCCGATTTTCAGTTTGTTTTTCAGATCATCTTTCCAGCCAAGTTTCTCTCTAGTTTTTCGAGCAATTTCTAGGCTATTTTCTTCACTGCTTGATGCTGCCAGGACACAAAGTGTCGCGAGAGCAAATAACAGCACAATAGACTGAAAAATAAAAACGCAAATTATATTGAAAATATACTATCAGTTATCCAAGAAAATTGTACCTAAAGGACACTTTAATTAACAAAAGACTTAAATTCATATTCTTAAATATTTTGAAATTCATAAAACAGAAAAGATTATAAGGAATTTCATCCTTTGTTCCTGTTTTTATAATCACTTTCCTAGAAATCGGTCTTTATGCATTAAAAAGAGACAACGTTAAGGAGAAAAGAGAAATTGATTATTTCAAGCAATCTCTCTCTCTCTCTCTCTCTCTCTCTCTCTCTCTCTCTCTCTCTCTCTCTCTCTCTCTCTCTCTCTCTCTCTCTCTCTCTCTCTCTCTCTCTCTCTCTCTCTCTCTCTCTCTCTCTCTCTCTCTCTCTTTCACGATTATTCCTTATATCAATTTCAACGCACATGAATTTGATTCAGCCTAAATGTTTAAAACAGCCAAAATTGCACAGTGTGATTATTTAGGAAGGATTTCAAACAGTGCCATATGTGCGCTATAGATATCGAACAGATTGGGCAATCAAATTGTGACCCGTCACGCGAAAAGGGACCATCTCGGAACTTATTTAAATGAATATTTGAAAAAGAGATTGGGTTCAGCATTGGTCAACCAGAGGTCGCATTTCAAAAATTCTTACTGGAAGGTAGATTGATCATTCTAGATACAGAAAATAAGCACATTGCGAAACGTTTCGACTCTAGTCAGTCTGCGCAGTACGCGCAGTCTGACTGGGGTCGACACTTGACGCGCTACCCAGATGCTCCCTTCTCGCGTGACGGGTCAAAATTATGTATCAAGGTGATCCGATACCATTGGGCATTTGTTCCAATCTTTTTGTAAATGTATAAATTGTATATTTCTTAAAGTAAACCTTTACGATAATTTGACAAAAAGATAGCATAGCTTTCCGTGCATTTTCGGAGAAATTTTGATTTAAAAAAATTAAATCCATAAGACAATAAATGTTTTTACCAACCCCCTAACCTAGATCCAACTGATGGTTATAATATTGGCATTCGAGTGTTGGTGCAAGTCGAACTCGTTCTCTAAAACAGGTTGTTAGGTGATTTGGTTTTCCGGTATAATTTTCGCTAGCATTTCAATGGATGGGAAGCAATGCATTTGTAAGGTATTTTGAGTTTTTGACAATCACGATTGCTTGCGTTCACTTTATGCCAGTCAAAGCCTGACAGCGTATTAATCTAGAGTCGGTAGAACGCTTGATCCCAAATCACAGGTTCGAGTTTCGACCTGTAAATTAAACTATTTGAGCCTGTGCGTGAAATTTCCAACAATTTCAAATGTGCGTTAAGCAAAGACTCTGGACAGCCTGTGTAATCGCACAGTCTGTCCAGAGTCTTCGCTTTGCGCTCTTTTGATAGAGAAGGTCTCGGATTATCTTTTGACAGACATACAGACAATTTTCTAATTGCACTGTGTGGCTGTGAAGGCTACTCAATATTTTCATCTTACACAAATGTCAAATTGTTGGAAATGTTGCACAGGCTCATTTGTTGTTCAGACAAAACGTAAATCCGACGTACGCGTGTCATAGCTTTAAATAAAAAGCTTTAGATAAATCACATGAAAGAATCGTGCGATTCTCAACAATAGTTTTTCTTGTATCCTTGCAATATTCCACTCGACAAATAACCGTTTTCCGTGGTCTTCAACTCGAAATCAAAGATCAAACCTCTGAGAGCGTTACAGTGCATAACCTGCTAAGATTTGAGCTGGAACAACAGCTGTCTCGATGAAATAGCATCTTCACGAGTCAAGGGGTATCGAATCGATAGCTTCTTCTCGAATACGTAAGATAAGTAAATCGTTCGTAACCCATGGCTCGACAAGATGATGAAATAGAGGATATTGAGTGAGTAGTTATTGAAAACCGAATTTATTAAACGAGTCATCTATAAACAGATAAAAACGAGGCTGCGCCGAGTTATTATCTGTTTATAGATGATGAGTTTAATAAATTCGGTATTCGGTATTTGATTGGCACAAATTTGATATTCTATTTATGAAACGACCCGGATTTTTGCGAAAAACGCCAAATTCTTCAAATTCAACATTTCAATTTTCTGCGAAACTTATAACGCCGTTTAAAATAGACGTCACGATATATACTTTATGGCGTCATTTTCGCGGTTACAAAGTAGCGTTGCTATTCGCTCTGAGCTCATTTGCATAGTTATTCCACTGGTGTAATAATACCCGTGTAATATCTAAAATATTCAACGGTGTTATTTCACTTCCCGCGACGTAGGTCGTATTATAATTCATGTTAATCTCAGAATACAGAAACAGTCGGATTTGTCATTGTTTTAAAAATTATTTCAGAATGCTTCGTCGTTCCTTTTGTTTTTTTAATTTTTTTTTAATATTTTGTTGTGTTTTCCTACCTTGACTTACAAGTGAAACATAAAATGTCATATTTTATTTCAAGTGAGAGAAATTAAGGTTACCATAAGATAATTCATCCTTGTTATGCCGGTCTTCTCTCTAATATGATTTGAAATGAGTTAAAATGTTAACGTTTTCGTGGCAAATTTAAACAATGAATACCATACTTTTCAAAAGTCGAACGGCTGTTACCTTTAAAAAATCCTAAAATAGATAAAATGGCTTCTGATTGGATGACCCGATACAAAAATGGGCGTATATGACAATCCCTCGTTTGCGCAGACGCAAAGTACGAAAAGTTTAACAAAATATATTTCAAAATATATGACCCGTCAATCAAAATGGGACCATCTGGATACTCCGTAAAATGAATATTAAGAAAAGGGTGAAGACTGACTAGAATCGACTTCATTAGGTAGTTGACCCGTAACAGCTTCGCAACGTTTCAGAAGTAATGAACTTTAGCAGTGTCAGTCGGGGTTTCCTAATTATTTCATTACGAAACCTAGGTTAATATTGTGAAAGATCATGAGATCCGAAATATTGCGGAACTATTATTGGTCAACTACCTTATACATTTAGCTGATTTTCTAAATATAGGATGACTGTTTTATTTCCATATGAAAAAAAAAATGGAAAGGACCTCTGACTGGCCTGTTTGTGGGGCTATTATCAAAAACGGGATAAAGGGTTGCTTTTGTAAAAACAGCATTATTATAAAGGAGATATTTAGTGATTTTGTTAAATCTGTCTCGAAACGACCGTTTTGAAAACCATATAATACAGTTCTATCAATAAATTTGTGTTAATTCACTGACCAATCAGACGCTTCCAAATCCACGCTGTCAGGGAAATCGCGGGATAAAAATCATCGGTTGAAGTTAAGCTTTGTAGTGTTTTGAACCAGTTTAGAGTTGTCGTTGTTGTTGTTGTTGTTGTTGTTGTTTTAGGTTTGTTCGGTTTTGGATCGCTTTTGAATGGTTTGAGTTTAAGTGTTTTGAATACTTGACTGAAGCGCTTAGCAAATGATTAAGACTTTTCATTAGGAGGGGGAGGGTGTTTTTTTATTTTTTTGGTATTTCATGGAAGTATCAAACTAAAAACCTTATCACACCTCGCGGATTCATAGATAAAGATAAATGTGATTTCGTTTTTTGTTTCATAATTCCATGAAATCAAAAAATACTCAAATCATGTTTTATAATTTTACATTACGAAGAAAAAAAAATAAATTATCAAAAAAAAGGATATATATATTTACGAGACCAACTGTCGCGGAAGCCTAAGAAAATGCTGGGTAGGCTCAAAATCGTTTTTGTCATGGAGTAATGAAACCAATATTCAGCCAATCAAAATGCACGAATCTTGATGGACCTAGCTAGGGTTAAATTATATAGGAACATTTCTTTACTGTAACGAATAGCGTATGCTACAGTTAAACCGGCTGTCACACTAAGAAAGCCTAAAATAGACGAGACGAATTCTGATCAGATGCCCCGACTTGCCTTCAGCACGTGACAATATCTTGTCTGTGTAGGCGGAAAGGACGAAAATGTCAATTGAAATGTGACCCGTTACGCGAAAAGGGACAATCTGGGTAGTGTGTAAAGTTTCGACCCTAGCCAGACTGCGCGGATTGCTCATACATGTATTTGCCGGGGGTATATCAAGGGGTCAGCGCAAGACACTGCTAAGTGTGTATACAATGTACATGTATACATTTATGGTTATATACACTTAGTACAGTCTTGCGCTGACCCCCAACATAAATACTGATATGAAATTTTTGGCCTTATATTTTTCACTTAAGATGAATAATAAGATGAGGGCTGGTCGGTTCACAGGGGTAAGGTCTTAAATTAAGGTCATATTTTTTAATATTCGATTAAGAAGCATCATCACTATTTTCTTTCCTTAGATTTGCCGCAGATCTTGTACTCATAATTCAGATTTGGTTTGTGGGAAAGGGGATGGGGGTCAAACGAAATCCCCTCCAAAAAACAAATATTTCATTTTCATGCAGAGTTTTAATTAAATCTTTTGTTGTTCACGACATATTCCTGTTGTGAACAAAATTTTGGCAGGCAGTATAGACTAAGATCAGCCTACACAGTTGTGCGTCTGATCTAAGTATATACATTGCCTGCCTTCTTCTTATTTATTGTGGAAAATCTTGAGGCAGATGTGTCTCAAATGATAACATTTGTTTAAACAAAATTTGAATATAGTACACAGCAGTGTTATGGGTAAAATTCGGTAATGATAGGAAAACGAATACCTTTTTTTATGATTGACCCCCCCCCCCTTTTACAGAAATCCAGCCCTGCGTTCGGGATAACCAAAGGGTACAAACTGCCCTGCGTTCAGGATGACAAAACGGTGCAAACAGTTAGCCAATTATACCCCGCTTTGCACGTGAACTTGCATGCAAAGCGGGGTAAAATTGGCTCACTGTTTGCGCCGTTTTGACATCCTGAACGCAGGGCTGTTTGTCAATTTAACCCCGCTTTTCTGGATCCACCTCAGCTACAGCTAATAACATGGAGAAATTGACGCTAAACTCCATTAAGACCATTTTAAATCGCTCATATAGCACTCAGTTCATTCATTAAAAAACACTAATTCTGACCATTCAAAAACGCTCCAAAATCACTGATAATGATAAGATCAACCTCCACATTCAAAATAGATTTAGCTAGAACAAATCGCAATTTCACTGGCATAATTTCAATTGTCAGCGTCTGATTGGTTCCTGAAGAAATTATAGAACTTGTATGCATATTTTATTGAAGGAGGGGGGGGGGGGGGTTAAATAAATGTCGCTATTTTTTTTTTTTTTTTTTTTTTTTTTCATTGTTTGAGTCAACCACCGTTGATTTCTTTTGGGTTTTTTTATTATGTCCGTCGCCATAAAAATTGCAGATAAATGACGTTTTGATTTCTAAGGGGATTGACGAGGTAGAAATCAAGAGGGAAGGGGGTGCAACGATCATTTACAGTTTCAATCATCGTGAAATTGACAAGGTGAACGAATTTGGAATGATTCCTGAATAAAATAGAATAAGTTTGATGAGATATATTTGAGTGAAATAAAAGGAATGTAATCCAAAATAAAATTAGCGATATTGGATTACTCCCCTTTTACTTAATACTATAATTATTTTCTTTGTAGTATAATAACCCCCCCCCCCTCCTTCCTCTTTAATTGCTTTTTAATGGTTTCTTGCAACTGTTGCAATTGATTTGAATTCAAATGAAGCAACATATTTTCTACATGCTATAACAAATTTCAGACAAGTTTTAGAGGACAAAACTTTAGACCTGAAATGTTATATTTCAATGAAGATATGAAGAGATTTGTTTTAGTTCATGCAGGTATAAAATAAAAACCTAATCATTCACACTGTAAGAATCAGCGGAGCGGATTCATACATGGATGTCATTAGATTTTTAGTTTCTTTACTCCACGAGTTCAACAAATATACTTCATAGAATAAGATTTAATATTTGATTTTATTTTCTATGCATAGCATCAAAATAGAGCACAAATAAAGCCGTTGATCCTATTCCTGCGTCAGATTTTGTGGCGTTATAAGTTTACCAAAGAACGCCGATATAAACAAAAGTGGGTGTGCAATGCATAACGCAATTTTCCGGTACTGTAGTGGTTTTCAGGCTACCTTTAGAGCGTTTCTATTAATCATTTTTCAATCTGTGTTTGAATCAATACTTTAGTCTTTATTTTTATGCAAGAATAGTGTCGATTTACGTTTTGCAGAGTTTTATATCTGCAGAGACCCGCAAAATGGTTTACCGCCCGAGCTTCGCTTTGCTCTTGGGCGTTAAACCATTTTGCAGGTGTTTGCAAATGTTAACGCCCTAAAAAACGTGAATTAACCCTGTATTCAAAACTCGCTCCACAACTCACTTATTATCTTTGCCAGATCATTCCAAAACCGTTCAACTTGTCACTTTCACGATGTTTCTAACTGTAATTTTACTTGTTTGAAAAAAGATTACATATAGATAAGATCCTCGCAATATTCGATGAAATAAGAATAGTTTTATCTTAAGTCGGCAAGAAGTCCCAACAAATAAAAGACATAAGCTAAGAAAAGGTTTTGAACCTACAAAAACATACAAATTCATACAAATAATAACACTTTGTAAAGTGGTAAACCTTATACAACATTAATGTTAGCAATTCAAAATTAGATTTCATTTGTTTAAGCAAGATCTAATAAGAGATAAGAACAATATTTACCATGCCCATTCTCATTCCTGAGTTGTACTGAACAGTGCTACCACAAAAAATAATATACCTGTCTTGTGGTGCGCTGCGGAAAGTCGAGTTTTAGCTCACCTGACACAAAGTGCTCATTGTGAGCTATTGTAATATAGCTTTGTCCGAAATCCGGCGTTCGTCGACATCTTGCACACACTCACGATGTCACATTTATGGCCCAAATGTCCTGAAACTTAATCATAATGTTTGTTTCTTCTTTGGACAAGTTTGAAATTGGCCAGAGGGGTCAAAAATATGGCTACAAGGTCAAATAATTCAGAATAGCCTTGTGTGAACTCTACAGGCCTTGTTTTTGGCCCAAATGTCCTGAAACTTGGTCAGAATGTTTGTGCACATGATATCTTGGACGAGTTTGAAATTGGGTCAAGTTTGGTTCAGTAACTAGGCCATAGGATCAGCCCTTAGAAAAACCTTGAAGGCACTCTAAAAGCTACATTTTTGTCAGAATGTCTTGAAACTTGGTTAGAATGCTTATCGATATTACATTCCAGACAATTTTGAAATCTAGTTACGTACGGTCAAGAACTAGGTCACTGGATCAAATTTTAGAAACTTTTTAGAGCACATTAGAGGCCAAAAATTGGCCAAAATGTCTTGAAACCTAATCAGAATGTTTACCAGCATGATACTAAGGTCTTATTTCAAATTTGGTCACGTGTAGTCAAAATTAGGTCCCCACATTGAATTTTGAAAAAAGGAAGACTTTTTTCTACCTCAGAGGCAACTTCTTCGGCTCAAATGTCTTGAAACTATGTCAGGTTTTGTGTTAGGTTAATCTGGTACAAACTTCAAGACTGGGCCAAATTGGGTGTAAAATTAGGCCCTGGGGCCAAATCTTTGTAAAGCACATAGTACTTTCTGCATTTTGCATCTTTATAAACAATACCTCAGGTGGGCGCTTAATGGCCTATGCATGTTTCTATTTGTAATTTTGTGACATATTTTTGATTGAAAAAAAATGTTTACATAATAATCATCAGGTATTTAGAGTATGGCGTGTAATCGGTTGCAAAATTATATGAAAAAAATAATTATTCTATAGTAACAATGTTTATTCCAAAAATAAATAAATTATGGTAAAAAAATATGTATTCAATATAATTCAAATTATTTGTTCTATAGTTATTTATATTTATTCAATGATGATAAATATTCATTCTATAATTTTCATTATTTTTTTAAAAAAAATAAATGATTTATTCAATAATCAAAAATATTTATTCTATATTTGTAAACATTTGTTGTATAATGAAAAGATATTTATTGTATAATTTAAAATATTTATTGTATAATTTAAAACATTTATTGTATAATTTAAAATATTTATTGTATAATCAAAAAAAATTGTTCAAAGATTGAACATAAATAATTATTTCTATAATTTAAAATAATTTGTTCAATACCTCACACAAAATATTTATTCAATAATTAGCATTCTGGGAAGGAACAGGCTAGCCATAGACTGGGATCATGATCGACTTTCATTATACCCAATCTACATTACTTCCCGGCAGATTTTAAGAGTGACCTCACTGGAATTTACTTCCGGAGGTCGTTGTATGGAAAAAGTAGATCTTTAAGAAAAAATAGTGTGGCTTGAAAATGGCATTTTGAAGTGGAGAACAGTGGTCCACGTGCACATATATATTTACATATATATATATATTTTATTTTTTGCTAGTTTTGCACCTCTTCTTTAATATAATGCTTGGTTCGAATTTTTTTTGCACGATTTCCTTTCCGGAAGGACGGATGAGCCCGAACTAAGTCCTCTTCATTGGTGAATTTTTTTAAAAAAAAAAAAATACGGAAATTCCTTGTCAATATTTCTTCTTGCATTTTTTTTAACTTTTAATGAAGTTAAAATTATCATTAAGTCCGTTTTCGCGCTTTGGGTAGAAAGGATAAGTTTAATTGGTCAAGTGGGTGTAATTAATTATGTAAACAATGCGATAGAATGGACTAGAAAAACCCTTACCCAATTTAACACCTGCGATTTTGTAATATGTTATGGTAATCGTTCGTTCGTTTGTTTGTTTGTTTCTTTCTTTATTTTCTTATTTGATTGATTGATTGTTTGTTTTAAAAATAGAAAACTATGTTATTTGAACTTAAGAAACGTTGTTGATGTTTATTAGAATTGATACTTCATGTATGTGTGTGCACCTAACTCTCGACGCCGCGCCAATTTGTAAAATTTGTAAACATCTCGGTGAACTGGAGAATCCACGAAAGAAATTGCACAAGGGGAATTATTCGAATACGTGTATGAAAATGGAATACAGGGGTTATTTCCCTTATTCAAATTAAAATTTCCCTCATCATGCGACGTAAGTCATATTATAAACAGAAATAATTATACCTTTTGAGCAAGCCTTCAACTTTTGTTTGAATGTATTATTTAGTTTTCAGTCGCCATCAAGGCACAGTTGGTAACGCATCAGACTAACAGCTTTCAACCGCAGGGTGTCATGGGTTTGATCCTCTGCTATGGCACATGTTTTTAATTCTGTCAAACATTTAAATGTAAAATAGACCCTTAATATTAAACAAACAGCATCATTTCTGTATCTGCTATTTAACTTATTAAAAAATAATAAAAAAAAAATCAGTATATATGAATGTATGTATATGTATAGATATATATTTGTATATGGGTACATATATATGTACATCTATGTTGAATTACATTTGTATTTGGTACTTTTAAAAGTATTAATAACTTGAACCAGTGCAAATCATTCCCCTCTGTCCAACTGTATGAAAACAAAGGGTATAACTAGAAAAAATAATGAATCTTTGTCTTCATGGAAAGAAAACATTTTGGACAATGAATGAACTGCTACTACAAGCAATTTCTTCAGATTCATCAATTGTTCTGTAAGCTTTTCACTTCAGGGAAATCATAAAGATGGATTGTTTTGTTTTGTTTTTATAAAATGGGTTAACAATAAATTTTCATTTGTGTTTAAAATTATGTAAATATTTGTATAATCTCTGTAAATGTGATATTTTGAGGCCCATATGGAAGATTGGGAAACCAAATATGCAGCCTCTTTAAATAAAGTCGTTATTATTATTATTATTATTATCATTATTATTATTATTATCATCATTATTATTATTATTATTATTATTATTATTATGATGACCTTTCCGCCTTTTGTCTCCCGCCAATTGCTGGATAATATTACAGATAAATAGGATAGAAGCGTCTTCGCAAGCCAAGGGTTCTAGCTCCACTGTGTTCTTTACGAACGTAGAGGAGCTAGAACCCTTGGCTTGCGAACATGGAATATTGTTTCGAAAACGATTTCGAAGCGTTTTTACCGATTTCGGAGCATATTGAATAGTGTGAGTGATTTATATGGTTTGATCGAAACTAGTGTTAGTTCCACAATGTAACTTACTATATTACCGTCGATACGGTAACAACATCGTGAAATTGACATGATGATTGATTTTGGAATTATTTTGGAATGAAATTGAATGAGTGTGTGGAGCGTGTTTTGAGTGAAATTTAAGGGAGGTAATCCAATATCGCTAATTTTGTTCAAAATGAACAAAACTAGAGGCATTCATTTCCTCCCTTTGATAAAATATACGAACCCCACTGTTTTTGTGTCTTCATGGACCAACCAGATACTTGTAAATCCACACAAGATGATAAAAAGGCAAAATATTGTGATAGATTTGAATTAAATGTTGATCGTCTTGAACGATTTCTAAATGTTTTCAAATGATTTTGGAGCGTTTTAGATCGATTTGAGAGAGTTTTTAATGAATGGATGGAGCACTGAGAGATCGCTTAAGAATGGTTATGATCGGAGTGATTGTCGATTTCACGATGTTGTTAACTGTATATCAGTTAAATGGACAGCCAGGCAACTGATATGATAGTGAGTTTGCTACTTTCTTTCATTTGCAAAATTAACGTTCGGTCGATTGAATTGAAAAAGTAATTAACAAAGCTGTCAGAACAAAATTAATGCGAAGACAGAAATTTGAGTACAACTTATAACATATCTATCTTTTATGTTATGATTTCTCCTTAATCATTTCTGCTTTTTCACGTTTCTTTTTAGATCTTTTAAAGGAAGATACAAAATTATGCTTAAGGTAGTGGACCCGTAATAGTTTCGCACCATTTCGGACCACTTATTTTTTCACAATGTTAACCGAGTTTTCCTAATAAAATCACTAGGAAAACTCGGTTCACATTGTTAAAGTTCATTATTTCTGATATGTTGCGAAACTATTACGGTTCCACTACCCTAAGAGAAAATTTACCGAGCCACAAAATAAACCTCGCATTATAAAACTTTTATTTATAGACGTAACGTCAAAAGTTGGAGAAAATTTGGTTGTAAGTCGAATCGCGTGTTCAAAATAAACAAAATAAAATCCTTTGCATTTTTTTTTTCAAAATAGTATAAATTATACATCATAGGAACGGGGAGAGAAATACCTCTTAATTTAAACTCTTTCAAAAATATTTTATTAATGTTCTGATATGTTCATCATTTTGAAAAATTTCTAAACGTTTTTAACAATTTAAGGGGGGGGGGGTTAGTAATTAGGGTGTGTGATTGGAAAGAATGAATGGAGCGCTGAGAATGGTTTTGATTGAGATGAATGTCAATTACATGATGTTATTTACTGTATCAGAGAGACGGTTACGTTATAGAAGCTACGTTAAGAATAATATGTTAGTGTCTTAAAATATCAATTTTATCTGGTCGAGGTTGGTAGAATTTATTATGACGAGGCTTTGCCGAGTCATGATAATTTCTAACTGCTGAGACAAGATAGCATTGATATTTTAAGACACTAACAAGTTATTCTATTTATTATGCAATCGTTTTAAGCGGTTAATTATGATAAAACTTAAAAATCAAAGAAATTCAGGTGAAAGTGTATGCAAATTGTTTCTAAAAATAGACTGCCTGATATCGTGTTATGTTATCAGACAGGCGATATCAGGTCAATACAGGCTTCATTGCATGATAAATTAAACCCTCTCGCAGTACCTAACTGTCGGTACTTAGAGACTCTTCACGGGTACATTTACAAATAAAGCTCGTTTCGTCTCACTGGAAAGGGTAGATTTTCACCACATCTATTGAAATGTGATATAGCGTTAACTCCTGTCTATTACATATTCATAGTTTATTCCCCGCAATAAAGAATTTTAATTTTCTTCTTCTATTGAAATGCGATAGGAATATGAACCCTGTGATCCTGTGTGAAATGCAACAAAATTGTCGACGTTTTACATAATATAGTGCGTAATAAATTAACTCGGGCAACTCTTCCCGACAACCGTGAAAAAAATAAGATATCAACCGAATGTTTGTAAAAAATGCCGGAATTCTCCAAGTGAGTTTTGAGTGAAGTTAAAAGGGTGTACATATGTAATGCAATACCGCTAATTTTGTGCAGGATGAAAAAAATGGCTATATATATTACCTCCCTTTATCAAATATGTCTGTAAGTTCATTAAATCGCTCCATATTTCTCCAAAAACCAATCAGACGCTTTCAATTCAATTATATCAGTGAAATCGTGATTTTATTTCTATTTTTATTCATTCTATTTATAACTGTTGATTCTATCTCTTTCGGTCATTTTGGAGCGTTTTGCATGGTTCGAGTGTTTTGAATGAATGCAAAGAGCGCTGAATGAGCGATTTAGAATGGTTTTAATTGAGATGAATGTCAATCTAACGATGTAACTCACTGTAACAGTCTCTTACAGCTTTTTCATTAACATGATCGTGTAAGAATTACATCTTATTTCTGAAACTATGAAGAGTTCATGAACTTTTGTTCTGAACCTATTTTTCTACGTGTGATTCACAATAACGCTTTAACCTTCAAAGTTATACAGTTAATTACATCGTGAAATTGACATTTAACTCAATCAAAACCATTCTAAATCAATCACTCAGCGCTCCATTCATTCATTCCATACACTCACTCAAGCCATTCAAAAACGCTCCAAACTCACTGAAAAAACATATAACAACAATTTCGTTCAAAATAAAAATAACTGGGGAAAAATCGGGATTTCACTTATTTAATTGAAATTGTAATCGTCTGATAGGTTCTTGAAGAAATAGGGAGCTTTCTATAGAACTTGTATGCATATTTTATTAAAGGGAGGTAATCAATATTGCAAATTTTGTTCATCCTGAACAAAATTTGCAATACTCGACTACCTCCCATTAAATTCACTCAAAACTCGCTCCACACACTCATTCAATTTCATTCCTAAATCATTCCATAATCATTCACCTTGTCAATTTCACGAGGTTGTTAACTGTATGCACTTTTCAGAAGTCGTTTCAATTATATCCAGCAAAAAATCCAATTTTCAAATGTCATGAATTTTTATTGAGATGAGGTGTAAAAACTTATTAAAGATATATTTACATAGATAACATCTCGAGTGATAGAAAGGAGAAATACCACACTGACATAAAGTAGGACCAGTTCACGCATATAGGACCAAATCATGTGAAAGGAGGGTTTTGTGTGAAATTCATGTTGAATTGAATGGAGTTTTACGCCGCTTTCAACATTTTTTCAGTTATATCGCGACGGCTGGAGCACCTAACAATAGTTTCCTGGTATTTCTCTCACCAGTACAACCACCTCATCCTTTCCTAGCCTCCAGCTGCTATCTCACATAGGTCTACGATTATCAACCCATTGGTGAGAGACAAATGGTCGGAAAGAATGAATGCCGCCGTCGGCGGGATCGAACCCGGGACCTCTAGATTGACAGACGGACTTGTGTGAAATTCAACGATACTTTCAACAATATTTTTCAATTATATAGAAGCAGCCAACCACGACCTCCCGTCGTTTCTATCTCCAGTAAATGAGCCGCCGTCATAGCGCAGTGGTAACGCGTCGATCATTCAAAAGGTCCCTGGATAGATTCCCGACGGTGGCATTCATCCTTTCCGACAATTTGTCTTCGACCAATGGGTTGAAATTAATAGACTTATGTGGGATATCGGCTGGAGGCTAGGAATGGTTATAAGGGAAGTGCTGGTGTGAGAAATATCAGAAATCCAGCTGCCGCGATATAACTGAAAGATTTTTTGAGATCAGCGTTATACCTTATTGAAACAAATAAACAAAAATCTTCATTAAATACAGAATATTTTAACCGAGCCACCGGGTTCTCATCCAACTTATGCGAAATGCTGAATCAGTAAAGTTTATAATATCGTAAAATTGACATTTATTTCTATCGAAAGCATTCCTAATTACTTGCTCGGCACTCCATTCATTCCATACACCCCCTCTCACCATTCAAAAACGATAAAAATTGTCAAAAAAAATACTCCGAAATCGTTTAAAACGATTTTGAATCGAAAAAAAAAATATTCTAGTTTTTTTTCTTTATATTTTTTATTTAGGAAAATGAGTTTTGGAAAGCGTCTTTTTAACTGTGAAGACAAGAAAACGAAAAACGTACATTTTTTTTAAAAAAAGGAAGGTAATTAATTATCGACAGTATCGTCTAATTTAGGAAAAAAATGATATTGTATTACTTCCCTTAAATTTAATTCAAAACTCGCTTCACACCAGATTTCATTCATAATTCATTCCAAAATAGTTCATATTGTCAATTGCACGATGTTGTTGACTGTATTCCAACTGGTGAGGGGGGGGGATTCGAGAGGACAATATAATATTGTGCTAAGTCACCAGATGATGTATGGAGGTTTAAAGGGACGCGTGTTTTGCAAATACGAAACTCTAAAATAAGTGGTCAGGACTCTCAAAGCTTTCTGATGTGGGTCTTGAGGACCCTCTGAGGATCAATTTCAGAGATGAAATGAAGACTGATTTAAAACAGTCTTCAATTCTTCTCTGAAATTGATACTAAATAGTACGTATCGATACAATATCTTGTGCAGCTTAATCAAATGAAAATTTAACACTTACAAAAAACACGAGGATAGCCCAAAAGAAAATAGTCTACATATATAGTAGGGACCCCCAAAACTGAAGCAGGGACCCATATGAGCTTATCTATTGAGTCCTTGGAGACGCAGCACAATAATTGTACATCATAAGTTCCAGCTTATCGGATTCGGAAGGCAATTATGTAATTTGTCATGTAGGTTATTATACAAGAAGATTATATATTATAACGAAAAGGAGAAAAATGTATTATGAAACAATTGCTTCTGTCGGAACGGCATAAATGAACAAACAAAAATTAAATTTTCGATTGCACTTTACTGAACGAAAATTCAAAATCGGGGTTCACAATCTTAACACATAACAAAATGTTTTAAATGTATTAACAGATACAATAATACAATTTATAATATTACCTATGTCGCAAGATTGAAATAATTCCCTTGAATATTTCTGATATTTTTGACATTATTCGGGTGTTATTACACTAGTGGAATAACTATGCAAATGAGCTAAGAATGTATACAGGAAGCATGTATTTTCGTCGTGAAAATGACATCATATGCATTTGATGACGTCAAATCGCAAACTTCGTTATATGTTGCGTGGAATAATTTGAATTCCCAGATTTCTGTATTTTTTCTCATTTCATCGCAAAAATTCACGTCATATAATAAATAGAATATCATATTGGTGCTCATAAAATACCGAATATATTGCACTCGTCATCTAAAACAAATTAACTCGCTAAAGCCTCGTTTTTATCTGTTCATAGATGACTCGTTTAATAAAATCGGTATTCAATGGCCATCCTCTATATTACAAATATGGAAATTCAGGACCCGTAATACTAAACATGTAAGGATCATTTTTTGTGTCAGTCAAAATTTAAAGTTGCTTCTACAGTAGTAACTAGATAAGGAATTCTACCAAGCATCTTTTCATTGGAATCGTCTTCTAAAGACGATTCCAATGAGACATTGCGAGCTTGTTCTGTTCTGTTCTGTTCAGAATCTTACAATAAATGAAAACATAAGGTGCGGATAAATTTTGACTTACGATAATTTTTTCCTGAGATCTTTAGTAAAACGGGTCCCAATTCCCATATTTGGGAATCATTTATATTTGGGAATCATTTGGGAAGCGTTCATCTGGTTGAAGAGAAAATGGAGATGATTAAACAGAGACCTAAATCATAAAAGTCTCACGTTCGCATTTATAACATAACATTGTAATTACATGTTAAAATATATCATTTTAAAGTAAATTGTACGCCTTTGTGTCCTTACTATTTGTAAAATTTTCTTTAAAAATTTGTGTCTTACCAAGAAAAATACAAATTCGTCGCCCTTTAAGCCAAAAATGACCATCTAGCAGTTTTTGTAAATGTGACCCGTCACGCGAAAAGGGACAATCTGGATAGTACGTGAAGTGTCGAACCTAGTTAGTCTGCGCAGATTGCGCAGACTGACAGGGGTCGAAACTTTTTGCCCTTTGCTCATTATCCGAATCTACCTTCCTGTGCAGGAATTTTTGAAATGCGACATCTGGTTGACCTTTGCTTGACCAAATCTCTTTTTCATATATTTATTTGACAGAGTCCCCAGATGGTCCTTTTTCGCGTGACGGTTCACAAATAGATTTAAATTAAATCGGATCCAGCACAAGCCATCAAAGCATCGCATCGTGATAAATAAGGTATGAATGTAATCACTTTTTTCATTGGCTTGATATTGCGACCGGTAAAGTCTTAGAACTAAGTCAATTAGCGACAAAACAATCGCAAATACAGCGTATTATATATGTAGTTACGCTGCTTTAGTCTGTACGATATTTGTTTTTATATGTTTAGTTGAATTTCAGATTCCGTCATATTGAAAATCCGCGGAGAACTACAGAAAGAGGGGGTAGTTTACAATTCGAAATTAAATTATTTCAACTATATTCAAAGAAATCCTATTTTGTGGGTACTCGTTAGAATCAGCTCGTCAAGACGATTCAAATGAGTACCCACAGCACAGGGTTTTAATGAGAAATAAAGATTTCAGACTAGCATTGCCCCTCTTATGTGCACTCATGTCTTTGAGTAATTCTGTTCGAAGATTTAAGAAATCATCTCTAAAAATAGAGTAAATGCATTGCATATTATATTGTAAATGCTTATGGTGTGGCCGTATGACGATAAAAAGATTTCATAAAAGGAAAGCGAAAAACGTTCATAAATGCAAATATTTAAATTTTAAAAGTAAATAAGTTTTAGCACAAAACGTGATAAAAGAAAATGCAGTATCTTTTTACATAATGTACAATAAATGCTACAGCTCTGATATTTACATACAAACAGTAAAAAACATCGTGAAAATGACACTCATTCCAATCAAAATCATTCTTCATCATTCACCCAGGGCTTCATACATTCATTCTGAGCACCCACCCAAATCGATCAACAACGCTCCGAAATCATTAGGAACATTTAAAACTCGTTCAAGACTTTCACTAATAAACCCAAATCTACCTATTAGTTTTTCAATTTTATTAGCTTGTGTGGATTTTCAAATGTCTGATTGGTTCACGAAGATGAATTATTGGATTACCTTCCTTTAATTTCACTCAAAATGCGCTTCCCACACTCATACAATTTCATTCCGAAATAAGTCCAAATCATTCACTTTGTCAATTTTACTATGTTCTTAAATGTATGTGTACACGATAATTGAGAGTGTTTAAAAATTCTCTTTAATATTTGAGATTAATCAGATTATTCAGATCATTCCAGAACAAACGAAATCACCCATCCAAAAAAAATCAAGAAGACTCATTGTGCACGTTTTAACAGCCAAAATGAGAAAATGTTTTTGAAAAGATTAATTTCCTCGCAATATACTGTTATATTATAATGAAATTTACCAAATCGAATTGGAAAAGGAACAAAATAGATAATTTGCCGTTTGGTTCGTTTTTGCCTTTTTCGAATTTGACAAAAATGAATCATAAGGTTGATATATACAATAACATTGTAGAAATCGTGCTTTAAGCATATTAGCTACATTTTTGTACATTGGTCCTAAAATGATTAAATAAATGTGTCAATTTTAAGCTGTTGTCTCAAATTGTTGTATTCGATAAGCTTGGTGTAAAAGTTTGGCATGATTAGCATTATGAAGTGGGTATCTACTAACAGTTCCATGATTTAACACGCCATTTTGAACAGGTCCGCCATTTTGAATAGACGCAGAATGCTCACTTCCGGCCTGCGATCTCGGGAGAGTATTCGAATTATGAGAATTGAGTCCTCCGGCGGAAGTTGTTATTCCTCCGCCTTGAGCTTGATTTTGTTGTTGACTATGAGGTCCCGAGCTCGAACTGGCCCCGGACGAGTGTTCCGCAAGTTGAATACCATTTCCGGTAGTCATTGGTGCATGAGCACTGCTCTGCAGGGGCATACGCGTTGTGGTAGCGATGGCACCCGGCCTCGTCGCGATCGAAATCGGGCTTGGTATACCCAAACCATTAGCACTGGTTGCCAGTAGTCGACTAGTCATCGGTATTTGTTGAATGCCTCCCGGATGTGAGTTCGGACCATTGGTGTGCGCAAGAAGGTGCGTACCAGACCCAGAACCTTGCGAATGGTGCGACCCCTGGTGAGCGTGCCCTCCTTGTAGGTTGGGTGGTTGATAAGGTGGTGGGGGAATGTCCTCGAAAATATAAGATGGTATCCTATTGCGATGCTCCCGCGGTATGGAGGCAAGATTTAGGGTTCTCCCCGGGTGGTGCCCATGAAGGGCCAATTGTGTGTTGATACTTTCGTAACTTCTCCGGTCTGGTATAACTTCGTAGTAATTTTCCGAACTTGATCGGCTGTATTGCGAATCCGAGTGGTCTCGATCTGATAGCGACGGGTTTACGTAAAATATATCTTGCGTCATCGTGGCTTGTGATGACGTCACAGAACCGCTTGTTTTCGGCTTTTCCTTCATTTGTCTTCTACTTATTATGTATAAAGTAATGAACACAATGGCGACTACGATTGCAATGCCGGCAATCACCCCCATGGCAATGGCTAAATGTAAGTTCGTATTGTTACTATCGTCCTGTTTTGGTGGAATATACGTATTTGAGAGCGGATCCTCCTCACAGTTTCCATAGAAACCCGTTATATTAAACACATAATTCAAGGTCAAAGGTCGAGTGTCACCGCACCGACTTATAGCGATGTACCACGTTCTAGGTGCACCGGATTTAAAAGTCCTCTCCCCTACACACACAGTCATGGGTTCTTTCCCCTTTTCTTCCCAAACCGAACATCCCGCCGTACCGTTAGAGGAAGTCAGCGGTATAACCTGATTGTTACTTGCCGGAAGCAGAGCTTCCCGTTGTGCGCAGGAATAACCACTGTGTAGTTCCCTCATTTGGTCATCGTAATATATCAACATATTAGCACAACACTCCGACACGGGGTACGAAATAGAGTAATGAATTTTCGAAATATTTTGTTGAAATGTTTTCTGTAACAAGTATCCATACCAATCTAAACCAGTATAGACTCGACCCCTTATTATACAATTCCCATCCGATCCAGAAGTGTTCTGAACCACGAATAAAACTCCAAAGATAAGTAAGAGAATGCTGTTCCTTCTGAAATGCGCCATATTAAACACAGTCGCCATGTTAGTAGTTCCGCGACTCTCGCACTGTGTGTCAAGCCGGGAGATATTACAGCAAATAATCGATACAGCAGATTTCTCCTAAAATATCCACGTAAAACACTACATCTATTTTCTCCGGGAAAAATGAGAAATTACACTGCTTCATAAATAAATCATACAAACATCTTATGTTATTTTCCTGGACTGAGTTTGCAAATTAAGTCTTAATAGTCTGATTACTTCTCGGTAACAAACGGCCCTTATTTCAGTTTTTTTCCAATATCACCGATCTTTTTCTCTGCCTCTCACTTGCCTTTTCTCCCTTTCAAAGAGGAGAAACCAATACAAAAATCGATAGTTAATCAGCTGGGTTCGTTGGGAACAGTCTTAATTATACTCTCTTCTGCCTCGAATAAACGCGAAACAAACCTTCTCCATACAACCTCCGTATCCTTTCAATTTGTTCGATTAACCGATTCTTTTTCACAATGTCGTGTCAATTCCAATTGCTCTGCTTGATTTGTATGCCAAACGCACTCAATTTCCTTTTATTTGGTGTACTTTTCAAGTGCCTTTTTCGTTCATTTATCTGTTCTCTAAAACAACCATTTCCTTTAACCCTCTTAGACAGAAGTAGTCCTCGTTTACTAAATTAAGCCAGTTTTATTAAACTCCGCAACACTAATTCTGTTAGGTTTTTTTTATTCTCCCAAGGATTTAAAATACCGATCGATACATTCAGCGTAGTAATACAAAATCCAAATATGACTATTAAGTCTTACACACCTCTCGTTTATATCAAAATAAACTAATCCGCTTCGAATAGTTTTCTTCTACAATGTTATATAGGTCCAATAATCCGCGGTGTCAGGAGTTCAAACTAACTTCGTGTGACTGACAAATAAATCCCCGTCGATTTTAGCCGACTTAAATTCGATATAATCGCATAAGGCCCACACTACAAACACCTTTATTAACTATGTAACAAGATAGATCCTTGGTTCGGCACGTTTTTATCACTCAGATATATATTCCTTACAGATGGGATACTTCCGAATTAATTTTGAAACGAACGCTCCAATTTTTGAAAAAAAAAAATGTCGGACTGTTATAAATGACTTTCAGAGAAAAGTAATATTAAAGGTATTTAAATCCGATTGTACGCTGTCAAATTGTGAGTTGATCCTTTGTACAAATAAACGAAGGGGATCTAACGACTTGGGTTCTGTCTTCTATGAAATCCTCTGTGTATTTTTCAATATTTATCTCGACCTTAATGCGAGTGTGATGGGTTTTCGTGGTTAATAAATAGTGACATTAATGTCTTTAATCCTAGTTACTCAGGTATTCCTCTATCTCCGAGAGTTGTAAAGTAAATAGAAGTCTTTTAACTCGGCTATCTTGTCTGTGACATCCCTATATTTCTGTCTGTACACTCAAGAATGTAAACTATTTTCACTTTTTAAAAACGCCTTAATTCAAACACACTTAAACAAACAAGTTAACATTTCAAGATCAAGTCCTTTCTTTTATCAGCATTTGAGTGAAATGGGCAATATTCTGGTTATTGAATATTGTGTTCTTGCCAGTATAGTCTGTGTATTCTTGTTCTATGGTTTTGTTTTTTAACTTCTGTAAAATTCTTTCAAACTGAACGAATTCGGTCAAAAATTGCCAGCTGATTGTAAATTCGTTTATTAATATTACACATTGAATCTTTTTTTTTTTTCTTTTTTAGGTTTTAAAGAACCAATGGAAATATTCAAATGTTAATAGACTTCTATATTATATAGTATATTCCCAGTTTCAAATTGTTCTCCCAAATAGGTTTCCCAGTCTATGGTGTTGGGGAGATTTCCGAGAGATAATTCCAGTATAATTAAAGTTGTATTCCAGTGACAGCTCTGTCTGATTTATATCAAACTTTCCCGATATTTTATCGTCTAAAATATAGATCCAGCGAGTCACTTTCTCCTGGGAAATTGTCTTCTTTTAACCACAGAAATTATTGATCTGTCAAAACTCCGCAGTTTCTATAACACAATTTCACAGTCTCTCACTTTCAATTTCATAAGTTTCTTCTCTTTGTTCGTTGGTAATAATAATCCATAACATTTAAATCGTTTTCACTTGTATGTCTAGCCTGGTAGCATAAGATTATCCCTGCCAGTTTTTTATTCTAATAATTTCAATTTCTATATTTTATACAATTTTTAAAGTTTTATTTCCTTTTTAAATTTGTCTGTACTCAAAAGTCTCTCTAAGAGCTGAAGTTTATATCATTTAACACATTTGTGAGATTCTCCGTTGATTTGTATATCTCACACCTTCTCAAATAGCAGAGTAACTATTTTCCTGCTCATACATCGTGTCATATAGTCCCTGTTTGATTGCCAGCTAGTTGTGTTTAGTATTTTGTCTCCGTCTAAATTCTTCCGCCACTATCAGATGAATGTCGACCCAAACTTCTTTATTTACCGCCCCTGTAAAACAAAGAGAGAACATTGACACATTTGTAACGATGCTATCTCACAATAAAACAATACACATGAGGTCGCACTGCGAAAAAAATGGTTCTTACAGTGATAATAAAAAACTGAGTCTTTCGTGATTTCATTTCATGTTAAGAATGAATTGCATTATATGTAAAAAAGAAAAAAATAATAAGAATAAAACGAGTGTTGTTTATCATTTTTTTCAAATTGCATTTTTTTTCTGATCTATTTATATTTAATTGTCTAATACGTTTCCGTTAAGTCAGAAAGGCTCATAATTTCACTTAAACACTTCTGAGAGCTTCACTTCAACTATTCGTTTCTTTTGATTGGTTTGTGCATGTTATTTACATTAACTAATTGATTGATTAATTAAATAATTAATTTATCAATCATTTATTTATTTATTTATTTATTTATTTATTTATTTATTTATTTATTTATTTATTCATTCATTTGGACGAATAAAATCCAATAAAATCTCGTTACTTCAGGGAGTTCTTAATATCCTTACTTATGGCGCGTGTAAAAAAATAACGCCATTTCTACAGAGCGTTGTTTGAATGTTACTTTTTTCTTCCCCATTTCTAAAACATTAACCACGGAATATAGAATACCTTTGTGTTTGTTTAACTAGTTGAGAATGAATGGTTACAAATCTTTTTGAAAGGTTATCTCTTTCTAACATCTTTGGTTTGAATATTTCGAACAAAATCATCGGTACAAAACTAGATTGTTTCTTTACTTCTTTTGTTTTTATCACATCTCTACAATAAATGCGACAGATCAATGATCGAACATTTACGAATTTACGATAATTTGGAACTCTTTACCTTTAAACATTAACCTATTTCGAATGAAGGCTTCAATTTAGACCTGTATTTGAAGCATGATCTCTTTCTCAAGGTAGTTGACCCGTAATAGTTCCGCAACAATGATCTTTCACAATGTTGACTGAGGTTTCCTAGTGAAAATCATTAGGAAACCTTGGTTAACACTGTTAAAGTGCATCACTTTCCGCAAACGTTGCAAAACTTTTATGGGTCTACTACCTTAACAATAAAATGCGCCAGACCAACGATCGAACATTT
Organism: Fragum whitleyi; assembly: GCA_948146395.1. Classification (NCBI taxonomy): domain Eukaryota; kingdom Metazoa; phylum Mollusca; class Bivalvia; order Cardiida; family Cardiidae; genus Fragum; species Fragum whitleyi. The sequence goes on along the minus strand of OX411560.1, from coordinate 25,998,398 downwards.
TCGAATCTACGAAGTTTTGAAACACTTTATATTTAAACATAAACCTTCATGTACTTTCTAATGAAAGCTTCAATTTAGACCGGTATTCAAAGCATAATTATTTCCTATTTGGCGACGGTGGGACGACCAATACCTCGTAACTACAGTCGGGCTAGACAAAAATTAAGAATTGAAAGGGACCTAATGATGATTACGACGATGATGACGATAATGATGCTGATGATGTTTTTGTTGTTGTTTCTTGTTTTGGGGCTTGTCACATGACTGAATTTGATGTTATTCGAATTGTAAATATTTAGACGCCAACTTACATAACTGCTGTTTAAAAAATCTTCTCGTAAGTAAACTACTATACAAAAAAAAAAAAACGTTCAAAATGATTGAGATTATATTTCGTTTAAGGAAGTGGACCTTGGAAAGTTTCGCAACATTTCGGAACGCATGCGCTTTCACAATGTTAACCGAGATTTCCTAATGAAAATCATTAGGAGTCCTCAGTTACCACTGTTAAAGTAACTTTTCTTGCCCTTCTCAAAAAACATTTATAAGATGAGCGAATTGAAAAATCACCGAGGTACAGATAGGGGGGGGGGTTAAGCCTTTCTAAATCCTTTGCTTTTAAATCGAAAACAATGTCTTGGGTACTCATTTGTATCGCCTCGAGTACCTGCAACACAATATTTGTATTTACATGTTTAACTGTTGTTGAAACAATTTAAACTAAAATCCTGAAACGTCTCCATATGTATTACATATTTACAAAACCTTGGAAGCACACATGCACAGTTTAAAATGTTTATGAACGATGAACTGTACATTTTTCAAAGTGGTTACTGCTTTAAAATTGATAAAACTTCTTTTTTTAAGTGAATAAACTTAAAATCAATCTTTGAAATCTTTATTTACCTGACAATTTACGAAAACTCCATTTTATTTTCCTAAACCACAAGGTAGGATCACGTTGCCCTCACTTCGAAATGTATCTGAATTGATAATCTAAAACTACACATCTCAGAGAGGAGTCATTTACCATATCACGGTGTTTGATCTTAAATAGGACCCTTTTTTAGTAGAATACCTTTCAAATTCTGTCCATAAAAACAAAGTACTGAGCGTACTGAAATGCCTTCGCTGATGAAACTAATATAGGTAGAATTTGCGCGGTGAGTGGTTTGAGTGAGTGATGAGAATGAATGGCTGGAGCGCTAAGTGGGCGATTTAGAATGGTTTTGATTGAGATGAATGTCAATTTCACGATGTTTTTAACTGTAGTATCTTGTCATGGTTTCGAAACGACAGTTATTGATTGTCGTAAATCGTAAGGTTTATTCAAACATGTACTTTCGTATTTGAAGTGAAGGGATTAGGTTCAATTCCTATCATTTGCTTTTTTAAATATACCTGACTTACCTAAGGTAATGCAGGGCTCGTGTTTGACCCTTAAACCAAGGTTTTGACCCTCAAAAATCTGAAAATAGTTTAATATGGCCCCTAGAAATTTCTCCCAAGGGGTCATTTTGACCCCCTTGAGAGGAATTACCAAGGGTCAAAACATGGTTTAAAACCCAAGATTTTTACAAATCACTATCTATAGTTTTACAAATCAATTACTCATTATAAGAAACAGTTAAAGTGACACTTAAATTTGCAAAATTCCAATTAGGGTTTGCTTTTTCTGTCGTTTTGACCCCTTTAAATTCAGATATGACCCCCAGAATTTTTCAGGTGAGGGGTCAATGACTCGTCAATATCAAACACTAACACGAGCCTGGTAATGGACTCGGTGCCTACATCAGAGCTCAATTTTGAAAATACACCTTTAAAGTAGTGTGTTTGTTTATATGGGATTTATTACCACTTTCAACAATACTCTGGTTATATATATCGTACAGTTACCAACTTCTTGAAATTGTCATTCATCTCGATTAAAACCATTCAAAATCACTCGCTCAGCGCTCCATTCATTCTTTCCAAACAGTCACTCAAATCATTCAAAAACGCTCCAAACTCACTAAACAAGATAAAATCAACAACAACTTCATTCGAAATAGATAAAGCTAGAAAAAAAAATCGCGATTTCACTGACAAAATTCAATTTGTAAACGTCTGAAGAAATAGGAAGCTATTTTATACTTTTTATACATATACATATATATTTTCATACAAAGTATTTCATTAAAGGGAGGTAATAAATATCGCTATTTTTGTTCATCTTGAACAAAATTTGCGATTTTGGATTACCTCCCATTAAGTTCACTCAAAACTCGCCCAACACACTCATTCAATTTCATTCCTAAATCATTCCAAAAGCATTCACTTTGTCTTAACTGTAGTTGAACTTGTCAGTCTCTCTATCTTTCTAACTGTTTCTACTTCGGTGTTTGTTAGCGTCACATTACCAAACTTTCGTAAGATTCTAGTTGGTTTGGTGCATTCATGTGACAATTGATTGATTGATTGATTGAATGGAGTTAAACTCAGCGTTCAACATTTTTCAGTCATATCGCGGCGTCTGGAGCACCTTATAATGGATTCATGATAATTCTCTCACCAGTACAACCACCACATCCTTTTCTAGCCTCCAGCTACAATCTCACATAGGTCTATGATTATCAACCCATTGGTATAACAAATAAACATGGGCTAATTTTACTTCTTACGACAAAATTAATCGTAATTCAAAATCACAAATCGTACTTGGTGTTTTTATTCATTATTTGATTCCGCCTTGCAATTTCTCATAGGAATCGTCTTTAGAAGACGATTCCAATGAGATGATGCATGACGAAGTTCCATATTTAGTTACTACTGTAGAAGCATCTTTAATTTTTGACTTACGCAAAAATGATCGTAAGATGTTTAGTAAAACGAGACCCTTTCTTTAGTGACGGGGTAATATATATAAACCTGAACGCCCCTTGTATAATAAAGATTTGAACGATGTCTATCGATGGATGATAAATGAAGAAAGGTCCCATCTTTACATACACTCTATAAATATGTCATATAGTCAACTTTTTTATGTCATAAATTATAAATCATTTTTATACGAAGACCTTTCTTTGCGTAACTTAACTTTGACAAGCTAAAATTTATAACCGTGACTTCATAAAATATCCTTTCATATCGTCTATATGAAATTAAAAAGGTGAAATATATATTTATAAATATTTACGATTGAATGCGGTTTATAAAAGACATTGTGAAAAAAGACAACTCTCATTTGATGTCAATAAAGTGAATGCATTTTTTATCATCGTGATTATGATAATTATTATAATTATCATTATTACTATTACTATTATTATTATTATTATTATTATTATAATTATAATTATTATTATTATTATTATTATTATTATTATTATTATTATTATTATTATTATTATTATTATTATTATTATTATTATTATTATTATTATTGTTGTTGTTGTTATTATTATTATTATTGTTGTTATTATTATTATTATTATGCTCATTATTTCTATTACGAGAAAAATATATTATGAACTAACTAATCAACTGTTGGAATATTTTGGATTATGAATCATACTAGAAAAGGACCATTTCATCTCAAGAAAGGGAGAAAAATTCAGAGTGTAAAATAGTCAAAAACTTTGGCACATAAAGGTTCCAGTAGCGGATCAAGATTTTCTTTATAGGGGATCAACTTCGACCTAGAATTCGAGCAATTAGTCACATTGTATCCCTAACTATATAGAAAGGGATACCATGGGACTAATGGCTCGAACTCTGCAGAGGTTGACACTAACTCCTGATTTTAAGGAGTAAATTGGACTCCTAACACATGAAATCAAGGAGTCCAAGCTCAAATGAGGAGTCTGAATTTTCATAATGGGAGAACATTGTGGAAAAGAAGAATTTGCTTGTTTAAGCAATTTCTTCTTTTCCCTAATGTTCTTCTAAAGAAGTTTTTTTTTCTCCAAACACTGTTTTCTTCAGCAACTTTTATAGTGAAACGACCTACAGTTTTGGCAAGTGTTAGAAAGGACACTGCTCTATGCATTTGTTTTTCAAAATACTCTCATATGACCCTTGGAGTCCATCGGACCCCTTACTTGCAAATGGAAGGAGTCCAACTGGTAAACAAGGAGTCTCGAACCCCCAGACTCCCCTTAGAGTCGAACTCTGTTCTGTACATCAGATATATTTTATTTGTAGAATTTCAAGTTCCCGTGAATTAAACAGTACCGAAAGGATTTTTTTTCTTTCTTTGCAAACTTTTTATTGAATTTGTCCGCTACAAAGAAGTAATTTGGATACAGGGAGGTTTCTTTGGAACCCCACGAACGCCATCTGGATCTGCCACTGATAACCGTAAAATCAGGGTTGTTCCTTGCAATCTGACTTCGGCGGAAGGTCCAAATGAATGTTAGTTCTTTTAATGGAGCCTTTTTTCCGATTTACAGGAATAAATTGATTGCAAAAGTTCAAGGGAAGATTGTTTGTTTCCTGGTCCAAAATTCAGTCGAAAAAGATTTTATACAAAAAACATTTCTTAGAGGACTAAATATTTGACTACATAATATTATTGCAGCCATTTTGGCACAATATAGTAGACTCATAGAATTACTAAACGCAAGCAAGCATGATTGATACAATAACCGCGATTCACAGTACATTGTCTTATGAAATATTACGTCATGAAAGTATTGTTATATCATTTATATCCGATTATATGTTTAATACGAATGCTAAGCATCTACGTAACAATGTTATCGAGGGATCAAAGTACGCCAGACCATAGCAAAACTCCAATAACGATCGAATTCAAAGATATGGCCCAAGACCGTTTTTGAAGCGAATCGTCGAAGTAATTACTCATGGACGGTAACACCTTAACATGCCTACAGTCGACAACATCTTGTAACTGACGAATTGACTGATTTTGAAGTGTTAAGAATGAGTGTGTGGAGTGAGTTTTGAATGAAATAAAAGGGAGACAATATCCTGTCGCTATTTTCGTCCAATTTGGACGAAATTAACGATGTTTTATTACCATCCTTTAAAGAAGTATACGTACTTTCCAATTTGCTTGCTTTTACGGACCAATAAGACGCTTTTGAAACGACAACAGCCCCCAAAAGGGTTGACTAATTTGATTTACTAGAATTTATTTTCGATCGTTTTGAACTATTTAAAATTGCTTTTGGTGTTTTCGGCGCGTTTTGAGTGCTTGGAATGAGTGCTTGGAATGAATGAATGAATGAATGAATGAATGAATGAATGAATGAATGAATGAATGAATGAATGAATGAATGAAAGGATGGATGGATGGATGGATGGATGGATGGATGGATGGATGGATGGATGGATGGATGGATGGATGGATGGATGGATGGATGGATGGATGGATGGATGGATGGATGGATGGATGGATGGATGGATGGATGGATGGATGGATGGATGGATGGATGGATGGATGGATGGATGGATGGATGGATGGATGGATGGATGGATGGATGGATGGATGGATGGATGGATGGATGGATGGATGGATGGATGGATGGATGGATGGATGGATGGATGGATGGATGGATGGATGGATGGATGGATGGATGGATGGATGGATGGATGGATGGATGGATGGATGGATGGGTGGATGGATGGATGGATTGATGGATGGATGGATGGATGGAAGGATGGATGGATGGATGGATGGATAGATGGATGGATGGATGTGTGAATGATTGAGTGAATGTGTGAATGAATGAATAAATGAAGCGCTGAGAAAGCGATTTAGAATGGGTTTGATCGAGTTGAATGTCAATTTCATGATTTCACTAACTGTACATGGGTCCTTGGCAATCCAATCCTAGGGAAGGATGCAAAGGTAGGACCGGAGTAAGAAATGCCCGAAATCCGTTGTTAGGGGCTCTAGCCGCCGCGATATAACTGAAAGATTGTTGAAAGCGACGTAAAACCCTATTCAAACATAAAATAAGTGTGCTGATTAGGCCGTGAGTTGACTGGCGAGTCTGCCTCAAGGTTTACAGTCTGTGTTCGCTTCAGATTGATGTCATGAATGGGTCAGTGAAATTTTCACCGGCATAGCAACAAGCAAAATGATTAATCATTCCAGCAAAATATTGTCTTCATAATTCAAACACACTCTTTCTGTGTTATAAGTTTCTTTTCTCTTCAATTTATTTTAATAAATTACGGAATTCCCAAGTGGTCATTCTTTGTATGACATATCACAAGTTTTACTTTTTGAAAGTACTATACAGTAGAACTTGTAATTAGCGACCACGAACGGGGCCACCAAAAACCGGACGTAAAATAAATTTTCGCTTAATGCACGTTTTGATTATAAATTCAATTGGTTGAATATACATGTACAAATGTATATATTATAGCGAAATTCTTAATCCTATGCTGCTAAAACTCAATAGAATCATCTCATTGAGACGATTCTGATGAGTTTCAACAACATAGGATTCATTTACATTTATTCTATATACATAATATCTACTTTTTTCAGATATTTCGATTTAAAGAAGGTGATTTTGAAAACGGTCGCTTGATGAAAATGGTCGCTTAATAGACGTGGTCGCTCGAGCAAAACTGACGATAAATGACTCACGTAATCGACGATGGGCAACCAAAATGCCACATCTACAGCTTGTTCTAAGCTGTAGTTGCGGTACTTTGGTCGCTGAACAATGAAAAAGCATTCAAAGCTCGATTTGTGAAAGAAAAGATTTTAAGTACTCGAAAAAGTAGAATAAATATTTAATTTACTTTCCATTGTAAAGTGTATTAATAAAATAATGTATTTATAAAATTTAAATTGAATGAGATAAGGATTTTTACTGCATCTTTTAAATAATTTTGTATCCTCACGTTATTCTGATCTGGAGGGTTTGTTTTATTTTGGTTTGGTTTGGTTTTGTTGTTGTTGTTTTTGTGCGTTTCCCTTATTCATTTTTATATCCCAGGCAGTATCAGGACTTAGAAATTTTGATTTCGATTCATCTGTGTTCATACCAATAATCAAAATAGCGAATTCGTCTCTGAAAATTGGAGTTTAAACGATTATTTCATTAAATGATTATGCAGCGAAGAAAAAAAATGGACCAATATTAGGCCAACTCTACTGGCCATCCAAAATACTTCCGAAAATAGAACAATAATAGCGATAGATTTCCACTCATCACGTTTTTTATATTTGTGATCATTTAACAAACTTGCCCTATAACTGGCGATGATAAATCTTTACTAATCTCATGACACACATGTAAAACAATTCAAGGGTGATATTGATGTTCATGATAATCCATACATACAATGTATTGAATACAAAACTACGCGATACCAAGTCATTGATGAAGTATTTGAGTCACTTTTGTAACATTTGGTGTTAATGTGGTCGGGTAATTCCAGATCTATGAGGCAAATAGACGTAACTTTAAAGTTGAACGATTAGAGAAATAGTGATAAAAGAATGAAAATAGAGGGAGAATAAAAGATAATTGTGGTAGTAGAAAACTGAAAATTGAACGGTAGGTTAACATAGAGAGAGAAAAAATGTAATGTAGAAAGAGAGACAAATAGAAGGGTGGACAGAGAGCAAAGACAGAAAAAGACAGATTGCTAGTAAGAGAAATAGAGAGAGAAGAGGACATAGAGAGAGAAAGAGATGGGAGAGAGAGAAGAGGGTTACGGGAGGGAATGAAATAGAAACGAGAAAACAATAGACAAAAACAGACGGACATGCAGACAGAGACGTACAAAAACACACATAGAGAAATAGAAAGCGAAACAGGAAAAGATAGATAAAAACAGAGAGTGATAGACAGACAGAATGGGAGATAGACGTAGATACATGGTCCAAGGAAGGAAGAGAAAGAAAGGTTGATAAGATTGAAAGAAATATGAGCCTGTGTGTGAGATTTCCAACTATTTCATATGTACACAGCAAAGACTCTGGCCATCCTTTGCATCCGCACAGTCTTAGTATTCACTATGCATTTATTAGATAGATAAGGTCTTAAAGTACTTGTAAATCATCAGGTAACATTATATTTACAGTAGGTGACTGTCTACACTGCTCAATATTTACACCTTACGCACATTTTAAATTGTTGGAAATGTCACACACAGGCTCATATATCAAGGGGGCAAAATTACTTTTTTATCATTTCTTAAACAAATAAAATCTCAAAACTCATTCTCAGCTGGAATCTGCTTATTGAACTTATCATCACCTAGCGCCTTTTTGTATAAAAAATAAATTGCAAAAAGGAACATAAATAATTTGTTTTCATTCGGGCTTTCAGAAGATCACGCATTTGATTATCAAGTTGTAACAGTTAAATTGTTTAATTATTAGAAGATGGAATTTTAATTCTCGTATTATATGAAAGCCTTACGGCTGAACAAGTGCTAAATTCAAATATTGACTCGGGTTTTCATTACAGTAAAATCAATGTGTTATATCCGAGATTAGATCCAGGCTGACCGGGGCATCGGAAATTGAGACTGGATTAACTCATCTTACGAAATTTTTACAGGTCCAGTGGCCAGTTCATCAAAAAATTTAGGACGTATTATTGTCCTACCGATGACTTTCGAAACAGTAACAATAACAATCACTTAAAATAGGTATTGCTATTGGTGATACGTGATTTTTGTCCTTAATATGTGGTAAGTCATCGTTAAGACAAAAATGCGTCTTAAGTGTTTTGGTGAAACCGGTCCCTGATTGATGGATTTTGTAGGTACAGTTAACAACATCGTGAAATTGACATTCATCTCGATCAAAACCATTCGAAATAACTCGCCAAGCGCTTCATTCATTCAATCATAACACTCACTCATACCATTCAAAAACGCTCCAAAACCACCGGAAAATATGGGAACAACAATGTTATCCAAAATAAATAAAGATACGAAAATCACGCTTTATTTTACTTATTTAAAAGTGTTAGCGTCTGGTAGGTTCTCGGAGAAATAGGAAGCTATTTATAAAACTTGTTTGATAATTTTATTAAAGGGGGGTAATAAATATCGCAAATTTTGTTCATCCTGAACAAAATTTGCAATATTGGATTACCTCCAATTAGATTTACTCAAAACTCGCTCCATACACTTATTCAATTTCATTCAAAATTATTCACCTTGACAATTTCACGATGTTGTTAACTGTAACATTCAAGCGGTTACAATTTTCGCTGAAACTTTCCTATGTGAACCATTTAGGAAAATATTTGGGCAAAATAAGAATTTTCATGTAACAAGAAATTGTTTGTCAGTGGTGGATTCAGAAGGGGTTCAAACAAACCCCATCTGAATTCAAATGACTTTATTCCAGTAGGCAAATTCAACCAGAATTTCAATATAAGCAAAACGACCCCTTTTGTAGAGTTCGAACTACAGGAACTTGAAATTATACAAATGAAAGCTATCTGATGTGCAGGATTTGACCATGTGCACGTGCAAAGCGGGGTAATATTTGCAAACATTTGGCACCAATTTGTCAGTTCATCTCGCAGTAGGAATATTTTATAAACTATTTGAAAACGTTTTCGAAATGCCGCGTTTTTTTTCATTTCGGTGTGATAAATCCCATAATCCCCCTCTCTGCGAAACTATATTTCAATAGACAAGTCCGATGTAATCCGATTATATATTAAGGCCACCGCCGCAACTTCTCGGTGGGGATTTTTGACGAATCGAGCCGGCTCTGCACGAGCGCTTTGCAATTTGAAAAGAATATCTTTGACTTTGTAGTACATTTAATTTGATAGATGTAGGATTAAGATTTTCGTAATTATTAGTTTGTACCCAAATATGTAGGTTTCTAATTTTCTTATGCATACACTTTAAATAGATGTCGTTAAAAGAGTTTTACAATTTTTAAAAGAAGTTTATGAAAATAAATTGCCTAAATTATTTCTTTCCAGGTCAAGAACAAAATTCCGTCAAGCGCAACGGGGCGCCTCCTGTAAAAACCGTTACACAAGTACATATTTTTGAAAAGGATATTGGATCAAGCAGAGGTCAACTAAAGGGTTGCATTCTACTTTAAGAACACTGCACGAAAGAGAAAGTTTCGACCCTGATCAGACTGCGTAATACGTGCAGTCTGACCAGGGTCGATTTCTTTCGAATTACTTCGATGTACTTTTTTTGAAGCGAGACGCATAATTATAGTAGTATATAACCAGAACAGAATAGAACAGAACCGTTCTTACGCATGCATAAGCATATACAATATGGCTGATATGACCAACATTGCTGGAGATTTTACAAAAGAAAAAAATCGTCACATTTCATACAGATTCGAACCAAGGGACCTTCGAGTATCGAACTTACATCATTAAAAAAAACCAACTATTTTTCGCCGATAAAGCCGCCTTTCTTCGGATGGACCCTATAGAATTGTGGGGTTTCATGTTAAGAAGGCGATTGTGTTGCCGAAAGTTTGTAACTAAAACTTCTTTTATTGCATGTGTATTTATTTTTCATAATGAGGTTTTGAATTATATTTTAAAAATATAATTGTTTGAAGTAGAAAAAGGAACCTATCCATATAACACACTAAACCTCGGAACAGCGGCTTGATTTTAACTGTAGTAACGATGTTTTGATAGCCTACAACAGAACCGTCTTGCGAAAATCCTACAGTTAGCTACATCGTGAAATTGACAATCACCTCAATCAAAACCATTCTAAATCGCTCACTCAGCGCTCCATTCATTCATTCTAAACACTCACTTAAACCATTCAAAATCGCTCAAACCCATTGAAAAGTATAGAATCAACAATGTCATTCAAAATAGATTTTGATAGAGAAAAATCGCGATTTCACTGACATTATTCAAATTGTTAGCGTCTCATACCTTCTTGAAGAAATAGGAAGCTATATATAGAACTTGTTTGCATTTTTAATGGGAGGTAATCAATATCGCTAATTTTGCTCATCCTGAACAAAATTTGCGATTAAGGATTACCTCCCATTCAATTAACCCAAAACTCGCTCCAAACACTCATTCAATTTCATTCCTTAGTCATTCCAAAATCATTTAACGTGTCAATTTCACGATGTTGTTAACTGTACATCAAATAAGTGTTCTATGTGGTCAGGAAAATGGATTAGAGGACGCCACTAATCATAACTGATTAAAGGTAAGCTAGTGGAACATGTTCAAAGGAAAAACAGATATTAAAGTATTTGTCAAAATAATTGGATTTACCACGCCAAGCAAACTGCGTATAAAACATATGGGTGTTAATAACGTATCTAAACAATTGAAGTTCGACCGCGTGGGTGCGATTCCCGGGCTGGCACACTAACAAACTAATTGTCTTTCGGATGAGACGTTAAACCGAGGTCCCGTGAGACGGTGCTTTACACCGAACACGTTAAAGAACAATGGCGGATCTCAGCAGTAGTTTCGTTATGTATCCTTGCACTATCCCCCTTAACAACTAAACATCTTCTTGGGGCGTCGCTCATATGGGCATGTGCTACGTTAGCGACGATAAATAAACGATAAAAAATAAAATTCTCTTCATATCTTAATTCAATACCACCAATCAAAAGTTACTGGTCAAATTTCGTTTCGAACATTTTTGTGCACAAGCTAACACTAGAAAAATGCATACTATTTTTTTTAATGGAAGTGTGAATCCAATGTTTCAATTAAAGAGATTCCATGATTTGATTGACTACAGTACAATGAAACTGAAATCAAATTATGAATGATACAGGAATAGAGTTCAGCCGAGGATTTTATGTCTTCGAGATTTTGTAGGACACTTTGTCTAGTTCGTAAAACACTCGAGGAATACAACTTCATGAACAAAACATATCGATAACTAAGCACGAAACAGTTGTAACTGCCTATAAACATATAGGCAGTTACAACTGTTTCACGCTGAGCTAACGAAATGTGTCTTGTTCAACCAAAGAGTCGAAAAAGGGGGCGTGTAGGTTTGGGGTACAAAGTTTAACTAGCTAGGCAGATGGTTATACTAAAATAAACACTGTAATTTAAATCTGCGTCTAGCTCGAAGATACTAATTTATTTTGCAGCTCTAAAGAATTTGTGTTGTTAGCATTATGTTATTTTCTCTGGGGTGCGCCATTACAAATTACGGTGCACATGAAAAATACAGTTGGCGACGTGATTTTTCTGCAAATCTTATACGCAAGACGTTTGCAATTGTTTTGACATGCACCCCTACTTGGAAAATATGTAGGCCTACACGTGAAAAGCTAGGTAAATGTATTGAAAAGTTTCTTTAAAGTTTTCACCCCGAACGCAGGGACAATGTTTCGTTCAGGAAGCAGAATCGAGAGAGGTCATTTTTTAAAAGCAAGCGCCGTGTGCTCTTTTGGACCTCTTTAGTTTCTCAAATTACTTTACCATTCCTATTCTTGAAATGAAATAAACGGATTTTTGTTGTTTTTGTTGTTGTTGGTATTGTCTTTTAGAAATTTCGATTTTGTAACTTTATGCATGCAACACATGCGTTTTTTTTTTAATTTCGTTTTTTGAAAAAAGGGTCAATATGCGAGTCTTATATATTGACACTAATCAGATAATGAAACAATAGCCTGTGTCTCACCTAGCGGGATGTCGCCATACAGAAATGTTGCCGATGCTCAACGATTCTTAACATTTACGTAACATGTCAATTTTATAATGCCACGATGCTCCTAGTTAACATACCTGTTTAAATTAATGAAGTTTATTTTACGGCAGTCTGAGCACAAATTGGATGCTAAACACCCGTCCCGAATTCAGTATGACAAAGCGTCCGCGAACGTTTGAATACATCTTCTCGAACCAAGGGTTACGAATGTTTAAAGATACTTGAGAACGTACCCTTGATAGTTAAACTTTATTACAGTTATAAACATCGCGAAATTGACTTTCATCTCAATCAAAACCATTCTAAATCGCTCACTCAGAGTTCCATCCATTCATTCTTTATAAACATTCACTCAAATCGACAAAAAACCCTCGAAAAACATTTTGAAATCATTCAAGACGATCATTTTTTTTAAATCGATCATGTTATTTAAGGTTTAATTAGATCTTAAAGTGTCTGAATGGTCCATGAAGACACACAAATAGAAAAGTACGTATATTTAATTAAAGGAAGGTAATTAATATCGCCAATTTTGTTCATCTTGAACAAAGTTAGCGATTTTGGATTACCTCCCTTTGATTTCCCCCAAATTCACGCCACATACTCATTCAATTTCATTTTAAAATCTTTCCTAAATCATTCACTTTATCAATTTCTCGACGATTTTAACTGTAGGTAAGAATTCGAATCCATCACCTCTTTGAAGATTCTTTCTGCTCAGTCGCGACGACTTGGTGCTTGAAATTGACGCCATAAATTAATGATCTGTGTAATTGTTAAAAAATATTACTTTAAAAGACCTATACTTTATGACTAAACACAGGCAAAAATATGAGATAAGCTTATCCTAAAGAGACATATATAATACGTACTTAGTGTTTTGTATGAAAAAAAATTCTAACGAGGTTGGGAGAATTGATTATTGTCGGGGCTCTGCCGAGACAATTATCATTTCTCACAACCGAGTTAGATAATTTTTTCATACAACACACTAGTATGTATTATATTTATCTTATAACCTCTATTTGTCTTGTTTTCGTCGATGTTTCTAACCGTAATGCAAGTTTCTAAAAATAACCGCATTATATTTTTGTTCTAAAAATAACTATGTGATATCATAAAAGATATCATAAGGGATGTTATCACATAGATATTTGTATAGTTAAAAGATAAAAAATAATACAGAGGGGTTACTGTTATATCACGTTTATGTAAGAAACTCATAGTATATAATAAGGTACCTGCAATATCTGTAATGTAATTTTACGGCTGAATGAAAAATGTGATTTTTTTTTGGGGGGGGGGGGAAATTTGTTAAAACAAGTGCATATCGTATTGCGATGCAATACAGGAGTCCCCCACCGGATAACAAAAAATCCTCTCTTATAATATATCTCCTACTTACTAGATCTATAACTGTATACAAAATTTGAAGTTGCCAGCACATTAGGTTTTGAACAAAATGTCCCAAACAAAAATATAAGAGTAAAAACAACCAATGGCAAAAACTCCAAAAGTGGGCGGAGAAGAATGATTCTTGTACATGCCACTTGTCCTCATTGAGATCTATAAGTGTACCAAGTTTGAAGTTGCTAGCACTGATGGCTCAGGAGATATGGTCCAGACAAAAATGTCAGGATAAAAAACAACAACGGACAATAACTAAAAAAGTGAATGTGGCAGAGTAACAGTTCTTGTGCATTACACTTCTTCTCAATGAGATCTACCAGTGTACAAAGTTTGAAGTTGCTAGGGCTTATGGTTAAGAAGATAAGTACGGGACATGGCAGATTAACAGTTCTTGCACATGACACTTGTCCTCGATAAGATCTATCAGTGTACAAAGCTTGAAGTTGCTAGCACTTATGGTTTAGGAGATATGATCCGGACAAAAATGCAATGGGATAAAACAACAAAGGGCAATAACTCAAAAAGTGGGCGTGGCAGAATAACAGTTCTTGAACATGGCACCTGTCCTCAATAAGATCTATAAGTGTACCAAGCTTGAAGTTGCTAGCACTTATAGTTTAGAAGATATGATCCGGACAAGAATGTAAGGCTAAAAACAACAAAGGGCAATAACTCAAAAAGTGGGTGTGGCAGAGTTATCGACCTTGAACATGACACTCCTCCTCAATGAGATCTATAAGTGTACCAAGTTTGAAGTTGCTAGCACACATATTTTAGGAGATATGTTCCGGACAAGAATGTAAGGGTAAAAACAACAAAGGGCAATAATTCAAAAAGTGGGCGTGGCAGAGTAACGGTTCTTAAACATGACACTTCTCCTCAATGAAATCTACAAGTGAACCAAGTTTGAAGTTGCTAGAACATATGGTTTAGAAGATGTAGCCCAGACAAAAGTGTGACGGACGGACGGCCGGACGGACAGACGGAATCGAGCAAACCTATAGTCCCCCAACCGGTAACTGGTGGGGGACTAACAAAAAGAATAAAAGATTTAGATAAACGAAAGGGGTATTTTATCACCTGTGGGCGGGGCATGTGACTCTAGACCTCTACTGCCCATGGGTCGAGTTTCGGGGTGAATTATTTTTTTGTCAAACCCAATGCTTGGTGCAACGGATACATGTACGCAACATATTATTGACACAAATTTACGCATCCGTACAGTCGAAGGTATGATTACAAATGTTTCATATTTCGGTGCATACGCCGCCGTCATAGAGCGGTAGAAGCGCGTCGGACTATCATTCAAAAGATCCAAGATTCGATTACCGACGGCGGCACTCACCCTTTCCTTCCACTTGTCTTCGACCAATGGGTTAATAATCGTAGACCTATTTTGGAAAGCAACTGGTGGCTAGGAAAGGATGTAATGGTCGTACTGGCGTGAGATAAACCAGGGTTCCATTGTTGATTACTCAAACTGCCTCTATATAACTGAAAGATTTTTGAAAGCGGCGTAAAACCCCCATTCAAACAAATAAACAAAGAAAACCGGTGCATGCACGACAAATTTTATTGACAATCGGCGTTTACTATATACCCGTCGGGTCATATATGTGAAAAATAGTGCTAGTTATGTTGATCGTTAAATTGACAAGGTGAATGATTTTGAAATGATTTCGGAATGAACGATGTTTTAACTGTATAGTATATGCCTATTTTGATAGATGAATGAACTGAAGTAACGCGGATTTAGCCCCCGTTCAACGATTTATTTTGAAGTTTACAGACGTACGACTCAATATATAGACGGGTGGGCGCACACTGTATATGTCTCTTAATACTGCCCAAATAAAAGGCGGCTCAAACCTAAGAAACACGCTATTTATCAAATGTATTGAGCGCGACGTCATATGAGAGTAAAGACGCCAACAGAATGGAACCCAAACAAAACGTTTTTTGAAGATATTTGCCAATAACAGGCGGATAATCATACAATGATGTGTTAAAAATATGCAAAAATGTATTTTTTTAATTTTCTTTTTCAATAAACTTGAAGGCATATCATAAAACTAACTTTATCCTTTTTTCTATATAAATGACTCACTGCGGAGATTAATTTTAACAACTAATGTTTCAAAATTTGCAATTTTCAATTCATTATCTTGTGCATTCATCTTTGTTCTCACTAATTTATTGCTACAATTACATTTAAGTGAATAAAAAAGAAACATTTACCTTTATAATGTATTGGGTGTTACAACTTCATCTTGTGGGGGTATTCCTAAAAGGGAACAAAATAAAACTTAAATAAGTACTCCTTCTACCATTCCCCCCATTTTCCTTATTAAGGAAGTGGGACCGTAATAGTTTCGCAACATTTCGGAACTCATGAACTTTCACATTGTTGACCGAGGTTTCCCAATGAAAATCATTAGGAAACCTCGGTTAACTCTGTTCAGATTATTACTTCCGAAACGTTGCGGAACGATCATGGGTCCACTACCTCAATAAATCATCACATACAAGTTTTGAAATGGGTTATTTATTATTTTTTTTATTATTATTATTATTATTTCCGTTCAATAAAAAACGTTTGCATTGAGTATCTCTGTCTAGTTTAAAAAAAAAAGAAGAAGAAGAAGGGCTGTTATAAAGTAACAAAATAAAGAAATGTTGGCAAAGAAATCTCAAATCCTTCATGTAACGTTTTTACAAAATAATATATAATTTGTATAATGAAATTTAATCTTACTATTTTATCCTTTTTCCTATTTATTTTTCTTTTTCAGTTTTTGAAAAACAAAAAATCAAACATCAAGAGTTTACAAAGACTGTCCGTGAAAAGTGTAATTAATATAAACTTTTCATTCAAACTAAATTTGATTAAACTTTGATAAAACCTCACTAAAACAGACCCCCATTTTACCACTTTTGTATAATGAGAAGTGTCTATTGAATAGAGAGCCACTTCAAAAAGACTAATTTAAATTTTATGGGCAATAAACATCATTGTATCCGAATTATTCAGTGATTTGAATAGTGTCACACACTAATGAGTTTCATTTAGATTTGACTTGAGAAAAAAGAAGGTCGTTTGATACATCAACGTAGAGTGTTTCAGAGGACCCTTAAGAAATGACATACTTTAGATTGGTCCAAACTTGAAGGAAACCAGCGATACCGTATTAACCCCCCCCCCCCCTTTGAATCTCATCGCGCTCATTTAATTTCATTCCAAAACCATTCCAAAGTCAGTCCCCAGTCAGGATGAACAAAATGAGCGATATCTTTCATCTCCCTTTAATAAACATGAATTCAAATTCTTTAAATAGTCTTCAACAACGCTGTCAATTTCATTTATATCAGTGAAATCGCGTTTTTTCTATCTATTTTCATTTTGAATGCAGCTGTTGATTTTATCTTTTTAGTCATTTTGTAGCGTTTTTGAGTCGTATGAGAAAGTGTTTGGGTTGAACGTATGGAGCGCTGAGTGAGAGATTTAGAATGTTTTTGATTGTGATGATTTTGATCTCATAATGTAACTAACTGTACTCGGATCGACGCTTTACGCACTCAGCAGTTCGTCTCTTTCGCTTAACGGAAACAAGTATATTTCTTACTCTTGGTTGACAAAACAGTCTCCGATTTAAACGCACCAGAAACTCATTTTTCTCGAAAACTGCCTAAAATGTAATTATCACCAAGGCAACCGATTTTCTACGTAATTACTGTGAAAAATACCACCATTCAGCCCCAAAATTCCATCAGACGGGGCGCCTTATTTGGATTTAATGGGATTTTAGTTTGTCCCCGTAAGGTAATAAATTACAGCCTTGTTAAAACGTATTTCCCAAAGGGGCGGGGGATCCGGGGTTCAATTTTAGGGTTCGCGTGACATTTTCTACAACTTAAGACTTTGGTTACGGTTTGACATTGTCCTTTTGGCTAGGAACCGTAACAAAAGCCTTGCGTTCAAGCTGAAAGCGTTAACGAAACATTAGAGAAATGTTATCCCGCCCTGCACCAGTATTTTGAATCATTCCGTCATCAACAGAAAATGCGTGTAAGATTATGCAGAAAAAAAGACATGATACAAAAACGATCACAGCGCTGATAGCACTGGAAGCATTTTTGCGAGTCATTATGTAAACAAATTTTGAAAATTTCCTGGATTAAAACAGCGAAATCAGGTGGTATAAACTAAGATAAGGCTGCACTTATGTGCACGCTGGTCTTTGTCCATACCTCCTTCCTAGGCAATTATATTCCGGGCACAGCATGATTAGGGTTAAAAATATCCGAAATTGGTCAATGATTTTGGAATTAGTTCAAAATGATATTGAATGGGTGAGAAGAGCGACTTTTGAATGAAAATAAGGGGCGGTAATATAATGTCCGTAATTTCGTCAACTGTGGTTTAAAATATCGATACTTTATTACCTCCCTTTAAAAAACTATTAACGGTTCTGTTTGTGTGTCCATACGGTCAGATCTGACGCTTTAAAACCAACAATGAGAAGTAAAACGTGCAATGGTTTAATCGATATGAAAGAAGAGCTTATTGTTTTGGATTATTTTGAAGCGTTTTTAAACAAATTAGGAGCTGTTTCGAGAGGCTTGAGTAAAAGGTTTTAATGCCATAAATGGAACACTAATTATGTGATTTAGAATGGATTGTATTGAAAAAATTGTCATTTTCACGATGCTGTTAACTATACCTTATTTGGAAGCAACTATATTTCTCGCGAAAAATCGCGTCTCCACTTTTTTCCACTAACTCCTATTTTTGTCGTTTTTCACTAGAAATATTTATAGTTACAATATGCTTAAACAACTGTAAACGCCAGTTTCAAATATCAGCTCTTAAAATATATAACAAAGGAATCAATATTTCTTACATTTCATATTTTCCTCCAAGAAAAGATGAAAATTGGTTACCATGGCGACTCCGAAACCTGGTCTGTTCTTTTTCAGAGGAAATTGCGCAGAAATAATTGACTGTCATTACGAATATATAGGGAAGATAAATTATTAATATTTAGTCCGGCTTTGCGCCGGCATTACGGCATGATTAAGTCGGAAGAGTAGAACGAATCAAGCGCTTTCATGACATTGACATTTATTTGCTGGAATATTAATGAGCGTTTTTGTCATATGGATCGAACTTTTTGACGTTGATAGATGGCGCTCTGATCAAGATGGCGTCGATCTTTTGGAATGAGGAAAGACCGTAAATGGCAGCGAATTTGACTTTAGACCGATTACATGGGCCCGTTTTACTAAACGTCTTACGAAAAAAATGATCGTGAGTCAAAATCACAAATCGTATCTGATGGTTTCATTCATTGTTAGATTCTGCCTTGCAATATCTCATTTGAATCGTCTTAAGAAGACGATTCTAATGAGATATTGCATAGCAGAATTCCATATTTAGTTACTATTTCAGAAGCAACTTTAATTTTTGACTTACGCAAAAAATGATCGTAAGATTATTAGTAAAACGGGCCCATGGTAAAGAAGATAAATAAGATCTGAATAGATTGATAAATAAGTAATTGGTCATATTTGATTAGTTATCATGATCAGTTTCATTGAACCACGCAGTGTGCCTGTCTTGCCTTCAAGTTAGCAACTTTTCTGAAATTGCACTTTGCTTTGTTAGTTTGATTATAGACACTTTAACTTGTTGTCCAATAGAGTATTTCATCTTTCAAAAGAGTCGAACCTTGTGACCAAACAGACATTCTGACCAGTTTTCTTGAATATTTGGAAAAATAATGTTTACCTAACAGAGCAAACAAAGAAGTTGTGGGAAAGGCCCATCTTCCGGTGTTTTCTAATGGAAATTTCCGATTTTCAATAGGTTTGGTTCATCATTATGACCAGACAAACATTTTGAAGAGTTTCACGGAGAATAGTAAAAATTCTGGCTCCTAGAGTGTAAACAAAGAAATTGTCATAAAAAAAACTTGTTAATTAAATGGAACGAATCAGTTTTTAACAGGGATCGTCCTTGTGAATAATGAGTTAAAGCTGATCTACCTTTTCCATAAGAGTAACGACTCGTAGTTTAGGCTCTGCCCTGCCAGGGCAAAAATCATGGATTATACAAGTATGCAAATACGAACTCGGTGATAAATGTACATTGTCCAGAAGAGCAAGCGGTATCTGACAGGTTTCAATGGGTTAATATTATAAAACATTTAATGCTTTTCGCTTCTTATTATATTTATTCTTTGTTTAAAATTATATTTATAACATGCTTCAAATATTTCATCTCTTTTTCAAGATTTCTTATCTTAGAATAACTAACCTGTTAAGAGATAATTTGCAATTTCTTATCAGACACGAAATAGCCCATTGAGAAGGAACTTATTCGTATGTTACCGTCAGACAAAAAGGGGTCTAAAAGGGGTCTAACTAGATGATTCGTTACATGTCGACCTAGTCAGCCCGGCTGTGCTATTTACACGGGCTTACTAAGTCAACACTTTACGCATCTGACTGATACCATTCTCCCCTCCTGTATGTTACTTTTGAATGCGACTTTCCTTTGACCAATATTGAAACAAATTTCGTTTAACATACATTGTACAGTTAAATACACCGTAAAATTGACATTTAACTCAATCAAAACCATTCTAAATCGATCACTCAGCGCTCCATTCATTCATTCCAGACACTCACTCAAACCATTCAAAAACGCTCCAAACTTACTGAAAAACATGTTACAACAACTTCGTTCAAAATAAATAAAGCCGGGGAAAAAATCGGGATTTAACTTACTTAATTGAAATTGTAATATTTCGATGAGTTCTTGAAGAAACAGGGAGCTATCTATAGAACTTGTATGCATATTTTATTAAAGGGAGGTAATCAATATTGCTAATTTTGTTCATCCTGAACAAAATTTACAATACTATATTACCTCCCATTAAATTCACTCAAAATTCGCTCCACACATTCATTCAATTTCATTCCTAAATCATTCCATAATCATTCACCTTGTAAATTTCACGATGTTGTTAACTGTATCTATATGCTGAAGGTCACAGGTCCCTTTTCGTGTGACGGGTAAATGTGTTAATCCTTTGCGACCCTTCTTACTTAAAGGGACCATCTGGAAACTCCGTATGATATTTTTTTGGAAACGAGGATAGATCCAGCATAAGTCAACCAGAGGGTGTATTTCAAATACAATAATATCGGAAGTTAGAATGATAATTTTGGATGAGAAAAAAATAGTAAGGGGCAAAATGTTTCGACCCTAGTCAGCCTTCTAAATCCGGCAGTCTGACCAAGGTCAACACTTTTCTCAATACCTAGTTGGTCCCTTTTGGTCTGACGTGTTAAATTTATCTAAGCTGAGGTTCTGTTGTTTATTCGTTCAAATGATCTAATCTTTGAACGTTAAGATACAAAAGATTGTGTTCTAAACTTACAGTATCTTGGCGCAAGATTATAAATACATTTTTCGTAATGAATTGAGAATTTTCAAAATTGTCAAAATACATTGTACTTTATTTCAACTATTAATTTTCATTTAAAAGTTGTAAGCATAGGTATTCTCAAATGATCTTTTATTTTGATGCGTATGCTTGCAATATTTCGGCATTATATATCAATTCGTCCTTTATAGTATTAACCCTTTCCTGTTTTCCAAAATTTTGGACCTGTCCCAATTCAAAGGTTTTGCAGACGAAAATTTAAAGTGGATTTAATTTGAAAAATAACCATTCTGTAGGGTGGAAAATAGAGTGGAAAAAGAAGAAATTGCTTGTCAGAAGCAATTTCTTCTTTTTTCACAATGTTTTCTCAATCATAAAATTTCAGGCACTTAAAAAGCAGGGATTAAACAGCAAAGGGTTACGGACGGTATATTCAACAGAAGAATAAGTAGCAACTCAAGAGGTCTGTATACATTTATAAGTGGTTTATGGAATTATAATCCATAGGTCATAAAACAAAGGCATAAACAAAACTACTTTTACTACAGGAAGCTGTTTTGGCAGAACGTACCCGACCAGAAATAGACTCTAGGACACTGTTAACAAAACTTGCGTTCAGGTTAACAATACGTTACAAAGTGTTTGCAAAATATACCCCGCCTTGCACACGCCTTTGCGTGCAAAGCGGGTTATAATTTTCAAACCGTTTGCCACGTTTTGTTACCTTGAACATAGGAAATGTAGCTGCCAAGAATCACGTTGAAAGGATTTTTGTGAGGAAGTTTATCAAGAGAAAAATTGCGTTTTTTTTTTTTTATTTGTTTGGTCGATCAATTTTTTACAAAACCTTTGGACGATGCTACATGGTCATTCTTGAAAAAACGTAGAGTTCTGAAAATTTTATATAAACTAGCCCTTTGTATCTCAAAAACGCCGAATATTAAAAACCTCGTCACTTAAGCTGTTACTGATATTTTAACCCCCCCCCCCCCCCCCCCCACTTCCCCATTATTTTATACGACCATTACAAAATCTCAAAAATAAAGCAGTAGATACAAGATTTATGCAGCCATTAACGATATAACGCTGCAGTTATTTTTAGCTTCACAAATTTAATGCTTTTAACTCTTGTTATGCTGAACAAATTTTGGTTAAAAATTTTCATCAAAATCAAAGGGCAAAAAGCACTGAAAGTACTAACTCAATTTTATTTGAAAAAAACTAAATCTATTAACAATTCTAGTTTGAAAGTGAGAAACAGGTGGTGTAGACTAACATCAGACTACACATTTGTGCAGGCTGATGTTTGTCAACAGCTCCTGCCAAAGCAGGAATATTCCGGGTTCAGCATGACAAGGGTTGAGGAAACAAAATACGAACAATACTTAAACAAAGACAGCCCTATGAGTTATTCACAGAATGAGTATAAAAACTCCCATTTCGTAATTTCGTGTAACAGTTACGATCCTAACACACATAAAACTCACCTCAAATCGTCAAGCAACGAATTCTCAGAATTTCCACAAAATTTCCAGCATACGGTATCAAAACAAAGAAACCTGGTTCAGAATGTTCCAATCCGTTAACATAAATAAACAATTTTCTTTATTCTAGCTGAATACACCGCGAAGAACGTTAAACTTGCAGCACATGTGAAATTCACAGGAAGCTTGCTGTATAATTTACTGCTGCTTTTAATCGGCCAATCAAATGTCTAGAAAATCGAGATTATTGGCTGCGCCTGCAGACTGATTTACGAACGCCTGATCGGATTTCGTTCCGAACTCTAGCGGAAACGCCCGAGTTATTCCAGAGGGAGCTATAAAGCTGATTAGCGCATCACATTTGACTTTTTTTTTCTAATTAATTATTTCTCCCTTAATATCTGCCCTTTTAATAGTACCGATTTAACCCTTTTAGATTTTCAAAATATCATTTTATACATGTGTAATTGGAACAGGCTTAAGTCGACAAAGAAAATCTATTAAATTTGAAAACCTACCTTCAGAAGTGGACGAAAAGGTTGAGATAGTGGATTTTATAAGAGGACACAAAAATAACCTGGATGAAAGGTGGGGGTCATCGCCGTCCCCCCGCCCCTCGCTAAACGCCCCCACCACGTCAAACGCGCCCCTGTCCGCCCTGAGTAAATTATGATATTATTGATGTAGGTCAACGACATATCACAACGACATTTCCTTTATTTCCAAAGCATTCATTACGCAAGTGCATAGTATGCGTAATTGTAAATGATACCATTATTGACGAATGAATGGCTAAAAGGCTATCATTTCTTCGTGAGCTTGTATTCTATGTAATGTTTGTTTCTTTGCTTGAATGGGGTTTTACGCCGCTTTTAATATTATTTCAGTTATATCGCGACGGCTTGAGTACCTTACAATGCATTCCTGGTATTTCTCACACCAGTTCTACCATCAAATTTCTTTCCTAGCCTCCAGCTGCTATTCCAAATAGGCCTACGATTGTCATTCTGCGTAATGATTTAGAATAGATTAAGCTAGGAAACTGAAATCGCGATTTTACTGACATAATTGAAATTATAAGCGCCAGATTGGTTCTTGAAGAAAGGGGAAGCTATTTCTAGAATTTGTATATATATCTTATTGAAGGGAGGTAATCCAATATCGCTAATTTTGTTCAGGGTGAACGAGATTAGCGATACTGGTTTACCTTCCTTTAAAATTCACCCATCGCACTCATTTAATTTCTTTCCAAAGTCATTCTAAATTTATCCAGCTTGTCAATTTCACGGTGTTGTTAACCATAATTAAACTACCGATTTCGCACAATCAGTAAAATCAGAATCAGCGAAAAATACATTTCATAATTATCCAACCAGGCCTGTCCCTGCGTTTGATTTATCAACGTTTACAAACATTTCTGCATCCTAAATGCTACGGCTTTCTTTTTATGTAATGATTTATGCCATTACGACAATACTTTGTTGTTACATGCATTCGAATTCAAATAACAATGATTAGCCTTACACTGTATTGTTTTCAACATTCGCGAAAATGTTCTGTACTCTTAAACATGGAATGGAAAGGCATAGATTCAGTAGCACACATCCTAAATTCAATTAAGCCTCATTTATTATTTAATGCCAGGATCAGATTGTCTGCTTTTGTTGTATTATATCATCTGCCTGGTAAAAAAAACCTGCGTTCAGGATACCAAACGTTTGCAAACGTTTGAAAATGAAACCCCGCTTTGCACGTTAGGACACGTGCAAAGCGGGGTATCAGTTTTTTTTAACTTTTTGCTGACTTGTTCCTAAAAGGAAATGCAAGGAAGTACTGACCGATTGGATGTACAGTTATATAACATCATGAAACTGACTTCATCTCAATCAAAACCATTCTAAAATACACATTCAGTGCTCGATTCATTCATTCATTCATTCATTCCAAGCACTTGGGCCATTCAAAAATGCTCCAAAACTCACTGAAAACGATAAGATAAAAAAAACATTAAAATGAATATAGCTAGAAAAAATTGCGATTTTAATGAAATAATTGCAATTTTAAACGTCTGATCGGTTCTTGGAGAAAGTGGATGCTTTTTTATAGACTGTGTATCCATTATTAGCGGGAGATTATCAAATATCGCTTATTTTGTTCAGGGCGAACGAGATAAGCGATATTGGTTTACCTCCCTTTCAAACTCACTCATCACACTTATTCAATTTCATTCCGAAGTAATTCCAAAATCATTCATCTTGTCAATTTCACGATGTTGTTAACTGTACTAAACTAATTTCGCACAATCAATAAATCAGGATCAGCGAAAAAAAATCGTAATTAACTCATCAGACCTACGTTTTTTTAATCAACGCTTACAAACATTCTGCATCCTAAATGCTTATGTTTCATATGTTCAAAGCCCATTGTGAAAAAATATGAGTTTTTTTCTTTTCAACCAGCCTTATTTATTTTAAGACTTGAAGCCGCGAAGACATTTATTTCATGGAATTCAGGAAACACACATCATATTTTTTCTTTGTTCTTTCTTTTGATTGACAGATTGACAAGGCTTTTAACCGTGGGTTATCTTACGGTACTAATTAGTGTTCGGGAATTTCCGGTACATTACGGTCAGATACGAGATGTGTCAACAATACCTGACCGTACATTTACGAAAATCGGAAAATTGACAAGGAGAGTGGCATTTGATTGATTTCGAAATTAAATTAATTGAGTAGGATGAGCGAGTTTGATTGAATGTAAAGACATGTAATAAAATACAGCCAATTTCGTTCAAATGAACAAAATTGGCTATATCTTATTACCTCACTAGTTAAGATTGTTGTTGTTGTCTTCAAGCGTATTGACCAAAGTACCACAAGAAGCCGTATTTCTTTAAAATGACCTAAAACAACTACACTTACGTCCGAGGGACTTTCAAGTTTACGGAAAAGTCCGAGTGATGTTCCGAATGGGTTGGGTCTGTATCTTGCAAGCAGTCCGGATACTAACGAGACAGTGTTTGCCATTTTTTAAAATGCGCAAAATGCTCGGGCATTAGGCAAGTAACATGTACCACAAAAATCATTCTTAAAATAAATCACTGAAGGAAAGCGCTGGCGCAATCTACTCGAAAACTTTTGAAATTAACACACATAGACCAAAAGTTCAGAAGGGTTATTCATTGTAGAAGTGTTGTGAAAGCCACCGTGCCATGGTGATGAATATTTCTTAGTGTAATTCAAGAAGCACGCGCAGTCGGGCGCTGCTTTTACGCTGCGTGTTCCTCGTTCGTATCTATTTCAAAGACCAACAGACGCTCTCGAACTGTCTAAATAAATCGCAAACTTCAGTCAATACACAAATCTAGGATACAGTTAATATAATCGTGATATTGACACTCATGCCGATCAAAATTATTCCTAATCTCTCCCTCTGCACCCCATTCATTCCAAATGCTCTCTCAAAACGATCAAAAAACGCTCCGAAATAATTAGAAAACGTTTCCAAATCGTTCAATACGTACAACGTTTAATTCAAATCGACCAAATTATTCTATGATTCTATTGGCTGGTGATGATTTTTAAGCGTCTGATTTGACCGTGAAGTGACAAAATCAAAAAAAAAAAAAATACGAAGATCTAATTAAAGGGGGGTAAAAAATTATCGCTGACGAAATTATCGATTATATTTTACCTACCTTGAAAATCGTTAAAAACTCGCTCCACACACTCATTCAATTATAATCCTAAACCTTTCCATAAAACCTCGTCCATTTCACGATATTGTTTACTATATTATTGAACTGAGTTGAGCTTATGAAAGATTCGATCGGCATTTGGCGAGTATCTTTTTCGACATGTGTCCCCCAGTAATTGGTAAATGTATCGTAGTCATATTTGGGAAAGCGGTTGGGGACTAGAAATATAGTAGTCGTATTAGTTTTTCAGTGAATAGTACCAGAAATACATGGGTAAGCGCTCCAGTCGCCGCGACAGGACTGAAATATGCGGGGAAGCAAGGAAACATATGAAAGTATTGACCTTTTTCAGGAAGTGGTTTTTCTATTTATAAATAGAACGGTTCGCGCAAGCGCAATTTACGTGCAAATTCATGGAAAGGATTACAGTAAACAACATCGTAAAATTGACAAGTTGGTTGCTTTTGGTATGAATTGAGTGAGTGTGATGAGAGAGAGTGAAATTAAAGGGAGGTAATCTAATACTGCTAATTTTGTTCAGGGTGAACAAAATTAGCGATAATTTCTTACCTCCCTTTTATACAATATGTTCCATAAATAGACTTGTCCTACTGTCGACTTTCATAAAAGCCGGCTTCATACATGACTCGACAGTAGTACTAGTCTATTCATTCCATAAATTGCTTCCCAATTCTTCAAGAACCATTGAGAGACGCTTATGATTTCATCTTAGTCAATGAAATCGCGATTTTTTTTCTATTCATAATTATTTGAATGAAGCTCGTGATTTTTACCCGGTTCGATCAAAACCATTCAAAATCACTTAAAACGCCCCGATTTTTTTTCAAACTCACATCGAGATCGTTCAAAACGATCCACATTTCTTTCAAATTGATCAAACCTTTCAAAGATTTCATTAGCTGTGCGGGTTTTAAAGTGTCTTCTTAGTCTGGAAAGTCTTTGAAAACCAAACACAAAAGTTGGTAGCGCGTCGGACTGTCAATCAAGAGGTCCCGGGTTCGATCCCCGACGGCGGCATTCATTCTATCCGACTATATGTCTCTCACCAATGGGTTGATAATCGTATACCTATGTCTGTAGCTGGAGGATAGGAAAGGATTTGGTGGTTGTACTGGTGAGAAAAATACCAGGAAACCATTGTTAGGTGCTCCAGCCTCCGCGATGTAACTGAAAAAAATGTTGAAAGCGGCGTAAAACTCCATTCAATCAATCAATTGAAACACAAAAGTATGTAGATTTAAGTAAGTTAAGTAATAATATTGCTAATTTCGTCTAACTTGGTCATTCAGCTTGTCAATTTTACGGTGTTGTTATCTGTAGCTATTTGAAATTGGTGTTCACTTAAAAAAAAATACGGACTCACAAGACATGTTGATCATTTAGCATGGGTCACTAAAGGTTCTTTTCACATCGTTATTTCAAAGACGCGAAATGTTTGTGGCGAATTGGATACACGTGCACAATAAATATTGTGTGTCGAACGTCAAAGGGCTCACAGCTAATCATTTGATTTAATGAGCTACTTTTAGCTTCAATGCTTGGTATACACAAAATGTCCGTCTCATAGCACGTTTTTTTTTCCCCGTAATTTAAGAATTTAAGAATAATGAAAAATAATTGCGGACGACAATGAAAAAGGTTGCAATTTGAAAAGAAACCAATATACATTACAGAAAATTTAGTGGGAAAAGGAGAAATTGCTTTCACAAACATTGCTTTCTTTTTTCCACGATTCTTTTTCAAGAGTTAAATCCAAATACCTTCCAGGAAAATGGTTAAATGTGCTATCTTCAAAATTCTCATTTTCTTTTTTTTTTTTTTTTTTTTTTTTATTCAAGGTTATTCCCTCAAATTATTGAACCAGTAAAAGATTGAAACAAATAGACGCACAATCCATTTTTGGACTGACTGCAAAATAGGTTTAAAAGAATGTTGCGTGAAATTACAAAAGATGTCGTTTTTCAAGTTTGACAAGGCGTATCCGGGGACCCCGTGACGCCAGACTCTTAAATTTTCGAGCTGCTTTCAAAAATCAGACAAAAACCAATGGCTTTCAAGCTAATAAAGAAAACTTAACGAATAATCTCAATCATTGAATAACAGGGAAAGGTTTTGTCTTTTCATACCCAGCAATAAGAATCGCCGTTCTACATAATATATCAACCTTTTATCAGATGCAACTTACCAAAAGAAAAAAGAAATACCAAACTTCAAAGTCCCAACCAAATCATTCAACTTTTTTCTGTAATCTTGTTTTTTTTTTTTTTTTTTTTTATTACATACTGAACTTGTCCTGCGTGCAGGATAATTGAAACTTTCGCAAAGTTTCGAAATAGTTTGCCGTTTAGCACGTATGTGCACATGCAAAGTATGTTTTAATGTTCAAAAATTTTGGAGTAGAATCCAATATTTTTATCCTGAAGGCAGGACATCGTATTTATCCAAATTTGTTATTTTACAATATTTCTATTCGAAGTAATTGAAGTTTTTAATTCGTTAACAAATGTATGTAGATAAAGAAAAACGCTATACAATAAGCTCACTTACAAAGCTCAACTGCATTTGAGAGAAAGGAATTCCGGCCCGCCTTTCCCAAAGGAAAATATATAAGGGTTTATCTTTTAAAAGCGCTCAAGGTCAAAAGTCAGATAAAATAGTTCCACAAAAGAATTAAACTTGAGAGATTATTCAACTCAGTTAATAAGATGCATTTTAAGGGTCTAACGATACGTCTTCGGCGAAAAAGAATTGTAAGTGCATGTAAATATATAGACATTTACAATAGCTTTGCACGAATACTTCATGCAATTAAACCTCGTTGTCAAGTGTCCCAATTACTCAAGAGAATATTTAAATCACGCAAAGGATGCGAAATTCAAATCAGGTACATTAACATTAAACCACGGAGTCCCCCAAGGCGATATATTGTCTCCTATTTCATTTAAGTAAATTGACAGTTGAAAAGACATTTTAATGCTATACCGTGGCGGGTTTTCCTGTGTTTAAAAGCGGCAATATCTGTCGGTCTTGACCCCTTAAACAAATTGTGTCGCCTAGTTTAATTTTTCCATCTCTGTGCATCTCATTTCATTTACACAACAGACTATTTCATTTTACAAAATATATTCATAATAAAATCATGCATATTTGCAAGATTTCTTTTCGAATTCAGACGACCTGTCTTAAATCGATTGTCGCAAACGACCTTTCCTTTATCATTTACGCATATGCTTTCCAATTTTTGTTTTGATCTAAAATGACAACGCAGAGTGCACTTAACAACTGCGGTGCAGCAATTTCATTTATTCGAAATGAAACCAAGTGAGCCTGTGCCCGACATTTCCAATAATTTGACACCAAACATTTAGTGGCCTGAATAGTTACATAGTGTAGTTAGAAGATTGCCTAACTGTTAACAGATACTTTGAGACCTATCCACAAATCGTATATTGAAGACTCTGGTCAGACTGTGTGGATGCACAGACTGGCCAGAGTCTTTGCTTTGCGCACAATTGAAATTGTTGTCAATGTCTCGAACAGCCTCAAATCTTTTTTTAACAAGTGAATTATATCGATGATTAGATACAACAAATCTTGATCTAGTTATTTCTTTAGATACACAAGTTATAGTGGCAGAAGGTCATTTTTGTCTTTACCGCAGCAAAGGCAAAATTGACTTTCGAGTACACATAACTAATTGTAGAGCATCTATAACATTATACATTTTAAATCTTTAAACCTATTTGATACGTTCTATCTTGTGCGTTTATTGTGTGTACATATGTATCTTCTTCATGATATTCCTTTAACTGGATTTTTAACCAATTTAGGAATTCGGTTTTGAAATTTAAACCGATGTTACAAAGAACGGTACCAATGTACTCAGTATTCGGTTTCAATCTTTGTTAGATTAAACCTATCAGATTTGGTAATTGACATTGCTCCTATTATGATGCAAAACCCACGTCAAATTGAAGTATGTATACAATGACGCAACGGCTTCTCTGATTGGAGGAAAATTGTATGCGTAGCTTTTATTCGTGAAATGACTTCGCCAATTAAATTAAGTCTTCCATTTAAACCTTTTTTTCTTTATCGGAAACCATCATGGTCGTTGCTATAGTTTCTAGATAAATATTACGTAATGATTGTTCAATACTTGCTCCTACCACCGTCTTAAGTCTAATTGAATAGCATATAAGAAAAAAAAACGGATAATGAAATAATTGCCTGTGGCATAGAATTTAAAATGTCAATATTTTTCTAATATACCTTTTAACATTTATGTATGTGACCCGCCTCGAGAAACGGACTATCTTGGAACTCCGTAAAAATATTTGAAATAGAGATTGTTTCAAAATTATACAGATAAACCAAGAGTTGCATTTAAAAAATTCTTTCACAAGAAGGTAGATTGATCAATATAGATTCAGAAAATTAGATCAATGAAAATGTTTCGACCCTAGTTAGTCTGTGCAGTCTGACTAGGTCGATACTTTTCGCACAACCTAGATTAATCCTTTCCTCATGACGGGTCACAAGTGTTAAATACAATGTGGTCACTTCAAAGTATTCATGAATAAGGGAGTCACCTCGATTTAAGGAAGTACAATCCGTGTATATGCATACATATACATAGATACATAATGTTATGCAGGCTTTGCGTGACTCCCGGTGGCCAATTTACAAAGCAATTAGTGCGTAAGCACGCTAAATCTAACCAATGAATAATGCTTTATTCAATTCAAAAGAAGCGTAACTAATTTACGTGACAAGATGATAGTTACGCTAGTTTCATAGACATTCCGTCTTCATGAGCTCTCAATTTATCTCACAAATTCGAATATCTACTCGCTAACTAGAAACGTCAGTATGGCAGTTGTTCAGTTGGATTTATTTTCACCCGCCTCTCTCTACTTTCTTTCTTAGAACAACCAATTATTACATTGTACATCGTTCATCTTGAACAAAACCTACGAAATATATATAATAACGTCCCGTTCTTATCATTTTAAACTCACCCAATTTCGTCCGAAATTCGTTAAAAATCATTCCCCTCGTTAAAACCATTATATCAAATGGTATTTACCGAATTCATTTGTGTCTAAATAGGCATATCGTTGATCTAAAAAAAAATCACTATTTCTAACAGAACCCTGTGTTGTGAGTACTCATTTGAGTCGTCAAAATACATATTTAACACATTTTTAGACATGTATATAGAGGTCAATCGTTTGTTTCAGTGTTAGATCGATTTATATTTCATTGAGTGAACAACAAAAGTTATATTTTCACGAGATGAAAATATAGCTTTTGTTATTCGCGAAATGAAATATTAATCGATCTTAATCGAAAAACAAACGATTATTCTATTTCTATAATGCGAAAATGAGCCAAAATATGAAACTTCTATGACATATTTTCGTAAAGCGCGTCATTATGCACGTGATTGCTATGAAACGTTCATTGTGACGTCACCTATTTTGCCTCGCATAGATGACGTCAGATAGGATGACATGCACAAAAGCAGGGTATAAGTTTTTGATAATTTCACTGCTTTTGCGGTGAGATTATCAAGTGATAATCTACCGTTATTTCTCGATAAACCACCGATAATCGTTAAAGAAATATATGTACATGTACATAATCTAAAGACACGATTTTTCTGTGTTTATCTCAAGTATCCGTGTCTTTTCTAGACAATGAGACTTTAACAACCGACGCTGCATCAATTTAAACTCCAACAAGAGACTTAGGTAATAGACAGAAAATCCAACCAAAAAACTAAAAGGTGTTTGAATCACGAATATTACTGTAAAATGATAGCTTTGTTTGACAGTTTTGTTGGCAATTCAAAGAAATCCGTCTCTCGGAGCAACCGGTAAAATACCGAACGAGTCACGCGAGATTTCCCGGTAATGTGCAAGAATATAGATTGATTCTACAGTACACTACACCATTTAGTTTAGTCCGAATACAGTTCAAATAATCGCGAACAAAATGAAATATTTTGTTACAGTTTTGAAATCGAATTGATTGAGATAGATCGGCAGGCATTACTATGTAATCTGTACATAGAGGAAAAAGTCGCACATTCTTTAATTGGAGAGATACAGTAAAAAACATTGTGAAATTAACATTGATTTCGATCAAAATCATTCTTAATCATTCACTCAGCGCTCCATTCATTCAATCTAAACACTCACTCAAATCGATCGAAAACGTTCCGAAATCACTTGGAAACATTTAGAATCGTTCAAGACTTTCAGCAATAAAATTCAAATCGATTTTTTTCTACGGTTTTATTAGCTAGTGTGGACTTTCAAGTGTCTGATTGGTCCACGCAGACGTAAAACAAAAGAGTACATATATTTTATTAAAGGGAGGAAATTAATATAGCTAATTTTGTTCATCTTGAACAAAATTAGCAAAATTGGATTACCTCCCTTTAACTTCACTCAAAACTCACTCCACCCACTCATTCAATTTCATTCCGAAATCACTCTAAAATCATTCACCTTGTCTATTTCTCGATGTTCTTAACTATACTTTATTGCCTCCCAGACATGAAATATACGTATTATTCTATTAATAGATTTGTAGTACATCTTGGACCAATCAGGTGCTTAATATTGAAGGCAATGGAATTATTAAATGATTGAAACGATTTGGTTTTGTTTTGCTTCATTTTGAACATTTCAGACTAAGTTTTCGAGCGTTTCGAACGAATTGTGTGAGTTTTTGGAATGATATAAATAAATAGAGTGAGTATTTTAGATAGGTATTGAATGTATTATCGACAATTCCAGCAAAACAGTTAGTTACACTGTAAAATTGATACTTATCTCGATCAAAACCATTCCGAATCAATCGCTCAGCACTCGATTCATTTATTCAAAAACTCACTCAAACCATCCAAAAACACTGCAATTCGTTCAATAGCACCCAATAATCGTCCAAACGATCAATATTTTATTCAAATCGATTAAACCATTACACGATTGTATTGGCGATAGAGATTTTAAGGTAGTCGACCCTTAATAGCTTTGCAACGTCTCAGATTTAATGAACTTTTACAGTGTTAACCGAGGTTACCTAATGATTTGCATTAGGAAACCTCGGTTAACATTGTGAAAGAAAATGTGGTTTGAAATGTTGCGGAAATATTACGGGTCTACTACCTTAAAGCCTCTGGTTATTCCGTGAAGACACACAAACAGAAAAAAGTATGTTTTATTAAAGGGAGGTAAAAAAAATCGACAATTTCGACGAAATTAGCAATACCGTATTGCGTAACTTGATTATCATTCAAAATTCGCTTATCGTTCTCATTTGATTTCATTCCAATTCATTCCAAAATCATTCACCTTGTCGATTCCACGATGTTATTAAATTTAGCTTTTTCTCCAATTTCAACGTTATTTAAGTTTGTGTCTATACAATATCTATAGTTGGACCACACGAAAGTTTTATCATCTGATATTTAAAGTTGATTATAATTACGCCAATCAATATTCGTGCATTTTTGTTTTGCGGAAGAATAAATTTCATTGCTCAATGAAATCAACTCATTTGAGAACACAGTTACTTTGTACGCTTGCGCATAAAGTAATCTAATCAGAAATCAGTCTCATTGTGGTGATTTTTTTTCTTTTCATTGCTTTTTGAATATGATAGTGAATTATTAGATATAAAGAGATTTTTTTTCACGGGGTTATGAAATTTAAGACCTAATTACACTTGTGTATGAACACGCGAAATAAGAATCTGAATACACTTATTTATAAATGCGCAAACTGTATTCATAAAGTATGACCAGGGGCCTGTTTTACTAAACATCTTACGATCATGTTTTGCATAATTCAAAAATTAAAGTTCCTTTTACAGTAGTAACTTAATATGGAATTCTACCATGCATCATCTCATTGGAATCGTCTTTTAAAGACGATTCCGATGAGATATTGCGAGGCAGAATCTAACATTGAATGAATGTTACCCGCTACGATTTGTGATTTTGACCTACGATTATTTTTTTCGCAAGTAGTTTTGTAAAACGGAACCCAGGTTTCTAGTTTCATACATCCATAAAATAAAAAATATATCTTTATCTTTTAAATGGGTTTAAACATCCTCATTCGGTCGCATGAGTATTCATTCCGACATTTCCCAGATAGGCCGGAGATCGATTTTCGCGGTCGTTTAATTTTAGTACTAAACAATGGGGAAAATGTCCCTGTATTTATGGGTAATGGTCTAATAAAATGCGGCAGATTGGGCATTTTGATCGTGACTACATCGATTATCTGAGAGTCTACTTTCTACTTGAATGCCCTGCATTAGACTTGGCTAAATATTAGATACTAAAAAACGTGCAAGTGATCTAAATCCAACGTTGCTTGAAGGTTAATTATGTATTTTGAAAAGGCATACAATTATACACATTTCTGTAATGTGTTCCTGTAGACCATTGAGAATTAACGTAAGGTTAATACTTGATAATCGCACCGCCAAACCAGTGAAATAAACAAATGATTATATGCTGATTTCGATCATTTAACCGTAAATGATGTTATTTGAGTGGAGCTTAGTTGCGGTTAGTCAGTAATCATGTGCAAAATGACGCGCTTTAAGAGAATTCTACCTTAAATTTTCTAATTCCATTTCATTCTAGTATTAAAGAAATTTAATGATCACTTGTTCCCCGTGTAAGATCGACGAATCTTTCATTTCGTGAACAACAAAAGCTTTATTTTAACATGACATCGTCACTCGTGAAAATATAGCTTGTGTTGTTCAGTCAATGGAAGAAAAATGGATCTTACACTGAAACAAACAGTTAACCTCTATATATCATAATAAGACAGAAAAATAAACCATTTTAAAAGATGTTCACTAACTTTCAGGGCGCTTATTAATTGTTTCGTGCATATATGCATAAACTTTTCAGCTCAAACGGTCCAGAAGCATCCGTAAATCCGACCTTTGTTATGGTTCTGCGGTAATCAACCTTAGAATTCTTCAATTATATATTTCTAGTAATTAATGAGTGGCTACAACTCATATTTGCAAAAGAAACCGTATCTTGATAAGGCAATTCAAACAAAAGGCATCTTTGCAAACAACAGGGTTTAAGGGATGCAGGTTTCGCGAGTGTGTGACTCTCAAATAAGTAGCCAGGACCCTCAAATCTATCTGACGTGAGTCCCAAAGACCCTCTGAGCATTTGCTTCAGAATAGAATTGAAGACTGTTACGACAATCTGCGATTCTTTGCTGAAGTTGAGCCCTATATATATTAATCTTTTTCCTTTTAACCGGGGAAAAGCTCTAAATTCATAAAAAAAGTAAAGTGCTTTAAAAATTGTCTGTTCCTAAACTTAAGAAAAGACACCTTAAATCCCAATTATTGAGTTCTTTTGGCCCCGTTTTGTTGAAGGTGGGCTAAACCCACGAAACGGTGAAGGGTTTGGTTTCTATATGGAAAATATAATAAACATTAATTGTTGAACATGAAATAGAAGAAAATATCATGCCATCCCTTCTTTTTAGTTTTTTTTTCTTCTTTTTTACAGATTTCAAGTAAAGGGTAAATAGTATTGAACTCGGTCCGCATTTATGTTTTGTGAATAGTTTGAATACAATAACACACAAAACGAAGATGCTACTAGAGATTACATACAAACTACAGTCGACACACTGAGCAGATGGTTAGATAGATTTTATTTTAGTACAATCGTATGACATATTTCTTTCTCAATTTACGTTAACCACACTTTTCCGTTTGATTTTAGCCTCATTCTCAACAAAAAAAAAATTTTTTTTAATATAAATCTTAAATCTTTCATTTTGAGTATTGTCTGTATTCTAATTCTGAAAAGTCGTTATTTTCCCCCTTTTGATTTAAATGAAGTCCCAGAGTGTCTATAGGACCACTTTAAATAATATATTTTTTTTAAATCTGGCTAGGCTAATCGCTAAGAATCTTACACCTGCAAAATCTGTTTTTAGTCAGATATCGAAAATTATAGGGCAGTAATCATTCTGTTGAAATAGTGTATTGCTTGGGCATTTTTTTTCTTTGCCAACAAAGTTTTAAAACGCCCTGTTTGTGTAAGGTATTGGACAATGAACCAAATGAACGTTCAGTTTCCTATCCAGGACCCTTGGGGTTCGAACTTTTGAGATTTGACCCCTGGATGCAAAAGGTTGATTATTCTATGTGTGCCATCTAGCCCTATCTATGAGGCACTGTGAAGACTCTGGTCAGGGCACAGTCTGATCAAAGCCATTGCCAATTGCCATCACACGTGAACTGGGTGGCAATTTAACACAGAAAATCATATGGTCAAGGTTTTGTATTCTTTCATTTATCTTTATTTTCATTAATACATATTTTTGATAAATACAACTTTTCAACATATCATTGACATTCTATCAGCATTAAGAAAGACAGTGCTACTACATGTATATTCTTTTACTGCATTGTTTAAGAAAAAAAAACATACATACATGCAGGTGTTTTATGCCAAAAATGTCAAAAATTAAACAGGTAAAAAATACAAAAGCATACCTTGAGACTAGGTTAACATCCCTCTTTAACAATTTTATCAATCCATTTAATCAATAATGCTTTAAAGTTTGTCGCGACAATCGATCATGGCTGTCAAAGGCTTTAAAAATAAACTTTACACACGAATTCAATGAGCGTCCAGACACACAATATACGATGTACAATCGCGTTTAAGAAAATGACGAATTATAATGAAATAACATTGTTTTTTGTGTCAACACGAATACTTCAACATGGTTTGTCAAGCGTTTGACATGCTAACATTTTTATTCAGTCATCTTTTTCACTCCGTCTTACGGGAAATTAATTTGGATTCAGCGTTTGACCGACCAATAACGAAGATGAACGGAAACACCCGAAGAAGCAGCCGTTCTTTGCTTATTTGAGACTAGGAAGCCTTACGGTATATATGCAATTTTCGAATTTAACAGGATTTGGAGGCAATATTTAGTTATCTTCCTTAATGAAAAACTTAAAATTAACAAGGCTGAAAAATTTGTTAAAGGTTGTTTTCAATCTCGACTTTTTCCGAGTCCACTCGTTACTTTCCGTATTGTCACCTTGCCTGACGTGATTGTCAGATCAAAGTAATTAAACTGACAACTAGACCTGTCATTTATTCATTAATAGCCTGTCGATCTTAGATTTTCCGTGACTAATCGGGAATGTCCGTATTTTTACAACAACTAGACCTGAGTCTGTGGTTGCCAACGGGAAAGGGGTGAATCATTAGGGAATTATGAAAAGCGAAAAAGATTTCACCAGTTCATAATGACTTGATATAAAATGAGGGGGACAAATTATTCTACGCACTGAATATGGCTACCTCTTCTTTCCTGTCGTATACAGACGGTCTAAAAGCTACGTTGTCGGCTACCAAATAAAGCCTTTTATGTGTATAAATTCGTATTTCTTTGTCTTAATTAATATCATTAAGTTAAAAACGAATATTGCCCAAGGCACGTTCTTTTCATACATGTATTGATTCACCAGCCAAGCGCTAATCACCTCCTGATTTTATTAGGTGATAACTGAGACAGACAGTGCTGGTCAAAATTGAAAGTGGACATCCTACCTCCGTTCAGGATGACAAAACGGTGCAAACTGTTTGCGATTCATACCCCCGCTTTGCACGTAAGTACACGTGCAAAGCGGTATTATGATTAGCAAATTGTTTCCACCGTTTTGTCACCCTGAGCGCAGAGCTGACAAACCACAAACTATAGACCCGCAATTTCCAGTGAGTGATCAAAGATCAATTTTACATTGAAAATGATAGGGGATAACGGTTTCTCGAACCTCACTCTTTCTTGTGGATCTATAGTTTTCGTAACTTTAAAAAAGGAAAAAAATAAACAAATAGTATTCTTATTGTCTAAATCCCCACAGCATGTTTCTTTGGAGAGACGCGAAGCCATTTTGAGTTGTTACAGTTTATAACATCGTGACATTGACATTCAAAAGGTTTACCAGTACAATTCTTTGAATAAGGCAAGAAATTTTATGCAGTCACTAGTTATTATTTTATAACAATGTACGTTTTAGGGTCTTTATATGCATGCGTTAACATACAAAATCCGGGCGTTAAGGGGAGAAAACGTGGAATTACAAGGGAATTCACTTGCCTTTTACGCCCGACTTTTTTTTAATTAAATATCCTCGGTCTGGGCCTATACTGTCTATCAGTTTCTATGTCTTACTTTGATGTAGAGCATAACAAAAGACGTGGATTCTATTCCCGCTTTAAAATCTTGTGGCGTCATAAATTTACAAAGTAACGTCAGTTTAAAGAAAAGTGACGGCACAATGCATAATGCAATTTTTCCGGCATATCATTGGGTTGTGTGCTAGTTTTCAAGCGTTCCTATCATTTCGAATCATTGTGCAACCTCTCTTTGAATGAATACCGAAGTCTGTCCTTTCGTGCAATGATAGCGCCATTTTACATTTTTTCCGGCGTTACCATTTGCAGAGACTCTCAAGATGCTTTAACACCCTCGTACTTCGCACTTTAAACCGTTTTCGGGTCTCTGCAAATGTTAACGCCCTGGAAAACGTGAATTATCCCTATAATAATCTACAATTTAAGTTTCGCCTGGGAAAAAGAGCGTTCTTATCGACCGAAAAAAAAATCCACTGATTACGCCCCTTGATCAAACTTGGAGCAGGCAGCTCGGTTGGTAACTTTTATTTTTCAAAAAAAAAGTGCACACAAAATTGTTCGGAAAAAGGTCCGAAAATGAGTAAAATAATTGCTTCTTTTCTGCTTGGTGTCATTGAATTAAATAAAAATACGACGAATAGACCATAAAGTTTTCTCATGGTGTAATGAGATTCTGTCGTTTCATACCTCTATGCAATCATACTTCAAAAACACAAAAGTCCGTGTCTGCATTTCAATGTAGCACATAGGGTATCAAAAATTAGACCACGCTGCGTGCCGAGTCATTTTAAAAAGATAACGACCATTTTATATGAGTGCTTTTTCGAAAAGACTTTCTACAGTAGCGAAAATGCAAAAGATCTGAAATAAGAAACAAAAATAGTTTTACAATTAATTCCAGCATAATTACACATAGTTACAGTAATACTACAGCGAGTTATATCATTTTTTCAGGGTTTGGGGGGGGGGGGGGGGGGGGATACGGAAAAGTTGTAGAAAAGCGTGGTCTAAGTCAGAAAATCTCGTGCCGCGGTATATGGGAAATAGACACTCGCTAACGCTCGTGTCTATTTCCCATATACCACGGCTCTCGTTTTCTATCCTATATTTAGACAGAAACCGCGCAATAATACATCGTAAAAAATCTAGACGGGTTTATTGCATTCTTACATAATTAATTGTAGATTATACCGGAATACACAATACCCGTCTAGCCTTTTACTGTTTTATTGATTTCTCTCTGGAGAACCATATTACCTTATTGCTTCCAGAATAAAACGTCGGAATGTATATTTCTCCTCGGACGGATCATTTATTCGAGTCATTGCACACAGCCATGGCAAATTACTTCTAGAATTGGTTGGATTCATAAAATGATAACTTACTTCTCGAAAACGCGATCCTTTCGATACACTAAATCAATAATCTGTTCAAAATATTGACGCGAAATATTAGTAGACCTCTGTGGGATTCAAACAAAACAACAACCCATCAGTTCACAATGTAAAGAGTCTTCACATGTTCAGGGATGTGAAATTGTTCAGAATTTCACGAAGAGACTAAACTCAAATATGATATTTAGGGGGCAAGTGTTAAGTAAGGGGTCAGCGGAGCGGTCATCCAAGAGTTGGACATTGTCCGGAATTAATTAGAGTCCCAGGCCGATCATTATTTGGACGGTTTCCCTCAGTTACTGACCGATGGATAATGGACTAATGAAAACGTTGTGTGACGAGTAAATGCAACGTGCATCTAAATGTGTAATTATCCTGGTTGGAAAATTCTTTACTGCAAGAGTACACGAGTTCCCATAACGTATGAACAAAAAATAAGTAAAAAAAAAATATTTTAGAAAAAATAAAAAGATTTCTCCGAACTCAATGAACTACTGCCTATACTGGTATCAGTCTAGACTGGTAGCCGTCTCTTAAGGTAGTGGAATCGTAATAGGTCCGCAACATATCGGCACTCTTGAGCTTTCACAATGTTGATCAAGGTTTCCTAATGAAAATCAATAGGAAACCTCGGTTAACATTGTGAAAGTTCATTACGTCGGAAACGTTGCGAAGCTATTACGGGTCCATTACCTTAAATAGAGGTACATTATTGAAAATTTATAATATAAAGTCAATGTCTAGTTTCTGAAAGCCTGGTTTAATCTATGAAGAGAAGTCAACTCATTTGAAGGTCTGAAAGTTTCAACTATGTTATCTACCTTGTTAAAACTTCTAAAAGCAGGGCCTGAATCCCAGGCTATCATCAGTCCATTAAATAAAGCATGTATCACAAATCTAATATATTCTTTTATTCTATTTCCTAATCAAAAGTTCTTATGAACTAAGAGCCTATTGCGGTTTTGTAGGTTTTTTAAAGAAAAGTTAGCTTATATTAGTTTCTATAGTCATCGAATTAGTTAACTACCATATTATCAAAACTTCTATGAACAGGGCCTGAATCCTAGGCTAACTACTGTCTTACCAGAGACTTTATTTACAAATCATCGTGGCTTGAACGGTATCTTCTTTACTGCAAAACTTCTAGTGCCAGAGATGATTGTATGTACACACAAGGGAACGTATGTGAAGCCCCCCCCCCCCCCCAAGAAAAAGATAGAGAAGAATGTCTTCAAATCGCATAGTGAAGACTCTGATTAGACTGTGCAGATGCAATGGCTTGCCAGAGTCTTTGCTTGTATTACATTTGAAATTATTGGAAATGTCAAACACAGGCTCATATTCTTTATTGTAAAACTTCTACAGTAAACCATTATACCCATTTACACTTACATTTTACGTGTAAAAAACTTACTGAAACAAAAAAATCGAATAATAGAATGATTTATCTGAATTTTAAGTTACTACTATGTTATCAATTTGTTTCGTTCCAGGAA
This sequence comes from Fragum whitleyi, assembly GCA_948146395.1. Taxonomy (NCBI): domain Eukaryota; kingdom Metazoa; phylum Mollusca; class Bivalvia; order Cardiida; family Cardiidae; genus Fragum; species Fragum whitleyi. The sequence goes on along the minus strand of OX411560.1, from coordinate 25,956,583 downwards.
CATACTTACATGCACTTGTCACCCTTGTCATGCTGATCCCGGAATATTCCTGCTTTGGCAGGAGCTATAGACAAACATCAGCCTGCACCTATGTGCAGTCTGATGTTGGTCTACACCACCTGTTTCTCATTTTAAAACCAGAATTGTCAATAGATTTACTTTTTTCAAATAAAAATTGACCTACACTTGGGACTTTCAGTACTTTTTGCCCTTTGAATTTGGTGGAACTTTTAGCCAAAATTTATTCAGCATGACAAGGGTTAAGAAGGTCATTGAAAATATATCCAGACACGTAGTGAATTATTCCCAAAATACTGCAAAATAAGGGTTTATTTCATTTCATTCGTCGCATCTTACTGTATGGATTGACATTAAATATCGCGAATTTGATATAAAAATGATACCACTAGTGAATTATTTTCAAAATACTGCAAAATAAGGGTTTATTTCATTTCATTCATCGCATCTTACTGTGTGGATTGACATTAAATATTGCGAATTAGATATAAAAATGATACCACGGGGTATACTATCTAAAATCTTCATAAAAGTCAAGTGACTGTCCGTTTTATTACTTAAGTATCAATTGTCATATAACGTGTTGAGAAAATGACTAAGTCATTTAATCCTATATAGTCATGTATATGTACATCTTATAAATCAAGAAAACAAAGTCTCATGGAAAGTGCAGAGAATATCAGTCATGTTTCCAGGGTAAAAAACGTTTGCGAAATGTTCAACGTTTAAAAATTGTATCCTGTTGTATATCGATTATTGTAGAGTTGTTAAGATTTGCAAGGATAATTCTAGCTCGGAATTTTATGTGCAAAAATATCTCATTTAGCCAAATCTAAAGAGAAATTTCGAATTTTTAGCAAGAAATTTTACCAAATCCTTGACCAAATAACATTTTGCTTTGAGATTTTTCTCTCATTAAGCAAGTTTCAATGAGATTTCTGGCAGAAAAATGAGAGAATCTCTCAATATTTTACTTAAAAAAGATCCCTGGATATGTCCTGCGTTCAGGATTAAAACGGTCGCACAAAGCTTTGCAAGTGTAACCCCAAGTTTGCACGTGCAGTAGGCGTAGTAAATTTGCTATATGGTCCTGTGAATGACATTTCCAGCAATTTCTTGTGTGCGTGATGGACAAACATTTGGGCAGCATGGACAAAACCACGTGACCACAAATACATTCTGGAGAGGCGAATCTAGGACTTTGAAATTTAAATTTGTACTCATTCAGAAGGCGACAGCCAAAGAATATATAGTATAAAGGCGATTTGAGGACTGTGTCAAAAGATGAATGCTCTCCGTCTGCTCCCTTTTCAGTATGATTTGAACGTTGTTGAATAATCAAAATATCGTAACTACATCTTTAATAAGCTGTAGTTTCGATGTCATGATAATTCATCAGCGATATTTTTCAACAAAAGATTAATTCATTTTCGTACTTGCGTAAATTGCGAAATGGGGGTTACGCATTTGTTCTGGGATTGTGAACAGTGACAGCCATTTAGGTAGTGCGGAGTGAAGACTCTGACCAGACTGTGCAATTGCACAGTCTGGTCACATTCTTAACATTGTGCACATGTAAAATTGCTGGAAATGTCACGCACGGGCTGATATAAGTATACTGTATACTGTATGTATGTGGTCAGAAGTTCCCCCCAAGTAGTACCCCATGTGTCAAACAAAGGATTGATTAATTGATTGATTGATTGGGATTTTACTCCTCTTTTCACAGTATTTCAGTCATATCACGGCGGATGGAGCACCTAACAATGGATCCCTATTATTTCTCACACCAGTACTACCATAAAACCCTTTCCTAGAGCTGCTGCTATCTCACATAGGTCTACGATTATCGACCCATTAGTGGTAGAAAATAGTCGGAAAGGATGGGTGCCGCCGTCTGGAATCGAACCCGGATTAACGGTCCGACGCGCTATCAAATGCGCTATGACGGCGGCCTTGTCAAACAAAAGGACATCATTGGAAGATGAACTTGTCTCCACTCATGATAAACTTGAAACTTGAAATGGTATACAAAAAAAGTAATGTAAAACAAATTGATGTCTCCACTCTTCTCAGCAGTGATATTTACCAAACTCCTGTTGTTATTTTAAGAGAATAGGTTGAGTGTGTATTTCCTTTTATTTATCGTCGCTGCCGTAGCATATGCTCATACGAGCGACGCCCCAAGAAAACGATTAGTTGTAAAGGGGGATAGTGCAACGATACATGACGAAACTACTGCTGAGGTCCATCGCGGTTCTTTAACGGGTTCAACGTAAAGCATCGTCACACGGGTTAAATGTCTCATCCGAAATAAGCAATTAGTCTGATAGTGTGCCAGCAATGACCGAACCAGTTCCATCATAGCACCGTCACATGGGGCCTCAGTTTAACGAAATACCGCAAGAGAACTTTGAAACGAATTAGAACCAAAACAGTATCATACAAAAAGAGGAACAAAGACTACCGATTTACAAAGACTCGCGAAATTTATCGATTCACCTGCCGAAAGGTGCGAAAATAATTACGGAAATTAGCGAAGCGTGCGTTATAATCGCGAGACTGTGAGATTAGCCACGTAATTATAACACAACCGTGTGATATAACAATGTGATATTATGTTGTCGTAATAACAATGATGCAGATTGTAATCTCAAACAAAAATCGGCGAATTTTCGTTTTTGAGCTGTCTAAAACCTTTTGAAAATACAAGATAAGTGACCCATTCTGTCCCAAATAGCCTAGTTATTTTTACCACTTTCAATACAATGCAAAAAATATTTAACTTACAAACTTGTAAATATTTAATACATACTTAGTGTTTTGTATGTAAAAAAAAAAATATCAAATGAGGTTGGGAGAATTGATAAATGTCGAGACTCTGCCGAGACAATTATTAATTCTCACAACCGAGTTAGATATTTTTTTCATACAATACACCAAGTACGTATTATATTTATCTTATAGCCTCCATTTGCCTTGTTTTCGAAGATGTTTCTAACTGAAATGCAAGTTTCTAAAAATAACTGCATGATATCATTGTTCTAAAAATTACTTTGTCATATCATGAAAAATATCATATGGGATGTTATCACATGGATATTTGTATAGTTATAAGATAATATGGTTTATAGAGGACAATAATTAATTAATATAGATTTGTTATAGATTGCTTCCCTGAAACTCACTGAGCTCCATCAGCTCAATCGATAGAGTAGGGCTGGTACAGTAACAAACCAATTGTCTTTCGGACGAGACCCTTAGCCGAGGCCCTGTGTGTCATTGCTTTATCTCGAGGACGTTTAAGAACCATCGCGGATCTAAGCAGTAGTTTTGCCACGGATCCTTGCACTATCCCCCGTTACATGACAGCTTGAAAATAGCATCTTTGGACGGTTGTAAATTGTAATCCTCGTGAGTTTATTTTGTCTTTCTGCAGAAGTCAAAACTTTAAGGAATGATAAGGTCTAAAAGAAGAAACAAAAATATGAATGAATGATAATGTGATAAAAAAGCGCATTTCATTATGGGATCAATCGCTCATTTCGCTCATTTTTCTGCCAAAAATCTCACTGAAAGTGGCTTAATTGAAATTCAGGAGAAGTTGTCACGGTTTCTAAAAATGAATGTCTGATATTATCTTATGATGTCAGGCAGATGAAATCAGGTGATATAACTGTTACAATCGCCAAACACAGATAAAACCTATATAAGGCCAACAACTTGAGGCTAGGAAAGAATACAGCGGTAGTTCTATTGTGAAAATACAAGGATGCCATGCCATGATTAGGGTTATATTTCAGCCACCGGAATATGGCTCATTTACTGTTAAAGGTAGCCTGGCTCCCTGGCTGTCAGTTAGTTTTAAAGTCAATAAGGTAGACCACTCATGTTTAACTATTTTATTTCTAATTACCTCCCATATTCTCAAAAACTGACACTGATCGGCCAGTCAGAGAATATAAGCTAATAAGAAATAATCTTTCTCTAGTTGAACTTTGCTTATTTTTTCACAATACTTCAGATCAGTGGGACGGGAGCCAGTCTATGTTAAAGGTGGCGCTAGACTCCATTTAAACGAAAGACTAGGAAATAACTTAGACCGAAAGCGTGAATGTCTATGTATATATATGTGAGAAACATACACCCAATCTTGCCCAAGCGACCACGTCTATTCAGCGACCATTTTTATTAAGCGACCGTTTTCAAAATCCGTTTCCTTAAATCAAATTTCTGAACATAAGTAGATATAATTTGTCTGTAAATGATTGAAAAATTGATCCTTAGTTGCTAAAATTCATTAGAATTGCCCCCAATGAGACTATTATTTTTATTTTTAACCGCCAATTAAGCACACAATCAATCAAAATGGTTATTCATTTGAAAACAAAACAAACGTGTACTAAACGACCATTCTCTTTAACAACCGCGTTTTGTGATCCCGTAAGTGATCGTTTATTTCATTTTTTACCACATTTGTGAACACGGGACCAACTTTTATTTGAAAACACTGTCGGGGTAAACTTGTTTCATTAAGATCACTGAGACAGGTTTGAGAAGTGAAATAAAGTTTTATTGCCTTTTTAACAAATATCTGTTCTGTGATCCATAAATTTCTCCCGTATTTGTATTAAAATTTCCTCCGAGTAAACAAACTTCACAGAGCTATAAATATCTCTCACGAGATCTCGTAAATTCTCATTATCCCTCTCTTATCTCGTGATATCTCGTAAATATTCATTATTCGCGTTCTGCAAACACGCTGATACATTGATATGCATGGACTTAGGCATTTTGTTTGTTTGTACAGGATTTAATTCCGTATTTAACAAATCATCGCGATGGCTGAGGCATCTATCCCTGGTTTCCTGTCCTTTCTCACACAGGTATAACCACACTGGTACCAGTTACTCAGTATAACCACACTGGTACCAGTTACTCACCCACTTTAGGGTAATTCTCACCAAAAATCCATTGGTGGGAGTCAAATTAGTCGTTTCAAAATGACATTTTTTATCAAATGTCAGATGAAAGTTTACAAAGCCAGGGATCGAACTGACGGTCCGTGGAAGAATTTGACCTTCCAACGTGCGACCGTTCGAGTCCACCGCGCTCGGCACCTCTCGAGGTATATCGAGGATTCAGCCCAAGACTGTACTTAGTGCCAATACAATATATAGACACTAAGTATACCTTGGTTAATTTGACCCGAATTTGACCTATCGGGAAAAATGCTTAAATAACAATTACTGACATAATTTATCAATGAACAAAATATATTTTACATTCAATACCGTTTGTTAATCATTCCTATGAAAGCACGTGCAAAGCCGAGTAGGAATGATAAGATTTTAATGCATCTAAATAGCATGGGTCAGATTCAAGTAAAAAAACCGCGCTATACAGTCTTGCGCTTAACGCCTTATTTATCTGTTCCCTCATATATTCAGTCTATTCTCCCAATTTGTCAGATAAGATGGCGAAGAATGTCTAAACACTTCGTTTCTCAACTTAGCCGCATGTTTCGGCTTATTGACTCAAATAATCTAATGATGACATGCATTTCACTTTCAAAATGAGGTACTCTATGCCCTTAGATATTTTGTGCTAAAATAAGTACACTTTGTCTCTTTTGTTTTCGTAAGAAATAAATGAAACTTCAATGGTTTTCATGTTATGTCGATTCGGCCTACATTTCGTGAACTAAATAGGTTTTATTTTCACCGTCATGGTAGGTAATGGGGAACAGCAGATAGACATTCTGAGTCCTCCTTATGCACAGGACAGTTTTTGAAATGTTTTGGAGGTTTAATTTCAAAAGGTAAATATGGAGACCGTTGACAAACACTTGACTTCCCATCGTAAACAATAACTTGATATTCTACAATGATAAAAGTGTCAACATGCACTCTACCTGATATCCCGGGCCAATAAACAACTACCTCATACGGTTATAAACAAGAAAGGGAAACAAATAGGATGATAGAAAAACCCAGACATTGTATGTATTTGTATGGGAATCAACGCCACCTTAAACATTATTAAACATATATCTCGGAGGCTTAGTATCACTAGGCTATTAGGTACACGGTTTCTTGTCGGGGTATATGGCGATCTATTCCCGGCTGCAGAAAATGATGTCACCCGAGCCGCGGGCGAGGGTTGACATCATTTTTAGACAGACATCGAACCCCCTTTTTAGAAACCCTGGGTCCGCCGCTGCCTACTTAGGTTAACAATCATCCGCCCACAAGTTGGAATCAAACTTTGGGAAAGCTATGTGCCCTCGAAGGGAACAAACCCATTTGACGCTTGGTACGCTGCGCTGTGACGAATTCCTATTTAGCAAATTCTATTTCTATCTCTACTCTGAAATGTATTGTAATAGAATCCTTTGTTTGGAATTCATTGGAACGAGGGAATACTAATTGATCATACATTTTAGGGTTCGGTGAAAATTATAATCTAGATCTAATCCTGTTATCAAAATCAAAAAGTAAATATTAACCTGTGTGACATTTCCATCAGTTTTGGTACAGTCAGTAACATTGTGAAATCGACACTAATGCGATCAAGCCATTCTGTATAAATTGTAAGATCGTGAAATTTACTGTCATTCCAATCTAAACCATTCGAATTCGCTCACTCAGCGCTCCATTTATTCATTCATTCCAAGCACTCACTCAACCCATTCAAAAACGCTGTAAAGCTACTTTAAAAGATCAACAGCTGCATTCAAAATAGATATAAATAGAAAAAAAACACAATTTCACTGGCATAATTGAACTTGTAAGCGTCTTATTGGTTCTTGAAGAAATATGTAGCTATCTCTAGTTTTTGTCTGTATATTCATTTAAAGGGTGGTAAAAGATATCGCTTATTTCATGCTGAACAAAATTAGCTGAATTGAATTGCCTCCCTTTAATTTCACTAAAACCTCACTCCACATGCTCATTCAATATCATTCCAAAATCATTCCCCTTGTCAATTTCACGATGTTATAACTGTAACACTCGCTCAGCGCACTAATCATTCATTCCAAACACTTTCACAATTCAAAAAACGCCGAAAAAGCTTTGGAAAACACTTCGATTTTTTTTAATTAAATCGAATAAATCATTCTACGATTTTATTGGATGGTGTAGATTTTGAAGCTCAAAGACCAAAATGGTCTGATTGGACCACGAAGATACAAAAAAAAAACCAAAAAAAGTGAAAAAACCCAGAAAAGTAGGTAGATGTTTTTGTAAAAAATGGAGGTAATAATATATAGATAATTTCGTCCAATGATACAAAATTAACGATATTACATTACTTCCCTTGAACTTCATTTAATTCGCCTCTAACACTTAATATCATTCTAAAATCATTCCGAAATCTTAATGACGTAATGAATTACGAAATTACTGCGGTAATTACTTTTTACTTTTTGCTAACATTCTTTTAAGAAAAAATATCATTATTCCAGTAAACCTTGTCATGGCGATTTTATTGGGCTGGAATACCTTAAGTGTAATCTCCTTTCAATTCAATTTTACTTATAGAATCAGCGTGGTCAACTTGTTTCTTGTGAAAATGAGTTGTTTGAAGATCCGGTAATTTAAGCTTATATGTGGATGCAGTTACTTCGTTATGATTTTACTCAGAACAGTTACGTCTGTGATTATGTTATGCTTCGAGTTATATAACGCAGGCAACATTGACCCAGACTCCCTGGTAATATTTCAAATTCGTCGCCATGGTAACGGTTTAATAAATAATTCAGGCAATAACTACTTGTTTTATGGGATTTTAAGTGAATTAGCTCTATGGCGTGTTTCGTACAATACATCTTATCTTTTGCATATCGCATGGAGAAATGAATCTAGGATTTCACTCACAATCTATTATTCGGTGTTTTATCAAACCATTTACTATTCTCCTACTATTCAAATCACACTCTTGCTGTGCACAAATATTTTGCAGGCAGCATGGACTACGATCAGCTTGCTCAGACGTGCAATCTGATCTAAGCCCACGCTATCTAATGTCTACTGGATTATTTTGGGAAGAACCTGGGGCCAGACAGGTTGAAATGTTATAATTAACGATAGCAATTTGTTGGACAATTAAAATTTAGCATGCGTTTGTTACAAAAGTTTCCGCATTAAGCTCTGTATTAAGCCTTTCCAATGATGCATTGAATCCGTTATACCCCTGCTTTTGGAGGAGGTCTAGACTAAGATCAGACTGCACATACATGTATGTGCAGTCTGATCTTAGTCTATACCACCTTATTTTCCCTTTGATTGCTGATTGGAATAGTCTCTAAATTCAACTTTTTCAGGATAAATGATACAGATCTCATTGATAGTATATTAATTTTGTCGTATAATTCTTACTGAATTCTATGATGTTCTAACCTTTGAGACTAGTCTAATCGGTAACAACAATATAAGAATTGATAGTAACAACTTTTCGTTAAAGAATGCCCACTTTCATTAAGAAATTTTGCCTAAGATGAAGGGTTTTTTTTTTGGGTGGTCGCGTAAATATTGGCCGCTTAATAAACGTTGTCGCTAGAGCAATTTCGGGATGAATGATTGAGCTCTTCACAGACAAACTGGGGATCACACATTTTGAAGTTTCGTACTAGTTTTGTAGTAAGGAAAAAAGAAAGAAATCTCAAAAAATGCAAATTCTAATCGCTCATTGTAATTTAGCAAAATTATTACTCTGAAGTTTGTCTGCGAAGCGATAAATTATAACTTGAGTCCGGGGTTTGATCCGGATCCTTTGCGACATCAGAAATCCGCCCATGAATGGATAAATATACAGTAAGTTACATCGTGGAATTGACATTCGCCTCAATTAATACCATTCTAAATCGCTCACTCAGCGTTCCATTAATTCATTCCAAATACTCACTCAAACCATTCAGAAACGCTCAAACCCATTGAAAAATCTAGAATCAACAAGGCCATTCAAAATAATTTTGGATAGAGAAAAATCACGATTTTACTGATATAATTCAAATCGTGAGCGTCTGATAGGTTCTTGAAGAAATAGAAAGCTATCAATGGAAATTGTATGCATATTTTATTAAAGGAAGGTAATCAATATCGCTAATTTTGCCCATCCTGAACAAAATTTGCGATATGGATTACCTCCGATAAAATTCACTCAAAACGTTCCACACACTCATTAATTTCATTCCTAAATCAGTTTAAATTCAATCACTGTCAATTTCATAACTGTACAATCGATATTGCTAGAGCGTCAACTTCTAGACAGCGATCATTTTTATGAAGCAATCAACATGAAAAAGTCCCCTATACCGTAAGCAAAAAGTCCGAAAACAGTGGACATTCTTTGACGAAGATAGTTTACTATCCAATCTAATGTTGCTGGAACCACGGACCCTAAATATACATGTACATTGTATATCTAGAGTCCCTGCTGGAACATATTAGATTCGTCTCAATGACACGATTCTACAGGATTCGAACATCATTGTATTCAGTAAGAGTTATGTGAAAATCTATATACGCTATCAATGTAACCTGTATTATTTACTGAACTTAGCAACCATTCACATAAGCGACCACTTTTCCGGGTCCCGCTAAGTGGCTGCTAAGCACAAGTTTTCTGTAATCGTATAGAAAATAGATCTTAATGAATTCTGTATGGCTGGGAGTCTGACGTTTTTATATTAATTTCTATTCACAGAGGGAAAAGATGAGACGTCTGCCCATCAATCTGGGATGACCTTTGCCGTCCCAGACGTCGTTGCTAGGCAACTACAGTATCGCCATGACAGTCACGTGTCAGACAGGTGCCCTCTCGTTAGGACGAGATTAATCGAGACTGACATTGATGACCGGCTAATTGAAGTCGTCTGCCATATCAGAATCACTGAACGTCCCTTTTCTCATTTTGGTGACAACCCCTAGAGTTTTCAGTATGATTTCCAGTCATAGAATTATGAAAAAGTCTTAGCTAAAGTTTTCCCTTTATATTAATGTTTTTGTTGTTCTTGCTGGGTTTCTTTTTCACTGGTGAAGGCAATCCAGAAATGAAACTGAGTAAAATATACATTTTTCATTTAATGTTAGTTCTCAAAATCGGAAATTCATTATCACGGATTTTTTTGTTTTTGTTGTTTAGTTTCGTCCCAGATTATGAACCATCGCGAAGAATAATAAGAAAAGTTAGACAGAAGTTGATAAACATCGCAGTAATAACAGTTTGGCGTTGAATACAATGGACTAAAACTATTTTCTTACTCTTAAATGTGACCCAGCTAGGGAAAATGGTTTATTGATTGAATCGGGTTTTACGCCGCTTTCAACATTATTTCAGTTATATCGCGGCGGCTGGAGCACCTAACAATGGATTCCTGGTATTTCTCTCGCCAGTACTACCATCACATTCTTTCCTAGCCTCCAGCTGCTATCTCACATAGGCCTACGATTATCGACCCATTGGTGAGAGACAAATAGTCGGAAAGAATGAGTGCCGCCATTGGGGATCGAACCCGGGACCTCTAGTTTGACAGTCCGACGCGCTACCAACTGCGCTATGACGGCGGAAATGGGCCTTCTGTAAATGTAGTAAAATAAAATATTTGAAAAAAGGGGGATTGGCTGCAGCAAAGGCCTGACAAATATTGCCTTTCCGAAAAAGATTTGATACACAGATAAAATAAACGTTAGAGTTTCAGAAATAATGTTAATTTTGAGAAGTGTCAACTCTGTCATGTGTTTAGGATGACAAAACGGTGCAAACCGGCTGTTCGAAAATTATACCCCGTTTTTGCACGCAAGCACCGTTTTGTTATTCTGAACGCAGGGATGGTCAGTCTACGCTGCTCGCGCAGTCTGACCAGGATCGACACTTTTCGCCCTTCAACCTTGGTAATGTTTCGGCTGATCTAAATGTCCATCGAATATTGAAAGTTATTGGTGTGAAGCGATCACGTTAATCAGTTCATCTTTAAGTTATTGGTGGCAATCACAGGCCGCGTGTAGTGTGGCCAGGGTCGACTTTTTTCGCCCTTCCACTTAAGTCCCTTCTCGCGTGATGGGTCACATAGAAACGCTTATTATCGTAATTTTCCCCGAAATATTAAAATTAATGACCCGTTTACTAACATTCTATCATGATCTTAACGTCCATCGAATATTGAAAATTATTAGCGTGAAGTGACTTGTAATCAGCTAATCTTTTATTAAATTATTGATGGCGATCACTCGAGTGAATTGCCCTTTCAATTTAGAGTAGCTGCCGTCCCACTGATCTGGTATTATTGTAAAATAAACAAAAATTGGAGTTTCATGAAGTTTTAGAAAATCCTTCCATAATTGAAGGAAAAGTTGTGTTAACGAGAAATGGATGGACGGACGGACGTACAGAAAGACAGACGGAAGGATATGATAATAATACATGACTACCTACAGCGTATTAAACTGTTAGAAGCGACGTTAAAATGGTTTTAAGGAATGTGCCTAATCATTTTAACAGCTTTTCGATAATATCGTAGAGGCTGGAACACCTAACAATGGATTCCTGGTATTTTTTAACCAACTTCTAATAAAGAGTGTATGTGCCACTGCCGGGGGTCGAATCCGGGACTCCGTGTATGGAGTTCAGACGCGCTACCAGTTGCGCTTTGACGGCGAATTTTTTTATGCTTTTAGGTGGATTATCTTTCGTTCATCTCATCCTATCTGACGTTATCTAAGCGGAGCCCAATGAGTGACGTCATCTTGAACATTACATAGAAATCACGTGCAAAATTGTCCCTAAATTTGCAGATTTTGTCGCATTTATTCTATTTTATTTTATTTTTATTTTATTTTTTTATAATTATTATTTTTCATTCAAGAAATAGAATAATCGTTTGTCTTTCGATCGATATTTCAATTCCTGATCAACAAAGGCTTTATTTTCACTCGTGAAAATGTAGCTTTTGTTGTTCACTTGATGAGAGGCAAATCGATCTTACACTGAAACAAAGGATTATCCTCTTTATCATTCCATTGAATACAAATGGGCCTAGGTGTACATGTCGAATGAGCGATCAAAGATCGTTTTTACATTGACAATTGAAGACGGCAACATACGGTTCCCAATCTGCATCCAAGAGCGATAAATGTTTTCGGCTGTTATACCCACATGTTAACTCGGTTACCTCCCTTGTATTTAACTTGGTTGGATGGCGTAAGGATAGTAAATCGTATCTTTAATGGTGCTTTTACTATTTCATGCAGCTCACAGCAGAATCCTACTGTAAACAAAGCTTTGGCATACAGTATAGACCAAGATCAACCTGCAAATATGTGCAATGCTATCTAACTAACACTGCGTGCTTTCTGCTTTACCGTTTCGGAAAAACGAGCCAAAGGGTTTTATATGTCCAAAGACTTAAACAGCTACAGTGAATAGCATCGTGAAATTGACTGTCATTCTGATAAAAACCATTCAAAATAACTCAATCAGCGCTCCATTCATTCATTCCAAACACTCACTAAAACCATTCAAAAATGCTCAAAAATCACTAAAATGATAAAATCAACAACTACACTCAAAATAAAAATTGGTAAGAAATTTTAATTACATGATTGAATTTTGCAAGCGTTTTATACGTTCGTGAAGGTATAGAAAGCTACTTATAGAACCAGTATGCATACTTCAGTAAGGGGAGGTCATAAATATCGCTAATTTTGTTCATCTTAGCGATTCTCATGATCACAGCATTGCCTGCTATACAAAGATCACGCTACACTGCCTACTTTCAACCAACTTGATACTTGTAGGAAGAACTACACCAAGCCTAGTTGAAATATCTCAATATCAGTTTAAGATGTTTTGATTATTCATCAATGCTAAAATAATAGAAATGGGGAGCGGACAGAGGACATTCATTTTATGTCACAGTCATCATATACTAGATAATATTATTTACTAATAATATTTACCCCATTTTCCTCTTTTTCATATTCTATGTTGGTAGCCTTCTGAGTGTGTATAAATTTCAAAATCCTAGTTACGCCTATGCTGATCAACCGACAAAAACACAACAGAAATATCTCTAAAGGATTGATTTATTACATAAAGATTGTGTAAAAAATGGAATTGGAAAAAATAAATACATTAAACAAAGAACACTAACTCCCTCCCTTAAGGTAGTGGACCTGTAATAGTTCCCCACCTTTTTGGAAGTATAGTCCGTTTTACTTCTATATGGACCAACATTTTGCGGAAAAACTCATAAATGAATTAATGAAACTTATTTTTTTCTTGTCGTATCATATATTCCATCTAATACCATGACGAATTCTGTTTTGCAGAATTTTTTAATGTAAAATAATGATTTTGTCTGTCCGTCTACATGTTAACTCTCAGCCTTTCATACCTCCTGGTATACGTATTAACCGGAACAGCGAATTGTATAACCAAATATAGTTCTGATTTGCATAGGGGCAGAGTCAAAAGTGTAAGATTGTAAGCGAGTCGTTTTATAATAAAACCGACTACTTTTATAAAATTATGTTTTTCGAAAATTTTTACTTCCCTTACATATCAAATCTGAATATATTCTCTCTGTGTTCAGAAACCGTTTGACAGATAATTGATAATTGTTTTTAATCTATTCTGAGATGAACCCCATATTCCCTTATTTAGACCAATCAAAAAGCAATATTCAACGAAGTCGATGGGAATTTCACAAGGAAAACTTGATAACATGGCGAGTAATAACGGTACAAATCACGTGATATTTAAGTTTAAGATGACGTGGACATCGATATGCTAATTAGCATGTCCAAATAAGGAACAACGGACATTTCATCTGTCAAATGTTTGGTATGAAACCACGTGTTTTTACGATATGTTTATAATTACTACTCCTCAACAGCCAACATCACCCCTCGTGTTAAAGAGCGGAAAATGAGAAAATATTAACATTAACTAGATAGACAAAATCATTACTGTAAACGGGGTAATTTTGGCGGTGGTTTTATTTTGGCTATATTGGCGGTCAAGCTAAAATGCGCCAAAATTAATCCACCGCCAATATTTGTTTTTATGAAATAAGATATTTCTTTATTATTATAGATATGAAATATAAAAAAATTTAGTCAATGTTAATTAAATTTATATCAAAGATTATGCTGACAACGATGACATTTCGAGGGGTCGGCGCAATACTCTTGTAAGTGCCTATAAATTCAACCAAGTTGATTGATACATTGTAATGAAAAACACAGCGAAAAAGTGTGAAAACTTATACACACGTTATAACTATGAATAAATGTGTGAAAACAAACTATTGTCAAGTTTGTAGAAAGTTGACATTACTCTACAAATTGCCTTTCTTTACTTACGGTGTTTTAAACGACGAAAAAATGTAAAATATAGATAAAGAGTTTAATTTTGGCGTTAAAGTACGATGCGCCAAAATAAATCACCGCCAATAAATTGTATTCGGAAAACCGCCAAATGTGGACACCGCCAATATAAAGCCGTTTACAGTATTTTGAAATCTTTTTGTTTTCAAAAAATATTTTTTGGAATGGTATAAAGCTGAAATTAAGATATGACCACATACAAATAATTCATTCAAACGCAATTTTATGTAATTGATGAAAAGGTTGGTCCATATAGAAGTCAAACGGACTATAATGAACTTTAACAGCTAACTGAGGTTTCCTAATGATTTTCATTAGGAAACCTCGGTCAACATCGTAAAAGTTCGCGAAAATCAAAATGTTGCGGAACTATTACGGTTCCGCTACCTTAATATATTGCTCCGCATAATTTCAAACATGATGATTCCTAAAATGTGCTATGAGTCTTAAATGAACTAAAATTATCTATTAATTGGGCTTGTATTCTAGCTAAGGTAGGATACAATCATTTAGTTTCAGTTTTTCCATCAAGTTTCTTGCATTCTGATTAGCGAAAAAATTGGTTCATTCCCAGCTAAAAACAATTCCAAGTGTGCAGCTATTTTGAAAGTCTGTGCACAAAGCTATCCCACAAGAAATTTGTCCAATTATAGAGAAATCTTCACATTTTGCCTCATTATATGACATAAATAATACACATGCACAATACACATATATTAAATCGTTAGATATGAAGAGAGTTATTCTTGACCACTCGAGGTTAATTTGAGATTTCTGTTTTAATTCTAATTTTAATGTATTAACATAAAAGATGAAATTTATAAGTTGTTACAACTTATTATTATCTTTAATTTTCATACATTTATCTAAATTTCAAATTTGAGAAAATTCTCAGTTGAGCCTGAGAAAAGTTTTATAACCTTGGGCCTAGTTTTAACTGCCTACATATTCATAGGCATTTTAAACTGTTTTGCACTGAGCCAATGATCTGTAAATCCTTTACATAAAACAAATTTACAGAAAAGAGTTTCTTTTATTTTATCCTATATATCCGAATCAATCCATGAATAAATCAAATGAAAAGGGACCATCTGGCAAGAAAAAAAGAATTAAAAGTGTCCACCCTGGTCAGACAAAAGGGACTGTACAGACTAACCAGAGATGAAAATGTATGCCTTTGTCTGATTGTCTTAATCCAAAACATTCATTCTATATTCCTAAATAACCATTTTCAAATTACTACAGCTATGGTAGTTCACCAGGAGTCAATCCTTTTTTTTACAAATATGTGACACATCATGCAAAAAAGGACCATCTGGGTAGTGCATAAAGTGTTGACCCTGGTCAAATCTGTGTGGATTGCACAGGCTGACTAAGGTGGAAACCTTTTTGCACTTTGCTTATTTTCTGAATCTAGAATGATCAAACTTCCTTAATGTGAAATAACATTTCATTATGCCATCTTGTTGATCTGTACTGGAACCAATCTCTTTTTCAAATATTGGAGTTCCCTTTGGATGGTCCCTTTTTCTATGTTCATGATGACAAAATGGTACAAACTCTAGTGTGTAAAGCAGTAAAATTTGCAAACTGATTTTCACAGCATTCTCAGATGGGCCCTGGTTTATGTAATGAGTCATAAATATGACAGAGAATTTGTAAACTCTATCATATGGTGGTAATACCAAACAGCTAATACCGGTATATAAAACATGCTATCCAATATAAGAGACAATATATTGTATCAAATTTATCTTGCTACAATCAATAAAATTTGCTATCATAATTTATGTTTAACAATTAAAAGCTCAAAATTATTGCTACATACAATTACAAATACAAATAAATCTATCTAAATAAAATGCTCCTTAATTCCTTTATACTAGACAACAAGTTTAACAATTTTTTGTAAAATCATATTAGCCGTCTTTGCATGTCATGACTTTTTCCTGTTTGACAAAAATATAGACTAAGATTAGCCTGCACAGATGTATAGTCTGATCTGAGCCTATACTGTCTGATTTCTCCTAAATTCCAGAGGGAAAATCTAGAACTAGACCGTTCCCCAAAAACGTGTTTTAAAAATGGGCGATTCGTGAGAAACAAAATTTAAACTCGGTAGGATAAGGAATAAGTAAGAGCACTGGAAACAGATGCAAACACTTAGTTGCCCTAGATACTGTAATATTCTCTGTGAAAAAACTAACATCTTTAAAGATCACAGATTTTCTGCTAAAACCTCGTAACTACAACTGTAGTAACAAGGTTTGAGCAGAAATCTGAAGAGATGCCTTTACAGCTATCCCTGTGGATTGCCATTTTTCAATGAACATGAATGCGAATTTTCAAGGAATTAATTTAAGTTACAACATAAGCCTTATCATGCCTGTGGAGATTACATTTAAATGCAGTGGCAGATCTAGAGGGTTTTTTGGGGGGGAGGGATTCAAACAAACCCCCTCTGAGGCCTATTTTTTCTTTTACAATCAGGAAATTCAAACAGAGTTGGGTAAGTAGGGAAATGAACCATGGGTTTTTGTATGGCATTAACAATAAAACTCAAAAGTAAGGCTCATAAGGAGACTCTCTTCGTTACAGCTATCATCATGTTGTGTGTCCAAAAATTCAAATATTTTCTAGATAACCTATAAACACAAGGTGTATAGTTTTGAGAGTCCCAGCTACTTATTTGTGAATTTTAGTCGGCAAAAACTGCATCCCTTAAAACTCTGTCTGAATTTATATGTTAAAATCCTCTTTACAGAAATTCTGGATCTGTCAATGAAATGATGGTATGATAAATATTTCAAATGTATTAGACAATAAATGACAAATGCAGTAAATCCACATGATTGTATAATAAAGAAATGTATATTTCTGTGGCAAGGTTTAAATTAATTCATAATGCCTGCTGAATAAATGGGCAATTCTTGGCATGCAACACTGGTTGACAAGCGCACGGCCAACAGGTGCCTACGCTCAGCTGTTAGGTGCTGAAAATTGGATAGAAAATCCAAGGTAAAAAGGAGCATTTTTTGCATTATTCACACTAAATGCATCAATTGTTATACGCAAATAGTAAAGGTTGCTTTTTGGATAGATAACATGTGTGCAAATTTTCAAGTGAATGCTTTTTGTAATACCGGTGATATCGCAAAATGTCACAGATTTTGCACAAAGACAACACCATGGCTATATCAATTCCTTATCTTTTCGCTATTAGTAAAGCAACTGTTAGCAGTATAATAATTCATGCTTGAAAAAAATAATTTTACAAACAAGCCTGTACCAGAAATTTTTCTTACAATTTTACATGACCTTCAATGATAAATATAGAGCAGCTTCTTCCAAGTTTTTATACCACATACCCCCTGTAATTTGTAAACCATTTACAATTTAATTTCTAAAATTTTAAAGATTTCAATCCAACATTAAATGACATAACTTTATGCTATTTTCTAGTCATTCAGTTTGTACATGGATTTAGATAAATTTGTGGATGGGCAATGAAATAACAACTAAAGCTTATTGAAGCTACAGTCCTCCATATCATTGATTGGCCACCGAAATGTTGTATCTATTGCTTAAATACATCATTTTTTGTTGTTAACCCTTTGCTGTTTATTCCCTGCTTTGATTTTATGATTGAGAAAACATTGTGAAAAAAGAAGAAATTGCTTCTGACAAGCAATTTCTTCTTTTTCCACACTATTTTCTACCCTACTGAATGGTTATTTTTCAATTTAAAATCATTTGAAATTTTCGTCTGCAAAACCTTTGAATTTGGACAGGTCCAAAATTTTGTAAAACAGGAAAGGGTTAAACAACGCTATTATGGTTACCAATCATCACAATCTAACAAACATAAATGTAGCTACTTGAAGGTACAGTCTTGGTATTGTTCTTGGACAGTCAAAATGTTGTTTCTACAGCTTAAATAAAACAGTAGAAACAATATTTTGGATGCCTGACACTGATTTTTTTGGTTGTCTGACACTGATTTTTTGGTTGCCTGACACTGATTTTTTGGTAGCCTGACACCGATACTTTAAATGTCTGAAACTGACATTTAAGTTGCCTGACATTGATACTTTGGTTTCCTGATATCTTGATATTTTGGGTGCATTTACCTAATATTGTGGTTGCCTGACACTGATATTCTGGTTATCTGACACTAATATTTTAGTTGCCTGACACTGCTATTTGTTTTCCTGACACTGACATTTTTGCTGCCAAGTATCAAACGTTATCATCTTAGGTTTGAGTATAAATCTCACTAGACTAGGCAGTTAATAAAGGTTACACATAAAAGCGACGACGGATTACAAATCGGGAGACACGTCACACGAATGTTAGACACAGATGGACGGCAGATCTTTATGATTGTCCTTTATCTCCTATTCTCTTCTTCCGGTCTGAAAAGTAGACGAGAAAAATGTCAAGGTCAAGGTTATATATCAAAATATACAAGTTAGAAAAATCATCACAAAACTACCTTGTCATAATTTACAATATAATTTAAACAAAATTTAAAATCCACAGACAAGATTTTCCCATTACAAGTCAACAAAACTTAGACTTGTCCAAATTAAATGGAATAACAGACAACAACTGAAAGTAAATCAAATGTAAAACAAAAGCACCCCCTACGACTGCAACGCTCGGCTCCAAATGGTAGATAATGCAAATTATTAAATTTGAAAACTGGGCATAAAATTTGCCTTCAGAGTTATCCCCCTTGATAGTCTTAATAGCTCTTATGGCTGTGAACACACATGCCAAGTTTCATGAAAACATCTTCAATAACAACAAAGATACTACCAAGGTTAAAGTGTGTCATGCCAACACCAATGCCAACACCATTGCCAACAACAAGGCAAACGCCTCTGATGCGAAGGTGATCACAATACCTCGATTTTTTTCCAAAAACAACCAAGCCAAATATCTATGTTAATTTTGGAAGAAAACATTGTGAGCAATTAAGAAATTACTTGTTACAAGTAATTTCTTCATTTCCAACAATGTTTTGTCTTACTTTTTTCTTTAAGGGCTTCAAAAAGCATATCTTTATGGGAATTGGTCAAGATGATTCTATTTTTAAATGTTTCAAGACTCACTTTGGTCATAATTAGCCTGAAGTTTTTCTGTGGTCCGAACACGAGCGTCAGGGAACTCAAATGCAATCCCCAGACGGAGAAGTGTACTGTTGGCCTCCACAAGTTTCGTCAGATCGGTCTCAACTTTGTTACCCAACGCTTCTGGTTTCTGAAACAGAATTATTCAGTTTTTGTTGTATTCAAACTGTGTCACTAAGTTTTTCTTTTAAAACCTCAATAAAACATACTCCTGTTTTTTCTGTTAAGACTTGGATTTTGAATATTGTATTTGCAAAATTAAAACTGACTCATGAGAAATACATCCAGTGCTCTTGGCACTTTGATTTAAGTGTATTTTTGCCAAGATTTTCTATTCAGAATGACGCAGGTTAATCTGGCCAGTCTATAAGGACTTTCATGGACAAATCAGCTAAAGACCTTTGCTTTTGTAATATTTCTCTATCTAAAATATCTATTCTATCTTACTTGTATTGTCATTTCATGAATATATAAGAGGCTATTGTACAACTACAGTCCAAACACCAAAAGACCTTG
This sequence comes from Fragum whitleyi, assembly GCA_948146395.1. Lineage (NCBI taxonomy): Eukaryota > Metazoa > Mollusca > Bivalvia > Cardiida > Cardiidae > Fragum > Fragum whitleyi. The sequence goes on along the minus strand of OX411560.1, from coordinate 25,936,524 downwards.
CTTACTACAAGTAAAATGCCTTATCTTAATAAGTTTCATTAAGATCACTAGTGGGACCATCAAAAAGCGGTCGTTTAAGAAAATGGACGCTTAATAGGCGTTTGGTTTGTAATTAAGAAACATACTTTTTGATTGAATATGAATATTATTGCGAAATCCTATGTCAAAAGAATCTTCTCATTGAGACGTTTCTGTTGAGTTTGTACAAATAGGATTCATTTTAAATAATTTTTAGACCAACAATACCAACTTTTTAGGATATTTTGAGTTAAAGAAGGGAATTTTGAAAACAGTCTCTTAATAAAAATGGTCGCTTAACAAAGGTGGTCGTTCGAGCAAGATTGACAGTAGGCCCTTTCCCATGTGCTTTCTGATAGGACAAACATTGTGATGAATTGTCATGACAATTGGGCCTTAATTGTGGCACTCAAGTGTAAGCACTTAAATTGTTGACGTCAGACAACTGACAATTGACAATAGACATAAAATGATCTCAAAAGCTCACCTTATTTGTGATGTGGTCCATGTACAGCAAAACATGTATCAAGCAACCATTCATAGGACCACCAAAAAGCGGTTGTTAAAGAGAATGATCGCATAGTACACTGTTGGTTTACAAATTGAAAGCATGGTTTTAATTTAATATGTTTGTTATTGCTAATTTCTAATCCCAAGTTGTTAAAACTCAAAAGGATCATCTAAATGAGCAACGCTTATGAGTTTAAACAAGATAGGATTCATTTACAATAACTTTAGACCAACAATTATTACTTCTTGAGAAACTTTGCTCTAAAGAAGGGGACTTTGAAAATGTTCTTAACAAAAATGGTCGCTTGATGAAAATAGTCGCTTAATAGACAGGGTTGCTTAAGCAAAATTGACTGTAGAAAAGAAACTTTCAAAAATCAATTTACAAACCTGGTTGGTTGCCCTATATTCTATAATTGTTTGGTTTTTATTAATTGCCTTCATTATTTCAACTATACACTCCCCAGTTATAAAGTTAGATTCTACATTCAAGTTCTTCAGGGATTTGTTCTCCATCAGAGCTTCAGCCAATTTCTGAAAATAAACAGATGAGCTACAGATAGAGGGGGTATTTCGTTTTCAAATTTAGATATTTCATTATTCATTACTTACACCCTATGTTGTAGGTACTCATTTAAATCGTCTCAATGAGACGATTCAATTGAGTACCTACAACATATGGTTTCATTGTGAAAAAAAGATGTTAGACTGGCTTTACCCCCTCTTATCTCGACCCCTGTAATAAATGAACACAAATATCATTGAAAAGTTTTTTTTTCTCAGAAGTTTGATTTACCCTGATCTTATTAGATAACCTTTACCTTTGTATATGTAACTTGTAAAAGCTTAAGAATAGCTTGTGACCTTGATTGTGACCTTAATCTTTTAGATATCTAAGATTTGTTTAAAATGGCAGGGAATGAAATTAACTTTTTTTGCCACTCATTGAAAATTGCGAGTACCCTAATTTCTAACTCGCAAAATCAAATTGGCACTAGCAAATTCAATGACAGTTTACCAGGTTAATTTTCTTTCTTAATAATATAGAAAAAGAAGTAAACCAAGAACAGCCAACAGGTTACATTTCCCGAAATATAATTTTCAAAATCACTTGTAGCCCCTAAGCTCCAAATTGACCTCTATTCAGTTGTTTTAATTACAATGTCCAAAATTGATTACCTTGTTTGCATATGAAATTTTTCACGCTAAAATAAATAACATGCACAAAGGGTTATAATAAACTGCTACATCAGTCATTTTTTACAGGAAACCGGACAAATGTTACACATTCTTTGATTGGATACTTCAACACAAACTAACCAATAGTAACCACGATTTATAATTTCACTTGGTAAACATGCTACAGAATCAGCCGATATTTGACAAATGTTAGTTTCATTTAAAGAAAATGCTTTATTTATTGAAATTATGAAGTAATTCAGGCGTCTTGCAAACATGATATGGCGGTGTTGCATTAATTTTGGCAATTGAATTACAATTTAGAATGATTTTAACAATCTTTCCTACTTGCAAAAACATAGTAGTTGTTGCTTGACACTTGTAATCTTCCATTTTCACTCCTATTTTGCGAGTTCACAAATACTAATTTCAACCCCTAAATGGCTCCATATTACCTTAGCTGTTCTGTCTGTCATAGCTACACTGGCCATCTCTAAAGTTTCTAAATTAGTGTTAGTCTTCAGGGCTTCACAGATCGCCTCTAATCTCTCATGCGAAATGTTCTAAATATGGAAAACAAGAGATATTTCATAAGCTTTATTGCTTTGGAAGAATCCACAAATCTGAAAATAACCTAGCAGATCTTCTCTTGTTCAATTTGTTTTATAGCAATAATCCTAAGGGTTCCTTTTCCTGTGTTTTCATTAACTAAATTAGCAATAACAAACATATAAACCCTTTGCTGTTTAATCCCTGCTTTTTATGTGCCTGTAATTTTATGATTGAGAAAACATTGTGAAAAATGAACAAATTGCTTTTGACAAGCAATTTCTTCTTTTTCCACACTATTTTCTACCCTACAGAATGGTTATTTTTCAAATTAAATACACTTTAAATTTTCGTTTGCAAAACCTTTGAATTTGGACAGGTCTAAAATTTTGTAAAACAGGAAAGGGTTAAATGTTCTAACAGAAATTTCTTTACCAAGGCTTACCCTACAATTATTCTATGAATGATATAAGATAATTTGATAACAAGAGATGTTTGTAAAACATTTATTCCCCCCAATAAAAGCAGGTCAATAGCATATAGTTTGTCAATCAACAAAGAGCAATAACTCACAAAATATTATGAGTAGAGTTATGGTTCTTGAGCACTGCACTTCTCCTCAATAAGAACTATCCACCTGTGAAGTTACATGATTCTAGCATGCATACTTTTTGAGATATGCTCCGGACCAAAAACAGTCTTCTTCGAAGGGAGGCATAATAACAATTTGTATACAATGTTTTCTATTCTATGAAGTTTGTATAATGTTCTTTAGTGTATCACACACTGCCTCTAATCTTTCATTGATTTTATTTGAGACAAGCCGATCTTAACTGAGTCTAGAATTAAATGTTATTAAGTGAGCCTTGGCGAGCAAGTGAGCCTTGGCGAGCTTAATGACTAAATACCATCCTAAGGGAAGAGATCATATAGAAATACTGACCTTAATATTATTGAGATTCAAATGTTTTAAAGACGAATCATTATCCTTCATCTGGTTAAGGCTCTCTTCAACATTTGTGTTGTTTGGTGGTTCAAAAGGCACGGCCTTCAATACTTCAGCTTTGGCAATCCCTGAAATAGATCATTTAGTTGATACTGTAACAAACAGAGCTGATACACAGATGTGATCCATTCAGAGAAAAGGATTCTCAACCCTAAATGGGTTGACTATGTGTGTATATCCTATCAGTAACCATATAACTTAGAGCAGGTCTATCTCATTTGCATAACCACTGCAACTTACCTCCCTTTAAACTGTTACAATACATATGGGATTTGGTACAGTAAGGAACATTATAAAATTTATTTTGGATTTTGCTTGTTTGAATGGGGTTTTACACTGCTTTCAACAATATACAGTTATAGCCCGGTGGCTGGAGCACCCAACAATGGATTCCTGATATTTCTCACGCCAGTACTACCATTACATCCTTTTCTTGCCTCCAGCTGCTATCTCACATAGGTCTACGATTATTAACCCATTGGTGAGAGACAAATAGTCAGAAGGAATGAGTGCGGCCATTGAGGATCAAACCCAGGGCCTCTAGACTGACAGTCTAACGCGCCCCAACTGCACTACAATAGCGAAAGAGTTTCTAATAATATGAGAATTTATGATAGAAACATTCATAACCCCTCTTCAATAAAATGATGCAAGGATCTTTAAGATTATGATATATATATTTTATGCAAAGATAATGCAAATTGATAATGATAATTTAAAAAAAACTTTGGCAAAATTATATCATAATTAAAGAGACTAAAGATCTGGATAAAACTCTTGACTTAATGAGAGTCAGTATTCATTTTGAAATTATGCTCAAACTGTATCGGTTTGATAAAAGAAAATAAGATAGTATAGACTAAGAACAAACTGCACATAAATGCAGCCTGATCCTTGCCTATATCTCCTGCTATGGAAGTAAGATTCTAGGTTCAGCATGACAAACAAGAGGACCCTGAGGGCCCTAAATCTCTCACCTGATATTTCAAGTAAATTATCATTAAGACTCCTTTTCCTATGATATGGCATGAACCTTCCCATTTTCAACACAGTTCATTCTTGTGACCTGGCAAACATTTTGATCAAGTTTCATGAAGATTGGACTATATTTGTGGTGTTTGGAGCTCTTACGAGAAAATTGTCATTAAGGCCCTTTCTCCCGTGATATGGCACGGATACTTCCCATTTTCAAATGAGTTCTTCCTCATGACCTAACTAACATTCTGACAAAGTTTCATGATGATTGGACTATATTTGTGGCTTCTAGAGTGTAAACAAAAAAAGGCCCCTTTTTCCGTGATATGGCACAAATCATTCCCATTTTTAATAGACTTTATCCTCATAACTTAACAAACATTCTGACCAAGTTTCATGAAGATTGGACCATATTTGTGGCTTCTAGAGTGTAAACAAGAAATTTGTCATTAAGGCCCCTTTTCCCATGATATGGCATGGATCCTTTCCATTTTAGCAAATTTTTACAAGGGACCACCCAAGGAATATTTCTGCCAAGTTTGGTTGATTTTGACCCATAAGTTTAGGAGGAGATGTCATTTAAAGAAAAAGTTTAATTGTGACGGACAGACGGACAGACAGACGGACAGGTGGACAGACGGAAGACGGACAACGATCGATCACAATAGCTCCCTTGAGTACTTCGTGCTCAGGTGAGCTAAAAATTAAGCAAGAGGGCCATTGGCCCTGGGTCGCTCACCTGAGAAAAAAGCTTCATTACCTAGGTATGTCCATGCAACCACATAAAAAGAGATTTTCACTTATTCAATCAGATAACATTTGAAATAATCTTCCCCCCCCCCATCTGCTCCTCCCCTGGTTATTATTTATTTAAGCTTTTTTCATAAAAGGTCTGTGATCAGCTAATCTATGCCAGATATACAGGCTGAGTCTGAGACCTTTTAAGTTTTCTTTAATGACTTGATCAATCCATGTCAAAAATAAAGGCTGTAAAAATTCAAAATTCTCAACAAAGCACTCCCCCCTCCCCCAAGATGCTCTGCACCTGGTGAATCTACAGTCATGATTCTAGCTAATTCAATTAATGTCCATATGCTGATCATCCATACCAATTTTCAAGTCCGTAGGACTCCTGGTTCATTAGAAGAAGTTTAAAGATTTCAAAAATGATCCAAAGTACTACCCCCTCCCCAAGACACTCAGCACCTGGTGACCCTACAATCATGATTTTAGCTTATTTTATTAATGTCAATATATTGATCACCCATGACAATTTTATTTCAGATCCATATGCTTTCCATCCATGCCAAAATTGAAGTATGTAGGGCTCCTGGTTCATTAGAAGATGAAGGTTAAAGTTACAAAATTTTCACAAAAGTACTACCCCCTCCCCCCTGGTGCTCCGCACCTGGTGGCATTACAGTCATGATTTTAGCTAGTTTTATTAAGGTCTATGAGCTGATCCTCCATGCCAATTTTCAAGTCTGTAGGGCTTGTGGTTCAGAAGAAGAAGAAGGTTAAAGTTTACAAAATTTTCACAAAAGTACTACCCTCTCCCCCCTGGTGCTCCGCACCTGGTGATTCTACAGTCATGATTTTAGCTATTTTTATAAAGGTCCATATGCTGATCATCCATGCCAATATTCAAATCTGTAGGACTCCTGGTTCAGAAGAAGAAAAAGGTTAAAGATTACAAAATTTTCATCAAAGTACTACCCCCTCCCCCTGATGCTCCGCACCTGGTGGCCCAACAGATATGATTTTAGCTATTTATATTAAAGTCTATAAGCTGATCATCCATGCCAAATTTCAAGGCTGTAGGGCTGCTCGTTCAGAAAAAGAAGAATTTTAAAGATTTTCTTAAATTTTTAACTTTGGTTGCCATAGCAACCAGAGTTTTCACTGATTTCAATTCTTTTAGCAATTCTTAAAGGGGACCACCTAAGGAACATTTCTGCCAAGTTTGGTAAAAATTGGCCAAGTAGTTTAGGAGGAGATGTCGTTTGAAGAAATTGTTGACGGACGACGGACGACGGACAGACGCCAGACAAAAGGTGATCACAATAGCTCACTTGAGCACGTTGTGCTCAGGTGAGCTAAAAAGGAGTTTAGTTTGACTTCAACAAAACAGGGTCCAAAAGATTCAATGATTGATATCCAAGAGGCCCCTTCTCAAAGTTATGGAGTCCCTGCTCAAGATATAGACTATTTCTTTTAAGCATTTAAACTATTCTTAAATGAATTACTGGTAAGAGCTTTTTCCTGGTTAAAGGTAAAGTAAGTATTGATTATACCTTTATTATTTGGGGCTCAACTTAAAAAAGAATTGAAGACTGTTTTAAACAGTCTTCAATTATTTTTTGAGGCTGATCCCCAGAGGGTCTTTGAGACTAAAATCAGATAGTTTTGAGGGTTCTGGCTACCTATTTGACAGTCTCAGAGGCGCAGTCAACACAAGAGAGTCTCAGACCTGCTTCTGTCAAAACCACGATTAAATCCTTACCTGTAAATCCACCCCCTTCAATTTTCTCATCATTTTCTGATGCATAAAACTGGGTCTGGTTCAACATGCCATGGAAGCCCAACACAGCTGAAAGTAAAAATAAAATGTTTTATATTCTCAAAAAGCTATTTTATATAGCTAATAGGCGCTGGAGACTCTTTATCATACAGTTAAGAACATGTTTAAATTGGGAAAATGAACTAGAGAGGTCGCAAAGTGGTTTAATACCCCCCACCAGCGCTTTGTCAAAATATAAGTACATGTACTATTAGTGCAGGGTGTGTTTTTAACCTATTTTGAGAATTCAAGTTATATGCCTTTGATTGATTCTAGGTCAATCGGTTCTTAAGTTAGAGTCTGGACACAAAAAGGTCTAATAAAAAATTCACTGTGACCTTGACCTTTGACCTATGTGACCCAAAAAATAATAGGGCACTTCCTTGAGTCATATACAGCATTTTTATGAAGTTTCTTGATTCACTTGGTTCTTAACTTAAGTTAGAGTCCGGAAACGAAAAGGTCTACAGATGGACAGACAAACAGAAAGACAGACATGGTAAAACCAATATACCCCCATTTGTTCAAGATGAACAAAATAAGTAATATTTATTACCCCCCTTTAGTGAAAATAACATATAAGTTCAATAAATAGATTTATTTGTCTACATGGACCAATCAGACAATTCTAAATCAAGCAAGTAAGTGAAATCATGGGTTTCATTAGGGATTTGAATGTAATCTCTGAGCATTTCTCTTGTCATTTTCTGAGGCATAAAACTGGGTCTGGTTTAACATACAATGGAAACATTACACAGCTAAAAGTATAGTAAAGAGAGTAAAATTGTTTATTAAGGGACATTACTCCTATGAAAATGCTTTCAAAGTTATCCCCCATGATAGTCTGATAGTCTAGAAGTGTGTGTGTTGGTGAACACACATGCCAAGTTTCCTGATGATATCTCAATAACAAGAGGCCCAAGAGGGCCTGTATCGCTCCACTGGCTTTAAAATCTTTAGACTTTCATTAAATAAAGCTTACTTTAAATGAAAACATTAACACTTCAAAATCTTCTAAGACCTATTTTGTAATGATTAAATGGTTCTGGTCCATATTGCACCAAAATACTCAATCACAATGAACCTGCAACCCTTGACCAATCTTATTAAAACATAAGGTTCAGAAGATGTCGTTCAAAGATTTCGGGCTCAAAATAGGCCCCACCTGACATGCCCATATTTATGGACCAAACAAAATTTCTTGAACAATTTAAGTAAATAGCCACCCAAGAAATATTCTGGTAAAGTTTCATTGAAATCGGCTGAGTGGTTCCGGAGGAGATATCCTTCAAAGATTTTGGCCTCAATATAAGCCCGCCCTGCCACGCCCAGATTTATAGGCCTATCAAAATTTAGCAAATAATTTTTGAAAAGAGACACTCAAGGAACATTCTGGTAAAGTTTCATTGAAATCAGCCAGGTGGTTCAGGAGAAAATGTCATTTGAAAATTTCGGGCTCAAAATAGGCCCAGCCCTGCCACGCCCATATTTTTAGTCCAATCAAAATTTCTTGAACAATTTAAGTAAAGGGTCACCCAAGGAACATTCTGGTAAAGTTTCATTGAAATCGGCCCAGTGATTCAGGAGGAGATGTCGTTCAAAGATTTCGGGCTCAAAATAAGCCCGCCCTGCCACTCCCATATTTATGGACCAATCAATTTTTTTTTAACAATTTAAGTAAAGGGTCACCCAAGGAACATTCTTGTAAAGTTTCATTGAAATCGGCCCAGTTGTTCAGGAGGAGATGTCGTTCAAAGATTTCGGGCTCAAAATAAGCCCGCCCTGCCACGCCCATATTTATGGGCTAATCAAAATTTTTTTAACAATTTAAGTAAAGGGTCACCCAAGGAACATTCTGGTAAAGTTTCATTGAAATCGGCCCAGTTGTTCAGGAGGAGATGTCGTTCAAAGATTTCGGGCTCAAAATAAGCCCCACCCTGTCACGCCCATATTTATGGACCAATCAAAATTTTTTTAACAATTTAAGTAAAGGGTCACCCAAGGAACATCCATGCCAAGTTTCATTGAAATCGGCCCAGTTGTTCAGGAGGAGATGTCGTTCAAAGATTTCGGGCTCAAAATAAGCCCCACCCTGTCACGCCCATATTTATGGGCTAATCAAAATTTCTTGAACAATTTAAGTAAAGGGTCACCCAAGGAACATCCATGCCAAGTTTCATTGAAATCGGCCCAATGGTTTGGGAGGAGAAGATTTTTAAAGATTTCAAAGTGAAAAAATGCCACGCCCTGCCACGCCCATATTTGGGGGCCAATCAAAATTCTTTGAACAATTTAAGAAGGGGCCCACCCAAGGATCATTTCTACCAAGTTTCGTTAAAATCCGCCCATTGGTTTGGGAGGAGAAGATGTTTAAAGAAAAAGTTTACGCACGGACGGACGCACGCACGGACGCACGACGGACACTCCGCCATGACAATAGCTCGCTGGCCTTCGGCCAGTGGAGCTAAAAACACACATATCACCAAGGTTTAAGTTTGTCACACTAACCCCTACGCCAACAAAAAGTCCAAAAGCAAATTTTGACAAAAAGTCCAAAAGCAAATTTTGCCAAGGTGGTCACAAAACCTCGGGTTTTCACTGAAAACAGCCGAGCTAATAAAGGGAGATAACCCACCTGCCAAATCTACCAGCTCCTCTTCTGTCGCCTGTTTCAGCACATCGTCCCACTCAGTTTCAAATTCATCGTCAACAGCTTCTGGCTTCGGCTGTTCTTTCGGTTTCCATGTTTTTTCTGAAGCAGACGAACCCTCCCCTAAACACGGAAGTTTCAGAAGAAAGGGAAAATGTTAGTATGACATATGCAACAAAATGCAAAACAACGAAAATAAAACATAGCCATGCAAAACAAACAACATTTTACCCTTTCCTGCTGAATTTAAAGTATCTTTAATTAAATTGCCAAATTTTAGCTCATTTCAACCAATCTGCTTCCAGGTGTTTCCCACTAAATTAAGTTAAAGGCAGACAGTATAGTTAAAGATCAAACTGCAACCCTGTGCTGACTGATCTCAGACTATACTTTCTGAAAGCTCTGAAAACAACAAGAATATGATATGAATAATATGACAAGACTTGTGCCCTTTCAATTATTTGTCCAAATGGGGTTTTACACTGCTTTAAACAATTTTAATTCATATCATGGTGGTTGGAGCACCAAACAATTGATCCCTGGTATTTCTCACACCAGTACAACCATCACATCCATTCCTAGCCTCCAGCTACTATCTCACATAGGTCTACGATTATTCAACCATTGGTGAGAGACAAATGCAAGTAAGTATACTTCAATGGCTCAGTGCAAAACAGTTGTAACTGTCTATAAGTTTATAGATAGTTACAACTGGTTTGCACTGAGCCATCAATATGCTGCCTTTAAGGATAGAGCCCATGACATCATCCCCATGTTTGGAGAATAAGATTGTGTTTACCCACTGAGCTTTGACGCAGTCTTTAGCACATTTCATATTTATCCAAATGACAATGAAAAGTTGGTACAATTTGGAAAGAAGCCAGGCCTATGGTAGAAAACATGGTGAGTTAAGGAGAAATTCTCTTCAATTTCTCTTATTCCACAATATTTTCCCAATTACATAATCATTTGATCGAAAAATTCTGTTACTTTATAGGAAAGGTTTAAAACAGGCATTCTAGCTTCTACTAACTCTAATTCGAACATGAACACAACATGCTTTGGAAACACACTATCCAAGGATAAAAAAAATCATGCTCTGACTGACCAACAAACAGACAGACCTGTCACCACACTAACACACTCACACAGAGATGTCATAGTGACAATTACACAAGGGTCAACACTAACACCAGTCCTTGGGCCAGAGACCTGTGAATTTCAGAGAGGGCTGGTAGAAGATGCCATGTTCAGGCTTGTTGTAAATGGTCATATTATATTTTCCTTCAGTCAAGTTTGGAAAAATAGTTGCCTTCTCATTACTATGCTTGTTCTTTAACCTATGGTAAACAGTGTAGAAAAGAAGAAATTGCTTATGGCAAGCAATTTCTTCTTTTCCCACACTGTTTTTCTTAAAATGCACTCTTTTGATTGCTAAAAAACAACTATAGCTGAGGACCTGTTTTAATCATGGGGGACCTGTAAGATTAAGAGATCACGGGTCCTTCAGGCTGATGTTAAAAAGTAGTTAGTGTTGAACCATGCTTTGTCTAATGATTTGTCTCGCTAGCTACAAGCAGACTCCACAAAAATGTTTTAGTAGAATAGCCGCCATAAAGATAGTTCCATCGTGCAATTGAAATTCATCTCGATCAAACCCATTCTCAATCAATCACTTAGCGCTCCATTCATTCATTTCAAACACTCACTCAAACCATTCAAAACGCTCAAAATCACTAAAAGATGAAAGATGGACAACTACCTTCAAAATGAAAAAGTAAGAACCAAATCGCTATTTCACTTACATTATTTGAATTTTAAGCGTCTGATTGGTTCTTTAAGAAATAGGAAACTATTTATAGAGCTTTTATGCATATTTTATAAAAGGGAGATAATCAATATCAATAATTTTGTTCATCCTGAACAAAATTAGCGACATTGGATTACCTCCCTTATATATCACTCAAAAGTCGCTCCACACACCCATTCAATATCACTCCGAAATCATTCCAAATTCATTCACCATGTCAATTTCATGATGTTGTTAACTGTACATACAGTGTATTTTTCATATGCAATTTTATTAGTCTGATGAACATTTCAAACACAGAAATCAAATCACCAACACAAATTTCAAATTTCAGTCATGTCTATGGAAAATATAATTTGGACCACCAGGAAAAAGAATACTGCATCATGAAATTCAACCAATTTAAAATATCAAAAGGCCATTCAGAAAAACATTCAACCCCATACAAACACAGAATCTTCTGGCTTGAATAACTAAGGCTTTAAAAATTCTAAGCAGGGCTCGTGTTTGACCATTCAACCAGGGTTTTGACTCCCAAAAATCCAAAAATATCTTATTTTGACCCTTAGAAATTTCTCCCAATGGGGTCATTTTGACCCCCTTGAGAGGAAATTCTAAGGGTCAAAACTGGGTTTCATCTCTCAAGTTTCCAATAAAGCATCATGTATACTATTTAGACACTGCACCTTGTAAAATTAAAGTGACAATTTGCCTTTTCTCTGTCTTGTTTTGACCCCTTTAGAATGAATTTTGACCCCAAGAATTTCATGGTTTAGGAGTCAATGGACTCCTCAATTTTAGATACTAGCACGAGCCCTGCTAAGGCAAGCAGTGGAAATATGGTAAAATGCTTTAACCAAGGGGAAGCAAGTTTTAGTGTGTTTTTTTCAACAGGAAATGTTGCTCAATCACAATGAGGGGTAAACATTCAATAAATTCTAATCCAAATAATAAGCTTGCCAAGCTATTAATCTTCCTAACATCAATAAAATCATTCCAGATTTTCATTGAGTACATTGATTGATCGATAGAATGGGTTTTAAGTTAACACTGCTTTCAACATTTTTTCAGTTATATCACGGTGGCTGGAGCACCTAACAATGGTTTCCTGGTATTTCTCTCACCAGTACAACCACCACATTCTTTCCTAGCCTCAAACTGCTATCTCACATAGGTCTATGATGATCAACCAATAGCTGAGAGACAAATAGTCGGAAAGAATGAGTGCCGCCGTCGGGGATCAAACACGGGACCTCTAGATTGACAGTCCATCGCACTACCAACTGCACTATAATGACTGCATTCATTGAGTACAAGTATATTCTGCAATTTAGATTAAAATAAAACCTTGCTTGGTGATGTTAAGTTGTGGAAAGATTACTTTTCAATATATTTGATTCAAGTTGGTTTGTTAGTAAATATTGTTTATGTATGTATTTATAGAGAATAATTGTTTGTTTCAGTGTTAGATTGATTTATAATTCATTGAGTGAACAACAAAAGCTATATTTTCACAAGTGAAAATATAGTTTTTTGTGTTTATGAAATGAAATATCAATCTACTTTACTCGAAAAACAAACATTTATTCTTTTTCTTCATTGCAAAAATAAGACAAAATGAGAAAATTCTAAGACAAATTTTCTTAAAGCGCATCATTTTGTTGGTGATTGCTATGCATCATTCATGGTGATTTCAATTATTTGGCTCTGCATAGATGACCTCAGATGGTGTGAAAAGAACAAAAGCGGGGTATAAGTTTTTGATAATGGTAAGGCATTGAATTTATCACAAGAGGGCCATGGTGGCCCTTAATCGCTCACCTGAATTAACAACCTTAAAATGTTTTTTTTAAGATTTGACCCCGTGACCTCCTTTTTGACTCCACTTGACCCAATTCCAAACTTGTCCGAGATTTCATCAAGATAATCATTCTGACCAATTTTCAGGTTGATTGGGCTAAAAATATGGCCTCTAGAGTGTCCACAAGGTTTTTCTAAGATTTGACCCCGTGACCTAGTTTTTGACCCCACTTGACCCAATTTCAAACTTGTCTGAGATTTCATCAAGATAATCATTCAGACCAATTTTAAGGTTGATTGGGCTAAAAAATATGGCCTCTAGAGTGTCCACAAGGTTTATTTAAGATTCGATCTGTGACCTAGTTTTTGACCCCAATTGACCCAATTTTGAACTTGGCCAAGATTTCATCAAGATAATCATTCTGACCAATTTTCAGGTTGATTGGGCTAAAAATATGGCCTCTAGATTGTCCACAAGGTTTTTCTAAGATTTGACCCTGTGACCTAGTTTTTGACCCCACTTGACCCAATTTCAAACTTGTCCAAGATTTCATCAAGATAATCATTCTGACCAATTTTCAGGTTGATTGGGCTAAAAATATGGCCTCTAGAGTGTCCACAAGGTTTTTCCAAGATTTGACCCTGTGACCTAGTTTTTGACCCCACTTGACCCAATTTCGAACTTGTCCGAGATTTTATCAAGATAATCATTCTGACCAATTTTCAGGTTGATTGGGCTAAAATATGGCCTCTAGATTGTCCACAAGGTTTTTCTAAGATTTGACCCTGTGACCTATTTTTTTCCCCCCCAACCAATTTCGAAGTTGTCTGAGATTTCATCAAGATAATTATTCTGACCAATTTTCAGGTTGATTGGGCTAAAATATGGCCTCTAGAGTGTCCATAAGGTTTTTCTAAGATTTGACCCCGTGACCTTGTTTTTGACCCCACTTGACCCAATTTTGAACTTGTCCGAGATTTCATCAAGATAATCATTCTGATCAATTTTCAGGTTGATTGGGCTAAAAATATGGCCTTTAGAGTGTCCACAAGGTTTTACTAAGATATGACCCTGTGACCTAGTTTTTGACCCCACTTGACCCAATTTTGAACTTGTCCAAGATTTTATCAAGATAATAATTCTGACCAATTTTCAGGATGATTGGGCTAAAAATATGGCCTCTAGAGTGTCCACAAGGTAAATGTTGACGACGGACGAGGCACGACGGACGATGGACATCAAGTAACCCAAAAAGCTCACCTTGAGCACTTCGTGCTCAGGTGAGCTAAAAATGACAATCTACTGTTATTCCTCGATAAACCACCAAATAGCATAAAAGAAAACTGTATCATTATCCCTTGTCATGCTGAACCCAGAATATTCCTGCTTAAGCAGAAGGTGGACAAAGATCAGCCTCCTCAAATGTGCAGTCTGATCTTAGTCCACACAATCTGTTTTTCAAATTTAAACCAGAAAAGTTAAGAAATAATATTTTTGAAAAAAATACAGACCCGCAATCAAATTCAGTACTTTCAGACCTTTTATTTTGATTCATTTTTACAAAGATTTCTATTCAACATGACTAGGGTTAAACTCAAAGGCTGTTTATGCGTAGCAAAAGTGAATGCATTTCATTTTTGGAATACCAAATCCTCATGATTTTTGTTTTTTTTCAATTTTCAAATAACTTAGATTGTTTAACATTACAAGTAGACTTGCCAACTATCAAAAGGTAACTTGCATTACATACCCTGACCAATCAGAAACAGTTTGGTATTGATCTGCAATGTTTGCTTGGACATGTATGAATATTTAGAGTCAGCAGGGGTTGATACTAACTTCTGAGAAAAGGAGTCCATTTGACCCCTAACACATAAAATCAAGGAGTCCAAGCTCAAAGTAAGGAGTCCAAATTTTCATAATTGGAGAACATTGCGGAAAAAAAGAAATTCTTGTTACAAGAAATTTCTTCTTTTCCACAATGTTCTCCTGAAGAGGATTTTTGTTCAAAATACAATGGTATGCAAGAAAATGTTTTCTTCAACAACTTTTGTAGTGAAAAGATCTATAGCACTGGCAAGGGTGCCATCCATGTGTATTTGTTTTTCAAAATATTCTTATATGACCCTTGGAGTGCATCGGACTCCTTACTTGCAAATAGAAGGAGTCCTAAATGGTAAACAATAAGTCTCTGACTCCAGACTCCCCTTAGAGTCGAACCCTTAATCATTTTATCATGTAAAAATCCCTGCTTACCAACAATTTTCTTGACATAAGGCACAGCCACCTCCCAGTCTTTTTCCTCTTTAGCTTTCTTTTCGAGAAAGGCTATCAACTTCTTGCGATTGAATGGCCCTGTGGGTGTTTTTGTTGTTTGAGGCTTCATTCTCTCTGAAGGGGGCATCAATGAATTCTGGAAAGGATAAAAAATAAACTTATCATTCCGATTTATAATCTCTAGAAAAATATTGATTAACCCTTGTCATGCTGAATAAAAAACCTCGGCAAAATTATATAGAAATCAAAGTGCTGAAAGTTCTGTATCTTCTAATTGTGAGTCAGCAATTGATTTTGAAAATATAATTTCTGAATCTTTTCTATTTTAAAAGGAAAATCAGGTTGTATGGACTAAGATCAGACTGCACATATGTGCAGGCTGATGTTTGTCCATACCTCCTGCCAAAGCAGGAATATTCTGGGTTCAGCATGGCAAGGCTTAACATAAGGCTGTAGGTCTTTACTAATTGCCAGACAACTTTACCCTTGTCATGCTAAACCCCAAATTTATATTTCTACTTTGGTAGGAGGTAAACAAATATAAGTTGCATTATGTGATCAACTACAATTTTCTACCTACTGATTCTTTCCATTACAAACCTAATAACAATCGAAATTCCTTTTTTCAATATAAATCTCATTGAGACAATTGTAATGGGTTCCTAAAGCATAAGATTCAATAATTTTTCCCTTAAATATGTCCAATTTTTCAAAAAGATTTTACTTACAGTTAAGGGACTTTTTTAGACAGTCACTTAATAAAAGTGGTCACTCAAGCAGTATCAACTGTACTAGTATGTACTCACATCAGGATCAAAGTCATTATTCAACTCCTCTAATTCCTCTGCCGTCAACTGAGCCAAAAGGTCATCAAGGTCATCAAGGTTGTCACTGATGATCTTGTCTTGTTGTAACTTCAGAAATTCTCCCGAGTCTGTCATCTTGGTGCTTTATAAATCTTGCCGATACACTGCAAAAGTGTTTTACTTGGGAAGTCTTTTATATCTGGAAATAGAGATTATTGTATGGTCAATTCTAGGTTGTCACTGATGAAGGGGTGTTAAAAAACAGCTTTCCTCAACTTGTCCATGGACTAATCAAAGTTGATTTCCTACTTGTCCAGGATCAAAATGACCTTGCTCACAAAAAATTGGATTGATAGATATTTAGAAAAACATTGTTTTTAATGAAGAAAATGCTGTAACCCAGCATTTTCTTCATTAAAGACAATGTTTTCTCCCCTTTGAGTTAAAGAATATGATGACTTTTCTCCTAGATCTTTTTGATATTTGGTACTTACTTGTCTCTGGACAAGTGGCCTAGAAAAATGTACTTCCTGATATTATTTGCACAAGTACTACCATTACACCCTTTTAGAGCCTAAAGCTGTTTATTCCACTAAATAGTATCTTACAACTAGAAAATGGAAAAACATAAATAACCTAATTGTAAAATGTGTAAAGGACTCTAAATCCAAGATTTCATACCCTAAGAAATTGAAAATACCATGAAATTAAAAATAGCATGTGCATACACTTTAAAACAATAACTATCTTTTTTAAAACTTATTTGGAAAATGAAAATCAAGGCTCGATTAAACATTAATAAATAAAAAGATAAGGGGTAATTTAAGATACTCAGTATCCATTTAAATCAATAGGAAAATTATTTTTTTTTAGAGATCATATTTTGGGGGTTGGCTGGCCGCCATTTATTAGAGCATGGGCTTTTACTAGAATAAATACGGTATGTATAATTTCCTACCTCCCAACCCTCAGGTAATCATTACCTACGAATAGATTACTCACACTGATTATGTTATTAATTACTGGTATGATTCATGTACTTAATTAACCCCTGGCTGTCTGGTATTTAACCTGATGGATTATTATGACTTGTTTGTCTTTTTAATTCTTAATTTTTAATTCTTAGTAAAAATAACAGGACTTTAAATTGATCTAAATTGAATAATAAACAGCAAAATATTTCAGAGGATCAAGATACGGTAGTTTAACTACCTGTGTGTATCTTTAATTCGCCTAAGTAGATGCCTGCATTAAGCTGTTGCATGCTGGATAAGTCCTACTTGAAGCAGTATTCCGGGCTAGTCACAATTGATTATTTTACTGATTATTAATTGATTAACAATACCCATAAATCATAAGATAGTTATTTTAACATTTTTGTGATTGATAATTAATAATTTAATTTATTAATGGTGTGGAAAAAAAGTCAGTAAGAATGATTATTTCTTGGTAATTTTTGTGAAAAAAAATATAACCTGTGTGCTAAAACTTTACCCACCCAGCCAATACACGCAAAGTAATCATGATTATTAATTGATTACTCTAATGAAATTAATGTTTAATAATTGATTAATGATTGTTTTTTAATTCTATGATCATTATTGATTCATAATCATAGCTCAATATCATTAATTCAATTGATTACTTTTTCAAATAAGTGATTCCATGTCTGGCAGATGACCTTGAAATGTGACCTTTGACCAACAGCAAAGCCCCTTTTCTTGTGATATGGCATGGATCCTTCCTATTTTCTAAAAGGTTCATCCTTGTGACCTGACCAACATTCTGACCAAGTTTCATGAAGATTGGATTGAATTTGTGGTCTCTAGAGCGTAAACACTTAAATTGTTGACGCATGACTACACATGACAGATGGTGTACGACACCCACTGCACAACGGACAACAGACATTCAATGATCACTAAAGCTCACCTTGACCACTATGTGCTAAAGTGAGCTAAAAACTTGTGATCTGTAAAGAAAAAAGGAACCCAAATTGTTGTTGTTGTTCAAAAGTAAACTTACATTTCTTACTCTAGGTATGAATCTACAATCTTCTTCAGAAAATTTTTTTGGTCTTTCAAATCAATCCTTGAACAACTACCATATGTTAAACAATTACACTGTTTACTTTACACTACAATCTCATCATGCCAAATAAAGTCCATTAAAAGCATTTAATGCTGCACACCAATTCAGTTGACATTTCAAGTCAAACAGTTCTTCTTATTTTATACCTATAAGTGATTCATTTGTGAGTATATATAGTGCAGATGTATATATAAATCCAGTAGCTCTCAGTATGAATTATGAATAACACCAATATTTTCTTGTACATTCACTAGTTATAAATACTACAGGAAAGCTGGTTATTCATATAACTAAACTTGATAATTAACTCTTATGCTGCTGTTCACAGCATATTCCTCCTGTACACAAAGCTTTGGTAAACAGTATCTGCAGTCTGATCTTAGTCTATACTGCTTGTTTTCTACTTAAATTTTGTGGCAATAACATTAAACTGTCTGGCTTAAATATCCGAAAAATTGAATTGTTGAAAAAAACATTTATAGTAAGCAGGATAAGAAACATCTGCATCAATTGATTGTTTTCAACATTATTGCAGTTACATCTTGGCAGCTGGTGCATCTTTCCGTGGCTTCCTGTCGTGTCTCACACCAGTTAAAAAATTACTAAAACATTTCATCCAAGCCATCAGTTACTCATCCAGCTAAGGCGTACTACTAATCATATACCTATTAGTGAAAAATAAATGACACTTGCGACAATGATTTTGTCAAATGTAGCATGAAAATGGCCAAATTGGGATTTGAATTCACGATCCCAAGGTTGAAAGCCCAAAATGTTATCAATTAAGCTTTCTGTTCAGATGAAATCACAATGAAAGGATGCTTGACCATCAGAACGTCATATAAGTGTCTTTTCAGTTGATATTAAGATTTGCATATGTTTCACGTCAAGAAATAGCAATCACAATGTCCTTTGGTTAACAAAGTTTGGTAGTTTCTGGTGAGTAAAAGGATCTTCTGACAAAATACCAGACAATGGATTACAAATTGTTACATCATTTATGCCTTCCAGATGTTCTAAGTAATTATACATGGTCTATAGAGGTATGATTAAGAGGGGGGGTCTAATACTAGTTTAAAATCTTTATTTCTTTATTTGGTTTAAACCTAATCATTTCACATTGATTGAGAAACAAGTTCTTACAAATTAGATTTATCCTTCTCAGTTCTGCTTCCTGGAAAAATTCACCAGTGTGTGGGCCAAAGAAAGAACCAAGATCAATAGCTGCCCCTGGGAATCGAACTAAGGACCTTTGGGTCAAGAGGCCATCACCCTACCTCTTGACCATGGTTCTAGGTAGAACATAAGGCTTGTGTGAGACTTAACCCATATCCTGCTGAATATGAATTTGTTTTCAGGCAAATTACAAAATTATAATAAACAGATTTGGCTCAACTTTTTCCTCAATGATTAGTAGACAGCAGACGAAGAAAATGAGACTTTCATGACATTATGAAAGCAGAAAGTGTAGACTGAGTTCAGACTGTACGTCTTCGGTGCAGATTGACCTTAGTTTGTACTGTCTGCCAAAGCTTTGTGTATATCAGAAAAATATCATGAATAGTAGGATAAGGGTTAATGAAATATTTGATTTTTGAATGGGCTCTTACTCGGCTTTCAACAATCTTTCAGTTATATTGCGGAGGCTGGATCACCTAACAAAGGATTCCTGGTATTCCTCACACCAGTACCACCATTACATCCTTTCCTATTTCAAAATTAAAAACAATTAATAAATGTACCCTATCTGTAGCTCTGATGGAATTTGACTCTTTTCTAAAATTTTAAACTGAAGATATAGAGGATAATCTTTTGTTTAAGTGTAAGATCGATTTATATTTCATTGAGTGAACAATAAAAGCTATATTTTCACGAGTGGCAGAGCCACGAGTGAAAAGATAGCTTTTGTTTTTCACGAAATGAAATATTAATCGATCTTACTCGAAAAACAAATGATTATTCTATTTCTTTAATGCAAAAATGAGACAAAATGTGAAATTTCTCGGACATATTTTCGTAAAGCGCGTCATTTTGCGCGAGATTGCTATGCAACGTTCATTGTGACGTCACTTATTTCGCCCCTCATAAATGATGTCAGATAGGATGAAATGCACAAAAGCAGGGTATAAGTTTTTGATAATTTCACTGCGTTTGCGGTGAGTTTATCAAGTGATAATCTACCGTTATTTCTCGATAAACCACCGAAAAGCATTAAAGAAAAATACTAACTGGCACTAGGTGCAGCCAATTATTCAGTGATGGGGTGGTTAAACTAGAAAGCCATGATTTGCTTGAGTCGCTCCACAGGCTTGAATTTCTTGTTATAGCAAATCAAAGTTTTGATTAGATGGACATGATATGATGGACATTGGAGTAATAATAAAGTCGAAAATGCAATTTTATCAAATTCAAAGGAACATAAAACTAGAGGACCTTAATGGTCCTTAATTGCTCACCTGAACCTAGATAGCTATAAAATCGCACTGTTGTCAAATAAAGATGGGAGATTTTTATCAAATATGAGAATTGCTCTCGTGATCTTATGAGTCTTTAATAATCAATATATGTGGCTGTAAAAGTGAAAAGGATGATTAAGAAAACTGCAATTTCGTCAAAGTCAAGGGAACAAAATTCAAACAAGTAAATAATTGTTTTTGAATGTCACATACTGAAATATTTCTGTAAAGAAAAATTCATGATTGATGAATAACATATATATAGAAAATTGACCTCCCCTTATTAAATACATATTTTCTATCCAATCACAGTAATTTTGTGCAGCCTGAAAATGGGTCATCAAAGGAACATTCCAGTGAAATTTGGTTGATATCTATTTGTAATATTCTGAGAAAATGATTTTCAAAGTACCCACTATATAAATAACATATAAAGAGAAATGACCTCCTCCCATAAAATACACATTTTCCATCTGATCACAGAAATTTTGTGCAGCCCGATAATGGGTCACTCAAGGATCATTCCAGTGAAATTTGGTTGATATCTATTAATTAGATTTGGAGAAAATGATTTTCAAAATTTCCACTATATAACATATAGAGAAATGACCTCCGCCCATAAAATACATATATTTTTCATCTGATCACAATAATTTTGGGTGGACTGATAATGGGTCATTCAAGGATCATTCCAGTGAAATTTGGTTAATATTCATCACTTAGATTCTGAGAAAATTATTTCCAAAGTTTCTACTATATATAACATTAATAGAGAAACGATCTCTGCCCATAAAATGCATATTTTTCATCTGATCACAATAATTTTTGCAGACTGATAAAGGGTCATCCCAGGATCATTCATGTAAAATTTAAACCGTATCCATCTATTATGTACTGAGAAAATCACTTTTTACCATATTTGGAGATCAGCCACGCCCATTAAAGCCATGTTTATCAATGGATAAAAATTTCTTGAACAACTTTGAAAGATCATGCAGGACTGTGAAATTTGGTTAAAATTCATCCAGTAGTTTCTGAGGAGAAGATTTTTAAAGAGAAGGTTTATAACCAGCCACACAGACGGACGTCTCGGTCAGTGGAGCTAAAACGTCATTATAATTAATTACAAAATCTCAAGTAATTGAATGTTATGTGCAATTGAAGATTTTTTCAAATAGATGTACTGGTAATCTAATTAACTACAATCAAAAATGCATGTAATCTCAAGTACTTTTCAATTACAATTTCGATACATATTAGTATAAAATGGGATATGAATAACATGTATCTTAGCCATATAAATGTGTCATCCAATTTGCTACCTAATCGTAATTTTTGAAACCTTTTCAAGCAACAAAATGTGACAAAATTGTGTAACCCGCAATTAAATATTCAACTCCGTTGGAATTCCTCCCTGAGACCACTACATCCAAAAGCAAATATTCTACTACATTGCTATAAAAGCTAGCTTGTACGACAAGGCAGTACAAACACCCCTTATAGTCAACCCGGCTACAATTGCAAATTCAATTAGTACACCTGTGTCATTGTTCAATTAAAATATAATTAGTTAGTATCATGATTTTCAGAAAAAGAGTTATTTAGAATTATATCATAAGAACAAGTTTTTGTTAAACAGAATGACAAGCCTAATTTTAACACCATAACCTTTAGTCCTAAAATAAACACAGTCTGGAAGCACGTTATAAAAACCAGTTGAGCATGATGCATGCATGTTTTGAGGAAAATGACAACAAACTTTTTTGACTTCATCATAAATGGTCAATGATGTAACAAATACTCTTATCTAGGAGTTTAAGCATTTCAATCATAGACTAGAGAACTTGTCAATGATTGCAGCATGGTTCTTTCAATTTTCCAGGGCTCGTGTTTGACCCTTAAACCAGGGTTTTGACCCCCAAAAATCTGAAAATATCCTAATTTGACCCCTAGAAATTTCTCCCAAGGGGGTCATTTTGACCCCCTTGAGAGGAATTACCAGGGGTCAAACATGTTTGATACCTAAGATTTTCACAAATTACCACTAAAATGCAACACATTAATTAATTGTTTCATATCATTACAAGAAACAGTGAAAGTGACTCTTAAATATGCAAAATTCTACTTTTGATTTGCATTTTCTGTCATATTGACCCCTTAAAATGCAGATTTGACCCCTAGAATTTCTTAGGTGAGGAGTCAATGACTCCCCAATATCAAACACTAACACGAGCCCTGTTTTCAATGTGTTGAAGCATGACAGTATAGGTAGAAGTTGTGCGGTTAGCCATGAAATCAAACTTTTCACTGTTAGATTCTCGTGCCATATGTTCAAAATATCTACCTTTTTAACCAAATTTATTGCTTGTCTTAAAACGTAAGGTTCACTCAAACATATACTTTCATAATTACAGTGAATGGATCAGGTTCAATTCCTATCATTTGCTTTTTAATTATACCTGGTATACCTCTGGTAATGGACTCATGGCTAACATCAGAGCTCAGTTTTGAAAATACACCTATATAGGTAGATTTTGGGCAGCGAACTGTGGAATCTACTTCTAATGGTTAAATTCCCATACTATTATTTTGAAATAGATAAAGCAGGTTTAAACTTTCTAGGAAGAAATGATTTACCTGTCTAATGAAAACCAATGCTAGTCTTAAACGGTAAGGCTTACTTATTCATGCACTTTCAAAGATATAGTGGAGATCACTTTCAATTTCTATCATAACATGCTTTTTAAATATACTCGAAATGCCTTTGGAAATGGACTAAAGGCCAACATCAGAGATCAGATTTGAAAATAGATGTGTTGTAACAACCAAAACAAAAAATGTAGTAATTACTTGTTTTTTTCAGGTCATCAGAAAACATAGTGAGAAAGAAGGAAAAGGTAGTTTCAGTGGTCCCAAAAACCCTCAAATGGGGGTGATTCACCCGTAATTGAAGCTTATATCCCCTATTTTTGCAAGCAGCCTTCTTTGTCTCATATAGATGAGGTATATGCATGCTGCAAAATACCGATTTTTACCCCCCGATTGAATCAGCAGTGGGAACACTGTAGTTTTCAAAGTTTTTTTATTGTGTGTGGTATTTGTTGTTGTTTATGCGGACAAGAACCCGTCTTTCAGAGCATTTATTTTTCCAACAAAGCAAATAGAACAGGTCTTTTTTTTTTAACCAGAGAATCAAAATTGAATAAATGTTAAGTTGAATTGTGCAAATACTATGTCGCTTAATTCATTTTCAGTTAGCCATAACAATGACATGTGCAATAATTAAAAATTAATTTCTTTACTGATACATAGATAGGATTTCACACTCAACTATAAAATACATATATTCCCTCCCTCTCCCAACCCCCTTCCCTTCTCTCTGTCACTCTCTTTCTCAACATTTACTTTGTCAAATAGACAAGCTGGCACAATAGTACAGAAATTGAAATATATGCTCAGTTACCCTATTACCGGGGTATACCAATGAACGTTGTAGTAATAAATTTAAAATTGTAAATGGAGAAATACTTCAGACAATGTTTCATAGTTTTAGTTGTTCCTTTACTACAAAAATTGAATAAGTTGGTCCCTGCTAGATCTCATTTGTAATTTCATTACACCTATCATTTAATCGTACTATTTCACAGAGGAAAACAAGATTTAGACAGGGTTGTGTATTTATTTCGTTTGTTCAACTTCAGTTAATAAATATTTACAAAAGAAAATATGATGGACTACACATAAATAGGTCAAAGTTTGTGTTTAGGGTATAAAAAGTGTATTTAAGGGGTCGTAATTAGTGACCCCTTAAAGGTTTTCGTATGTACACCTGTAATTGGTACAACAGTAGTTCCGCCAAATCTTTAGGGTCATGTTATTTCCAGCAAATGAATATTTTTTAAAATGAATGTTGCTAGAAACGAAAGTACTGATTTTGATTAAGGAATAATTTCCCTACATGATGACATAAAATATTCAAAGAAACAAGAGCTGTCACTGTAAGATGACAATGCCCCCGACACCGCTTTGATTTTAAATTATGGCCAATCTATGTTGAAGGTCAAGGTCATCCAGGGGTCAAGGTCACCAAAGTATGTGCCTACAGAAAGGTAATGTACCAAGGAATGTTGTGGTAAAGTATGATGCGAATATGTTAAGTAATAAGGAAGTTATGGCCAATGTTAAAGTTTTTGGACGGAATGACGGACGGACGGACGGACGGACAGACGGACGGACAGACGGACGGACGGACGGACAAGTCAAATTTATGATGCCTCCCTATCGGGGGCATAAAAATCAAGAGATTCTTTAAAACAGGCAATTTGCATTGAGATAACCTGTAATAAGGTCAAGGAGTATAACTAACTGTCAAAGATAAAAACAATAACATGAGAACCAAAAAGATGGTTCTAGATAAGCTTCAGATGCTTTTAAAGCTATGACTTATTTCACATGCGTAAATGTGTAACAGATTTTATTCAGCGTAATCATTTTAATGAAAAAATGGATGGGAGCAATTCCAATATTTTGTCCATATTCGGGTGTTGGATTTTCGTCATTGGAAAGCTGGCAATCGTTTTCTTAGAAGATATCTAACTATGACTATTTTCTGTTCGTATGGGTATTTGACGTATGCGCTTTCATAAAAAGTCGATGCTGTGTATTAGAAAGCCTTGAATGGTTGTAAATTTGATAAAAATTCCTACCTGTCAAATCAATGGGCAAACTTGAAGCAACCTTTACACTAAGCGGTGGCGTAATTTCCCTTGTTACGTGGGAAAAGCCATTGGAGGCACTCCAGTCATTTCTTACACGATATTTTATTACACGAGTAAAGACTCGTATCACTGTCAACTACATGTATCAATTAAGCCTTTTAATAGTGAAATGTGACCCGTCAGTCAAAAGGAACCACCTTTGAACCCCGGAGAATAAATATTTGAAAAAGAGATTGGTTCTATGACAGACTAACCAGAGGTCGCATTTAAAAAAAATTCTTTCACGGAAAGGTAGGTTAATCATTCTATATTCATAAAATCTGCACAGTCCGCATAGTCTGAATAGGGTCGACACTTTACGCTCTACCCAGATGGATGTTGGGTCACAAATAAGAACTCGGAATTACACAAAACTTTATTCGCAATGAAATTTATATGTCATGTGTTGTATTATGTACACAAGAATCCCCGTCCCTTTATGACGTCAAATCATACAGGAACATTTCTGCTTTTGTCGCGCTTTGTTTTCTGTGAAATTCTCCCAAAGTCAATTTCATTTATTTTCACCAATTTTACATCAAGAAAAACGCTATAAAACTATTCGTACCCCCGGATTTTACTTTTTGCATATATCTTCTCCACGAGACTTTATCCATGGACACATTAACGCGAAAATGTAATTATTTCATAAACAAAATGACCCGTTTTATCTATCATTAAATATATTATAAAATGCGACCATTCACATAAGTGACCCCCTTTTTGGCGGTCTATTAAGGTAGTGGACTCGTAATAGTTCCGCAACGTTTTGGAAGTAACGAACTTTACAGTGTTAATGGAGGTTTCCTAATGATTTTCATTAGGAAACCCCGGTCAACATTGTGAAAGCTCATGAGTGCCGAAATGTTGCGGATTTATTAAGGTTCCACTATCTTAATTGGTTGTTTAAGTCAGACTTTACTATTTTTCTAAACAATAAATCAAATTTATCATCCTGGTGATACATTAGTTTAAATCTAGTCAGCTCATTCTAGTCAAATTTTCACTTCTCTACCCAGGGTTTTACTTCTAAGGAGTGAGCTCACTGTAATTAACTTCCGTAGGCCGTGGTAAAAGCAGATCTTAAAGAAAAAAAATAGTGCGGCAAAAAAAACATTTTTTGGTGGAGAACAGTAAACCACGTGCAAGTTTATTAAATTCTTTTGCTAGTTTTGCGTCTCTTCTTCAATATAACGCTTAGTTCGATCTTTTTTGTGCACAATTTCATTTCCGGGAGGACGGATAAGGGACGGGGGCGAACTAACTGTCCTCTCATAGGTGGGGAAAGACGGTGCCTTTACTCTGGCTTGAATAGCCCGAAACAAAAACCTAATTGACTCACATTTTTACCCTCAAAAGATAGGTCTATGACTGTAGATGAAGCGCTATTGACGCAATATATAAGAGACTTGTTGTGGAATTCGCTGCAGCACCTGAAAGTCGAGCAATTTTAATAAGAGCAAAGCAGGCCAAAACTCGGGCGGGGTCTGACCTTCAGTGCATACAACATTTTTCTTGTTGTTTTTGAGTTTTTCTAAATTCAAACTTTCCTCAAAATGTTTGTTTAATGTTCATTTTTGTTTGTTAGTTTATGAACTACACCTCGTTTAGGCTCCGGATTTGTCAATTAGATAAAACTATGAAACTTTGTCACGTTTCTATTTGTTGGGTATATTTGCGACTTGTATCCCAGATAGGTGAAATTTGTCAATTCAGAAATCCCCGATCTACCATTGTCAACTCTCTAAAATTGACAGTTGCGTTTCTCCAATATGAAAAGTAAAACCCTAACATAATTATTCGACTGAATGGGGATCCGAACAATAGACACTCTAATCCACAATGAGTGCTCCACGACGCCTCAATGAAAACAGCTAAATTTTGCGCTGGTTTGGCTATAATCCTAAAGGGAGATCAAATGGTCTTTAATTGGTGACAATATGCGTTTTAATCAAATTCAAAGACAAGAGCCGTTATTGATGGGTTATAAGTGCTTGATACAAAAACATGTTTTTGTGAAACACTACTACACCCGCCACTGCCTTTCTTCAGATACAGTAATCGGATACAATATCGCTATCTGCAGCAAACCTTAATTCAAATCTGTAAATGTGAGCCTCTAAAATTGCCTTATACTTGACCTTGAATAAAACGACATTGACCTAACAGATGACATTGAAAGTGGTAAAAACAGGAAAGTCTTGTCACAATACTCACGTGGAAAATGAAGACTCTATCCCTTACCAATCAAAAGTTATCACCGATATTCAAGTTTGTGTGGGGAAAAACGGACAGACAATCACACAGATCATCTATAGTAATATGTCCACAATCTATCGAGAGGGGGAGGGGGGGTTAAAAATTGTGGTATTTAAGAGTGAAATTACATAAAACCTTTTTCCATTTTACATGTACTGTTTAGTACGAAGTTTACCCAGTGAATTATGAAGCCTCTATCCCTTACTATTCAAATGATATGGCTGATGTTAACAAAAAAAAAAAAAATATGAATACAAGCACGGACCCTAAATTAGAGTCCCTGATACAAGGCAATTCGCATGTGAAATAGATTTTATCGCTTGCAATTATGGGCAATGTAAAAGTATACATTTTTATAAATTTGACATTGAAAAATTACCTTGACTTCGCCTGATGACCTCGCAGAAGGTACCACCAGAAAGATCTTGTCACAAGCAGTGTTCATTTATAAGATATATTGACACAGATTGCTAGCCAATCCATACATGCTACATTAAATAACACATTTGGAGACAACTTTATGCTTTATCCTTAGCATGTCGCCAAAAAAAGAATCTGGCAAATATAAGCATTGCATCATCGGATGGTTACGATTTGATACCCAGGGGACTGTTTTACAAAAAAAATTTTACGATCATTTTTTGTGGAAGCCAAAAATAAATGTTGCTTCTACAGTAGTAACTAAATACGTGTGTATGTCATTCTGCCATGCATCATCTCATGATTCCAATGAGATATTGGAAGGCAGAATCTAAAATTGAATGGAAATACCATGTTCGAATTGTGACTGACTTTCGATTAAATTTTGCAAGTATTTTAGTAAAACGGGCCCCAGATGAATAGACCTCCCTTCTTTTGGGACCTTACTTGAACGTGGAATTAACCAGTGGTCTCGATCGCTATTATGCTACAAAATTTCAATATGTACGGCAGTCTGTGTTTGTCGCAGCATAGTATCGCAATGATTTCTGATGCCAAGTTTATTTTGGAAGTATATAAATAAATCAATAAATAAGAAATGCTTAAGGTATATATATTGGCATACTAGGTTAATTATTTGGAATGATAACAGCGTCAAAGTTTAAAGTGGTGTTTGGTATAGTCCACCAATATCAACAAGGCACAAATTAATCATCGTCGGCTATTCCTGTTAGAAGAGTTGTTAAAGAAAACATCCAAGGAATTGGGTCATTGCATATGCAGATATCTTGGATTTACTTTTTTGGAATATATTTAGATATTCAATGCAACTTGAAAAGTAGTAGTAGTTGCAAGGTTTGGGTAAAAAGCATACAGATAAATCACTGA
The DNA here is from genome assembly GCA_948146395.1 of Fragum whitleyi. NCBI lineage: Eukaryota > Metazoa > Mollusca > Bivalvia > Cardiida > Cardiidae > Fragum > Fragum whitleyi. The sequence goes on along the minus strand of OX411560.1, from coordinate 25,907,512 downwards.
CAGACAGTGAGTGGCAGAAAAATACACTGAGATAAAGAGTGAAAGGGTGAGAAGTAGTTAACTACAAATACACTCTCCTTCAACTAGTATGAATGGTTATCGTATGTATTTAACACATTTGTTTATTGCAAAGGTTCGAAATGAATAAAAAAAGATAATTTTGCCTGGTGAAATGACCTATGCCACAATTAAAATTCAAATTGAAAAAAGTCAAACAAAAAGAGCTTAGTTTGTAATTCGTAATTACAAAAATACATCAAGTGTTGGGAGCATGCTAAAATAACCCAACTTGCAAAATCTAGCACATCGAAGAAACAAAAGGCGCTTAGGCAGCTTATTGGCTCCATGGGTCAAAGCAACTAGAGGCGCTTGAGTGACTGATTCGCTCCACGGGTCCAAGAAACTAAAGGCGCTTGAGCGCCTGATTTGCTCCACGAGTCGAAGAAACTAAAAGCGATTGAGTGATTGATTCACTCAACAGGTCAAAGAAACTAAAGGCGCTTGAGTGATTGATTCGCTCAATGGGTCAAGAAACTAAAGGCGCTTGAGTGACTGATTCGCTCCATGGGTTAAAGAAACTAAATGCGCTTGAGTGATTGATTCGCTCCACGGGTCGAAGAAACTAAAGGCGCTTGAGTGATCGATTCGCTCCACGAGTCGTACAAACTAAAGGCGCTTGAGTGACTGATTCGCTCCACGGGTCGAAGGAACTAAAGGCGCTTGAGTGATTGATTCACTCCATGGGTCAAAGAAACTAGATGAACTTAAGTGACTGATTCACTCAACAGGTCAGCGAAACTAAAGGCGACTGAGTGACTGATTCTTTTCACGGGTCGAAGAAATAAGAGGCGCTTAACCCTTTCCTGTTTTACAAAAATTTGGACCTGTCGAAATTCAAAGGTTTTGCAGACGAAAATTTAAAGTGGATTTAATTTGAAAAATAACCATTCAGTAGGGTAGAAAATAGTGTGGATAAAGAAGAAATTGCTTGTCAGAAGCAATTTCTTCTTTTTTCACATTGTTTTTTCAATTATAAAATCACTGGCATGTAAAAAGCAGGGATTGAACAGCAAAGGGTTAAGTGACTGATTCGCTCCAAGGGTCGAAGAAACAAGAGGCGCTTGAATGACTGATTCGCCCCACGGGTCAAAGAAACTAGAGGCGCTTGAGTGACTGATTCTCTCCACGGGTCGAAGAAACTAGATGCGCTTGAGTGATTGATTTCGCTCCAAGGGTCGAAGAAACAAGAGGCGCTTGATTGACTGATTCGCTACACGGGTCGAAGAAACTAAAGGCGCTTGATTGCCTGATTCGCTCCATGGGCCGAAGATACTAAAGGTGCTTGTGTGACTGATTCGCTCCACCGGTCGAAGAAACTAAAGGCGCTTAAGTGACTGATTCGCTCCACGGGTCGAAGAAACTAAAGGCGCTTGAGTGACAGATTCGCTCCATGGTTTCAGATTTTCTGATATTGACGGTTTTCGTAGGCCTATTCTAAAAGGTTTTCAAAAAGGAAATATTTATGTCACAATTTTCCATACCATAGAGGTACCCAACCGATTTTTAAAAAATCGGATTTATCGCTGTCTAGAGGCCCCATGAACACATGCAAATCAGGACTGCCCGATTGTCTTTTTTGTTTGTTTGTTTTTTAGCTCTTTGACTGAATTGAATCTTAGCATGTTTCATCGGCCATAGGGGTCAAAATTTAATCCTCTTCCACATATACAGACCAATAATATAAAATTGGTTTGTAGGGTGACCGCAGGTTAAATTTTGGACCTGTATGTCATCGGCTAGGGGTCCTATTGATATACGTGTAAATGGGTCTGCCCTTTGGGTCCTTCAAGGATTCAAATTGTGAAAGCCCTTACAAAAACACTTTCGGGCCCATTCTAAATATCCATTTTAGTAATCAGATTGACTTAGAACTTTTTTAAACTTCACAACTGAGTATCATCGGGTATCACAACTCAGTCAAGTTTGACAGGGGAAAAAATAATGGTCCTATATCACTCACCTGAGTGTCTTTTACCACTTGGGTATAACATTATCAAGACTGGCAGATGTCCACATCTAGGGAGATACAGTAAAATTTGTGTTAAGTGACCACTTAAGGGACCACCAAAAAGCGGTCGTTTATGGGAATGGTCGCTTAATACGAAATACTGTGATAAATGTGACAGTTCATTTTGATACCATTAATAGACTGTCGGTCAAGTCGTACTGAATTTTATGATGTTCGAACCCATTAGAATCGGTTTTAACAACATAAGATTCAACAATAACCAAATTTTTAGATAAGAATGTCCTCTTTTTCAGAGATTTTGATTACGGCAAAGGGACTTTTAATGGTGGTCGCTTAATGCAATTGGTCACTTAATAGACGTGGTCCCTCGAACAATATCGACTGTAATTTGACCTATTTTCAATGTGATAGACTGTTTTCAGAGAAATTGTTGAAAGATTCACTACTTTGTTTCCATGTAATATAGAATGCACATGGGCGGACCCCAAATTTATGGCGCTTGGAGCAAATGAACAAACTTCATTTCAATCCATTTGAAACTACATACCAAAGTTCAAGGCTGTCTGACCTTTGGCTTCAGGGTAGACGATTGTGGTGTCCGTGGTCTAGAAGTAGAGCGTCGGCCTCTTGACCCAAAGGTCCCGAGTTCAAATCCCGGGAGCGGTTATCAATCTTGGTTCTTTCATTGGCCCACATATTCGGCGCTAGTACTGGTGAATATTCGAGGAAGAAGAATCGAAAAGGATTAATCTAAGTTGTAAGAAATTGTTTCCCAATCGATGTACAATAAAAAGGGTTTATACCAAACCAAACTAAGTAGATGATTTTAGAAGGATTCTTTCTTAGTTTCTATGTAACAAGGGAGATGGCCAGTTAGAGCCAAAATTTGACCAAAGGGGCATGCTACAAACAAACTTGTAAGAGGTCCACCAGGTGATGTACAAACTTGATAAGAAAGCCATCTACCCTCTGGTTTCAGATAATTCTTATTTTCATCCTTTTTGTGTTCGTGACAACTTGAGTTAGCAGTGGATTTTAATTAATTGAAAAACTTTGGTAGCGCATGACTGAAGGAATATTCCTTCAAAGTTTCATAACTTGTTCAGGTGTTCAAAGAATTTATGGACGAAGCATGACAGACGTCAGACCGACGAGCTTAATTCTTTGTATGTCAGCAAGGTGACATATTTGAACAACTTTGGTGGCGCATGACTGAAGGAATATTCCTTCAAAGTTTCATAACTTGTTCAGGTGTTCAAAGAATTTATGGATGAAGCATGACAGACGTCTGGCCGACGAACTTAATTCTTTGTATGTCAGCAAGGTGCAACTAGATACATGCAAAAATCAGGACCCGAGGTAATCAAACTTTTCCCAGGCTCAATTCAAAATTTTCTCAAATTTCAATTTGAGATTAAAGCCGAAATTCTGTTTTATTACTCATTGGGTACAATTGGGTGTAATACAGCTTTGAAACCATTGTAGAATAGCAGCTGGATCATTCCAAAACATTCAATGATCACAATATGATGGTTCAGCAAAAGACAGCTTTCCATATGATTATAGGCAGCAACAACTGTTTCACACTTTGTGCTCAGGTGAGCTAATAAAAAGGCAGTTACAACTGTATTGCACTGATCCATTGATATGTGCCATCATCAGAAAATCATTGGCAGTTACCCCAAAATGGAATATGTATAGTCCAACAATACAATGCCTTGTTGTATTGTATACTCAACGTGATTTTTTCAAGGAACATCAACAAATTCAAAGAATGAGTTATTATTAAATAATGTTTTATTATATATCCATCTTTACATGATAACATGATTTTAAGCAAATATCAAAGTACAAAGGGAGTATACAGGGCAAAACTTCTGTAAGTGACTATATGTATTTACTTATAGGAACTTACAATAGTTTAGGACTGACCCTTGAAAGATGCTGTGCATACATTGGGTTCATAACACCATAGAGAGGGAGTGAATTTCGATGGCTCAGCGCGAAACAGTTGAAACTCCCTATATGTTTATAGGGAGTTACATCCGTTTCGCGCTAAGCCCTCGATTTGTAATCAAAATTAAAAAATTCCGTTATCCTTCAATCTTGTCCTATGTTGTGGGTACTCAATGGCTATATGAATGAGTACCAAAAACATAAGGATCAGATGAAAAATCACAAATACTAAATTCTATCTAATAACCTAATTTCCAGTAAAAACGGCATTTTCCCTAATAGAAGCTACCCACACATGTCTTACCACCCACTCCCTATTTTAGCTGATTTATATTGCCCGAAAATTTAAGAACTTGGTCAATCTTATGTTCTGAATTAAGGTTTAATTTGAGTGATTCTCTAAACTTCATTTAAATAATAGTTTAGAGGCAATTTACATGAAATCAAGGGGGGTACTAAATAAGTTTTGTAATCTTGGAGAGGAAAAAGTTTTTTTTTCTTTTAAATTCATCTAACAAAGTACAACATTCAAACCGGTAATCCTTAATTTATATAGATCTATCCATAATAGCAATAATATTATTAACATTCCAATTTCATAACAAGTAAACATGATTATGTAATTAAATCGTATAAAACTGTAATTGTGAAACTCTGTGATTCATTGATTTTTACTTCATCGATAAATAAGTCATCTGGAAATTACTTGGCACAAAGGACAATTGACAAAAGCCTGCAGTCAATCATAATATTCTTAAGATTGCCCAATGGCAATGTAAATTTTTCAGTTTTTCCGTCAAATAATAATTTTGACAGAAGTGCCATCAAGCACCAAAGTCAAATATCTTCCAAGAATAGAATTGGTAGCAGCCATACCATTGATAGCAACAATAACATTTGTAGCTGCCATACCATATGTAGCAGCTATAGAAATTGAAGCAGCCATACCAGTGGTAACAGCCATACCATTGGTAGGAGCCATAGCATTGGAAGCAGCCAAAGCATTGGAAGCAGCCATAGCATTGGAAGCAGGCATAACATTTGAAAGTCATTACATTGGTAACAGCTGTACCATTGGTAGCAGCCATAACTTTTGAAGCAGCCCGAACATTGCCAATGTTACAGGTGCTTCACAAGTTATGGCTACCACCAATAGTACAGCTATTACCAATGGAATGACTGTTTCAAATGGTATGGCTTTTTCAAATGCTATGGCTGCTACCAATGGTATGGCTGTTACCACTGGTATGGCTGCCACCATTGCTATAGCTGCTACCTATGGTATGGCTGCTACCAATGTTTTTGTTGCTCCCAATGATATGGTTGGTAGAAGGAATGCTTTGGCTAGTAAAGCATGGATGATTTCACTTATATCTTAAGCCAACAACAATACAATTATGTTCAGTGTTCTTATTTTTCTTACAAAACAAGCTATAAACAACATTAAACGCATAACAAAATGAAATAATATTAATGGCGAATATAAATTTATTACATCTAAAGTGAATTTGATAGGAAATTGATATGTATACATAGTATTAACATAGCACTTAGAAAAGAAAGATAGGTATAATTAGATTATGTAAGAGAAAATAGTAAAGAAACAAGAGGACCCTGAGGGCCCTAAATCGCTCACCTGATATTTCAAGTAAATTATCATTAAGACTCCATTTCCTATGATATGGCATGAACCTTCCCATTTTCAACATAGTTCATTCTTGTGACCTGGCAAACATTTTGATCAAGTTTCAAGAAGATTGGACTTTATTTGTGGCATTTGGAGCTCTTGCGAGAAAATTGTCATTAAGGCCCCTTTACCTGTGATATGGCATGTATACTTCCCATTTTCATCCTCATGACGTAACAAACATTCTGACAAAGTTTCATGATGATTGGACCATATTTGTGGCTTCTAGAGAGTAAACAAAAAAATTGTCATTAAGACGCCTTTTCCTGTGATATGGCACGGATCCTTCCCATTTTCACTAGACTTCATCCTCATGACCTAACAAACATTCTGACCAAGTTTCATGAAGATTGGACCATATTTGTGGCTTCTAGAGTGAAAACAAGAAATTTGTCATTAAGGCCCCTTTTCCCGTGATATGGCACGGAGCCTTTCCATTTGAGTAATTTCCCAAAGGGACCACCCAAGGAATATTTCTGCCAAGTTTGGTTGATTTTGACCCATAAGTTTAGGAGGAGATGTCGTTTAAAGATATTGTTGACAAAATTGTCATTAAGGCGGCTTTTTCTGTGAAATGGCATGGATCCTTCCCATTTTCAATAGACTTCATCCTCATGACCTAACAAACATTCTGACCAAGTTTCATGAAGATTGGACCATATTTGTGGCTTCTAGAGTGAAAACAAGAAATTTGTCATTAAGGCCCCTTTTCCCGTGATATGGCACGGATCCTTTCCATTTGAGCAATTTTCATAAGGGACCACCCAAGGAATATTTCTGCCAAGTTTGGTTGATTTTGACCCATAAGTTTAGGAGGAGATGTCGTTTAAAGATATTGTTGACAAAATTGTCATTAAGGCGGCTTTTTCTGTGAAATGGCACGGATCCTTCCCATTTTCAAAAGACTTCATCCTCATGACCTAACAATCATTCTGACCAAGTTTCATGAAGATTGGACCATATTTGTGGCTTCTAGAGTGAAAACAAGAAATTTGTCATTAAGGCCCCTTTTCCCGTGATATGGCACAGATCCTTTCCATTTGAGCAATTATCATAAGGGACCACCCAAGGAATATTTCTGCCAAGTTTGGTTGATTTTGACCCATAAGTTTAGGAGAAGATGTCGTTGAAAGATATTGTTGACAAAATTGTCATTAAGGCGGCTTTTTCTGTGAAATGGCACGGATCCTTCCCATTTTCAATAGACTTCATCCTCATGACCTAACAAACATTCTGACCAAGTTTCATGAAGATTGGACCATATTTGTGGCTTCTAGAGTGAAAACAAGAAATTTGTCATTAAGGCCCCTTTTCCCGTGATATGGCACGGATCCTTTCCATTTGAGCAATTTTTATAAGGGACCACCCAAGGAATATTTCTGCCAAGTTTGGTTGATTTTGACCCATAAGTATAGGAGGAGATGTCGTTTAAAGAAAAAGTTGACGCCGTGACGGACAGACGGACAGATGGACAGATGGACAGACGGACGCCGGACAACGATCGATCACAATAGCTCCCTTGAGCACTTCGTGCTCAGGTGAGCTAAAAAGTGCATCTGCGATTTCAATTCAATAACCTTAATTTGGTTTGTTTGTTTGAAAGGAATTTAATGAGGCTTTCAACAATTTTTTAGTTTTATTGCAGTGGCTGGAGCACTTGACAATGGATTTTTGGTATTTCTCACATCAGTTTCACCATTACATGCTTTCCTAACCTCCAGTTGCTATTCCACATAGGTCTACGTTTATCAACCCGTTGGTGGAAGTCAAATAGTCAGAAAGAACGAGTGCCACCATCCAGGATGAAACCCCTGGGACCTTTAGATTGACAGTCTGACACACTATCAACGGGAGAAACTTAAGACAGGCTGGTTAAAATGTGGAAAGAATTGGCAAATTGTATAGAAACAAGTTTACATTCAGTAGGTTAAGTGTCAATACAGGTGAAACAATACTTTTTGGCTTCAGTCATAAACTAATTGCCTGCTTTTGACAATGTTCTATAACATGCTCTTTGACACTAGATCCAAAATGCCATTCAAACAGAGATGTTGTTTGTTTGTTTAAATGATTTGAATACTTATCACACGTCCATTGGTGGGAGACATATGAATTATGTCACACTGACTTTAGACAAATGTCGGAAGAAAGTTGGCCAAACAAGCGATAGAGCACATGTCCAAGGCTTGAAAACTCAACATTTTGCGGACTGAGATAACCAAGCTTGGAAAAAAGTGATGTGATAATTTTTCAAAATCTTTATTGCAAGAGGGCATGCATATGCAATAGATTTTCTATAAACAAAAGTAATTGTAGTATATGCATAAAGGGCAGATAGGTATAGAGGTTGTGTTATTCGATTAAGTAAAGGGAGATAATTCAATACATTTCCGATACTATTTATAGACAGGATATTGCAAAACTTTGCCTGCACTAATGAATGATATGATTACTGGTATTTGATATACACAATATACAATATACATTAAATATACAAAAGTACCAATTTATTTACCAGGGTTCAATACTAAGGGCATTCTGCAGAGCTACCAATAGCGAGGGTATTTTGGTTTTCAAATTTCAAAATTTTCAATATTCCAAGCTTAAACCCTACTGGTTGGAGACCAATTCTCGCCATGTACCAGTTCTTGCCACCTGATTATTTTCACAGTAAAGATGCAATATTCATTTACAACAAATTATTTTCTGAATAAAAGAAGTTGTTTTTAATGTTACTTGTAATTAAGAAAGATTGCCTTTCTGTCCTAAACATGAACTGGGTTAGTTGGCAAGAACTGGTAATCGGCAAGAAATGGTCTCTAATCAGTATGTTGTTGGTACTCATTTCAAGACAATTCAAATGAATACCAACAACATGTAATCATTGGGATTTGAAGGTTTAGACAGGCTTTACCCCCTTCAAATTTTCATTAGTCCTAACTTGAGCCCTATGTTGTTGGTACTCATTTGAATTGTCCCTTTGAGACATGTTTTTCAATGGGATATGAAGATTTTAGATAGGCTTTACCCCCTCAAGAAAATATAGGTTTTGTTGATCACTCAATCAAATATATGTTCACTCAATCAAATATACTTGTACATCCATCTTACACTAGAACAAATATTTATCCGCTTTATATGAATATTCAGACTCCTTACTTTTAGTTTCAGAGTCCATTACACTCTTCATTCACAGAAGTTAGTGTTGAACCTTGTTTACCCTATAAAATTTCATTGGCTTTACTCCTATTTGTGCCCTCAATGGTAAATCTTCATTTGATACAATCAAGTCAACACCTCTGACATAATAATTCCAACCAACAATTTTAAAAAGCATCAATAATAAAGCACTTAAATAGTGTTTAAAATTAGCTGTAGCAAAATTTCTGATATACGCTTTAGAAAAAAACTCTACAAATTTGCTTTCAATTTTTAAAAATAAATGAAATCAGAATGGCAGATGTCTTTTTTTTTTTTTTGATATTGATTATGTTTTAACCCTTGTCATGCTAAATAAATTTTGGCTTAAAATTTGCATCAATATCAAAGGGCAAAAAGCACTGAAAGTCAATTTTTATTTGGAAAACTAAATCTATTGACAATTCTTGTTTGAAAGTGAGAAACAGGTGGTGTAGACTTACATCAGACTGCACATATTTGCAGGCTGATGTTTGTCTATAGCTCCTGCCAAAGCAGGAATATTTCGGATTCAGCATGACAAGGGTTAAAAGGCAATGAACATGAGTCTGTCCTTCGTCAAAAAATTCTAAGTTAAGAAATAATCTTTCTCCTAATTTTCTGCGATGTATTGTTCAACTTGGTCAATAATCAAGTCTACCCTGTGAAATATTCTGGTCTCTTAAACTGTGGTCCTTTCACATATGAAAATGGTTTTATGGCCAGATGGAAAGTCAACAAAAAAGTTAACATAAAAGCAAGTAGAATTATTGTCGCATGATTAAGATCCCATCTAAACAAACAACACATAAAGCAGTTTGGTGCAATTTTGAATAAAACACGCTTGATCAAAAATTGATTTAAACATTCATCTTGCATAGAGTGATACATTAAGACAAATATTTCTACAAAAACAAACATGCATATCAATACAAGAGAAGGGAAAATAACAGTTTCAAATAATCTTATCAAGACTCTCAATTCATTTAAGTATCACAATTCATTCTGGTTTTTATTTATATATTTGTTGATCAGCAACAAGTAAATTAAGGTAGTGGACCCGTAATAGATTCTCAATTCATGATCTTTCACAATGTTGACAGAGGTTTTGTAATGAAATCATTAGGTAACCTTAGTTAACATTATTAATGTTCTTGACCTTCAAAACACTGCAGAACTATTACGGAACCACTACCTTAAGTAAAATATCAATGTTTTAACCCTTTCCTGTTTTACAAAATTTTGACCTGTCCAAATTCAAAGGTTTTGCAGACTAAAATTTAAAGTGCATTTTATTTGAAAAATAACCATTCTGTAGGGTAGAAAAAATTGTGTAAAAAGAAGAAATTGCTTGTCAGAAGCAATTTCTTCTTTTTTCACAACGTTTTCTCAATCATAAAGTGACAGGCATGTAAAAAGCAGGAATTAAACAGGAAAGTGTTAAACACATTATTATTATATTATAATCAAAATGAAGATGAAGAATCGTCTCCAGACTCCTTTTCTCTGAATCGGTTTTGTTGCTGGTGTATTTTTGCTAAATCTCTCCGCGCCTTTTCCAGTTCTTTTTCTTTTCGGATGATTTCTTCTTGGGCAGCAAGCACCTGTAAAAATTTAAAAAGAGTCACATAAGTTTGAATCTTGGAATCAAAATTGTTTTTATTCACACATTTGGCTTTGTTTGTTTGAGCCGGCATCATAGTACAGTTGGTAGCATGTTGGACTGTCAATGTAGTGGTTCGGTCCCTAATGGCAGCACTCATCCTTAGAGACTATTTGATTTCAATTTTGAGCTTGATATAAATCAAACTTTTATAGTTGGTTGGCATTAAAATTGTTTCATAGACAATTTAACAACATGGGAAATACTGTTTGGGTTATGATTGATCAAAATTACCGACGGCTCAGTGCAAAACAGTTGTATCTACCTATATATCAATGGCTCTGCATGAAACAGTTGTAACTCCCTATATGTTTATAGGGACTTACAACTGTTTTGCGCTGGTCCATCGATATGTTTCAAGCTTAGCCATGGATATGCTTACCCTACTCATATTGTTATCACATATTCCTAAATAAAGCTTTGGCCCACTAACAGTCTGCACAGACATGCAGTTTGATCTTAACCTAAACAATCTGCTTTTTACCTAAGTATTGAAGAAAAACCTTGACCAAGCTTATTTGAAATAACCCTAAAATTGGAAATTGAAAGGAAAAGTGTTTATAATGAGCTGATTTAGTAGTTTGAATGAGAGAAAACAAATTACCTTAGCAATACCTCCAACCATCTGTTGATTGATTGTCAAATTATCTAGGGGTTGATGAGCTTATCTAGTAGTTTGAATGAGAGAAAACATGTTAACTGAGCAATACCTAGAACCATTTTTTGATAAGTAGTTTAAATAAGAGAAACATATAACCTGAGCAATTCCTCCAACCATTCGTTGGTTGATTGTCAAATTGTCTTCCTCTTCTTGATAAGCCTTTGCTTGTTGTGCAGCCTGGACCAGGGCTTCAGTGGCTCTTTTAACTGCATTACCAGCAGACTAGAATACAAGGGTAAAGGTATAAGTCTCATTTAACTCGTGTCATGCTGAATAAAAACCTGTGCAAAATTGCATTCAAATCAACTTGCTGAAAGCACAGGTTACACTTATTGTTGGTATGTGAGTTATTTCGAGAAGGATAACCTTCAAACTTTTCTGTTTTGAAAAGTAAAATCAGGTGGTACAAACAAAGACCAGACTGCACATGCATGCAGGCTGATCTTTGTCTTAACCACCGGTTAAAGCAGGAATATTATTGGTTCAGCATGACAACGGTTAAGTTTTCTTACATTGAATTTTCAATTTACAAAGATAAAGACTGAAAAGAAGATGTGTTTGCAAAACACAAACGACTCCAATACAGCATTTCTTTCAAAAATTAGATCTTGAAAGATGACTTATGACGTAGTATAGCGTGGTTTTATTGACCCAATTCTGACCCCTGCTAATTAGATGAGTAACAAGATGTGTTTGTGAAACACCAATAGGCTTGAAGATATTGGCAAGGTTAAGTTTTCGGACAGACGGACGGACAGACAGATAGACGGACGGACAGACAGACAGACGGACATGAGTAAAACAATATGCCCCCGATCTATCGATGCAGGGGCATAAAAATCTGATTATTCCTACTGGGCCTTACACATGCTTTCATAGGAATGAATTCTAAACAGTATTGAATGTGTAATATTATTTGTTTATTTGTAAAATATGTCGGTAATTGTTATTTGAGCATTTTTTCCACAGAGGTCAAAATTCCGGTCAAATAATCCATGGTTTTACAAGACCTTGGCCATTGTATGTACAGATGCACATCTTGAACTATGTCATCATACATAATTTGAAATAAATGGCAATGTTGGTTCGTTGTTTTTATTTTGTAACGTTTTGTCAATGTTTGACCTTGACCTTGCCATATGACCTTTGACATCTTGAGATGAAAAGGACTTGTACCTGTAATCTCTGCATGGCCTTTGACCCTGGATCAGCTTTAACCCTGCATGCCACTAACAGAGCTGCGGTGGAACCAGCCACTTCCTTTGCTGATGCGATCAGTTTCTCCTCGCTTGCGCCACCCTGTACCATCGTGTTTGCCGCCTCACACATACTGTGGGTGGCAGCAGCGACCATCTTTGCCTGTTAAAGAAAAATCATACATTTTATGATTTACTTTTACCATACTTTTCATTATAATTTTATTGCTCAACATGAAACAATTGTAACTGCCTATAAACATATAGACAGTAATAACTGCTTTGTGCTGAACTATTAAGATGCTCGATGTCAGCAATGAAAAAGGCTTTTAGAATTCATCCAATAATCTTTTAAATTACATCATTTCTAATAACTGTTATAAACTAAAGTTTTTGTTTTTTTAAGGTAACTTTTGAACATTATTATAAGACAATTACTTTAATTAACCATAAAGTTTGAACACATGTATAAATTGTACTTTGTGGCTTTCAACAAAGAAATTCTACTATACACATGTAGAACTTATACAAAGATTTCTCTTTTTATTTCACACCCTCTCTGTTTTTCTAGCAAGTATCATACAAATAAGGCAGAAGTGTTGAAAACACGAAATTTCTCCACTTGTCCATGGAAAAATAAAAGTCAATTTCCTACTTGTCCACGTTCAAAATAAACTTGTCCGCAAAGAAAAATTGACTGGTAAGAGTTGAGTAAACATTGTTTTTAATGAAAAAAATGCTGGGTTACAGCATTTTCTTCATTAAAAACAATGTTTTCAAACCAATGATACAAACATGAGGATGACTTCACTTCTAGATCTCTTGAGTACATGTACTTTATCCAAGATTTGCTTGGGTATTTCCTTGTTAACTGACAAGTGGCCTAGAGAAATGTATTTGCCACCAAGTGGAAAAGCCAGTGTAGGACAAGTCGGGCATGGAAATTCAAGAAAAATTCCATACCCCTGAATAAGAATAAAAAGAACTCACAGCTGAAATAAGTCCTTGTGACCATTGCCCATCATCATCAGTATCAGATTTTTGATACGTGGCTCCAACCTAAAAAATATACAAAACTATTTATCACACCAATTGTCAAAATCAATCAGAATTTTCTATTATCAACCTGGTTCAACATAGATCTTGGATCTCTATCAGTCTTTCATGATTAGAAAACCAAAATGCTACCATCAGTGCTATATAAACAGCTGCCTACCATGTTCATATTTTCTACAACAGTAAAACATTCGTTAAGCGACCAATTTGGGGACCAATAAAAAGCAGTGGCTTGTGGAAATGGTCGCTTAATGCATGTTTAATATGAAAAAAGATGTGTGTTTTGATAGCATATAATTGATTAATTGAATGGAGTTTTATGCCGCTTTCAACAATTTTTCGGTTATATAATTGCAGCGGCTGGAGCACTGAACAATCATTTATTGGTATTTCTCTCACCAGTTCAACCACCACACCCTTTCCTAGCCTCCGGCTGCTATCTCACTTACGTCTATGATTATCAACCCATTGGTGAGAGACAAATAGTCGGAAAGAATGAGTACCCTGTCTAGGTTCTACTATATTCAAGTGAATAGCATATTCTTACAGACTTAAGTGACCAACCTAGAAATATGTAAGATGAAAAATGAACAAACTGTTTTTGCATTTATTTCATTTCCAACAGTTATGGTTTTACTCCTTATACCAATTAACACGTCCTCTTTTAAAACAAGTGTGCTTAGATATTACATCAATAGTACATAGGCAGTAATATTGAAATAATTTTTGCCATTAGAATATCAAGGGGTCCTTGCAACACTATTGTAAGTGCCTATATATTCATAGGCACTTACAATAGTGTTGCACTGACCCCTCATTATGAGAAATGCTAAACCTATTGGCCTGTTTGCATAACACAAGTTTAACCTTGCAGTTAACCATTATATTTATGTTGTTAAGCTGAGGTAAAACCACATTTTTTTGTAATGCAATTGAGCCATTGGCTTTATCACATTATTTTAGTCAATTCATTAATTGGAATAAGTAAAAATTCTGATGGCTCTGCACAAATTGTAAATGCATATATTTATATGCACAATAGTTTTGCGCTGACACCTTGAAGTTTCACAAAGAAATTTTGGATACAATAGGGTTTATACTTATTATATCAAGACAACAATCCATTTAGCCACTCACTGATAGAGGCAAAAAAAATTCACAGAAATTAAGGTTAGTTCTCAAAATGTTGTAGATGGGTTTTTTTACAGCAAAGCATGACAGTTGGTTAGACAGACAATGGTAAACAACACTTCTTGCAGGTAAATGATGCTGAGACATACAACTGCAAACTATTTTGTCCTTTCATCAGTGTTCTGCTAAAATCTCGTAACTACAGCTTGTTTAAAGCTGTAGTTACATGGTTTTTGTAGAAAATTGACGCTTTGCTATTTGGTATAGATTCACAAGTTAGAGTATGTCTAGGCAAACTGCTAGCTCCTATCATTTTTAATGTAAAATTGATCACACAAACATGTACATCAGTAGTGAGCCAGTGTGTGACAGTTCCAACAATTTCTCTCAGGAGGGAAGTACAAATGTTAAGCAGCGTAGACAAGGTCCCAATGCAATAATAATATATGCTGACTGCTAGAAGAGAAGAGGGATTAAGATCTCTTATAAAGTGCATAGTGAAGACACTGGTCAGGCTGTGAGGCTGCACAGGCTGGCCAAAATCTTTGGTTTGTGAACATTTAAAATTGTCGAAAATGTCACGCGCTGGCTAAAATAGTATCAAGATTTAATACAACATATGAAAAATGACTGTTTCTTAGAAACTAAGAACAATTTAGAGCACTTTGTGCTCTGGTGAGCTAACTAACCATTGTGAAATTGTAGCTTCTGCTGTTTAAAGACAAATTAAAAGAAACAAACAATCATCCTATAATCATCTAGCAGTTAGACTGACTGATTAAACTATATTTAAACCCTTGTCATGCTGAACCACGTATATTCTTGCTTCGTAGGCAGGTTTAGACAAAGAAAAGTCTGCACAATGATTTTAGTCTTTACCATCTGAATTTTCTTTTTTAAACGAGAAAAGTTGGCAAAAACAAGAGGGCCATAGTGGCCCTTAATCGCTCACCTGAATGAACAATCTTAAAATGTTTTTCTAAGATTTGACCCCATGACCTAGTTTTTGACCCCACTTGACCCAATTTCAAACTAGTCTGAGATTTCATCAAGATAATCATTCTGACCAATTTTCAGGTTGATTGGGCAAAAAATATGGCCTCTAGAGTGTCCAAAAGGTTTTTCTAAGATTTGACCCCGTGACCTAGTTTTTGACCCTACTTGACCCAATTTTGAACTTGTCTGAGAGTTCATCAAGATAATCATTCTGACCAATTTTCAGGTTGATTGGGCTAAAAATATGGCCTCTAGAGTGTCCACAAGGTTTTTCTAAGATTTGACTCTGTGACCTAGTTTTCGACCCTCTTGACCCAATTTTGAACTTGTCTGAGATTTCATCAAGATAATCTATCTGACATATTTTCAGGTTAATTGGGCTAAAAATATAGCATCTAAGAGTGTCCACAAGGTTTTTCTAAGATTTGACCCTGTGACCTAGTTTTTGACCCCACTTGACCCAATTTCAAACTTGTCTGAGATTTCATCAAGATAATCATTCTGACCAATTTTCAAGTTGATTGGGCTAAAAATATAGCCTCTAGAGTGTCCACAAGGTTTTTCTAAGATTTGACCCCGTGACCTAGTTTTTGACCCTACTTGACCCAATTTTGAACTTGTCCGAGATTTCATCAAGATAAACATTCTGACCAATTTTCAGGTTGATTGGGCTAATAATATGGCCTCTAGAGTGTCCACAAGGTTTTTCTAAGACTTGACCCTGTGACCTAGTTTTTGACCCCACTTGACCCAATTTCAAACTTGTCTGAGATTTCATCAAGATAATCATTCTGACCAATTTTCAGGTTGATTGGGCTAAAAATATGGCCTCTAGAGTGTCCACAAGGTTTTTCTAAGATTTGACCCTGTGACCTAGTTTTTGGCCCCACTTGACCCAATTTCGAACTTGTCTGAGATTTAATCAAGATGATCATTCTGACCAATTTTCAGGTTGATCGGGCTAAAAATATGGCCTCTAGAGTGTCCACAAGGTTTTTCTAAGATTTGACCCTGTGACCTAGTTTTTGACCCCACTTGACCCAATTTCGAACTTGTGCGAGATTTCATCAAGATAATCATTCTGACCAATTTTCAGGTTAATTGGGCTAAAAAATATGGCCTCTAGAGTGTCCACAAGATTTTTCTAAGATTTGACCCCGTGACCTAGTTTTTGACCCCACTTGACCCAATTTCGAACTTGTCTGAGATTTCATCAAGATAATCATTCTGACCAATTTTCAGGTTGATTGGACTAAAAATATGGCCTCTAGAGTGTCCACAAGGTAAATGTTGACGACGGACGACGACCGACGCACGACGGACATCAAGTAACCCCAAAAGCTCACCTTGAGCACTTCGTGCTCAGGTGAGCTAAAAATCTAAATAAATATCTACTCACAATTGGGAATCCAGAGCTTTCAGAACTTTGGTTTTACTTCATTTTTACTAAAATGTTTGTTTTAATTTCATTCAGCATGATAAGGATAAATGCCTAATCTAAACACAACATTGACTATGAATCAATAAGTTTCAGGTGGAATATTGCATAAAATTAATATTGATCTTTATTTTTTTTATTCCCATGAAAAATTACACTGAAACCTGACTTGCTAAAAGAGTAGTTTGAAAATTCTTTCCAATACCTTAAAGGATTGATAAAAGGGTCAAGGCATAAGATGGACTTTGGCTTGGTTAAAGACATGCAAAACTCCAAATAAATATGGTCTTTAAATAACATAGCAAGCTTCCAATTATGTACTTATACAATGTGTATGATTGGATGATAATGTGACAGTATGATTCAGGTTGATTATCTTTTATATACTTGTATCATTGGGAGTCTTAACATTTTGTCTGAAAATGTTTTTTCCAGATCTTAAGCATACAAAATTTGACCTTTTTTTTTGAAAATGAGCATGAGCATGAAATGATTTTATGGAATGAACTTAACCATGGAAAACCATGGAAAACAATGTCAGTATTTCATGATCACTCTTTAGACATCCTCTGATGAAAATGTTTGAAAAATATCTATAAAAACAAGAGAAGCAGAATGGTCCTGAACTGCTCACCTTCAACCATCAAATTAGTTATTGAGAATGAGTGTGAACTAGAAAATTTGGTCCCTTTGATCATGGGATTTCATATGAAAGCTTCTCAATTCCAATAAGTTTCTTCCTTGTGACTTAACAGTCATTCTATCCATGTTCTATGAAACTAGGACCATATTTGTGTTAGCAAGGAACTTGTCATTGAGGCCCCTTTTCCTGTGATTTCAGTTGAAACATTCCCAATTTCAATTAAGTTCATCTTTGAGACCTACATTACATCCTGACCAAGTTTTGTAAGATTGGGCCAAATTTGCGGCCATTAGAAAGAAAAACAAGAAAATTTTCATTTAGAACCCTTTTCCTGTGAACCTAGAAATTTCAAAATGGTTAATCTTTTTGACCTTGCAAACATTCTGACCATGTTTCGTGAAGATTGGATCATATTTGTGACTTCTAGAACATAAACAAGAAAATTGTCACTAAACCCCTTTTCTGTGATTTAAATGGTTTGTCCTTGTGGTCTCACAGACATTCTGACCAAGTTTCAAAAAGATTGGGCCCTACTTTTGGCCTTTATATTGTAAACACCTAAAATTTTGCAGCTGAACGACAGACATGAAAGATGCACGACAGACATCCAACAAGCACAAAAGCTAACCTTGAACATGTTATGCTCAGTCAAGCCAAAAATGGTGTGTTACTTGGCATGTGTACTTAAGTGCAAAGAATATCATAATTTTTGAACATTTAAAACATTTTTGCATCTGGGAAGAAGGAAGGGATTGTTGAATTCTTAATTATGATTTCAAGGCTACCTTAAAACATTTAATTGAAACTATGCAGATTCCAAAAATAATCAAATTTTACTTGGATCTATCAATAAAAACATGTGACTACATATCTACACACTAATTGGACAATACATACATATATGTACAGTGATGAGGTCAAGGTCATTTGCTGGATATGCCACTACACATACATATACAATAAACATACAAAATTCTCCCTATCAGTAGGTTTCCTAACATTCAAGACAGATAATACGGTACTCTTAGAACAATCAAATGGATGGGTATAAAATATTTAATGGGCATGTATAAATTATTTAATGGGTTTGTATGAAACATTTAATGTGCATGTATGAAATATTTGATGGTAATGTTTGAAATATTCAATGGGCATGTATAAATATCTAACCATATAATAACAAGGTGCCAAATTGTCACAAGATACGCCCGTCACACTGCTTAGTTTTAACTGGGGGTTTGAATAGAACTGAGGTTATTTTGAATAAATATTTTTTGCACCCATGAAGTTTCATGATCCTAGATATTATACTTTTAGAGATATACTCCTGACAAGATTCAAGTCTGAAAAACAACAAAGGGCAATAACTCAAAAAATAGGCCAGGATGAGTTATGGTTCTTGTGCACTGCACTCCCCCTTGGTGAGATCTATACACCCATGAAGTTTCATGATCCTAGCTATTATACTTTTAGAGATATACTCCGGACAAGATTCAAGTCTGAAAAACAACAAAGGGCAATAACTCAAAAAATAGGCCAGGTAGATTTATGGTTCTTGTGCACTGCACTCCCCCTTGGTGAGATCTATACACCCATGAAGTTTCATGATCCTAGCTATTATACTTTAAGAGATATACTCCTGACAAGATTCAAGTCTGAAAAACAACAAAGGGCAATAACTCAAAAAATAGGCCAGGATGAGTTATGGTTCTTGTGCACTGCACTCCCCCTTAGTGAGATCTATACACCCATGAAGTTTCATGCTCCTAGCTATTATACTTTTAGAGATATTCTCCGGACAAGATTCTAGTATGAAAAACAACAAAGGGCAATAACTCAAAAAGTAGGCCAGGTAGAGTTATGGTTCATATGCACTGCACTCCCCCTTGGTGAGATCTATACACCCATGAAGTTTCATGATCCTAGCTATTATTCTTTAAGAGATATACTCCAGACAAGATTCAAGTCTGAAAAACAACAAAGGGCAATAACTCAAAAAAAAAGGCCAGGTAGAGTTATGGTTCTTGTGCACTGCACTTCCCCTTGGTGAGATCTATACACCCATGAAGTTTCATGATCCTAGCTATCATACTTTAAGAGATATACTCCGGACAAGATTCAAGTATGAAAAACAACAAAGGGCAATAACTCAAAAAATAGGCCAGGTAGAGTTATGGTTCTTGTGCACTGCACTCCCCCTTGGTGAGATCTATACACCCTTGAAGTTTCATGATCCTAGCTATTATACTTTAAGAGATATACTCCGGACAAGATTTAAGTCTAAAAAATAACGAAGGGCAATAACTCAAAAAGTAGGCCAGGTAGAGTTATGGTTCTTGTGCACTGCACTCCCCCTTGGTGAGATCTATACACCCATGAAGTTTCATGATCCTAGCTATTATACTTTTAGAGATATACTCCGGACAAGATTCTAGTATGAAAAACAACAAAGGGCAATAACTCAAAAAATAGGCCAGGTAGAGTTATGGTTCTTGTGCACTGCACTCCGCAATGATGAGAAGAATATAATTGCCAAGTTTGAAGTCCATCGGACTTCAAGTGACAGAGTTATGCTCCGGACAAAGAAGTGGACGCCGCCGGACGCCCGGACGCCCGGACGCCGGACGCCGGACATCACGGGTGATCCCATAATACGTCCCGTCTTCGACGGGCGTATAAAAACATTAAAAAATTGCACTAAAATCAATGTGTAAAGCAATGAATGCACTAATTTTGAGTCAGCATGACACGGTTTAAGTATGTGAATTTAGGCGTGTTATACAATTGTGGTTTGCAATGGACTGTGTGTGCTTCTTCTAATCTGTAGGGTATGTAGTGCTAAAGCTACCAGTTTGTTTCATGTGTTGATAACTTTGCTTACAACATATAAAAATATGAGTTTTATGACTATAAAGTCTCTTCACATTTACTGAGTTTTTAATGATTTCCCTGCTTGTCTTTATGAAAGTAAAATATTTTGTATATTATCAATTGAGGTAAAGATTATTTGTCTATATAAGATGGTTTGTCTATAAGATAGTTTTTATTGCTTGTTTGTAAGGGGTTAGACACAACTTTCACAGTATAACAGTTAATGCCTGGTCGCCGGTGTACCCATCAATGGTTTCCTGTCATTTCTCATACCAGTACAACCACAACATTTCATCTGAGAAATCAGCTATCTATCCCATTTAGGCATACTAATTACCATTCCCCAAACGGTGGGCGATAAATCACACATCTCACAACGACTTTTGTCAAACGTTGGTTGAAAGCTGGCCAAGTCAGGATTCAAACTCACAATTGAATGATTGAATGGAGTTTTATGCCACTTTCAACATTTTTTCAGTTATCTCGCGGCGGCTGGAGCACCTAACAATGGATTCCTGATATTTCTCTCACCAGTACAACCATTACATCCTTTCCTAGCCTCCAGCTACTATCTCACATAGGTCTACGATTATCAACCCATTGGTAAGAGACAAATTGTCGGAAAGAATGAGTGCCGCCGTCGGGGATCGAACCCGTGACCTCTAGAATGACAGTCCGTCGCGCTACCAACTGCACTATGACGGCAGCTGCCTGGTCGCTGGTGTACCCATCAATGGTTTCCTGTCATTTCTCACATCAGTACAACCACAAAATTCCATCTGAGAAACCAGCTACCTATCCCATTTAGGCAAACTAATTACCATTCCCCAAATGGTGGGAACAAAATTTCATATCTCACAATGACTTTTGTCAAACGTTGGTTGAAAGCTGGCCAAGTCAGGATTCAAACTCACAATTGATTGATTGAATGGAGGTTTATGCCACTTTCAACAATTTTTCAGTTAAATCGCGGCGGCTGGAGCACCTTTCAATGGATTCCTGGTATTTCTCTCACCAGTATAACTACCACATCCTTTCCTAGACTCCTACTGCTACCTCACATAGGTCTACCATTATCAAACCATTGGTGTGAGGCAAATAGTCTGAAAGAATGAGTGCCGCTGTCAGAGATCAGACCCACAACCTCTAGATTGACAGTCTGACGTGCTATCAAACTCACAAACACAGCATCAAAGCCTAATGAACTGACTTGACTTAGCAACTGTAAAACACTAAGAGTAACTTTAAAACTCTTAATATAAGATATAAATAATATGTGTTACGGTTGCTTTATGTGTTACAGTTGCTAAGTTGTTAAGTTATATAGTTATATCTCTACATGGAAGTGCTAACCCCTTGAAAATTAATCGTGACGGCATTATTCAAATCTTGATCTTTATTCTTTCACAAATAAATCATAGAATATCACATTAAAGGAAAATAAATAGCATTAATAAAACATAGCTTGGGTAATGCAGGGAAAAAGAGATTAATCTTTACCGGACGTAACATAGACTGGAACCATAACATATTTTCATAATGCTAGTCTCAATATAACATAGACTAGAACAGTAACATATTTTCAAAATGATAATCTCAATATAAGTAGAGTGAAACTTCAACACAAGGATGCACAAAGCGAGATTCAACACAAGTACAGTGGAACTATAACATAAAGGATTTCAAATCTCAACCCAACATAAGGTAGAATGGGCCCCCATCATAAATTTGTACCATGCTTAACTCAACATAAGAGTATTTTCTCTGGGATCCCAACATAAATTTGGACAAAACAAACAGAACAAGACAATTCAATGAATAAGACAAATAAGCGGTAACCTAGTATGAAACATCAACTTATGAAATGAATAATTGGAAATGAATTCTATTACAGGAGCTAAACAACTTGTTTTGCATAGGTATATTTCCAAATATCAAATGTTTAAACATGAATTTCATGAATTAAAGATTGGTAGTATTTCTTGCAATAAAATCTACCAACCTTGGAAGATTTTTTGTTGTTCAGCAATGAAAAAGCAGAATGACCTAAAACCTCAAATACCCAAAATCAACACAAGAACAAAGTTATATTTTTTTTTGTTTAAATAAGATTCAAGAAAAAGTAATACCTATCTAAAAAATTAGCAGGAGGGAAACTAAATAAATAACAACATTTCATACTTTTAAGTTATTTTCATACTTTTTAAGTTATAAGTCTTAATATATCATCTTTAAAAAGAAAATGAAATGGCAAAAACCATTAAGTCATTTTAAATAAAATTCAAGACCAATATTAATTTTTGTATTGGGGGTAATTACTGTTTTTTTTGTTAACATTTTCAGGTGGCAAATAATACATAGGTTCTTCAAGAATTCTTTCTGAAAAACACACTTATTGCAACAAAAATCTTCTAGAACTTTGCAAATTCTAAAATACGTCTTTGTTTTTGTGTTAATTTAGGGTTTGGTTGTGAAATCATAAAGAAGTTGGTAACAATGACGTTCTATACCACATGTATCCTTTTGGGGTCAGGAGCCCCAAAGGGTTTTCTGGGAGTGTAACCAATCTGTAATCAACATTATATATATTCATAAAGTTAGTAGAGAGAAGAGTCAGTGCAAAGCGGACCAAAACCCCCAACCAGCAGTTTTTATGAATAGTTTGATTGAGATCTTCACACCAAGTTCAATTGTGACCTTGACCTTTGACCAATGTGACACAAAAGCAATAGGGAACTTCCTTGTGCCATGAGAAACAAACATACAAAATTTCATGATTCTTGGTCCAATGGTTCGAGTTAAGAGCACAGAACAGTTATTGGACAAATTTGAAATGTGACCTAGACCTTTGATCAAATGCAGTAGGGCACTACATTGGGGTATGAGAAAACTCATGAAGTATCATGGTTCTAGGTGAATAGGTTCTTCGTTAGCCCATGTAAACAAAAGATAGACAGATGGAAGTAAGGAAAGACAGACATGGTGAAACCAGTATAAACCCTCTACTTCACAGGCAGGGGGTATAGAGAAAATCACACTATCGGAGTTGGGATAGGGGTATACAACAAAGAAATAGACACAATCATTGAACTACTACATGTATTATGTTAAATCAGATTGTTTGGCAGGCTTCAACACTAAAGGGAGTCGTGGAGTACCAGATTCCTTATTTTTTGAGACAAGATTTATTCATTTTACAAGTTTAAGAATCTGATGGTTCCCTTCATCATAATTGAGCCTGTGCATGATGTTTCCAACAATTTGAAATGCCTGCGAGGTGCAAACAATAAGAAGCATAGACAGCCACAAACTGTAACTATAAAGTTATCTAATGGTCTAATGATTCTTTGAGAACTTATCTACTTACTAAGGGCATAGTGAAGACTCTGGTCAGACTGTGCGGATGCACAGGCTGGTCAGAGTCTTTGCTTTGCCCATATTTGAATTTGTTGGAAATCTCACACACAGGCTAAATTATGAGAACATTTTGACAATCGAATGAGCACAACAGTTTTCTTTTCAATCAATTTTAATCAATTTTAGATATGTTCCATATAGAAATCTTTGTAGATAACATATGCTTGAATCTAGTATAAATTTTAAAAGAAAACCATTTTATAACGGTTTATGACCTATTTTGGAAAAGAAGAAATTGCTCAAGGTCTACCCCCAAATAAGTAGTCAGAACCCCAAAATCTATCTGATGTGAGCCCCCTAGACCCTGCAGGGACCAAATTCAGAAAAGAATCAAAGACTTCTTAAACAGTCTTCAATTCTTTCCTAAATTTTAGCCCCATATGTTCATGCATATATTTTTTTTCTTTGTAAAACTTTCTTCAAATTTGGCCATGAAGGTGATCTTAATTCTCATTAGATGGATGTCACTGGAAAACTTGTTGAGCATGCAATTTTATTATTTGACCTTTAGCTGTGACCTTGACCTTGGATTTATCTTATTTCTTTTCAAAGAGCACATCTTCTCTTAATGGAGAAAAATATAAATGTGCCAAGCTTAATTGATATCCACCCAAAGATGTTGGAGTAATTGCCCTTACAAGATCAGACACACTGGTAGACACTGAACTGTTATTGTGACAACTATGTCATGCCTATGACAAGAGGGCACAACAAATTGATTTTTGCGTGAAAGAAATAGCCTGCATCTTCAGCAGATTCTCAAACCTTAAGAAAGGACCCATAAAATCCCAATTATTAAATACTTTTGCCACGGTTTGATTACAGTCCTCAAAACTCCTAAGCGGCTTCTTGCCTTTTTGGTCATATGTTATAAACGCCGCATGGTTTCAACTCGTACTCGCTTGAATAATGTAGCCAGATCATTTATGAAGTCATCAAGAGAAAACTCAGTGAAATAATTCAACAAGAAACGTTTACCCTCGATTTCAAAGTTAACATTGTCGGGTGTTTTTTTTTTGACATTTCTTGTTAGGATAAGGATTGTGTAGAATGTTTTGGCATTTCTTATTAATTTTAGAAGTCCACTGGTGTTCTACCACTGATATTAGTACAAAAGATTGATAGGCGTTGCGTTTTTCAAGTTTCGAAAAATTCAAATTTCTCTTCAAAGTGTCAATTTTGTGACTTTTGAAATTGAGAGTACATGCATGCAATTCCGTCTTTATGATTTACTGATGCATAATTTTACAAAACAATTGGTTAGGATGATGGATGAATGGCCACTTGTTCAAAAGACTGAGTTCACATTTCAAGATAAAAGCGGAAAATGTGTGAAAAATGGAGAAAGGTAAGGTGGCCGCCTAGAACTTTTGAGTAGTGTATATCAGACTGATACCCAGTTTAAATGAAAGTCTTCATGGATGTAGTACAGAAGTTTAAGTTGGTATACTATTTCCAACTCTGGTATATTTTTTATCCTAATTTTTCTTTCAAATTACATAATTTTTTA
This sequence comes from Fragum whitleyi, assembly GCA_948146395.1. Classification (NCBI taxonomy): domain Eukaryota; kingdom Metazoa; phylum Mollusca; class Bivalvia; order Cardiida; family Cardiidae; genus Fragum; species Fragum whitleyi. The sequence continues at coordinate 25,882,081 of OX411560.1, read as the reverse complement.
TTTCAAATGTTTAACACAAAAGGTGAGTCAACTATTTATGGATTATTTTCAAGTCAAGTCAAACACAATCTAGGAAAAGCAAGATACATATAACTGGCATGTAAGTTTGCTGTGATTTAATGCTGCCATTCTCTTGGAATCAATTTTGATCCTTTTGAAAGCACAACGTTCAGTTTTTCCAAAACATAACATCTTCCAAGGGTGTAAGCTTGCTCATGGAGCAAAATTAAAATCTCAATGTTTGTAAGGACCTGCCTGTCTAAATATTTGGGGTTTATTACGTAATAAGCTTACAAATGCAAGATATTTTATCACAAGCCTTCCTGGCTTTTGACCTGTTGTAATAAGATAAACTAACCTACAACCATCTAGCATGCCACTTCAAATTCAGCCAAACATACAGTGTATTTAAAGCTCTTTCAAAATGTTTGTGTTGCACTAAATCTAACAATCTTCTCATTGCCAAACATACAGTGTATTTAAAGCTCTTCCAAATGTTCGTGTTGCACTAAATCTAACAATCTTCTCATTCCATTGCTTTATCATAGGCTTTTTCAACCTTCAATCTGTGTAACCCTTATCCTGCTAAATATAATTTTTTTATCTTACAACTTTACAAATATCCGTGTGATAACATCCCATATGATACTTTTTATGATATCACATGGATATTTTTAAAACAATGAGATAATGCGGTTATTTTCAGAAACTTGCATTTCTGTTATAAACATCAACAAAAACAAGCCAAATAGATGTCATCAGATAAATATAGTTGATAATCGAGGCTCTGGCTATGCAATTGTCAATTCTCCCAACCTTGTTAGATATTTTTTCTCATACAAAACACTAAATTTGTACATATTACATAAATATATATATCAAACCATTTTCATTTTTTTTGTGTATGAAATCCAGTCTGGCTTAATCATTTTGCACAATAATTCAAAGAAACCAGGATGTATAAGGAAAAGATAAGACTGCACATCTGAGTGTGCAGTCTTATCTTTACCTTAATGTGCCATGGAAACAGTAGAAAACTGTCCTGTGCAGCATGAGAAGGGTTACACAGTTTGTAAATTTCCAAATATCTTGGCTCATACAAGTCTAGAAGAGTTTAATCAACAAACAAACCAAAACTACTCACCTTGCCCTGGGCCACAAGTTCTCGCTGCGCGGCGGACGCTGACTTGACAAGAGCGGCTGTTGCATTGGCTATAGACTTGGCAGCCTCTAGGATCTGCTCATCAAAACTTAGGCTCATGTCTGCAGCCTAAAAATCAGAACATCAATAGAATTCTGTGAATATAAATTAGCTTGGCAAAATAGAGACATCAAGGTAATAGTTTACAACAACTGTATATACAAGAGTTGTATAAATATCTTAGTTTAAAATTGATAATAACTACATTATCATGGATCTGTTTGAAAGGTTTTGCAATTAACTCATCATATACTTATGTGACTTCACTAGTTGTTTAGAACCTTGAATATTTTTTTTTTAATATTTATTAAATAATATTTAATAAAATTTTGAAAAAGAACTAATATTTCATAGATGTCTAAATCAAACTAATATGAATGAGAGGGAATCAATATTTGAAAACAATGATCACAAACTAGAGCACCTCCTATAGTAGTCGACACTTGGCTTTCAACTTTCTTTCAGTTTTATCGTGGCGACTGAAGCACATAACAATGGATTCATGGTATTTCACACACCAGTATTTTCATTAAATCCTTTGGTAGCCTGGAATGTGCTATCCCACATAGTTCTATGATAATCAACTCATTGGTGGGAGACAAATAGTCAGAAAGTATGAAAGCTGCTGTCGAGGAACAAACCCAGGACAATGATGACACTTTCAAGGACATAGCAATACCCTATGTTTTCGCTGAAAACAGCTACTGAGCTAGAAATTGATCTCTGAACCCTTGTCATATTGAACCCAAAATAGACCTGCTTTGGCAGGAGGTATAGACAAGAAAAGCCTGCACACATGTGCAACCTGACTTTCTTATTTAAACCAACAAAGTTTAGAAATGATTTTTCAAAACACATACTGAATCAAAATTAGTGCATTCAGTACTTCCAGCTTTTTTATTTTAATGCAATTATTTTTCATAGACTGTATTTAGCATGACAAAGATTAAGAGAAATTCAAATAAAATATATCAAATGAGGTTATTAATCTTTACTGTTATCTCCTAAAATTTCCATCCAGTGTTCAGTTTTCCCATCTCAAATCTTTCCTCAATCCTTTCATTTCCTCTAAACATGTCTTCCATACGCATTCCATTTCATACTTTCCTTTGTAATAAACATATTATTTTGGAATCTACAAGCAAATTGGTTTTGTCCAGCTTTCAAAAGCTTGCAATATCCCCCAAAAGTAATTTGTTGCTTTTAACATTATTTCAGTCATATTGCAGCGGCTAAAGCATCTAACAATGGATTCCTGGTATCTCTAACACCAGTACTACCATCACATCCTTTCCTAGCCTCCAGGTGCTATCCCACATAGATCTACGGTTATCAACCTATTGGTGGTAGACACTTGACTGGGTATAAAACACAGCTTGTAATCTCTGTTCTTCTTGTTAGTTTCCTTTATAACTTGACTGTACATAAAACAAATTGCAATTTCACCCTTACTAGAAGTTAGTTATTGTCCTTAATCCCCAATACACTTTAGCTGTGTATTAAACATTGTCATGCTGAGCCCAGAATATTCCTGCTTTGGCAGGAGCAATAGACAAACATCAGTCTGCACATATGTGCAGTCTGCTGTTAGTCTACATCACCTGTTTCTCACTTTCAAACCAGAATTGTCAATAGATTTTCTTTTTAAAATAAAAAAATGACTTACAGTTGGCGCTTTCATAGCTTTATGACCTTTATTATTGATGAAAATTTTAAGCCAAAATTTATTCAGCATGACAAGGGTTAAGAATAGCTTGTAGTCTCCTCCAGAAATAAGTTGTAGTCATCATTAAAACTTGATCTGTATAAAACATAGAATGTAATCTACTTTAGAAGTAAGTTGTTGTTGCTAGTCCCCTTTATAACCGTGCTGTCCATAAAAATGTGCAAATCTCCTCCACCATGATGGTAGTTGTTGTTGCTAGTCCCCTTCACAACTTTGCTGTCCATAAAACTGTCCAAATCTCCTCCACCATGATGTTAGTTGTTGTTGCTAGTCCCCTTTACAACTTTGCTGTCCATAAACTGTGCAAATCTCCTCCACCTTTATGTAAGTTGTTGTTGCTAGTCCCCTTTATAACTGCTGTCCATAAAACTGTGCAAATCTCCTCAACAATGATGTAAGTTGTTTGTAATTAGTCCCTTTCAAACTTTTGCTGTCCATAAACCTGGGCAAATATCCTCCACCATGATGTTAGTTGTTTGTTATTTGTCACCTTCACAACTTTGCTGTTTGTTTTTAGTCCCCTTTACAACTTTGCTGTCTATAAAACTGTGCAAATCTCCCCAAACATGATGTTAGTTGTTGTTACAAGTCTCCTTTACAACTTTGCTGTCTATGAAAACTGTCCAAATCTTCCCAAACATGATGTTAGTTGTTGTTACAAGTCCCCTTTACAACTTTGCTGTCTATAAAAACTGTCCAAATCTTCCCCAAAATGATGTTAGTTGTTGTTACAAGTCCCCTTTACAACTTTGCTGTCCATAAAACTGTGCAAATATCCTCAACCATGATGTTAGTTGTTGTTGCTAGTCCCCTTTACAACTATGCTGTCCATAAAACTGTGCAAATATCCTCAACCATGATGTTAGTTGTTTGTTATTAGTCCCTTTCCCACTTTTGCTGTCCATAAACCTGGACAAATATCCTCCACCATGATGTTAGATGTTTGTTATTAGTCCCTTTCCCACTTTTGCTGTCCATAAACCTGGGCAAATATCCTCCACCATGATGTTAGTTAGTGTTGCTAGCCTCTTTTATAACCTTGCTGGCCATAAAACTGTGCAAATCTCCTCCACCATGATGTTAGTTGTTTGTCACTTTCACAACATTGATATGTTTGGTATTCGGTGGGACTTTGTTTAAACGCCACCAAATATATCAAACATATCTAGTTGTAAAAGTTAGAACCAGTCACCAACTGTCACCTTTAGCATGTTAAAACTTCAATATGTTAGTAGTTAATTAGTCCAAACCATTTGTTAATACTGAAGAAATACGTAGTGTGTCAGCAAAATCTTTTTTTCCCTAAACTGTCTTGGCTTGAGTAAGCGAAAAATGTTGCTAGAAACTAGTAACCCTGTGATTGCAAAACTGATGTGTCATACATTAGAAAAGTGCATAAATTCATTTTTTTAATGGTAAAATTGTTATATGAGCATGTGTGTGATCTTTCCAAGAATTCCTCATGTGCATTTGTGTCAGACAATGTGTTGTCTTGACAGCAAATCAATCCACAACAATACTATTCCTTGAATATTTAAGGTAAATTTAATTCAAACTCTATCTAAATCAGTCTATGTAGCTTCAAAGACTGATCTGAGTTTTTATTAACTGCATACATAATATTGATGTGATTGGCAACACACAGGCTCAAATATGACTATATCCAACACTATTTCTTATAAAGTGGAATCCCATTAATTGCAACTATGAGAGCAACTAATTGCTTAATTGCACCCATGAAAGCAACTCATTGCTTAATTGCAACCATGATGGCAACCCATTGCTTAACTGTAACAATGAAAGCAACTCATTGCTTAATTGTACACATGATCGCAACTCATTGCTTAATTGCAACAATGATTGCATCCCATTGCTTAACTGCAAAAATGATAGCAACTCATTTCTTAATTGCACCCATGATCGCAACTCATTGCTTAATTGCATTTATTTTCTCTACAAACAATAGATTAAAAGAACAAAATAGCTCATTTTTAATGGCAACTTCTGGTTAAAAGCAACCAAATGGTTGACATCATGGAGCTGCTATTAACAGGATTCCACTGTACAAGCATTTTGTTTCTAAAATTTACGTACCTTTCGTTCTGGCCTTGGCTTTAGTTGTGACAATTTTTTAGCTGCAGCCTCGATGGAGCTGGCAGCAGTAAGAAGCTCATTCTCGGCAATCACTGTTGGATCTTCTGGATCGACCCAGTCTGTTCCTGAAAAGGGGAACCAAAAGTGAATTTTGTTTTTATATATTGCACTGAAACTTTTTATTTTCAAGCCCATGTAACTACCATTAGGTGCATTTCTTTGATTTTTTTTTTCTATTTTTCTTCTTTTTTTCTTTATAAATCTTCACTTTGATAATGATGCCTAAATCTATTGGCATTCGTGAAAAAATACAAGAGGTTCGTTTTAAAACTGGTAATTTCTAAATAATTAAATGAATAATAATTGAGGTTACTTTGACATTATATTAACTTTTTCTTAGATCTGGACATAAGCGAATTCATAACTACTTACTTTTTATTTCTTTTTTTTCTTTTAAACTTTGATAAAAATTTATTGTAATTGATATCAACTATTAATAAAATTCAAGTACTGTTTAACTGTTTGTGATTTTTTTTTACTTTCTCATAAACTTTAAATTTTGATGCATTCATGCAAACTTGATCATGCTTATTCAACAACATTAATAACAATATGTCTAACAGTAGTTACTGTATGGAATTTGGTTATTCTGAATAAATTGAGGGGACTCTCTATGAACTGAAACATCATGCTTGAATACTGGAAACAGATATATAACTATTTTTGGCTTAGGTCAAATTAACTAAGATTTTTGTATACATTAACTATTGTGTATTGATATAAAGACATATTTTTCAAATATTGTTTTTTGTCTGTTTTTTTTTTTTTTTTTTTTATTTCCGTTTAACGCCACTTTAATATTATTTAAGGTCTATCATAACATATTGAGTATCTAATAAATGATGCCTAGTATTTCTCACACCAGAACTACCATAACATCCTTTCCTAGCCTCCCACTTCTATCCCACATAGGTCTACGATTATCAACCTATTGGTGGGAAACAAATAGTCAGAAAGGATGTGTCGCAGTTGCAAATCAACAGTGACAACCCATGATAGAAGCTTGGTAGTCTGGATGCAGCCTGTGCTTTGATGATGGAATAAAATATTAAAGACAGTCAAATAATTCTAAAGCCATGTGTTTTGACTTTTATTTTTTCAAAGCTTTCATATGCCTAAAGAATTACAGCCATTCAAGCTTATATCATTAGGAAGAGGAAATCATCAGGTTTCCATTCACTTTATATGTGATCTTACAGAGTATTTTAAATATATTGTTTTCCCTAAACTTCTCTATCTTATTTTAGTTTTCATCGACGAAGATTAAATTTTTGTTTATTTTAGCCATATTTTGCTAGCTATGAATAATTCTATAAAAATGTTTATTAAAAATTTCATGAAACTGCTTATATGCCTTCCAGCAGATCATAAATCTATATGAAATAACACATATAAAATTTAATGTAAATAAAAGTCATTCACAGTCTTTCCTTACAATTAATAATAACATAAATTCTATTATTTTCTTCTACTTATCTTCAGAACATATTCATTTGTGTTTTCTGTATGTTCGAGTCAATAACATTTTTACATTGTTTTTACAAAAATATCTACCTAAATGACATCCAACAATTCCAAATGTGTGTAAAGCAAAGTCTCTAGCCTGTTTGTGAATCCACACAGTCTGACCTGAGTCTTCACTTTGCGATTTATAGATAGATATGGTCTTGAAGTATCTGTAGACAGGTTGACAATCTTCTAGTTGTAATATATAACTGCCTAGGCTGCTAAACGTTTGCACCTCACGCAGATGTCAAATTGTTGAAAATGTCATGCACAGGCCCAAATGTCAGCAAAGCAAATAAACCATTTATCATAAGGTGAATTTGCCTTACCTATGCATTCCTTAAAATTCATATAAACTTGAATTTCAAGCAAAAAATTGATAACAACAATAAACATGTTATATTTCTATGGCCTAAAGAAGAAAGTATATAAACATTCCAATAGAATTTATACATACATAAATTTGAAAACACTAGATAAACATGTTCTGCAGATTTCAAAATTCATTCAAAATGATATCAATACACGGAACCACAGACAGAGGGGTTAAAATGGACTAAAGATCTAAATTTATCTTATAACTATACAAGTATCTGTGTGATAACATCCAATATGATATTTTTTATGATATCACATTGATATTTTTAAAACAATGACATAATGTGGTTATTTTCAGAAACTTGTATTTCTAAAAGAAACATCGAAAAAACAAGGCCAAAAGAGGTTATAAGATAAATACATTATGTACTTAGTGCATAGTATGAAAAAATATCTTACTCAGTTGTGGGATTGATAATAGTCTAGGCAGCACCTTGCTTATGATCAATTCCCTCAACCTTGCTAGATATTTTTTTCATACACAACACTAAGTATATATTATATCTATATCAAAGCTAATTTAACAAATCTGTTGTTGTTGTACTCATTGTTATTTGAATTGTTTTGTTTCAAATTGTTTTGTTGAAAGAACAATTTTAAAATCATTTATCCCCTTTATCTATATTCCTGGGCCAAGTTGTATACAAAATCAACCATTGGTTAAATTTAAACCAATTGGTATTTTTTAGCCAATCAAGTTTGTTGTTTCAATTGAACCAAATAAAACAACAAACCTCATTTGTGGAAATGCATAATTTTAGCCAATCAGAGTTTTTGTTTCAATTTTACAAATTGAAATAACAATCCTTATTTGCTGAAAATACCTATTGGTTTAAAACTAACCAATGATTCTCATTTATACAACTGGGTTATGATAAGGAAAATAAAGTTTAATCTAAGCGACATCTCCTGTTTACCTGACCACCTTGCAGTTTCTAATTCTGTCCGAGGAAAGAGTTTAAAGTAAAACTATTAATACTACTCTATTTACTATTCTGACTCATAGAATTAAAGTATAGCAAAACAGCTCAGCATTCGAGATAAGGACAAACAAACAACTGCCTAAGAAATGGTTTTGTTTTGTTTGTTTCTTTTTCAGTCATAACACATCCACTAGTGCATCTAACAATGAATTTCTGGTACTTCTCACACCAGTACTTGTCCATTCAACTTGATGGTAGGAATATATTGGCAAGGATATGTGCTGTTGACGGCCATTGAACCGATGCCAAAAATGGTACCTGGGCTTCAATTAATTGAATTGAGTTTAGCGCTGCTTTCACCATTTTTTTTCAGTTATATTGCAGCAGCTAGATCAACTAACAATAGTTTCCTGGTATTTCTCTCACCAGTACAAACATAACATCCTTTCCTAGCCTCCAGCTACTATCTCACATAGGGTTAAGATTATCAATCCATTGGTGAGAGACAAATGGTAGGAAAGAATGAATGCCGCAATCAGGAATCAAACCCGGAACCACTAGATTGACAGTCCAACGCGCTACCAAGTGCGCTATGACGGCGGCACCTGGGACTCAAATCTTAATGTTATCTTATGCCTGTTACAAATTCAAGGTGCTTCCTTAACCTGAATGCAAGGCTGATATCGATGGCTCAGTGCGAGACAATTGTAAATGCCTACATGTTTATAGGCAGTTACGACTGTTTTGCATTGAGCCATCAATATCCTCTCTTTAGATTTTTCAAATATTGAACAAATTAGTTTTTATACCCATTTCAATCATAACTTAATTCTATAATTAATCAAAACATTACCTACTTTAAGATTCAAAATTTATTGATCTTTTACATGCTAATTATTGGATGAACTTCTATAATTTTGAACTGTGAAAAAGCAATATAGATTCTAGTGAAATAGAAGGTGATATACAATTGAATAAAATGCTGGAAAATGAACAGCTTTATTTAAAAGTGTTATAAAATTTGTATCATTGTCATAAGCTAAAAAGGGGTGATTGATATAATCCTGAAAAAGAAAACATTATTATACAAAATACTGTGGTAAAGGAAATCTTATTACACAAGATCATGCTTCAGTTTAAACAAGCAAGTTATTGGATATCAGAGTTACAGGTAGAGGGGGTATTTTGGATTTCTAATTAAAGCAGTCATGGCGAAGACCGTCGGACCGTCGGACATGTCTGACAAAAATCCCCTAGGTCCGGTAAAGTGTACCATATCGTCAGTCCAAATGTCCGACACTATTTTCTGGGCAAAAAGATCTGTTTAAACAGTAAATCCAAACTTTCACTCAAGAAAACATTATTTCTGGTCAACGTTCTCACGAAAACAAACTTTGATTTTAAACCTTACATAGGTCTAGAATCCAACAATTAACAGTTCCTCTACGACTTTCGGATCCGCTAGAATATGCAAATTCTCTTTTACAAATTGTACCAATTAAGAGAAAGAAGAGATGATTTAAGGATCCGATTTAGAAAGAATTATTGGTAGCTAGTCTTATCTTACCTGAATTTTTTGTATTTTTTCAATTTCAAAGGCACACAGACTAAAATATTTTCTGCTTATTAGTACCCAAGAATGTTCGACCCATCAAACTATGTCTTTCTTTTTTTAATGAAAAAATACAAATGACTGTTACCTTTTGACTTGAAAAGACATTTTTTAAAATTCTGAAAATATCTGAAGCTCTTTTTATCTCAGAATCTTTGTTTTTAAATCAAAGCACTGAAATCACTGACAGAATGAGAGGACCTTGACAAGCTAGTTAGGCCTTTAATTGTATTGCTACTAATTTTATAAGTTTTCTCTCTCAATGAGGAAGCACTACAATGATGATATTATTTGCCCCCTTAAATGTTCGGTCTGACAGGTCAGACTTCGGTTTGACAGGTTTTCAAGGACTGTCAGACCGACTGTCTGACAGATTTTCTGGGTCCTTCGCCATCTCTGTTAAAGTATTTTATCAAAACTTAAACAAGTCCTATATTGTGGGCACTCTTTGAAATCATTTTGTCACGACAATTCCAATGAGTACCCACAACATTGGGTTTCATTGAGAAATAAAGATTTTAGACTGGCATAACCCCCTCTTATTTGTATCTCTGTTGGATTTCTACAAGGTTTTATTTTCTATAGGGTCATCATATCCTTCCTTTCCCACCCAAGCTTACTTGCTTTCAAATTTTTTTTTTGAACATTCTAACAAAATCATTCAGAGATGGTATTATACTTTTACACATGAAATATACAGATAAACTAGGTCAAAAACAATTCAAATAAACTTGGTCCAAATCAAAATCTTCTATCATCATCATTCATATTTTCTGATAAATTCTGCAGTAATATTTGGTAAATGCAATCTGTAGGAAGAAACTCCTTTTAATTTCCTGAAATTAGGACAGGCAGATATAATGTAAGTTTATCTTAGACAGAATACAAGAGATGTTTGTAAAAGATATATCCTCCCACCTCCCACCCCCAATAATCTTCGGGACATAAATATATTTGTGATTAGGTATACACCAAGGAGATATAACACCAAGAATACTCTTTTCAGTATTGCAAACACACGGTTTGAAAAATGTGTCTATTTTTTCTTGCTCTTAATTTGACCAAGTCTATTTCTTTTCATTTTTTAAACATTCCACAGTCATAATGAATCAAACAACACAATAATGAAGTCTTAGGACTGGGGATCTACAATGCATAATCGAGTGCTTTATTGCAATTCTAAATACTGGTTATAAATTAACTAGATAAACAGTTAGAAAAAAATAAATTTTCAACAATCATTCCACTTGTATTGATTTACACCAAATGTTTATGTCTGGGAGGGAAAAGACAGCAAGCTATGCCAACCTGAGTGTCTTGCAAACCAGTAATAGTTTGCAAATGGATTAGAGCGGCGGCGAGCTGGTGGAACAAAACAAAAGCAAATATAACTTAAAAGAATGGACAATATAGCTAAAGGTAGGCTAGAAGCAAAAGAGAAATCAGACTACAAGCAAGTAGCATTAGGTCAATGAAAAGGACACAGCAAGAAAAGGAGGTTCTATAGTAAAGCTAAAAACAGCGAAGAAATCCTAAATAATGCCTATTATTATACATTTCTATACATTTTTTTGCCTTTTTTTTTGGATTATCTTAAGGTCCTAATGAAGATCAATACAATAAGTTGTAAGTAACAGGAAATGAAAATTTGTGAATAAATAATTTGAATAAAATAATCTTTCAAATTATCCATAATATGTACATCTTTCCGTGATTAAATTTTGAAAATTTTCTTGCCAAAAACAGTTAAAAAAATACATTATCCGTAATATTTACATCTTTCCTTGTTTCAATTTTGAAAATTTTTTTGCCGAAAAAGTTCAAAATGCTAGCTGTAAATAATCTAAAAATTCATGCCTTATTAAAAAAAAAATATATAATACAAAATGCATGAATTATGAAGTGCATTTAATTAATGAAAGCTAAGTGTATAGTTAATTCTATAATTTTTTCTAAATAATAGACTATTAAGAAAAATAATGATATTTGACCTTGAAATGGAAATGTGAAAATATATGAAAGAAACTAAGTTTAACATGCAACATGATTATATCTGAATTGGAGCATCTTAAAGGGCATACAAAATTTATTTCAAAATAGTCATAGCAGTATTAACCTACAGACAGGGGACCTACAGACAAACAGACAAGTCAAAAACAATATGTTCCTAATTTATCGATGTGGAGGCATAAAAATACATGGAGCAATCAGCATTTGGATATATGCAGCTTTTTTTTTAGTAACCTTCTGTGCAGATCCAATAAATACTTTTCAGAGGTAAAGCCAGAATTGTTCGTATATGTATATATATGTACCCTATTTCCCCTAATAATAGCATGCTCCCTAATAGTAGCACTCCTATATTTTTTTACAAAGAAAACCCACTCCAAATGACTAAATTTTATGAACATGTTGAGACTTCTTCTTTAATTTGATGTGAATTTCCTCTAAACAATCAAATTTACCTCAAATTATAGGGAAAAGGGCCTAAAAGATGCAAGTTTATGTTTTTTTTTGTTGTTTTTTTTTTTATCAGAAAATGCATACTAAATTAAAGCTCCCTGACCATGATATGTACAGCTCCCAGGAGTATCTATCAGGAGAATTACGGTAATTAGGCCACACCTCATCCAGGCTGTAGTGACAACAATTCAAACACGTAATGAGGACATGAAGAGGATAATTGTTTGATTCAGTGGAAGATCAATTTTTATGAGTCATTGCGTGTGACATTTCCAACAATTTCACATGTGCACATAGCAAAGCTTCTGGCAAGCCTGTGCATCCACAGTCTGACGAGAGTCTTCACTATGCACTTTATAGATAGATAAGGTCTTAATACCTCATCTTGTAGTCAGCACATATCATTATTGCATCGGTGACTATGCTGCTTAATGTTTGAACCTCACACATGTGAAATTGTTGGAAATGTCACACCAAGGCTCATATTTCATTGAGTGAACAACAATAGCTATTTTTTTCATCAGTGGTGGATAATCCACAGAAAGGCATTGGAGAAGTAACTTTAATGTAAAGATTTTATAAACATGATAACAATTTTTTTGCTACATTTCCATTTGGGAGTTTGACCTCCAGTCTGCTCTGGATCTGCACATAAATGTTGTTGTAAAAGGGAATAAGCCTGTGTGTGACATTTCCAACAAATTGAAATGTTCATGACATGTGAACATTGAGAGGCCCGGACAGCTAAAAACTGTAAATATAGGGATACCTGATAATCTACAGATACTTTGAGACCTTAGCTATCTATTTAGTACATAGTGAAGACTCTGGTCAGACTTTGAAATTGTTGGAAATGTGACACACAGGCTCAAACATAAAGGAAATGTAAAGAGCAATAGATATTTGAATGTTATGCTGTAAATAGAGACCCTCTACCAGTGGCATAAAGAAAAGAAAATATCTGTGAACAGTTGTTTACCTTTGATGGCCTCCGCCGCGTGTACAATCTCAGTGACAGAGTTGGCGACTTGTCTGGATAGCACTGTTAAATGTTGTTTGTTCTCCATTGTGGGTTTTTGTATAACCTGTGAGAGAGGTGGAATAAAAGTTTAAATGCTTTGTAATGCTGAAAAATACCCTTGTTAAAATTTGATTAAGGTAATGGAGCTGTAATGGTTTCGCTGAATTTCAGAAATCATGTTCTTTCCAAATGTTGACCAAGGTTTCCTAATGAATATCATTAGGAAACGTAAGTTAACACTGTTAAAGTTCATTATTTCAAAAACGTTGCAGAACTATTACGGGTCCGCTACCTTAATTTCAATGTCTTGAAAGCCCTTGATGCACCAATCATGATTAGTAAGCCTTATTGCACAAGTCACCAGCTTTTAAATCATTGATTCTTTACATTGTCAAACAAGAGGCCCAAGAGGGCCTACATCGCTCCACTGGCTTTAAAATCTTCAGACTTTCATTAAATAAAGCTTACTTTAAATGAAAACATTAACACTCCAAAATCACCTAATAATGATAAACTGGGTCTGGTCTATATTGCACCAAAATACTTAATCACAATGAACCTGCAACCCTTTTCCCATCTTATTAAAACATAAGGTTCAGAAGATATCGTTCAAAGATTTTGGGCTCAAAATAGGCCCCACCTGCCACGCCCATATTTATGGACCAATCAAAATTTCAAAATTTCTTGAACAATTTAGGTAAATAGTCACCCAAGAAACATTCTGGTAAAGTTCATCGAAATTGGCTGAGTGGTTCCCGAGGAGATATCGTTCAAAGATTTTGGCCTCAAAATAAGCCCCGCCCAGCCACATCCAAATTTATGGGTCAATCAAAATTTAGCAAATAATCTTTAAAGAGAGACACTCATGGAACATTCTGGTAAAGTTTCATTGAAATCAGCCAAGTGGTTCAGGAGAAAATGTCATTTGAAAATTTCGTGCTCAAAATAAGCCCCGCCCTGCCACGCCCAATTTTTAAGGACCAATCAAAATTTCTTGAACAATTTATGTAAAGGGTCAACCAAGGAACATTTTGTTAAAGTTTCATTGAAATCGGCCCAGTGGTTCAGGAGGAGATGTTGTTCAAAGATTTCGGGCTCAAAATAAGACAAGCCCTGCCACGCCCATATTTATGGGCCAATCAAAATTTCTTGAAAAATTTAAGTAAAGGGTCACCCAAGGAACATCCATGCCAAGTTTCATTGAAATCGGCCCAATGGGAGGAGAAGATATTTAAAGATTTCAAAGTGAAAAAATGCCACACCCTGCCACGCCCATATTTGGGGGCCAATCAAAATTCTTTGAACAATGTAAGAAGAGGGCCACCCAAGGATCATTGCTACTAAGTTTGGTTAAAATCCGCCTATTGGTTTGGGAGGAGAAGACGTTTAAAGAAAAAGTTTAAGCAAGGACGGATGCAAGCACGACGGACACTCCACCATGATAATAGCTCGCTGGCCTTCGGCCATTGGAGCTAAAAATGAAGAAATTGTTTAAAACAGTCATTTTCTTTATTTCAAAAATCATTTTTCTATCACATAGGATAATTTATTTCAAACCTCTACTTTTCATAATTATCTGCAAATTTCTTCTTACCAATTGGACCAATCTTTAATTGTAAACAGGATGAAACATACCAGATTAACATGCTCCAGAAGAGTTTTATATGATGTAGCACACATACTCCCAGCTGCGATAGTTTTATGACGAACATCGTGGGTCTCTGCAGCTGCTGCAGCTGCCTGAAATAAAATGACTTATGATTAATTGATTGAATGGAGTTTTACGCTGCTTTCAACATTTATTCAGTTATATTGTGGCGGCTGGAGCACCTAATAAAGGTTTCCTGGTATTTCTCTCACCAGCACAACCACCACATCCTCTCCTAGCCTCCAGCTGCTATCTCACATAGGTCTACGATTATCAACCCATTGGTCAGAGACAAATAGTCGGAAAGAATGAGTGCCGCCGTCGGGGATCGAACCCATGACCTCTGGATTGACAGTCTGACACGCTACCAACTGCCCTATGACGGCGGCGACATATGATTAAAAACAAGATGTATTTGTGAAACACGCATGCCCCCGTAACAGCATTTTTTTTCTAAAGTTTGACCTTGACAGATGACCTTGACCTTGTCACATGACATTGACCTTCTCACATGACCTTGACTTTAGTGTACAGCTTTGTATGTCAAATACTTTTGGAGAAAAGGCAAAGGTTAAGTTTGGTTAAGTTTTCGGACAGACAGACGGAGAAACAGACGGACGGACAGACAGACGGACATGAGTAAAACAATATGCCCCCGATCTCTCGATACGGGGGCATAAAAATATTCCAGAGGGAATCTATGTTACTCCATTTTATTTCCATAACACTCTTTTTCTTGAAAAAAGAAAGTGTTGTGGAAATAAAATGGTTTGCACATCATTTTACGAAAGGAACCCTTATTTCGCATTAAGGTGGCAAATTGTCACAAGATATGCTTGTTTCAGTGCTGGATGCCCAAGTATGAAGATCAACAAAGGGAAATAACTCAAAATTTAAGCTAGGTATAGTTATGGTTCTTGTGTACTGAATATGTTGTCATGTTTTAGAGTACTTATATAGGACAACCTAACCAGACAAATAATAAGTGCCACTGTCAAAAGACAAAGTTTTAATAAACAGAG
This sequence comes from Fragum whitleyi, assembly GCA_948146395.1. Lineage (NCBI taxonomy): Eukaryota > Metazoa > Mollusca > Bivalvia > Cardiida > Cardiidae > Fragum > Fragum whitleyi. Next base: position 25,866,427 of record OX411560.1, on the reverse strand, counting down.
ATGTTTGTAAAACATTTATGCCCTCCATAAAAGCAGGTCAGTAGCCTATTCTTTGCCAATCAACAAAGGGCAATAACTCACAAAATATTATGAGTAGAGTTATGATTCTCCTCTATGAGATCTATGCATCTGTGAAGTTTCGTGATTTTAGCTTGCATACTTTTTGAGATATACTCAGGACAAAACAAGAGGGCCGTTGGCCCTGGGTCGCTCACCTGAGAAAAAAGCTTCATTACCTAGGTATGTCCATGCAACCAAAGAAAAAGAGATTTTCACTTATTCAATCAGATAACATTTGAAATAATCCCCCCCCCTCTGCTCCTCACCTGGTCATTATTTATTTATGCTTTTTACATAAAAGGTCTGTGATCAGCTAATCAATGCCAGATATACAGGCTGAGTCTGAGACTTTTAAAGTTTTCTTTAATGAGTTGATCAATCCATGTCAAATATAAAGGCTGTAGGGATTCTAAATTCTCAACAAAGCACTCCCCTCCCCCAAGATGCTCTGCACCTGGTGAATCTACAGTCATGATTTTAGCTAATTCAATTGATGTCCATATGCTGATCATTCATACCAATTTTCAAGTCTGTAGGACTCCTGGTTCATTAGAGGTTTAAAGATTTCAAAAATGATCCAAAGTACTACCCCCTCCCCAAGACACTCAGCACCTGGTGACCCTACAGTCATGATTTTAGCTATTTTTATTAATGTCAATATATTGATCACCCATTACAATTTTCAAGTCTGTAGGGTTCCTGATCCAGGAGAAGAATAAGGTTAAAGATTTCAAAATTGATCCAAAGTACTCCCCCCTCCCTCCTAATGCTCCGCATCTGGTGGCCCTACATTCATGCTTTTAGCTATTATATTTAAGATCCATATGCTTATCATCCATGCCAATATTGGAGTCTGAAGGGCTCCTGGTTATTTACGAAGATGAAGGTTAAAGTTACAAAATTTTCACAAAAGTACTACCCCTTCCCCCCTGGTGCTCCGCACCTGGTGGCATTACAGTCATGATTTTAGCTATTTTTATTAAGGTCTATGAGCTGATCCTCCAAGCCAATTTTCAAGTCTGTAGAGCTTGTGGTTCAGAAGAAGAAGAAGGTTAAAGATTACAAAATTTTCACAAAAGTACTACCCTCTCCCCCCTGGTGCTCCGCACCTGGTGAATCTACAGTCATGATTTTAGCTGTTTTTATAAAGGTCCATATACTGATCATCCATGCCAATTTTCAAATCTGTCAGGCTCCTGATTCATCAGAAGAAGAAGGTTAAAGATTACAAAATTTCCACAAAAGTACTACCCTCTCCCCCCTGGTGCTACACACCTGGCAGCCCAACAGATATGGTTTTAGCTATTTTTATTCAGGTCTATGAGCTGATCATCCATGCCAATTTTCAAGTCTGTAGGGCTCCTGGTTCCGAAGAAGAAGCAGCTTGAAGATTACAAAAATTACCCAAAGTACTACCCCCTCCCCCCTGGTGCTCCGCACCTGGTGGCCCAAAAGATATGATTTTAGCTATTTCAATTCAGGTCTATGAACTGATCATCCATGCCAAGTTTTAAGTCTGTAGGACTACTGGTTGAGAAGAAGAAGAATTTTAAAGATTTTCTTAAAATTTCACTGTTTGTTGCCATAGCAACCAGAGTTTTTCATGGATTTCAATTCTTTTAGCTATTTTTGAAGGGGACCACCTAAGCAACATTTCTGTAGAATTTGGTGTAAATCGGCCCAGTAGTTTAGGAGGAGATGTCGTTTAAAGAAATTGTTGATGGACGCCGGACGACGGACGACGACCGGACGGACGCCGGATAAAAGGGGATCACAATAGCTCACATGAGCACTTCGTGCTCAGGTGAGCTAAAAAGTCTACAGATGGACGCACTGACCGATGGACAAGTGCAAAGCAATATACCCCCCTCGTCTTCCAAGGGGGGCATTATAAAGTTTACACCAATCAAGATATATTGCAAAAGCAGATGAAAATTTGATATGTTCAGATTGGTTTAAGATGCTCAATCAACATAAATGTTTACCTTGCACACTCCTAGCAAATCAAACACAGCTTTACGCCCCATGTTGGCAACAACGATAACATCCTCTTGTCGGCAGCTGTTTCCAGCAGCCACTGCTTTAGCCGTCGCTGACGTGATTGGCTTGGTGTATCTGATCAGATCTTCAGCTGTTGCCTGTCTGTCTGAGCTTGGGTTAGCCTCGTATTGCTGTAAGTACATAGAATATATGGTTAAGTTTGTTTAAATGGGGTGCAACATCACTTTTGACAATTATTGAATAAGAACTATATTTTAATAGGAGAATGGGTTGTATTTCTCTACTTATATTCCAAAGATAGTAACCCAAGAATATGCCTGCTTTTGGCAGGACTCATAGGAAAAGATCAGGAAGCAAATATGTTTGCAGTCTTATCTTAGTCTAATCCACTTGATTTTCATTTTTCTTGACCAGAAGAGTTTAAAAATTTAATAAAATAAATACTGACTTTGAATGAGGATTCAGTGCTAATAGCACTATCATTTTTACACAATTTTGCCACGCTTCTAAATTATAAAGATGTGATAAAACATGCTGTTAGCTTATAAAAGTATGAATGGTCACACTGAAGGGATCATGCACAAGAACTGAGAAACAAATCCTGAGAGGTCCATCTTAAACTACTCAAATTTGTTACTTCTTTTATTGCTACCTACAAGAAATTGCTATTAGATATAGTAAATTGTTTTTCAACAAGAGGACCATGATGGTCCTAGATCGCTCACCTGCGTCTCTTTGACCCCAGGGACTTCACATTAATTAAATAGGCAGATGTCAAAAAGGAGATAATTTCTACAAAAGATCAATAACATGGATTGTTTCAGCCAACAGCAAGACAGATATGCCTTTTCTCTCTTTGATTCTATGTAAAAAGGGATGCACCCGGGTCGAGCCCCAAATGTGACCCCAGGGTCTTGATATGAACAAACTTGGAAGAGATCCATAAGATGATCCTACAAACTAAATACGAGAGCTGTCTGCCTTCTAGTTTCAGAGAAGAAGATTTTTGAGTTTTTTTTTATTTTCACCCATTGGCTCAGATGAGCTTAAAGGGATGCATCCAGGTGGAGCCCAAATATGACCAAAGGGTCTTGAGATGAACAAACTTGGTATGGACCCACTAGATGATGCTACATATCAAATATGAAAACTGTCTGCCCTCTGGTTTCATAGAAGAAGATTTTTGAAGATTTTCAATTTTTTTACCTTTCATGCTCAGAAGAGCTAAATGGGTTACGCCCGGGCAAATTCCAAATATGACTCCAGGGTCTCAATATGAACAAACTTGGTAGAGGCCCACTAGGTGATGCTACATACCAATATGAAAGCTGTCTGCCATCTGGTTTCAGAGAAATTTTTTTTAGATTTTCGCTCTTTGATTCTTTGTAAAAAGAGTTTTGACCGGGTGGAGCCCAGGCAAAGCCCAAATATGACCGCAGGGTCTTGATATGAACAAACAAGGTAGAGGTCCACTAGATGATGCTACATACCAAATATGAAAACTGTCTGCCTTCTGGTTTCAGAGAAGAAGATTTTCATATTTTCACCCTTTTGTTAAGGGTAAAGGGAAAGTTAAGCGTGGGTTTCATTTATTTGAACAACTTTGGTAGAGCTTGACCCAAGGAACAACCCTGCCAAGTTTCATCAAGAATGGCCCACTGGTTTAGGAGGAGAAGTTGTTTAAAGAAATTGTGGACGCAGGACGCTGTACGATAACAATAGCTCACCTTGAGCTCAGGTGAGCTAAAAACAGACACATATATGGTTGTATTTGTACAGTGAATTTTCTATTACCTACTGTATTTTCTAAAATACAATAAATAATAATATAAAATAATATTATGAAAATAACTGTAGAAAGGTTATCTGATACTGGAACATCAATATTTCATATCACTTTGCAAATACTGTGTAGACTGACAAGGTTCAAATTTGCATTAATAAAGAACCAATACAGAAAGCATGCACCAGTCCTTAGGTAAATGATAGCCAAGACTCAATTCAAAATAAGTTGTTTAAGGTATTTATACCCAAACAAAAAAAAAAATATTAGAAAAAAATGTTCACATATTAATTTACAACAGCAATTTCATTAGCAATACTTAAAGTTATAAAGCTTTCACTCAAGGACTTATCAGCAAAAAAAAATTCTCTATGCAAATAAAGTGTTGACTTCCAAACTTAGATTTAAATGTAACAAGGCAAATGCTTAATTTGGCTGCCAGTTACTTCATGGAAAACAAACATTTTAATTTGGAAAAGGGGAACATTTTGAATAAAGTGTTATCTAAAATAGGAAATCTTTTTCAATCAGACAACAATGTTAAGGTATTTCCACATGCACTAGGATTACATCCTTCCCTTGACTCCAGCTGCCATCCCACTTAGGTTTATGATTATCATCCCATTGGTGGGAGACATATGTAAGAAAGGATATGTGGTGCAGAAAAGAATCAAACCCCATTGATCAAGATCAATCTGACGGCTATGCTTCTCACAACTCTATGCTTTACAGGACTGACTTCCAATGTCAAATCTTGCTAGAGGTGAAAAGCTGAACATGGCATTATATAAGCATCCTCATTTTTTAACTATTGAAATATAATAAACTAACAGATGTTATATGTATCTATATCTTATATTAATCTATTGGCTTTTAGGATATAGTAAAGGTCAGCATATTTCTAAATATCATTATTAATAGGTTAGGTAGTGTCAACTCAAGTTTGAATCTATGGTGGATGGGTAGAGTCCACCAATCAATTGCCCCCAGTTTCTTAGAGTTATAATCGACAGGGTTTCCATGACCCCCTGTTTCTTTGAGCTTGGACCCCCCCTTTTTTTTAAATGACCCCTAAAATTGTCAAAGAATCATTCTTTATCTAGTTTAAAGGGGTCTTAATGTTGCAAAATGACCCCAAGTTTTGAACATAAAGGGATTTAGACCCTGATCAATCAGGTTCCTTCTTCAATTGCTTTTTGATGGATTATTGAGAAATACAAGTATCATAACTTGGTAATCGCACTGCTAAACTAGTGAACTTGACCAAAAGATTGTACTTTGTATTTTTTCATTTCACTCTATAAGATGTTATCTAAGTAGGGTCCTTTTAGCTTATGACAAAATGACATTGCCTGATAATCACATGCAAAATGAAGGAGACTTTGTCTAAAATTTCCCACATTTTGAGTTTAGACAAGTATAATAATCATTTAATATTTTTAAAAGCTCTGTTAAACTTTCATTCTGTGAACAACAAAGCTAAATTTTCAAACTGGTGCAGAAAATCACTGATTTCATCATTTGTGATAATATAGCTTTTGTTGTTCCATCTATGAAAGATGTATGTCTCTAACTATGAAACAAATAATTATTCTCGATTAAATTAAGCCATAGTGCGCATATCCAGGTGAAGTTCATGTGCATTCTACAGCAGAAATCAGAACCAAGGAGGATTTATCCAGATTTATCTAAGTTTTTTCTTGTACAGCAAATATTTGAAGGTTTAGTATGAAAATTAAATCATTATTTGCCACCTCTTTCAGTACCAATGGCGGTAATTTTCTATGTTTTTGTAATCATGTGTTAAGCAAATATTACCTCTATATGTAAGAATTAAGAATAATGCAAGAAATATAAGAAATAAAGTTTAGTTATATGGGTTACACTACCTCTGCAGTTTGTTCGAAATTCTGTAAAGCACATTCAGGGGTATACACAAATATACACATACATATAACATACAGCAAACATACACAATATACTGCATATAAAGAACTTTTTTACCCTGCAAATCAAGGGGTCAGTGCAACACTATTGTAAGAGCCTATTTATATAGGCGCTTCCAACAGTGTTGCACTGACCTTTTGAAATATATTAGGATGTTTTTTTTCTTAATTTTATTTTAAATTATGCTTAACACATTCAGTTGTTCACAAACATACATACAACATGCACAGAAATTTGTAGTCAGGGACTATCAGTTTATGTCCATAATTTATTTTGTTTTATTTTCATTTTTTAAAAGTATTTTAAAGTGCATTCTGTGATACACAAACATAACAGCAAAAATATACAAAATGTTGCATTCATAAAATATATATATAATTTTTTTTCTAGCTTTAAATGTACATGTATATATTTTTTCAGATTCTGTCAAGCACATTCCATGACAAAACATAGTTACATAATCATAACATACAACAAACATCTACTAAAATAACTGCATTCAGGAAATTAAATATTTTCTTTTGTGTGTGTGTTTTTTTTTCTTCTTTATCTTCCTCAACTTTTCTTAGCAAAATTAATTGTATAACCTGAACTCCAATCACCAACTCAAAGGCAGGTATATATGCATGACTTAATGATACATGCACTGTGTTCAAGTTATCAAATCATATGAGCACCCATATTTTGAAACACTTATAAAATTCACTTCACTGGCTAGTGCAGGGTACAATTATTTGGCTTCTCTATTGTGCTTTATTATTCTGACAGTATGTTATATCCATGGCTCAGTGCAAAACAGTTGTAACTGCAGTTACAACTGTTTTGCATTAAGCCAGCGACTTTGTCTTATCATATCTAAATTCTTCTATTTTTTCCAATGAGCATCATATTCCTGAATGGGTAGATACTTTGTCTTTCATTAATGAGGACAGTATCGTTACAATGGCTTGAAGAGAAAAGCCTACAATCAGCTATTGATAAAGTCATATCATGCAAATAAGTCATCTTCAAAGCCGAGACAACTTTTTATACACCAAACTTCCCCTAATAATGGTGTCCTCCCTAATAGATGCACCCCTACAACATTGTTGACATTTCTTCTTTAATTTGATGACAATTACCTCTAAACAATCATTCGTATGATTATTTAGAGGAAATTCACCTCAAATTAAGGGAAAAGGGCCTAAAAACATCAATTTTATCTAAATCAGAAAATGCATACTAAATAAAAGCTCCCTGACCATGTTATGTATAGCTTCCGGGAGCATTTATTAGGAGAAATACAGTATGCATCAGAGAAAATAATATAATTTAAACAAATATTACATAAAATATAAAACAAACAGTAATAATAAATCTAGATGATGTAGAAAACTTAAACATGACCAGATATCTTTGAAATATTGGATATTCATTGAGGAGATATGGTTTGATGCAGGACACCAGTAATACATATATTTTATTAGTGCAGGGTACCAACCTTTATTTCCTGTCCAATGGCCTCTATTGTTGATTCTAGGGCTCTGGTTCCCCTTGCTGCCTCATCTTCCACTGTCTTTACAGTCTTGAGCAGGGATGTAACATTGGTAACCATTGTCTGAAATTATTATCAAAACATGTGACTGAACTTATCAAACCTTCTCATATTGTATACAGCACATTCCTGATGCACATAAAGCTTAAACAGACTAAGATGTCCAGATTGTACATATGGGCAGTATGATCTTTATCCACACTTCCTACTTTCACCTTGGTAATTTTAAGAAAATTAGGTGGTTGTCTTTGAACAACAGATGTTGAACTTGCAGAATTTTGACTATTGTGATAATGTCCATATGGAACTATCTGATAATTTCTTCCCAACGACATACTACTAATGATGGAGAACAAATGCCCAAAGCTATTTTGAAATCAAACTATATATGGAGGAGCGATGCTTCAAGCAAGGTCAATCTTAACATATAACCTTGCCCTGTCACTTTGACTTTGGCATTAACAGATGCATTATGATTGAAATCTTTCATCATGCAAAATATGAACATTATATCTAGAATATACTTAAAGTAATTGGTAATGCTAACGTTTTTGGTTAGATTTTGCCTCCAGACAGGCAGATCAATCGACAGAAATACAGACAATTGTAAAACAATCATTCCCCCCCCCACCCCCGATTTTTTAATGCAGGGCATAAAAAGCAGCTGGGAAAGAATTCATTTAACAGAGGATTGAAACAAGCCACTTTGAGACATTTAAACAATTTCACATAATTGAAAGGTCTTAGTCAAGCCGGAGCAACAAAAGTGCTGACTCTTAAATTGTAAAGATATTCAGCAAATAAACTGCTAAACGTCTGCACCTTTAATGTTTCAATGGCTCAGTTCAAAACAGTTGTAACTGCCTATATTTTTATATAGGCAGCTACAACTGTTTTTGCACCGAGCCACAAATTTGTAATAATTGAATAATTGAATATGTCAAGTACAGGCTCAACTAGTCTGTCGCAAAGGAGACTAATACCCCCCCCCCCCTTACAATTGCTTTTCAATAATGAAATGGATCAAAACCAAAATATCACTTACACATCTCTGCTTGATACTGATCACATCTGTGAAGTTTGAATGAAATCTGCCTTTAAGTTGATGAGAAATTGAGTGGACATGAAAAGGCTACAGATTGACGGACAGACAGACAGACTAACCAACAAGCTGACTCCTATATACCCCCAAAACATAATTTCGCAAAGGGGGGGGGATAATTATATTCATGCCCACTGTAAGCCAAGCCAGAAGCACGTAAAGCAATACCAGGGTTTTCCACACAAGGCAGCAGCATAAAACTGGGTTTGACACTAAGGCCAGTCTGGGAGTCCAAGGCTCCTTGTATGCCAGTTAGGACTCACTATTTTTGCAAGTAAGGAGTCCCATCAACTCCAAATTGAGGGAAAGTGGAATAATTATATTCATGCACACTGTAAGCCAAGCCCCAAAGCTATACCAGGGTTTGCAACACAAGGCAGCAGCATGAAACAGGGTTTGATACTAAAGTGAGTCCCGGAGTCCAAGGCTCCTTTTATGCCAGTTAGGACTCCCTTATTTTGAAAATAAGGAGTCCCACCAACTCCAAGGATCATATGAAAATATTTTGAGAAATAAAATACCTTTTCACTGCAAAATCTTTTGAAGATAACATTTTCTTTGAACAAGTAGTGTTTTGAAAGAAATAGTAGTATTTTGAAAGAAAGCAATTTTTTCGAGTGAGAAACTTGTGGCCAAAAGGATATTGCTTGTAACAAACAAATTTTTCTTTTCCACAATGTTCCAGCATTATAAAAATTCAGGGTTTCTAATTTTGAGCTTGGACTCCTTGAATACTTAAGTTGGGGGTCTGATTGACTCCTGACTAACAGAAATGAGTGTCAATCCCTGTAAAACATTTTAGTTTTGACTTTCATTTGAGCAATGACGTATAATTTAATTCATTTCTTAACAGATGGTTTAACTGATATGCAATCATGGCTGTTGAGCATGAAAGAAGCATCAATTAATATCTGTGAGTGTAAAACTACAATCATTCTACACATATGTGCAGGCTGATCTTTGTCTGTATCTCCTGCTAAAGCAGGAGTATTCAGGGTTCAGCATGACAAGGGTTAACCATTTCATAAAAGTTTTCATCTAACCATACTAAAGCTGAAAAACAATGTAACAACAACATCTACAGTCTCTTGGAACAACAAACAAACAACAAACAAACAAACACACGCAAAAAACATTAACAATAATATAGAACTTAACAAAGCAAGGTGTGACATTTCAAGTATTAAGATGAGTTAGGAACATTAGTTCATATATAAATATTTATAACAATATTTCACACATTACATTCCAGAAATGAGGACCTCTGGCCCTACAAGAAGAAATTTTCAACTTAATACTTATGACAGCATGCCCAAGAAATGAGTGTTGCTTTTGTTTAAACACAATACTAAATTATGTAAATTTGGATATAACGTAAGACTGTTTGGTGTTAATTGGCAAATAAGCATATCAGATTCTCTAGAAGTTAACATATTTATTTTTCATTACAAAAGTAATTTCATGATTTAGGTAATGCCCTAAAACTGTTTAGATCAATGCTTTTAAGGATAATTGGAAAACTTGTGACAACTACATTTCAATCTAAAAATTTTACTATAACATTTATAGTTTTAACACTACATATTTTCTTTAGTAAAAAAAAAAAGGTAAACAGAAAATTTCTTGTTGTAAAAGCAGAAGTGACCATCTTTTGATACCTTAACTTTTGATTTAATACAGTACTTAGTTAGGTTGGAATCTGAGCAGCCCAAACAAACACCGATGTTCAAATGGTTTCAAGCTGTAATTCCCAAAACGTCTCATCAGCTCAGAAAGCCCCTGGCCTAGGTCTTTAACCAGATTCGAATCTTGGTCCGAAATAATTTGTATGAAACTTTTCTCGTTGGCAACTGCCAATTTTCTCACACTTAAAATTTAGATAAATAATTGAATATAAAAGATAATTGTCAACATATTGTTGATTATAACAACTTGTTAATATCATCTTTTATGTCTATACATATATTTTAGTATTACAACAGAATTAAAGCTTTACTCTCAAGTTGTAATTTGAGAAAATTCTCAGTTGAGCACGAGAAAAGCTCAATAATCTCAGGCCCTCATAGTTAACTGGCTTACAAATTCTCTTCACAAGTCTTATTTCCACTAAGACAATTGACAGTCATTTAAGAGATGAAGGGAGTATTTGATAATTTCATGCAGTTATGAAACAAAAAAACAAATTGCATTGTATGAATAAGCAAAGTGGATTCATACATGAGTGTGATTGGGTGTTTAGTTTCATACCTCCATGGAATCTACAAAGTCTTTTCATATGTTAAGATTTAATTTCTTGAAGCTAAAGTGGGCTTACCATGCCCAGCAGTAGCAGCCCCTCATGGATCTTATATTAAACCGTAGAACTTTGTTGATAAGAAACTAACAACAAATTACCTTTTTCTAGTTTATTTTTTCTGAAGCTTAAACATTTGAATATAAAACAACATTTAGTGATTATGATAAACAACAACAATGAGTTTCACACATTATTTGAAAGTTACTAGAATGGTTGAATGTGTCAAGCCCGTAGGAGCTGAATTTGAACATATGACTTTGACCAGTTTGGAACAATCGTGACTGGTGAAAAGAGGATAGCCTTGTTTATAAAATTAAGAATCCATCCACAAGTGTTGGATATGCTCCTGGCAAGGTTAATTTGAATGTTAAACCATGCCATGTGACTTTAGGGCTATATGAAAATTTGTTAGAAATAGGACATCCACCCATGATAGCAAGCTATTGTGAAAAGCCAATTCGAAATCCATAAATATGTGGTCCAGAAAAATTTGGACAAACTTAGGAACATACATCAACTTGTAATAGCAATAACAATTTCTAGCTCACAGTAAAAAGCTTGACAAAATTGATAAAAGGGACAACTGCTATTTTGACTATGATTTTCTGCATTTGGTTTTGATGAACTTTTAAAAATGCACATTATAGCTCTACAATCCATTCATCCTCTGTAAATTATTTTATTTTGTTTATAAAAAACAAGACCCTTTATTCTATAAATGTAACTAAGGCCCACAATCTTAAGCACTAATTTCTGACGAACATCTCGGCTGGATTCAAACCAAGGAATTTGATTCAACAAGCCCATGGCAGATCCTTATCTTGATCACATGTTGATGATAAACATTTAGTCACTGTTAGATTGAAAGTTGTCATCCTTAAATTCTAACAACATATTGTTCTTCATTCAATAAATCTTCAGGTGAAATATTGGGTCTGCCATATTCATTCATGATAAAACTGTATTATGAATGATTGATTGATTGAATGGAGTTTAACGCCGCTTTCAACATTTTTTTGTTATATCACAGCTGCTGGAGCACCTAACAATGGATTCCTGGTATTTCACTCACCAGCACAATCATCACATCCTTTCCTAGCCTCCAGCTGCTATCTCACAGGTCTACAATTATCAACCAATTGGTGAGAGGTAAATAGTCAGAAAGAATGAGTGTCACCATCGAGGATCGAACCTAGGACCTCTAGATTGACAGTCAGACGCGCTACCAACTGTGCTATGTCTGCGGCTCTGTACAATGAATGAAGAAAGATTCATAGAAGCACTATTCATGACTATAATGATAGACACATTTTTTTATTCATGTAAACTCAAGACACAACACATATGATATGTAAATTCAACACACTGCCTACTGTATGCCTACAAGGTAAAATATTTTACCAAAGCATGAACATATTTACAGTCAAAACTACCCCTCCCCTCCAGTCAAAACTACCCCTCCCCCCTTTCTCTGTATTCACTGTTCTAACATTGCTTTGTTGAATTCTTAAATTTTGATACCAAAAAATTCACAAGTTTATGCTATTTCAGCTTTTCTCTAGGAGTTTTCATACTATTCAATTATTAGACACATTTTAACCTTTGCTCCTGTTACTCACGGTAGAAAAAAAAGATCTAATTTTCCAAAAAAGTTTGCATTATTATAGGTCATACAAAATTAATATATCTAGTTTTGTCTTCAACCTACAACAAAGTCTTTTTCTGCTTCCCCAAAATACATAACATTTCCCTTTCTTTTTTCAATTTCAATTTCTTATAAAACATCGAAACGAAACACAAGTACACAATATGAATAAAATACAATTCTACAATCCCTAGCTCTGAAATGCTTAACAATTACGCGAAAATGTCGAAAAATGAACTAGGGAGTATATCATTTGGATAATATTATGTTCCTTTATTGACACCATGAAAAACATGGCATTCCCCATATACCAAGTAATTAACATTAACTGAATATTACATTTTACCAGTAACTGGTTGGATTGATTTTAGAATGAATGATTCAAACAAATAAAGTTTACTATCTCCAACTCTAACAAATATGAATACTGATTGCTTGCTATTGTTTTTTCACGTATGATGAAATGGTCTCAAATATCCAAAATTGTTTAATTTCAAATGCCATGACAATATAATGAAGCAACTGATAAGTTCTGAAATGTCACATGATCACATGAATTATCCAATCAGATTGTTAGATTGATATTTAAACAGGGAGTACAGGTGGCGCTGATGTTTTGTAAATGCACACTCGTAACTAGAACATGCCAGTTACATACGACCTATAGTGACCAGAATGCGGACGCAAGGCTGAGGCCTGAAATAGATAAATGATTAGCCCTTGTCATGCTGAATAAATTTTGGCTAAAAATATTCATCAAAATCAAAGGGCAAAAAGCACTGAAAGTACCCACTCTAGGTCAATTTTTTATTTGAAAAACTAAATCTATTGACAATTCTGGTTTTAAAAGTGAGAAACAGGTGGTGTAGATTAACATCAGGCTGCACATATGTGCAGACTGATGTTTGTCTATAGCTCCTGCCAAAGCAGGAATATTCCGGGTTCAGCATGACAAAGGTTTAACACCTCTTTAAAAAATTAAGTTATGAAATAGTTATAAAATATATTATTGAAGAAGAAAAATCTTTGCAATCAATTTTTTAGCTTGTTCAGGTTAAGAGATTTAAATAATGAACTGGTTTTGAAATCATAGCATACCACGAACTGCCCAAAATAATAACACAAAGCATTTTCTTTTTTTTCTTTCTTTTTTTTTTGAAAGATTAAATGAAACCTATGAATATAAACTGATAATAATGATAAATATTCATGCTTTATGCCTCATTCTAAATAAACCATTTAATCAAAAATCTATCTTAAAAATAAATATTTCAATTCTTTGATATGAAATAATTCAGAACAAACATAATGCAAAGTTGAGAGAGCATAAGAAATAAGATAAACACAGCACAAAAATTGAAATGTCACACCCTTAAGATTGAATTCTTAGCCAAACAACACATCTACAAAATGCTTATCTTAATCATTATTTCACAAAATATTATTGACTTTTCAATTAACATAAGAATTAGAATTTGGAATTTAATGAACAGCACTCAATTGAAAATGAAGATGGTTGAAAAAATAAGCAACATCTGAAAATAAAATACTTTTTGAACAAGAGTCATGTCGGACATGGCCATCCCCCACCATCAAAGCTTGATAGTAAACTGAAGCCTAATCAAAGGGCAATAACTCCAAAAAAAATTTATTCATGCAAGAGTTGTAGTTCTTGTGCCTTGCCCTTCTACTCCATGAGATCTATCCATCTATAAAGGTTCAAGTCGATAGCTTTAATACTTTAGGAGATATGCTTCAGATAGTTTACTATATCCCCTTCACCAAACGACAGAGGAAAATAAATCAGAGCGACTCTAAGCACTGAGATGATGTTTTCTAAATCTAGAATGATCATTCAACCTTTCAGTGATTTTTTGAAAAGGGACCCCCTGTTGACCCCTACTGGGACAAATTTCTTTATCAAATATCTATTTATCAAAGTTCCCAGAAGGTCCTTTTTTGTATAATTGGTTGCATTTATAAATGTGACCCGTCTCGTGAAATGGACCACCTGGGAACTCTGTAAGATAAATATTAGAAGAGATTGGGTCCAGCATAGGTCAAACAGAACATCGCAATTCAAAATTCTTTCACGGGAAGTTAGATTGATCATTCTAGATTAAGGAAAAAAGGCAAAGCCCAAAAAGTTCCGCCCTAGTCAGTCTGCGCAGTCTGACTGGAGTAAACACTTAACACACTACCCAGACTGCCCCTTTTCACGTGACGGGTCACAAATCATTAACTTTTTAACCCTTATCATGCTGAACCCGGAATATTCCTGCTTTGACAGGAGGTATAGACAAAGATCAGCCTGCACATATGTGCAGTCTGAACTTAGTTCATACCACCTGAATTTCATTTTTAAACCAGAAAAGTGTAAAACAATGCATTTCTGAAAACAATACTCACTTAATTTGGTAATTTCCAATGCTTTTACCACTTTGATTTTACATTAATTTTTGCAGAGATTTTTATTCAGCATGACAAGGGTTAAAAGTCTGGACATGAACAACACATATGACATGAATGAAGGAATGAAGGGGGGAATGTAGAAAGCAGCATGCAGGTGCCGATTACCTTACCTTGGCCGATTCTTTAAGTGACAGCATGGCAGGGTCCTGTACACTCTTGCCTGACGCGTTCTTCGTGGCGCTGATCAGATCCGACAAGGCTGAGGCAACATCCTTTACAGCATTGATCAAAAGTACCTGTAAAATTAATTTCAAGTGAGAGAAAACAGGGGAAGGGGTTGTAAACTGAACAAAATGTGTTTTCGGAATATAAATAAGACTTTTCTATTATACTTTTTACCTTAACCCTTGTCATGCTGAATAAAAAACTTTGCAAAATCATTGTAAAATTAAAGTGCTAAAAATACTGGAAGTTACCAAATGTGAGTGAGTATTGATTTCAGAAATGCATTGTTTTACATCTTTCTGGTTTAAAAATGAAATTCAGGTGGTATGAACTAAGATCAGACTGCACATATGTGCAGGCTGAACTTTGTCTATACCTCCTGTCAAAGCAGGAATATTTCGGGTTCAGCATGACAAGGGTTAATAATTGACCTTAAGACAAAATTAAAGTTGCATCTACAGCAGAAACTAAATATAGAATACTGCCATGCATCATCTCATTGGAATCGTCTTCTAACAAGGTATGATTTGTGATTTGGACTTATGATTAAATTTTTTATCGATAAGAAGTTAAGTAAAACGGGCCCCTATATCGATGTTGGGCATAAATAACTTATATACTTAGAAGTGGTAAAAATGTAGATGGACTAGGAATGTGTCACATATAGGGATGCCGCAACATATACCTGATTTTTACCCAAGACCTAATTGACCTTCAGCCTTGACCTTGGCCATTTCTGGACAATCTCTCCTCTTAACCCTTTCCTGTTTTACAAAATTTAGGACCTGTCAAAATTCAAAGGTTTTGCAGACGAAAATTTAAAGTGGATTTAATTTGAAAAATAACCATTCAGTAGGGTAGAAAATAGTGTGGAAAAAGAAGAAATTGCTTGTCAGAAGCAATTTCTTCTTTTTTCACAATATTTTCTCAATCATAAAATCACAGGCACGTAAAAAGCAGGGATTAAACAGCAAAGGGTTAATCAATGAATGTAGGTGATATGTTCCAGACAAGAATGGGGCATATACAAACTCACTCACACACCCACTCACACACCCACACACATACAAAGGTTACTCTATATGATCATAACCATTTCATTGGTCACCAATGGTCGGGCATAAACATTTAATCAATTAGGCCACAAATGTTTCCGTACCTGAGCCTCTGATTGGTCAGAACCTAATGATCCCGCCCCAAATTTGACCACATCAGCCAATCGTGTGATTGTTTTCACAGCCATTTGTGCAGCATTGGCCAGCTGTTCTTGATTGGAGGCAGCACCAGCCACCAGTGTTTTAGTGTCCTCTACCAGGGCCTTCGCTGTCTTCAATATGTTCTCTCTGTAAAGAAGTTGAAATAAAAATATTCTTAATTAAATGCTTCCTGGAAGATTGTAAAGAAATATAAGTAGATTACCACTAAAAGATTTATTGCCACACCAGTGAAATTACCTAAGAATTATACCATGTTTTTGTTATTTTTTTTCCCTTATTGATGTTTTATAAAGGGGACCAGCACATCCATAAGGTGATAATATTATTGTCTGGCATACTACAACTTCCACTTTTTGTTTAATTTTTGCATTAAAGGAAGAGTAAAGGTCTGTTTTTCATGTAAGATCGATAAATTTTAAATTCAGTGAACAATAAGAGTTATGTTTTTTCTTGTGAATTTTCCACTTGTAAGAATACAACTTTTGCGGTTCATGCAATGTGAGATAAATCAAGCAGTGTGCAGCTGCCATGGATTGGACCAATGACCCCATGATATGGGAGTCCAACCATTCCGAAAACCACTTAGCCAATCTCACGATCAACCTCGGATGTACATTGACCGACTAGTTTTAAAAAATATGGGAAAAACCTGGAAAAACACGATAACATCAGGTAAAATGAAGTTAACCCTCAAAACTTTGAGCGAAAACATTTGATGTTGCCAACGCTACTCATTTAAGTCATTGACGTGAAACCATCCCGTCCTTAGATTAATATCTTAATATTCTTAAATAACGTCTGAAAAATCTTGATTTTTGAGAATGTCGAATCATTCTCAAAAATTAAGATTTTTCAGACGTTATTTACTGTAAAAAATATAAATCAACAGATAGCGCTGGTTATTTCCAGGCTAGTTTTTCTTACACTGTTTCCGCCTAACAAAATGCACAATTTTGTAACATACCCATCCACCTTATATACATCCGAGGTCAGTTGCAGTTTACAGAAATGGCCGAGTGATATTCCAAATGGGAGTCCAACAAGATACCAACTACATCATGATGGAAGCTGAAGAAAGATAACTCACCTATGATCAGCAAAACTGTCCTCTCCATCAGCGTTCAACGTACCAGCGGTGGCAAACATAATGGTGGTGTCAAGGTCGGCGATAATTCCGCTGACAGTGTGTGCTGCATTTATACACGCTTGAGTTCCTCTAGAACCGGACTGTAAACTAGCCAGCACAAATGATACCTAAAGTATTGAGAGGATAATGAATGAGTGCTCAATGTACCAGCGGTGGCAAACATAATGGTAGTGTCGAGGTCGGCGATAATACCGCTGACAGTGTGTGCTGCATTTATACATGCTTGAGTTCCTCTAGAACCGGACTGTAAACTAGCCAGCACAAATGATACCTAAAGTATTTAGAGGATAATGAATGAGTGGTCATTGAATACCGAATTTATTAAACAAGTCACCTATTGACAGATAAAAACAAGGCTTTGACAAAAGATTATACCCTACTTTGGTTCAATTCACCTGTATTGTTATTTAGGTTGGAGCCATTACAGCAATGATATCATAATGTTGACTAGTAATTATATACAACATGGCAATTCTTAAGAAAATTTTACCTAAATTTTTTGCAATTAGTTTCATTTTTGCTAAAGGGAATTAATGTTAATGTTTTTAGGAGGATCAACATTTTTTCTTCTTGAACAAGAGCTATTACTTTATTTGTTCATGAAATGAAAGATAAATAAATCTTACGCTGAAACAAATAATTATCATCTGTATATTTTTCACACTTCTTCAGGGAAGATAAGGCTGGCTATGGAAAAACTATGTTTATTGGAAGCTGCTACACACACCTAGCTATGAAATTTTTGAAAAGGCTTTTCAGCTTATTTAAAGCAAAAAATTCCATTGAATTACTATTAAACAATTGTTTGTGATGTCAATCAAAAAAGTCATCCAATAAAGTATAAAACAGACCTTTTCTGTAACAGTTCTAGCATGTTCAGAGAGATCACGCCCTGAGTACTATATATATATAACACTGACCTTTTCTGTAACAGTTCTAGCATGTTCAGAGAGATCACGCCCTGAGTACTATATATATAACACTGACCTTTTCTGTAACAGTTCTAGCATGTTCAGAGAGATCACGCCCTGAGTACTATATATATAACACTGACCTTTTCTGTAACAGTTCTAGCATGTTCAGAGAGATCACGCCCTGAGTACTATATATATAACACTGACCTTTTCTGTAACAGTTCTAGCATGTTCAGAGAGATCACGCCCTGAGTACTATATATATAACACTGACCTTTTCTGTAACAGTTCTAGCATGTTCAGAGAGATCACGCCCTGAGTACTATATATATAACACTGACCTTTTCCGTAACAGTTCTGGCGTGTTCAGAGAGATCACGCCCTGAGTACTATATATATAACACTGACCTTTTCTGTAACAGTTCTAGCATGTTCAGAGAGATCACGCCCTGAGTACTATATATATAACACTGACCTTTTCCGTAACAGTTCTGGCGTGTTCAGAGAGATCACGCCGTGAGTATGTATCACTAGGGTTGGCCTGTAGATTACCAGCATCCTGTACTAGTTCTATACAACTTTTACCCAGGTCTTGTATAGTTAGACGTATTCTACTGGCAATCTGTAACAGGAAATACATCATGGAGTTATCCGTTATGGTACAGACAATGGAACAACATTTCAAATTTAACAGATTTATATACTGCAGCTATACTTTTTATGGCAAATTTAATGATCAACAAAAGTGTCGAAATATATGCCACCACAGGAATTTATATAAAGGATCTTTTTTTAGTGATGCCAAATTATATCTCACAAGCAAATTCGTTGAATTGATATCCCCCGCCGAACATATTTTCATTGTCAATGGAGATTATATCAAACTTAGGTACAGGTTATCTTTCAACTACATCAACCTATAGTTTTCAAGAAATAGCGCGTTAAAGAATGTCATTCTGTATGTATATGGCTTAAACAGTCAGGGGCAGTAACTCTAAATTCAACGGTCAAACCGGGTAACCCCGACGATATGGGCATGTCCACTTTGTAGTGAAGCTATGTGCCAAGTTTCAATGAAATCCGGTCTATAGTTTTTCAGAAATAGCGCGGAAACGAATATCACTATGTATGTATATGGCTTAAACAGTCAGGGGCAGTAACTCTAAATTCGACCGTTGAACCGGGTAACCCCCACAATATGCGCATGTCCTCTTTGTAGTGAAGATGTGTGCCAAGTTTCATTAAAATCCGGCCTACAGTTTTCAAGAAATAGCGCGGAAACAAATATCACTATGTATGTATATGGCTTAAACAGTCAGGGGCAGTAACTCTTAATTCAACAGTCGAACCAGGTAACCCCGACGAAATGGGTATGTCCTCATTGTAGTGAAGCTGTGTGCCAAGTTTCATTGAAATCCGGTCTATAGTTTTCGAGAAATAGCCCGGAAACAAATATCACTATGTATGTATATGGCTTAAACAGTCAGGGGCAGTAACTCTAAATTCGACGGTTGAACCAGTCAACCCCCGACAATATGGGCATGTCCTCATTGTAGTGAAGCTGTGTGCCAAGTTTCATTGAAATCGAGTCAATAGTTTTCAAGAAATAGCGCGGAAACAAATATCACTATGTATGTATATGGCTTAAACAGTCAGGGGCAGTAGCTCTAAATTCAACAGTCGAACCGGGTATCCCTGACGATATGCACATGTCCTCATTGTAGTGAAGCTGTGTGCCAAGTTTCATTAAAATCGGGTCTATAGTTTTCGAGAAATAGCCCAGAATGAATATCACTATGTATGTATATGGCTTAAACAGTCAGAGGCAGTAACTCTAAATTCGACATATGAACCGGGTAACCCTGACGATATGCGCATGTCCTCATTGTAGTGAAGCTGTGTGCCAAGTTTCATTGAAATCGGGTCAATAGTTTTCAAGAAATAGCGCGGAAACGAATATCACTATGCATGTATATGGCTTAAACAGTCAGGGGCAGTAACTCTAAATTCGACATTCGAACCGGGTAACCCGGACGATATGCGCATGTCCTCATTGTAGTGAAGCTGTGTGCCAAGTTTCATTGAAATCGGGTCAATAGTTTTCAAGAAATAGCGCAGAAACAAATGACGGACGGACGGACAGACGGATGGAAGGACGGACGGACATGGCAAAAACAATATCCCCCCCCCCCCCCCCCCCCGAAAAATTTTTTCGGCGGGGGATAAAAATGCAAACAATATCTGCATTATCTAATGATAATAAACCCTATGTAAAAGTTTTATCCCTATCTATCTATGGTTTTAGGAGATCTTGTGTTTTGTGTTTGTGTTAATGGACGTATGTACTGGTAGACAGACAGAGATTTTAACAATATACCTCAACCTTTATATGCATTATGAATATCAACAAATAGTCTTAAGAAAATTTATACCATACTTATTCCAAGCAGTTGTAGATAACAAAACAGACTAGTAGTCAATTCGAAGTCATCTCAAAACTTGGAAAACTTGAGCCATATTGCCTCAAATATTGGTTTTCCTTTTAGAACAAAAAATAAATTTCAAAAGGATAAGTGTTAGATGATCTTTTATTAAAACCACTCACATCTGGGCTTGGTGCGGACCCGGCTGCTCCTCTAGAGTCACTGGCCAGCTGATCAAAGTCTCGAGTCAGTTTGTTGGCCAATAAACCTAGCTGATCTACATCTGTCGTGGATTTACCCAGCTGGAGGGAAAAAAGAAAGAATATAATATAACTTCATCCAGATTCATCTTGCAAGTTTGTACCCTGTAAGCTGTTATGATTGAGTGACCAAAGGTCACATGTATTTTACACTATAACTTGGTGGTGTATAATGAATATATGAAATAAAAAGAAATTACATAGAACTTTATTCGCAATAAAATTCATATGTCATGTGTTTTAGTGTGTACATAGATAGCTCCCCCATTTATTGTACTCAACGTCATCATTAGCGGAAAAGTTGATGCTTTTGATGTCATATAATCCACTTGCTAAATGAAGCAATTGGCTACCTGTGAAATTCTCCAAACGTCATAATCATTACTTGTTCATTAATTTCAAGTCCACAAAAATGTTTTAAAACTACACTGCAACTCCATTAAAACGCTGTGGTCGGGGTCCAAGAAATGAAACAGCGGAAGAAGTGGATGTACCTATTATAACGCTGTACCCCCCGGCCGCTGCCGATCCCCCCCCCCCTCCCGCGGTGAACAATAACGTACCGCGGAAATGTAACAGACACAGGGTCAATATTGATAACGATATCAGATGTCTAAATATACATGTACATATTTAGGCCATCGTATTTTATATTTTCCAAACTCGGCAATGAATTGAAGAACAAACGCGGTTTAATACTTTGGTATTTTTTCATTTTAAGATCGTTTTGTTGTCCCTAAACTAAACAAAACTATCTTTGATAAAGTAATCTAGTTTGTAGGGTTAAACTATCGCAGACGGCCTGATTTCTCGGGCCTACCCGCCCAGCAGCTGATACACCGATAACGACGATCTCAAAAGGGTAAAGTTAGTAAAATCCATAAAGTTTCATAAGATCAACGAATTTCGTATCTTAAATATTGTCTTCTGGGAAATAGGAGAAAATAATTATCTACGCAATCAAAATAAACACCCTACGTCAGATCGAAACTATACTAAAGCAATCGAATCTCTCTGAGTGCAGGACCGCATTCTTCGATGAGCGAGAAAAAATGCCGTAAATTCAATTAAATAAATTTGTAGCTACGAAATTTGGATCGCCAGTTTGCGGAGATAAGCTAATCCATTGAATACATAATCTTAATGAGTCAAGGGATATAGAAAGCTTCTTCTCGAAAACCGTATAAGTAAAATGTTCGTAACCATTGGTTTGACAAGATGTTAATTTACGACTAAGTTATGGTTTTGATTATCAGATAGTAAATCGTCAGGAGAGAAAGTCCAGACGAAAGCGAAGCGACGTGGTCACCATCAGTTTCGCGCCATATTTAGTTTCTTTGTTTGAAGCTTTCAAGAGGGAAATGTAGGTTTATATATAGCTTCATGTTTAAAACTGAATGAAGTTGTCTATTTAGTGAGAGATAGGAATCAACGATAATGGGCTTTGAATTTTAAAACCCTGTAAAACATGACTATAATATGGATAAGTTTAATAAAAGAGAAACAAAATTTTATCATATATTGACAAAAAACGTAATATTTATAAGAAGATTCAACGGGATTGGCAAAGGGAGGTAATAAACCAATAAATTGGATAAGGGGCGAATCGCTTTTTGAAACGTTTGTCAACAGCAGTAAATGTTTGAGATTTGAGAATATAAAACGAGATTATCTTAATTTGCGAAAGCACGGCTTGCGAGCTAGACTTTCTGTGTCCAATTGCTTCCCTGGTTTCGACAAAGCGTAGTTAGAAGCAAGCCGGGCTGTAAATTTTAGGATTCTGAGTTTCTCTGACGGCGGCATTCATACTTTCTGACTATTAGTCACTCATCCATGGGTTACAAGTCGTAGACCTATGTGAGATAGCAGTTTGGGATTAGGAAAGGATGTGATGGTTTTACTCGTGATCGAATTCGGTACTCCAGCGGTAGTGATATAACTATAGGCTCTGACCTGAGGCATTTATCGCTACAACTGCTCCACGGGAGGTGTGAAAAACAATTGTTTTGATTTACCTGGCTTCGCTCAGTATCGATTTTTATCTCGGTGTTTTCACCCTTTGATCTAAAATTGCGACGAAAACAGCATTAACGGCGGATCGGGTAACATCGCCGCAGCATCCCAAAATGGTCCAACCCCCCCCCCCCCAATTTTCGGGAGCCAAGAGGACCCCGCGTTATAATGGATTTAGCGCTCTAACAGATTTCTGATAATGGAGTTGCAGTGTATAATACACCTAGAAAAGGATAATAAAACTTATATCAGGATTGTGCTCATGTTATATTGGATATAATTTTATTTTCTGATTGATGTGTCCATGAATGAAGTCTGATGAGGGGAAGAGTTATATGAGAAGCATATGTGATACCATGCCTTAAGAGCTTACTATGGTTCAAAGGTTTCAAAGCTATAAGTAATTTTAAAGGTTTTTTAAAAGAAGGACCGAGTTTTTAAAATTTTCAAATATAACACAACTCACCATATCTTGTGCTGTTTTAGCAATGTCTTTTGCCAATTTCACCATGTTGGTCTGATAATCTACAAAACCTAAACCAGGCTTCAACTCTATCCTATCATCAGTCTGAAAAAAACAACAACATGAAAATATTAAGTTATAACCCATAACCAAACAACCCAACATATTGAA
Organism: Fragum whitleyi; assembly: GCA_948146395.1. NCBI lineage: Eukaryota > Metazoa > Mollusca > Bivalvia > Cardiida > Cardiidae > Fragum > Fragum whitleyi. Next base: position 25,842,814 of record OX411560.1, on the reverse strand, counting down.
CAGTGATATAAAATGAGCCAGAGTATGATATTTGAGCCTGTGCATGACATTTCCAACAATTTCAAATGTGCACAAAGCAAAGCTTCTGGCCAGCCTGTGTGGCTACACAGGATGGCCAGAATCTAAACTATGCCCTATATAGATAGATAAGGTCTTAACCCTTGTCATTCTGAACCCGGAATATGCCTGTATGATAAGGTGATATAGACAAAGATCGGCCTGCACATATGTGCAGTCTGATCTTAGTCTACATTACCTTTTTGTCTCCTTTCAAGGCAGAGTTGTTTACAAAATTGAATATGAAAGAAAGATTGCCTGATAGGCTTGGATTCTAGTGCTTTCAGTACTTGATTTAGCTGAAATTTGCAGGGGTTTTTAGTCAGCATGACAAGGCTTAATCGATCTCCATGCAGTCAGAATATATCATTATTGCATTGTGTCGTTGTCAATGCTACCAATCTTTCATACATCACGCAAATGTGAAATTGTTAGAAATGTCACTCACAGGCTCATTTCCAACTATTTCATTTGTGGGTGATAAATAGAGAAAAGTGCAGCCTGGACAATTACACAGTAAAATAAGAATATCAGCTGACAGCCAGGACAGTGGCCAAGACCTTGACTACCTATAGAGCGCATAGTAAAGTGTGTGTTTTTCCGTTTATTTATCGTTGCTACCATAGCGCATGCCCATATTAGCAACGCCCCTATAAGACCGTTAGTTGTTACGGAGGGTAGTGCAAGTATACATGACAAAACTACTGCTGAGATTCGCCATAATTCTTTAACGTGCTTAGTGTAAAGCACCGTCTTACAGGGCCTCCGTTTTAAGTCTTATCCCACCCCCAAACACAATTAGTTTGTAAGTGTGTCAGCCTAGGAATTGAACCCATGCCATCAAACTTCAATGGTTTTGAAGTCCAGTGCTCTACCAACTGAGCTAATCGGGCTGAGGTCAAAAGTGAAGACTCTGGCCAGACTGTGTGTAAGCACACTGGTCAGAGAATATGCTTTCACACATGTGAAATCGTTGAAAATGTCCCACAAAGGCTCAAATATGGATGTGGAAAATGTTCTAAGGGCTGTCTATAAGTTAGTTTAGCCAAACACATGGAAAGCCTAAAATAAGTAAAGTATCTTGGTAATGTAATGCTATTTGTCACATGACAGAAAACTGTGGATTAATTCCAAACTTTTATTCATAACTTGATGACAAAGTTTAATCCCTCTTGATTCTGCTTACTGAAAAATTCACTAATACTCTTGCCGCTGAATGTGAGGGCCAAAAAAGAAACAGGGATCATTTTGGGTGAGACATATTGAGAGTTCTCTAATTTTTCTGTCAAAAACCTTATTGAAACTGGCTAAATGAGGTGAAACCCTTTAATCAAAATTAGATTTAGTGAAGGATTCAGTTGGCTTGGCATGAAACAGTTGTAACTGCCCATAATTTTATAGGCAGTTACACCTGTTTTGCAATGAGCCATCGAAATTTATTTTGTTTTCTCACCAAAAATTTCTTAAATTCTCAATACATTCAGCTAAATGAGATATTTTTGCACATGCTATAATAAGCTACAATTATTTCTTTAGAACCAGAACTTAATTAACCATATCAATCATAGTTGGCATTTATTCTAATTTTCGTAATTTATGCTGCAGACTTTCTGCTTTATTTACCTTTGATATAGATTTACTTAGTTTGTCTATCATGGTTGTCACTTCTCCAGCTTGAGATACGGAATCCTCCAACATTTGTAATAAATCTTGTAATACATCTCGCATATTTTCCGCAGCTGTATTGATATTCTCCTGTGTAGTGGTAGCCTGAAAAAAGAGGAAAATGTTTTATCACAGGGATGAGTGTATTTTTCACTACGTTCATTGGAGTATTGAGTGCAATTGCCTGAACACATGACAAATAATGTCTGTTATGTTTAAGCCATTCCCTAGGGCAATTGCACTTAATACTCCAATAATTGCAATAGCTAATGCATTACTTCCCCATGTGATGCAATTTAAACCAATCAAAATTCTTTACTTTATTGGATTGCAATGACCAACTGTCTCAAATGTTTTACCGCAAATTATTATTATCAATTAAATTTCACAGCTAGACAGGAGAGTTTTGCAAAAAGGTTTAACCTTGCAATTGATCATTTCACATCACTTTACATCATGTAAGACTCATTTAAACATTTAAACAGAGAATGTTATCAAGTTTTTACAAAGGCACATCTGAATGTCACATTTTTAGAGAATTAATTCTAAATTATACTTAATTCTAATAATTTTTGTCTTTATCATGCATAGAAAAAATGTATTTCTAATTTTGTGAACAAACCAAAACCTAATTAAAATAGTGACATTTTTGCTTCAATTTGATTCTAATGTAAAGACTCTGATGTACTTTGACTGGAGATAACTTTAAACAGGTATAACTGTAAACAGTTTTATATTGGCAGTGTCCACATTTGGCATTTTTTGTTTCGATTTATTGGCGTTAATTAATTTAAGTGCCATCTACATGTACCGCCAAATTTATTTTCAAAACAAAGAAAGAACAGTTTGTAAGGGTAATTTCACCTTTCTACAAACTAATCAATAGAATGTTTTAACACCTGTTATTCCAGTATATTTCATCTATTAGTTTTTTTCGCCAGGTATATCAACTAACATCTTAAACATTGTCTAATACATTACGTGAAGCTACATTGCCCTAATAAGGAAGGACTTTTTCATTTTATTTTGACAAGTATTAGCTTTGGAGTAATTTTGGCGCATCTTAGCTTGACAGCCAATATAGCTAAAAGAAAACCGCTGCCAAAATAACCCAATGTACGGCAATTTAAATTGTAAAGCAATATACTCAATCTTGCTTGAACCACCACATCAATGAAGTGACTATTTTATTAAGCAACTGTTATCAAAATCCCCTTCTTTTTATCCATTCTGTTGAGTTTTATCAATTTAGGATTATTGAGAACTTCGCAATAATATGCATATTCAATCAAAAAGTATGTTTTTTATTTGTAAACAAAACATCTATTAAGCGGTCATTTTCGTTAACTTCACTACAAACTGGTAGATACCTTAGGATTGCCACCTCCTTCTTTTGATGAGTATAAGAACTGTAACGCTGACTCAATAACGGTTTTTGTCAGATCTAGAGTATTCATTTGTTGTTTAGAGTTGGTCATCAAGGATGCAGCACCTACTGCGGCGTCAGACAGAGGGTCTAAATAGCTTGCCATCTTTGTGACCTGGGAAAGAAATCAAATATTATGTTAATGATGAGGCTATAGTATATGGCAACTACTTGATTAGTTACAGGTCTATAGGAAGCTAATTTGTTTATTCAATGAATGTTTATACGTTTATAGATTCATACCTGCATGAAAACACAAACTTTCTAAAATTTTCAATCTACTATCAATATTTACTGCAAAGTAAGATATAATTTGTCACCTCCCAAGTAAATAGACACAGGAAAACATTGTGGAAAGTCAAGAAATTGTTTGTTAAAAGCATTTTCTTCTTTGTTCACAATGGTGACTTCCCAATAAGAAATCTTTTTTTTTAATTTCTTCAACTGAATCTTGTTATCTTTAACTTCCTTTAAGTTGAACCAGTTTAAGATAATGCCATTTGTTATAGAAAGAAGGGCCCTGATGGACATGAGAGTATGATTTTAATATATTACCTCATGTCCAAGGTTCTCTGGTTCTGAATTGGCAGCTTTCCTAATCTTCTCAATACCTTCCAGAATCTCTCTGGCACAGCTGATCATTTGTTCTTGGTAGGACTAAAAGTAAATAAGAAAATAATGTCTTAAGGTAGTGTTTCTGTAATGGTTCCAAAATGAACTTAACAGTGTTAACAAGGTTTCCCAATGATTTTTGTTAGGAAACCTCGGACAACATTGTGAAAGTTCATTAGTGCCAAAATATTACAGTTCCTCTACCATAAGACTCTTTTTTTTTATTTATTTATATTTTTGTGTGATCTTTTGGTGTGTGTTTGACTAGCTATTAAATTCAAAGTGTGTGTGTTTATTTAAGAGAGAAAGTGTGTGTGTTTGTGCATGCATGCATAAGTTTGAGCGCTTTACTTTCACTCCAAAATGATGTTTGTTGTCACACATGAAAATCTGATTTGCAGGAATTATTCATTTAAATAATTTCAAATTATTCATACAGCTTACTAAATTCTCAAACTCTGAGTCATCTCTAATCACTAAGACAAGTCCTGTGAGATAGCAGCCATTGAAGACAAGTAAACATAATTTATAGGTCTGTAAATCCAGCCAAATCATTCAATTTTATCAAATGGTCATGTTCCTAACATTATTTTCCTGGAATAAAATGTCTAATTGTAAAAATGAAATTAAAATTTTTAAATCTTCAAAGCAGCTTATACAACACTTACCCTCAGAGTCCTCTCTGACCTTTGAGGCAGGTTCTGTGAGATGGCAGCCAGGGATGCCTGGTCAAGGTCATGTATCGTTCTGTTAACTTTCTCAATAGCATCTTCACACTCCTTCTGTCCTGGTGCGCTGTCTCGTATTGCCGACACAAGTTTCTTGATGGCCTCTGACACGCTTTTAGAGTGGTTAGAATACTGTTGGTAGGTGGGCGGGTCTTTTGGATTGATTGCCAACTGCTTGGCAGCCATCAACATCTGACAGGCACCCTCTATCAGAGATTTACCTGATGATGTGATTGGCTCTTGGGCTTTTCTGGCCTGAAAGTGTGTTAAAGTCTCAGTGTAATAATTATTTAACATAAAAAACGAATAAAGTTAACTTATAACAAAATAATCTAATCCTTGTATAACTGAATTCAAACTTAGTGTTAAAAGAATTTCCAGTTTTCAGGATAATAAATCAATTTCTTATTCATGAAGCCAATAATATACCATTTTACCCTAATGATAGCACCCTCTCTTACAGTAGCACCCATAATTTTTTTACTAAGAAAACAAGAAAATCAACTTCAAATGCCTTAATTTTAAGAACTTGTTGAGACTTCTTCTCTATTTTGATGTGCATTTCTTCTTAACAATCATTTATATGATTGTTTAGAGGAAATTTACCTCAAATTAAGGGAAAAGGGCGTAAAAGACATAATTTTAACATTTTTTTTAATCAGAAAATGCATACTAAATAAAAGCTCTGTGACTATGTAATTAATAGCTTCCAGGAGCATATATTAGGACAAATATAGTATAAGTATTTACAATAATTTTATACTATACCCTTAATAGATCAAGCAAATGGCATAGTCAAAGACAAGCCCTATATTCAGGATGCCAAAAAATGTGAAAATTTGTATGCAAGTATGATACTATTTCTTAAACATTCTGTATAATATGACCTAGGTGGCAGGAGTGAAATAATCCCGTTGAATTTTTTGATATTTATAATTACACAGGTGTTATTACACTAGTGGAATAACTATGCAAATTAGCCCAGAGTGATTAGCAACCTTAATTTGTAACCGCAAAAATGACGTCATAATGTATATATTGTGACATAAGTCTTAAATGGCGTTAAAAAGTTTGCTGTAAACTGAAATGTTGAATTTCAAGAATTTTGACAAATTTTGGCAAAAATTGGGGTCATATTATAAATTGAATATAAAATTTGTGCTCATAAAATACAGAATTTATCAAATTAGTCATCTAAAACAGATAAAAACTTGGCGCAGTCTCTGTTCTAATCTAAAAACGAGACTGTACCCAGTTTTTGTCTGTTTTTAGATGGCTTGTTTAATAAATTCGGTATTCCATGATCGCTCATTCATTATTCTCTATTTATATCAATGGCTTGGCACAAAACAGTTGTAAATGCCTATATTTTTATAGGCAGTTACAACTGTTTCATGCTTAGCCATCAATATGTTTTCATCCTGAATCCAAGGCAGATGTTGATCAAATATATGACCTAAACAAAAGTAACCTACATTTACACTAATCTTGGCCTGTTTTGTAGCAAATTCTGGGGAGGAAGCGAAAGTCGTCAATTCATCTACAGCATTTACCAGAGGTCTGGCAGCCTCAGCACATTTCTGTCTATTCTCCTCTGTAAAGTTACTATCTAATGCCTGCAGAGAAACAAGGTTAATCACATTTATAGCCTTTTTTTTCATTTGTTTGTTTTTGTTGTTTAGAGTTAAACACATTTATCATTTTATTGTATATCACTGTAGATGGTCTATCTATCAGTGGCTTTCCTAAGCTTCTTGCACCAAGTAAAGCCAAAAAATTCATCTGAGCCACCAGCTTTTCTTTCTCCCGTAGGCTAACTACTTATCATTTGCCTACTCATAGTGGAAAAGATTTACCCCCCTTGGTTTTTTTTTTTTTTTTTTGAAAAAGTATAACCTTAAGCCATTGTCATGCTTAAAAATAAATCTTGGCAAAACTGAATTAAAATCAAAGTGCTGAAAGCACTGGGTGCACTTTTATGTAACTCATCTTTCATAAGACAAAATCAAGAATAATAAATCAAAGAATGGTAATGAATTAGAGATTTTTTCTACTCTAAATGCATATTATGGGGGCTTTAAAAAAGATCAGGTGGAAGAGAGAAAGATCAGACTGCACATATGTGCACGCTGATCTTTGTCTAAACCTCCTGCTAGAGCATTAATATTCTGGGTTCAGCATGACAAGGGTTAAGTTAAATCGATTATCTTATAACTATGCAAATATCTGTGGGATAACATCCCATATATATTTTTATATTGCACAGATATTTTAAGAACAATGACATGTTGTGGTTATTTTTAGAAACATGCATTTCTGTTAAAAACATTGATGAAAAACAAGACAAATAGAGGTTATGAAATAGATGTAATACCTTCTTAGTGTCTCGTATGAAAAATATCTTACTCTGTTATGGGAATTAATAATTGTCTTGACAGAGCCTCAACAATTACCAATTCTCCCAACCTTAATAGATATTTTTTTTGTACAATACACTAAGGACATATTACATATATGTTTTCATGACTACATGAATGGCAAAACCTCCCATTTTATCCAAAACCAGTTGCCCAAGAAAGTATGTCATCTGATGAAGACCTTTAAGAATTCTTAGTTCTATAGTCAACATACCTTAATTGCTTTGACTAGGTTGGCAGTACTATTTGCTACATCTTTAGCACTCTGAACAAAATGACGTTTGGCCACCGGGTTGTCTGTTTTACTGGACGCCAGTCTACACGCATTACACAGCGCTGACGTGTGCTTGGCAACGATGGTCGCCGCTGAAAGAACCTGCAGAAGAAAGGAGTTATTCAAATTAACATCTTAATTATTTCTTGTTATACATGTTTAAATAAATGAAAGGGCCATTGTAAAACCATTGCAGATGCCTATAAATTTATAGGCACTTACAATAGTTTTTCAATTACCCTTCTGATATACTGAACTTAATTCATTCGGAACATAACTCCGCCATTTCCATAAACTGCAACAGACCTCGGATGTATGTAAGGCCAATGGGTATGTAACGAAATTGTGCATTTTGTTAGGCGGAAACAGTGAAAAAAAAACTAGCACTGTAGATTTATATATTTTACAGTAAACAACGGCTGAAAAATCGTCATTTTTGGAATGACGAATCATCCTCAAAAATTAAGATTATTCAGCCGTTATTTAAGATTATTAAGATAATTAAGGATACGATGATTTCACATCAGTGACATTAAACGAGAAGCTTTGGCAACGTCGAATGTTTTCACTCAAAGTTTCAAGGGCTAACGCCATTTTAACTCATTGAGTTTTTCCAAGGTTTTCCTGTATTTTTTAAAAAAAAGTCTGTCTATGTACATCCGAGGTTGATCGTGAGATTGGCTGAGTGGTGTTCAGAATGAACTTAATTGTATCATTTTTGAAACACTTTTTGGTACATCTATTCTAATTTAACCCTTAAAAATATTCTGAAAGTGATTGTTTAACTGTTTTTTGAGGAGGCCTATTTTTACCAATTTTTCAGACATAAAATTGTTTAGCAGCCAGAGCATCTAACTATGGATTTCTGCTATTTGTCTCCCCAGCAATCCTTTCTAAGCTTCCAGCAGCTATTCCCTCATCCCAAATACAGCGGTAGGTTAACAAGAGATGTTTTAAACATTTATGTCCCCCATAAAAGCAGGTTGATGGCATAATCTTAATCAATGAACAACAGCTAATAACAAGAGAAATATGACAAGTAGAGTTCAGTACTTTTTAACTGCACTTGTCCTCAAAGAGATGTGTCCATCTGTGAAGTTTCATGGTTCTAGCTTGCATACTTTTTGAGATATGCTCTGGACAAAAATGGTCTACAGATAAACTAACAGACAGACTGAACGACAAATGCAAAGCAAAATACCCTCTCTTCTTCAAAAGAGAAGGAGGGGAGGGGGAAATAATTATCAACCATTGAAGGGAGAGATGTTTTCTGCCATTTAATTAAAATGGGGTTCGTCGCACTACCAACTGTGGTAAAAGGGAGACTTTCTTAAAGCAAAATTAAAAGGTCGGTGCACAACTTTCGTAGAACATAATGTATCAAATTGCATGAAAATAAATGTACAGCTACCTTAGATAGAACACTCTACATATATATTCTATTAAAGTAAAATTACAGATTGATACTGCAAGCAATCCTAGCTAGTAAAATGGTAAAACATAGCTTTCTTGACCTAAGCAGGTCAAAATGCTATCACAATCAATAATAATTCAGCAATGCTTGATAAATGTTATTTATTATAAAATGACATATGTCACAAAGTGAAATTAACCCATTTAGTTTTTTTGATATTACATGGGTGTTATTACACTCGTGGAATGAATATGCAAATGAGCATACAATGCATACCAATGCTTTAATGTTGTGGTTTTTGTGATTTTGACATACAATTATTTTTTGGGGGAAGAAGTTTAATAAAACATGTTCCAGGTCTACCATGCTTGTTGTGACCTTTCTGTCTGAAAACATTGAGCCAATACAGAATACACTGAAAAGAAGCCTCAGGGAATTACCAAAAACCATCACAAAGGTAAAAACACAATCAATCTGTAAATGAACATATCATCCGTTTTCTGCTAAAATCTCATATTTACAGCTATGTTAAAGCTGTAGTTACAAGGTTTAAGAAAAAAAAGAAGACATCTTCCATGCTATGTTGTTTGTTTGTTTATTTGATTATTTGTTTGTTTGTTTGTTATCATGAGAGGAAAACAACTTCCAAGTTTCAAGTCAATCCCACATAGGTGACAGAGTTATGCACCAGACAAAGGAGTGGACGGCATCCACCCATCAGACACCAAAGCCATGACATAATATGTCCTGTCTTTTGGGTTTAAACCTATTTATTTTTACATCAATTGGGAAACAAGTTCCTACAACTTAGATTAATCCCCCTTGATTCTGCTTCCTGGGAAATTCATCAGCACTTGCGCCCAATGTGTGGGCCAATGATAGAACCAAGTCTTTTGACGGGTGTTTAAAAATTCAAGAGCAGTTCATTACAAAACTCATGAAACACTGTTACACAAGATGTCTAATATCATTTGAGTAGCACTAGTTAAAAAGAGCACACAAAACAACAGACAGTTATAACAAGAATAAGGCAAAATAATGAACCTATTACCATTTAAAATGTTAGATAATTAGGTTAGTAATACAATCAAGGAAAATGTGACCCGTCACATGAAAAACGACCATCTAGGTAGTGCATAAAATGTCCACTTAAGTCAAACTGCACAGATTGCGCAGACTGACTAAGGTTGAAACTTTTTGCACTTTTCTTATTTTCTGAATCTAGAATGATCAATCTACCTTCCTGTGAAAAAACTTTTGAATTGCCACCTCTGGTTGACCTATGCTGGACCCAATCTCTTTTTCAAATATTTAGTTAACAGAGTTCTCAGATGGACCCTTTTTGCATTACGGGTCACAAATACATGGATAAGAGCTCCCAGAATCTATATTAATTTCATCCAATTTTGTTTGATTCTTCGACACTTTTAGAAGTTTTTGAGTCATATTCCGGAATCTAATATTAAGGATTACTGTAATCGCAATACTATTTTTACTACCACAGCCTTCCAGAGCTTCTATCTGCTCAATGAAACTTTGTTACTTTGCTGCAGAGTTTTCCTCAATTTAACCCTCAATTCAAAGGTTTTGCAGACGAAAGTTTAAAATGGATATAATTTGAAAAATAACCATTTAGTAGGGTAGAAAATATTGTGGAAAAAGAAGAAATTGCTTGTTACAAGCAATGACTTCTTTTTTTACAATGTTTTCTCAATTATAAAATCACAGGGACGTAAAAACCAGGGATTGAACAGGAAAGGGTTAACCATATATCAGTAAAATCATGGTGGCAGTTAACAATGAATTCCTGGTATTTCTCGCACCAGTACTACCATTACATACTTTCTGAGCCTCAAACTGCTATCACACATAGGTATCTGATAATTCACCCATTGGTGGGAGACTAATGCTGGAAAGGATGTTCTGCCAACAGGGTCTTGCATTAGAGTTTTTTACTCCAATTAAGGTTTGTAAGTTTGTCCTTGGTCTAATTTCTATCCATTGATATTGAAGCTTATTTCCAGTAATGAGATACAATAATCCTATATTGTTCTATAGAAATATAGCCAAACCTTATTCAAGACAGTGAAGAAATATGATATGAGAATACAATACTTTCATTGTGATCACCGCTTACAGTTATAATATTCTAGGATGTTTTTAACTGATTATATCATTTCATATACAGTACTTATAATAGCATAAAGTGACACATATACCATCAATAATATTGACAATAGAATAGAATCAATATTCCAGAAAACTGGCAATAATATTGCAAGTCCTTAAATTAACAATAATCTTGATCATTTATGGGTATAATTTAAGCCATCTTCCGAATTGCCATAACATAATACAATATTGTAAATCCTATAGATTGAAAATAATATTAATTACATGACAAAAGTGAGGCTAAATAAATTTGATTAAAATTTAATTGCCCCCAATTTGCAAATTGCCAATACATAATCAAAAATATTGGTAATCCTTCAAATTGATATTTTATCGATAAAGTTTGGGCTATATAGAAACTCAACATATTGATTAAATATAATTGCCCCACACTTCCATATTGCCAATACATAATCAATAATATTGCCGGTCCTTCAGATTGACAATATATGGGCTATATAGAAACTCAACATATTGATTCAATAGATATTGTTAATAATATTGAAAATGTACAAGTTCCTAAAAGTCATGACTTAAATGAGAAGTCACCACAATAATATAAATAAAGCCAACCCACTCACTTCTCAAAGCTTGTTTACAACGTAATATTGCTTGCAATATTTTTGAAATTGGCAGAGATAATTTCTCAGCTTGCTTCGAAGAACAAAAGAAAGGCTAAGAGTATTCATTAAATATGTGTGGCATATTGATGGCTGAGTGCGAAACAGTTGTAACTGCCTGTAAACATATAGGCAGTTACAACTGTCACGCCCTGAGCCATCAATATGTCTCATGAGTTGAAACTCATCACTGCTTGATTATCCATAAAAAAATCTTTCTTGCCCATTCTGAGTTCAGAGTGCATGCCTTTTAAAATATTTGAAAACATTTTTTTTATTTGTTCCCTTTATTTTCTGAGGATTACTTTAGAAATGAGCAATCATTAGGGTTTTCAACTCAATTTACCAAATATGTTCAATATTGCATTGTAAACACTGTTAGAGCTCAGCCCTGCATTCAAGACGACAATGTTTGAAAACATTTAAGAAATGGTTCACTGTTTTGCACATGTACTCATGTGAAAAACAGGAACCAGGTTTAAATGTTTGCCAACATTTTGTAATCCTGAATGCAGCTCGGGTTAGTTCACACCCTACCTTGGTATGATCCTAAAACATACACATATATAAATATGGATCAATTATCAAGTTGATTTCTAGTTAGGCTATCCATCCACTAGGCTGTCATGACAAACAGTTGAAGTTAAATAGATGACCTTGACCTTGTCACATGACCTTGAGATTGGTATCTGCAGATGAGATCTATCATCATGCAAAAATATGAACATTGTATCTTGAAAAGCATTGAAGTATTTCACAATCTTAAGTTTTTGTGGTAACATTTACAGATGGATATATGGACAGACAAATGGAAAGGACAACAGTCAAACATTATGCAGGGCCATAAAAATCTTAAAATCAACAACAAGGCAAGAACACAATGAGAGGACTTAACAACACAAAAATCATCAAAAAATGTCCTAACTACATACTTTCACAGATTACAATCAAACAATAGTTTATCTGATTAACTTTGAACTATCATGCCACAAGCTAATTAAGAGTTTCTGTTATAACTTTTTTATATGCTTCAAATAAATGCCTTGGTTACTTTCTATTTTACACTCATTAAAATACCTGTTTAAGGTTAAAATCCTTTAGATTATAAGGATAAATTATGTCAACAATCAAATGACTCCAATACTCAGCTAATGAACGGCTTCTAAAATCCATTTTCTCTCTCTTTCTTGCAATATTTTTAATCATTTTCAGTAATCAAGTAAACAACACAAATGAAGATCTTATCCTGTAACAGCTTGTTTTACACCCTCCTTTCCCCAAATTAGGGGCCAAAGGCCCCTTCCCTTATGCAGAAAAAGAACCCCTGGAATGGCATCAGTCTCATTATGGAAAAATGTCAACATTTTTTCTTGGTGATTTTAAATTATAAATAAGATATTAGGAGCATATTTCTTTGAATATTTTAATGAAATCAAAATTATACTCTCTCCATCTCTCAAATGTACCAGAACATAATGGCTGATTGAAGCCAATTTGGCCAAAGAATGACAGTCATTCACATCAGAAACTATTTACAATAAAATAACTCACAAAGAACTAACAATACGATAACTCACTACATTTGTTTACACCTACCAAGCACTGTATTTTGGTGTTTTGAAATAAATAATTTGATACTTAGATCAATTCAAACCAAAGAAAATTGCTATCAAATACAAAATATGGCTTAAGAAGATGATGATAAGTTCAATTGTTTCTTGGATTATATCTTTATCATTCCAATTGTAGAAATTTTAATGACTAATTTACATGGAAGTTGAATAAGGGTGGTATTTATTTTTATATAAAAATCTAGACTGTTACAAAGTGGACAATGGCACCCTACAACTGCTTGTCAATAATGAAATGTCATTTTTCATCAGATGGCCAAAAATCTGTCAAAATTCAATGGATCCTAAGCAAAATAGTACTTGCACATCTCTCCTTGATACTGATCACATCTGTAAACTTTGAAATTAATCCACCCACTTGATGCTGAGAAATTGTGCGGACACAAAAAAGCTACAGATTGACTGACCAACCAACGGAACAACCACCAGAAAACCCGACAAGCTAACTCCTATATACCCCCCAAACATACTTAAGGTTATATAACTAAACAAGTGAACATTTAATATTAATTGCTAAATTTTATTTGAGCCTGTGTTAGACATCTAGAGTAATTTAAAATTAACACTTAACAAAGACACAGCCCTGCATTTGGAACGACAAAAAGGTACAAACCGTTTGCCAATTTTACCCTATTTTGCACACAAGTCTTTAGACAGGTGTATAAAAAGATGATTGTCAATGAACTTATTGTATAAAATGTGCATCATTCCATAACTATCTAATCAAAGTAGTGAAAGACCTGACAAACAATAGTTAACTACTTCAAGTAAACTATCTAGTATTCTGAAAGGCAAATAAAACAGCACACAAAGCAATAAGATATCCTAATCTACCCTGTCTTATCATAACTACAAGTGCATCATATTAAGTCCTACCAACTTGTAAAAACTACTTATCACAAGATAGTATCCCTTATAAATGTAAAGTTTTAGAGTATTTTTAAATAACAAGGAACATCATCATTCTTTATATAATATTGTGTATAATCTACCAAAAATATCTTCATAGATAATTAGTAAAATTGGATATTTTTCTTTAGAAAAAGTAGGAAACGGTGCCATTTATACAGTCAAATATGAAAACTGACACTAGAGAAAATATCAAAGTGCAAAAAGTACTGAGAAACTTAACAAAAATTACGAGAAAAATTAATTAATGGCTTACCGTAGATCTATATATCCATGTTTGATAGTACTTTATAAATAGTAGAAATATTTCATAGTATATCAGAAATATATATCCAGTAACAGTCATATAATATTAATTTCCAATCTTGGAAAATAGACATATTACTACAATAACAAAACTCATCAGCATTAACACTTATTTAGGAAATATGAAAAAAAATTAAAAAAAACACACAAGTACCACCCAAGGGTGCCTACATTTGGTTATTGACAGCTGGGTAGTATACAAAAAGGGAGTTTTTAAAAATTTAAGTAAACAAGAGGGCCATAGTGGCCCTAAATCGCTCACCTGAGTGAACTGTCAAAAATCTATTTAAAGTAGACTTAGAAAGGATGAGGAATTCTGACAAAATTTCAGGTTGATTGGGCAAAAAATGATGCCTCTACACCGCTTACAAGGTTTTTCTAAGATTTGATCCCATGACCTAGTTTTTGACCCCACTTGACCCAATTTTAAACTTGACTTAGATTTCATCAAGATAATCATTCTGACCAATTTTCAGATAAATTGAGCTAAAAATATGGCTTCCAGAGTGTCTACAAGGTTTTTCTATGATTGTGACCTAGTGACCTTGTTTTTGACCCCACTGGACCCAATTTCAAACTTGACCTTAATTTCATTAAGAATATCATTCTGACCAGTTTTCAGGTTGATTGAGCAAAAAATACAGATTTTAGAGTGTCTACATGGTTTTTCAAAGATTTGACTCGTGACCTCATTTTTCACCCCACTTGACCCAATTTTGAACTTGTCTGAGATTTTATCAAGATAATCATTCTGACAAAATTTCAGGTTGATTGGGCAAAAAATATGGCTTCTAGCCTGTCTACAAGGTTTTTCTAAGATTTGACCCTGTGACCTTATTTTTGACCCTACTTGACCTAATTTGAACTTGTCCGAGATTTCATCAAGACAATCATACTGACCCAATTTCAGGTTGATCAGGCAAAAAATATGGCTTCTAGACTGTCTACAAGGTTTTTCTAAGATTTGACCCTGTGACCTAATTTTTGACCCTACTTGACCCAATTTTAAACTTATTCGGGATTTTATCAAGGCCATAGTTCTGACATAATTTCATGTTGATTGAGCACAAAATATGGCTTCTAGAGTGTCCACAAGGTTTTTCCAAGATTTGACCCCGTGACCTCAATTTTGACCCTACTTGACCCAAATTCGAGCTTGTCCCAGATTTTATCAAGACAATCATTCTGACCAAATTTCAGGTTGATTGAGCAGAAAATGTGGCTTCTAGAGTGTCTATAAGGTTTTTCTAAGATTTGACCCTGTGACCTTATTTTTGACCCTACTTGACCCAATTTTGAACTTGTCCAAGATTTTATCAAGACAATCATTCTGACCAAATTTCAGGTTGATCGGACAAAAATTATGGCTGCAAGAGTGTCTACAAGGTTTTTCTAAGATTTGACCCCCGTGACCTAAGTTTTGACCCTACTTGACCCAAATTCGAACTTGTCCGAGATTTTATCAAGACAATCATTCTGACAAAATTTCAGGATGATTGAGCAAAAAATGTGGCCTCTAGAGTGTCTACAAGGTTTTTCTAAGATTTGACCCCGTGACCTCATTTTTGACCCTACTTGACCCAATTTTGAACTTGTCCGAGATTTTATCAAGACAATCATTCTGACCAAATTTCAGGTTGACTGGACAAAAATTATGGCTTCTAGAGTGTCAACAAGGTTTTTCTAAGATTTGACCCCGTGACCTCATTTTTGACCCCACTTGACCCAATTTCGAACTTGTCCGAGATTTTATCAAGACAATCATTCTGACCAAATTTCAGGTTGATCTGGCAAAAAATATGGCCTCTAGAGTGTCTACAAGGTAAATGTTGACGACACACGACACACGACGCACGACACACAACACACGACGGACGACGGACATCACTCGACCACAAAAGCTCACCTTGAGCACTTCGTGCTCAGGTGAGCTAAAAAGGGGCATTATTTGCATAAACTGCATTTAGTTATCCTCCTTGATAGTATATGTTGCTCTTTTGATAGTGAGCATGTGTGCCAAGTTCAAAGTGAATGCCTTTAGGAATACCAGAACCATAACAACATTAAAGGGACAGTGACACCAAGGCTATATCAATACCTTCAAAAACAGCCAAGCTATTTAATTGATTAATTGAAAGGAGTTTAACGCCCCTTTCAACATTTTTTCAGATATATCGTGGCAGCTGGAGCACCTAACAATGATTTCCTGGTATTTCTCTCACCAGTACAACCACCACATCCCTTCCTAGCCTCCAGCTGCTGTCTCACATAGGTCTCCGATTACCAACCCATTAGTGTCCAAGCTATTTAAAAATAAATATCAGTCAGGCTGTCAGTCTACATTTGACTAATATTATCTTAAAGGAGTAGATTAAGTCTTGCATTTTCAGTCCTTTTTAGTTTATAACATTTTAATTAAATTAACACAAGCATGAAATATTATCCAGGCAATTTAGTATGAACTAGGTTAAACAAAACCTAACACTAATTTAAGCATGCAACCTTTGCTTTTTCGGAATATACAAGCCCAAAACCAACTAAAAGCTTTCTTAAGTGTAAATCTAAAGATTCTTTGCCCGTGTAGAGATGACAGAATTTGAGACCAATCCACTTTGATAACGTGCAGAAAGACATTTCGATGGCTCAGCACCAAACAGTTGTAACTGCCTATCAATATAAAGGCAGTTTCAACTGTTTTGCATTAAGCCCTGAATTTGAGATTGGACTCCTTGATTTTCTTAAGAAGTGACCTAGAGTTACAAAAGTTAATGTCAAACCATATTTACTAAAATGTTTTGATCTTAAGTCCTTATAAGGTAGTAGACCCGTAATAGTTCTTCAACATTTTGGAACACATGATCTTTCACAATGTTAACCAAGGTTTCCTAATAAAATCACTTGGAAACCTTGGTTAACACTGTTTAAGTTCATGACCTCCAAAACATTACATATCTATTACTGGTCCTCTACCTTTGTCCCCTTTATATGTTACCCTGAAAGCAATATAGAAAGTCAAGTATACCTGTTGCTGAGAGCTTGCAGGGTTGGTGAGGTTTTGACACGCCATCTGTATGGCTTGATTGGCACGTGAAAACTGGGACTGATCTACGAGTCCTGGACGGCCAGGCTCTGATGCTGGGTCTGCTATACCTACTAGATACGCAGCCTGTAAGGAAATTAATCAGAATCGTAAAATTAGGTTTCTTTAATAAATATTGTATTCTTTTTCGAAGGATAAATGAGAAATATTTTTATCATCATAGTCAAGGTTATTCCCCTGTTACATTTCAGAACTCATGATCTTTCACAATGTTGACAGAGGTTTCCTTATGCAATCATTAGGAAACCTCAATTAACACTGTTAAAATTCATCACTTGCGGAACTATTACGGGTACACTACCTTAACAACATTACTCAATTCATGATATCTATTTTCCTTTACCCACATGAAAGGTTTTGTTTTCAATTGGTGTCATTAAACAATGAATTTAACAAACTTTAAGCAATATCCAAGCAAAAATGACTCATTCATGACCTTCCTCTTACAACTAGATACATTCATGAAACACAAATGCCTCTATAAGAGCAATTTTTCTTGAAGTTTGACCTTGACAACTGACATTGTCCCATGACCTTGACATTCAACAATATGCATTGATGAGAGGAACCTTAATGCCAAATATGTAATTTGAATATTGTTAAAGTAAGACAAAAATGTTTAGTTTACAAATTATGAATAACTAAATGAACTTTTAAATAGACTACAAACCTGGACAGCAGCTTCAGTCAGACCACAAACAGAAGACGAGAAGCCCTGTACAGAGGAACAAAACTCTTCTGTCTCTCCCTTCTTTGCATGATTGGTCATTCCTGTCATGGCTCCGCCCATTGACTGAAAATAGAGGGAATGATGGGAAATTTAGGTAAAGAAGGAACATGATTGGTCATTCCTGTCATGGCTCCAGCCATTGACTGAAAAAAATATAAAGGGTATTATGTGAAATCAAGTAAGGAATGAATTAGTTTGGTTACTACTGTCATGGCTCACTGACTGAAAAAAATTAAGGTATTTATGGGAATTTCATTTACGAAGGCAAAGAATTGTTCATTCCTGACATGGCTCCATTCATTGATAGACAATAAATAGAGGGCATTAAGAGAATTTTAGTAAAGAAGGAATATGTTTGATTATTCCTTTCATGGCTCTGCCCATTGACCAAAATAAACACAAGAAATAATTGGAAATTAAAGTGACAATGAACATGATTGGTAATTATTTGTTACCAGCCATTGACTTAAATCATATGTAGTAAAATAACACTGAATCTGGTTTGAAATTCACTTCATTTCTTGGCTCATTGACTGTTATTTGAAAAGAGAATTGTATCATTAGACAATATGAATGAAGTTAGCCAGTTTTATTTTGACTCTGGCTATTGGATGAAAAGTGTTCTCCCCAGGCCTTTATGGCGTATTGGCCCCGATACGCCTTCAAGAAATTCAACAGGTTGTCGATACACCTTCAGAACGCCGATACGCTTAAATTTGATCACCTATACAGCTTAATTTTCTTCTGAACAAAGGGTCAAAACGAGCAATAAAAGTGATTGCAGACGTGTGATCATTACATAATCGCTTTCTGGGAAGTTGTATACTGTCAATTACACAGTGCCCCTAATTGATAAGATCTTTGCTAATTGGTGATTATCGATTTTTATTTCACCATTGGTTGATTTTCACTGGTTCTGCACTTCCAGTAAAAATTATTAATGGATGGGTACCAACAGGAAAATTGTCAATTCAATATCCAACTCATTTACTGAAAATTGCCGATTTTTACCGTAATCCTCCAGAAACAATGGAAAAGAAATTCAATTTAACAACTATCAGCTCAAGACTCACTAGATTTATCTTTTTCTTCCAATGTGGATTTTGATTATATTTTTTAAACAAAAGATTGTCAAGAATGTTCAGTTTTTGTGATCTTTCTACTGCCGAGAATTAGAAGAAATAAGACAAACGCTGACAGTTTGTCTGTTCTAGTTACACTTACCTCCAGCTTACTATCCAATTCATACGTACATAGCATCTTCTTTTAGTTAATTTTTTTTTTTTTTTTTTTTAAAAAAGCCCAACCTTTTGATAATTCTCCACAGGGTAGCCATTTCTTTACCAGATTCATACCCTGATACAAAACATTTTTTTTTTCTTTTCTTTTTTTTTCATTCCAGAATAAAAATCAAGAAAAATTCTAATATTTCTGAAGAGGTCATAGAAATAGATATGGGAAATAAAAATTACATTATATTATAGATTTTTATTTCACCATTGGTTGATTTTCACTGGTTCTGCACTTCCAGTAAAAGAGATTAACGGATGGGTAATAACAGGAAAATTGTCAATTCAATATCCAACTCATTTACTGAAAATTGCCGATTTTTACCGTAATCCTCCAGAAACAATGGAAAAGAAATTCAATTTAACAACTATCAGCTCAAGACTCACTAGATTTATCTTTTTCTTCCAATGTGGATTTTGATTATATTTTTTAAACAAAAGATTGTCAAGAATGTTCAGTTTTTGTGATCTTTCTACTACCGAGAATTAGAAGAAATAAGACAAACGCTGACAGTTTGTCTGTTCTAGTTACACTTACCTCCAGCTTACTATCCAATTCATACGTACATAGCATCTTCTTTTAGTTCGATTTTTTTTTTAAAAAAAAAAAAAAAGCCCAACCTTTTGATAATTCTTCACAGGGTAGCCATTTCTTTACCAGATTCATACATTTTTTTTTTCTTTTCTTTTTTTTTTCATTCCAGAATTGAAATCAAGAAAAATTCTAATATTTCTGAAGAGGTCATAGAAATAGATATGGGAAATAAAAATTACATAAACAATTAAAAGAACTTGTAATATCAAAGTACTGAAAGTCCTTTCACTGGCTTTTCTAAACAAACTAGTTATCAATTTGTAAATTTGTTAAATGATTATTGTAGAATAAAAATATGCTCTTGGAGACAATAATTTAGGAAATAAGATATGGAGAAGGCTTTGTGAACATGTAAGATAATAATTGTAATAGAATCTAATTTAACTTTTTTCAGAAAATGGGCATTTCCTCAATCATACAAGTACTTCCCAAGGATTTCAAAAATTCCTTATATATATATAAGCAGAGACCTACAAAAGTTGACAATACATGCAATGCTGTCCTTCGACCTCTCAAATATATGAGCATAACACAGCCTAAGTGCAGTTGGTTTACTGTTCAATGACCTCAGTGATTCATTTTCTTGCGCATCCTGCATCAAAGATGCACATTTTTCAAAAGGACTCATATTTTTCGACTATGTGAGTCCCTGGGATGCAAACTTTTTAGCAATATTTGTTGTTAATATATCTTTCATATTGGAGTGTGAAAATGACCAACATTTGTTTACTACTATACCAGCCAAACAAATTATCTAAGCATAAAATATGAAATTCAAAATGAAATAGCCCAAAGATTAGATTGAGCTCTGAATTAATTATCTCAATGGGCAATATTCCTACAGGCTTTATGCCCATCTGTAGCCGGGAACAGGTTTGGAATCATTGTTTCAAATCATGGATGTCCTAGGGACCCCTTCTTTCAAATTTCAAAATGAATCACTGTGACCTTTTAACTTAATTTTCTTAAATATTCCAATTTTCTTTATTTCATTTGAAATAGTCTGGTAGTAAACAATTTATTCTGTTAAGGTAGCAAAGGACACATGGCGTCATTTTTTTCCGCCCAATGAATTTTTTTCTTGGTCATATATGTTGTAGATTAACATTGTGTAGTCATTATATCAAAATTTGAAGGTACCTTTCCACGCTCGTTTTCATGCTAGAGTTACCTGCCCTTGAGTGGTATAGGTCATTTTTCAGTAAAACGGTTATATTCGTTTTAGGTCTAGTATAAACCCTGTACTAAGTTATAGGTATAAAACACATACATTTTGATTGACCTTATACATGTACACAATGGTTATTGACAAGAAAATTTCTCTTTGATCAATTGCATTTGCACAATTTGCTTTCAAAAGTTAAAAATGCACTAATTTTTGTAATTTTACTAGGTAAAAATGCCACAAAAAATAATTTTTGAAGAAATTACCCAAAGAATTTTTCTTATTTTCCGATATGTTTATAATCCACCTTTTTCCTTTATATAGTAAAAAAATCAGCATACCTTTCCATGCAAATAAGAAAGTTTTCCGTTATTTTTCAGTGTTCCCCCTAATCGAATGACGGTTTTCACGCATTTTTATTGTTAGATTTAACGATCCACTCATTCAATTAATATCAAATGTTGAAAAGAAACTAAATTATGAAGTTTTACCATCATTATTCTAAGTTATTTCCATAAGTAGAATCTTACGAAAACCGGTTTTTTTAAACAACGCGCAAAAAGAGCCATAAAATAAACGAAAACCCACTTCCGGTTTATAGAGTTAGGAGGCCACTGTCCATTGCCACCTTAAAGGGGAGGGATACAAATAGAAGGAGAGAAAGGGAAAGATTTTTAGCCATCATGCAACATTTTATTGATGATTTGGGGGTTTAAGTATTTATGTAGAGGTGCTAAATAGGTGTCAACAAAAAAAATAAGTTCAAATTAAATTTTATACAAAGAAGTTCTGATTCTCAATGATTAAAAGCCTTATCCACAGTAAAGACACTGTAATGATCCTTTATTATTAACAGAAATACAAAGTAACCAGGCAATATAGCCGTGCGCTTATGCCACTACGCCTTCAAAATTTTCTAGGGAGAACCCTGATTAGACAATAGACCCATGAAGGCCTGGGATGCTCTATTGACGTTCTTGAAAAGCCTATAGCATGATAAGTAAGCATGAGATATAAGCACTGTCTCGGCTTTAGAGGAGCAAACATTGAATAGGATATCAATTCCTGTGTGTATACTAAACAAGTTAGACTTTTTCGGAAGACTGCAAAATTATTTTCACAGTTTTGTCGAATGATTTCATGAATATCATATTTCATTTACTCAATGTTAGCTTGTAAATATCTTTTCTAAGCAGCTTTATACTTCATTCTTACTAACAAAATGTGTTTTAATTTCAGGTTGGTGTCTGAGGAATTATTTTAGCCAAAGAAACTACAATCTAAAACAAAAGGAGTACATACCTTGGATTTATCAATAACGGTATCAAGGCACTCAAAGTAAGGCATATCACTGACTTGTTCATTGGGGTTGTCTTACTTTGATAACAGTATTATAAAAAAAAACCTTGGATTTATCTATAACTGTATAATGACATACCTTTGATTTATCAATAACTGTATCAAGGTACTCAAAGTAAGGCATATCACTGACTGGTTCATTGGAGTCGTCTAACTTTGATAACAGTATTATAAAAAAAACTTGGATTTATCTATAACTGCATAATGGCATACCTTGGATTTATCAATAACTGTATCAAGGCACTCAAAGAAATGCATATCACTGACTGGTTCATTAGGGTTGTTTATCTTTGATAACAGTATGATAAAATACCTTGACTTTATCTATAACTGCATGACATAATGACATACCTTGGATTTTTCTATAACTGCATAATGACATACCTTGGATATATCTATAACTGCATAATGACATACCTTTGATTTATCAATAACTGTATCAAGGCACTCAAAGTAAGGCATGTCACTGACAGGTTCATTGGGGTTGTCTAACTTTGATAACAGTATGATAAAATACCTTGGATTTATCTATAACTGCATAATGACATACCTTGGATTTATCTATGACTGTATCAAGGCACTCAAAGTAAGGCATATCACTGACTGGTTCATTAGGGTTGTCTAACCAGCTCTTCATCATCTGTAAAAGGTAAGATTAACATATAAAGGATATTTGTTTTTTTTTTTTGTTTAAAGATCAATTTATCCTTTATATGGTGAACAACAAAAGCTATATAGCTTTATTTAAGTTGAAATAGGGGCGTAACTCTTACAAAAATGCTTCAAGATTTATCCCACTAGATATTCTGGGAAGCTCTTGTAATGATGAACACACATGCCAAAGTTTCATGATATCTTCAATAACAACAGATATATGACCATGGTTTAAGTTTGTCACGCCTACACAAACAACACCTAGGGGATCAGCTGAGCTAAAAGTGAGACAAAATGTGACAATTTTCTCAGACCAATTTTCTTAAATTGCATAATTTTGCATGTGATTACTTGGCAACATTATGAGGTCAAATGTAAAGATGATACTAATGGGTTCAAACAGCATAGGCTCCAGTATGACTTGATCGACAATCTATAAATGCTATCAAAACAAAATGTCACATTTATCATGGCATTTCGTATTAAGCAACCATTCCCATGAATGGCTGCTTTTTGGTGGTCCCTTAAGTGGTCGCTTAACCAGGCCTCACATCTTTTGCATTACTATGATTGGTTCCTTAAGAAGAACAGGTAGCATATTCCCATTTGTTTGTGAACCAGTTAGGTCAGAAAACAGAAAACTCACCTCAATTTGACGTAGAGCATTATCACATTCTTTCTGCCCTGGTGCAGACACTGTACAAATATTGATCAACTGGTTTATACTCTCTGTCACAGCTCTGAAAAAAGAAAACAGAAAATTTTCTTTGTCCAACTGTTAATTTTCAAAATCGCTAAAACTTTAATTCTCACAAGCAGCCTCTTAAAATACCCCAAGACTATCATTTTAAAAGTAGAGTTAACAGAAATGCCCTCAAAATAGCCAATCCTTCAAATTTTGACCTTGATAGATGTCTTTGACCTTGTAACATGACCTTAATTTTTGTTTTTGCAGATGCTCATCAATGAGGTCCAGCATCATGACAAATATGATAAAGGCTTAAATCAATAGGTAAGATTAAGTTTTGCAGATAGACAGTTGTACATACAACAGTAAAACAATATGCCCCCTTTTTTCAGGGCAGGTCATAAAAAGAGATATGTTAATTTGAATTAGATTTAACACTGCCTTTAACCATTTTTCAGACATTATTGAGGAGGCTGAGAATAAAAAGCTAAAAATAAACCTACCTTGCAGCTTGAGCTAACAGATTCTTTGCATTCGGAGCATTTGGATCAATTGACACACTTTTGGCAGCTAGAAGAAGTTTACTGGAAACCATGGAAACACTTTTGAGTCCTCCCACAATCTGGTTCTGAGTATCACTATCCTTGGTGATACCAGCAAGGGTGAGACCCGTCCCAACAAACTCCTGGTACACCTTGCTGTAGTGTTCCGATGATTGTGAGAGTTGTTGCGTAGTTGTACGAGAATGAGTGATGATGTCACTAGCAGCCTGGTTCAGATTGGCCGCTGCGTTGTTCATCTCGGACTGAACTTCTTGGAAGGAACGGTTAGTACTGGGGAACTGAAATGGGTAAAGCAACTCTTTGAAGATGAAGTCTAGATAAAAAGGTTATTCATGTCTATAATAATATTTTCTCAACAAAACCTAACATGATTGGTATTTTTTTACTTTAATGAGTGCATTTCAAGTCGAGGGTTAAGCACAATACTGTACTAAGTGTACATACAATGTATATACACCTAGTGCAGTCTTACACTGAACCCTTGATATGTTCCCTCACATTTTTAAATAAACATTGCCTACAATTTTAAAGAAACACCAACCTACCTTCATGGATGTGAGTGACTGGCTGGTTTCTGTTATCTGTCTTATTGCAATATCTACGTCTCTCTGTCCTGGTAAACAGCTAACACAGTTATCAAGGGAGTTTGACACTGCCTTCGCTACCTGTAGTCAGAAATAGGATCAATTTTGCATGTGTCTGAGGCACAAACTTTCAGCAACCTAGACAACCAAATTATCCAATTAGAATATTTCGAGGGGTCAGCGCAACACTATTGTAAGTGCCTATATATTTATAGGCACTTACAATAGTGTTGCGCTGACCCCTCGATTTGCTGACCACTTGATGAAGGATTAAGACCCTATCAATCTACACAGGGCAAAGTGAAGACGTTGGTCAGACTGTGTTGGTGCACAGGATGGCCAGAGGTTTTACTTTGCACACATACTACATTGTTGGAAATGTCTCACACATGCTCATAAAATCTTGTACACAAGCTCATCATTTCACTTCAGCATGCTTATTTAAGTGGTAACTACTAGAATCATCATTCTTTATGGTTTGTCAGTTGGTTGGTTATTGTACTTATTTATTTATTATTTGTTTCATGAGGTAGGAAACAAAGCTTTGTCAGACAGTATGGACTAAGATTAGCCTGCGGAGATGTGCAGATCTTATGCCAGCTTTCTGCTGGTTTTTTTTTCTTTCTTTTTTAAGGCAGACTGGTTTTAAGGCCTGGAATATTGACAATTTATCTAAAATGAAATTTAATTCAACAACATAAGGCTTATATCCAGCAGGAAAAATATACCTTCTGGAGTATCTATTGGCTGTCTGAATAATTTGGGATTGTCTATAGCACTTCTGTCTGCGTCCAGCGTCAAGTTTGTGCTGTCCACAAAGCTTATGCAAACAGTATAGACTTTGATCAGCCTTTACAGACCAGTCTAATTTAGCCTTCACTATCTGCTTTATAATAACTTATTAATAGGCTAAAACTTGTCTGCTAGTCTAACATACTTAAAGTTAATAAATTTAATTATAATATGACCTACCTGGCGGGAGTGAAATAAACCTGTTGAATATTTTTGATATTACACAGGTGTTATTACACTTGTGGAATAACTATGCAAATGAGCTTAGGGTGAATAGCAAGGCTTTTTGTAATCATGAAAATGACGTCATAATCTTAATATAGTGACTCCAGATTTCAACGGTGTTATAAGTTTTGCGGAAAATTGAAATGTTGAATTTTAAGAATTCTGAAAATTTTTCACAAAAAATCAGGTCATGTTATAAATAGAATATAAAATTTGTGCTCATAAAATAAAGAATTTATTAAATTCGTCATCTTAAACAGGCACATCCTCGTTTTTCTCTGTTTGTAGATGACTCATTTAATAAATTCGGTATTCCATGACCACTCATTTAATATCCTCTATTTCTTAGGCTACATAATGTAGGGCCAAAGAGAAATTCAAGTCTCTTTTTTTCACATTTTGTAAGACAAAGATTCTTTAGATCCTGATATTTACCGAAAAATTTTAGCCAGACCGGTTGAAATGCTTTAAAAAATTGGCAATCTGTTTCAAATGAAAATTTAAATTCAGTAACATAAAGAGCATAATCGTTTTTTTCAGTGTAAGAACAATTTATATTTCATTGAGTGATCAACAAAAGCTATATTTTCATGAGTAGCAAAGACACGAGTGAAAATATAGCTGTTACTGTTCACGAAATGAAATATTAATCAATCTTACTTGAAAACAAACAATTATTCTATTTCTTTTATGCAAAAATGAGACAAAATGTGAAATTTCTAGGACATATTTTTGTAAAGTTGGCATGTGATAGCTATGCAACGTTCATTATGACTTCACTTCCTTCGCCCCGCATAGATAATGTCAAATAGGGTGAAATGCACAAAAGCAGGTTATAAGTTTTTGATAATTTCACTGCTTTTGCAGGGAGATTATCAAGTGATAATCTCCCGTTATTTCTTGATAAACCACCAAAAAGCATTAAAGTAAATGGTCTAAAGAGTACCTGTTGTAATCTTTGTTGGTTGTCTGGATTGTTTGGATTGTCTATGGCACTTCTCGCTGCGTCTAGCAGCTCGTTAGATCGAGCGATAATCTCACGAGCACTGTCAATGATCAGGATCTGCTCTTGTTTATCTGACGAGTTAGCCGCGACACCTCGAGCAGCGTTAACAAACACACGGAGAGCATTGGCAGTGTCCCTGGCTGCTATACCTACATAGTTGTCATTACCCTGGAGTGGAAAATCAAATTTATTGATGATTGACAAAATTACTTTGTAACTACGAGCCACCATCTTATAAACAAACTGTCAGCAACTTAAGCATAGCTGAAAATTACTGGCGAAAGACTGTCAAACCCACAAGGACAAGTAATATTTGAATTATAGGTTTGTAACTCCAATGCGCTAACCACTGAGCCAAAGAAGATTTTCCCTGATGCAGTTGTCAGACATTGTATTTAAACCAAAGAAGCTATGCAGGACAGTGGTGAGAGTGGTTTCCCATAACATTTGCATTACCTGTAGATTTGAGGCCTAGGTAGTCCTGGTATTCTCAATATACTATATTTAGGGTAAGTGGGTAGTCAAAACAATTCTGATATCTGGACCATTCCAATCTAAAGTAAGATAAGACTTTTTTATTCCATTTTCTAAATCCATTTCTGTGAAAATGTTTGTACTCCGGAACTCTAGCTCCCATTAATGACAATCAGTTTATATGATTATGTAATATCTTGTAGCGTTGAATTAAGGTTGTTGGGTGACCAAAATATCAAAATACTGTATTTATGACCAGAGGTACAGAAAAGAGGGGGTAAAGCCAGTCAAAAAACTTCATTTCTCAATGAAACCCTATGTTGTGGGTACTCATTTGAATTGTCTTGGCAAGACAATGAGTACAAACAACATTGGATTTGTGCTATAATTTTTAAAATACTATGATCTAAAATCAAAAATAAACCCTATACCTGTAGCTCTGTAAGATTGTTTGGTCAATCAAAAACATTGGGTTTTTTTCTCTATTAAACTATCAGTGCATATCGATGGCTGAGAGCGAAACAGTTGTAACTGCCTATATGTTTATAGGCAGTTACAACTGTTTGGCACCGAGCCATTGATATGTAAGTCTGGCATACCTGTGCTGCGGCAGTCAACAATTGAGCCATGGCCGAGCCCACCTTCTTTGAATTAGCACCAAGGTTAGCAGCACATGTCTCCGCCTGTAATAGAAATAATCAAATAATTTGTGACCGGTCAGACGTAAAGGGACCATCAAGATAGTGCATCATGTGTTGATCCTATTCAGAGTGTGTGGACCACGCAAAAAACAAGAGCACTGCCTATGGGTGCCTATGACGGCTGTTCCAGAGATATCACAAAATGTCAAAGGATTCCCAACAACAATGACAACAACGACTAAGCCATGGCTATGGCAATACCTCAAAAACAGGTTTTCTCCGAAAACAGCTGAGCTTTTAAAAATTTGGTACTTTTCTAATTTCTTTTATCTATTTACGATAAATCTTCTGTACTTTAGAATTATTTATGACTGCAAACTGAATGATCTCTTTTTTCAAATATTCAATCAATGGATTTCCTAGATGGTCCAAAAAAGGAGATGAATATTTCAAATTTTGTTGTCTGACTTGGACTGAATCATTCAATCACTATGTGTCATGAGGAATAATGCTATGATCCATACTTTTTTCCTATAAAGTCTATTTTAGGTAATGGGTCAGTGATATTAACTTCATATCATAATTCTTTCTTTTCTATTGGCATTTTTTGTTTTCAGCGTTAAGGAAGTGGACCGTAACATTTCAGATGTAATGAACTTTACCAGTGTTAACCGAGGTTTCCTAATGATTTTCATTAGGAAACCTGGGTCAACATTTTGAAAGATCATAAGTGCTGAAATGATGCGAAACTATTGTGGGTCCACTACTTTAGGACAGACTCACATTTTCTCCAGGTAGGGGTCGCAGCGTCCCATCATCAGCCGACTGTTTAATCTCAATAAGTTCCCTGTCTAACTCCCTCACTTCTTCTATAGCACTCTCCAGTTCCATGAAGCCCATCGCCTCCTGTGCCTTTGACGCTGCCGACCTCAGATCTGCGAGCGCCGAGGACATGGCCTTCACACTGCTGTGTAGATTCGTACACGAGGCCTGGTCTGTGACTGTCGGTGCTGCAGCATTACCAGCACTCACTAAAGTATTGGCAGGCTGTGGAAGAAAAATGTGACCAATCAACACTTATGGCCAAAAATGTGTATATTTTTCAAAAGTTTGACATTGACAAAATGAATAAATAACCGTCAGATACCACTGGCATCTACCAATCTATGCCTTTTGATAAGTTCTATTTTCATGTTGCATATGCATCTTAGGCATTTTTATTTGAAGTCACTAGAAATGTCATTTCCTTTTGCTTAGTTATACATGGATAGATGATCTATGTCTAGCCTTGTCAGATGAACTCAAGCTTGGATGTTTTTTTTAATTTTTGATGAGATTATTTCATTAGTATTTCAACAAACCCTAGATTACTGGCACTAATTGGAATTGTCTAGTCCAGTTTAAAGAAACAAGATTTGACCATGTGTGTCAATGAGTCTGTATCATTACGCCAAAGATCAATTTCTTCATTTTTTTTCCTATACTTACTGGTATAAATTCCTGACAAGCCTTCAGTAGAGCAAGTTGGGCCCTAGCACTGTCTTTGTTATTATTAACACCTCTAAATCCTTGTACCAGGGATGGGAGCTGTTCATCCACTATCTGTAATTGCAGATATAGATAACAGTAGATTAATTAATAGATTGGTTAAATGGCTGATTTTATCTTGCAAGGGATACAACATGTTTCAACAAGATTCACCATCTTTGAAAATCGAAGAGACTCCATCATTTTATGATGTTTGTTTGAATGGGTTTTACACCGCTTTCAACAACTTCACAGTTATAACGCGGTGGCCAGAACACCTAACAATTGATTTCTGGTAATTCTTTGAAATGTACTACCATTACACCCTTTACCAGCCTCCGACTACTATCTCACATAGGTTTACGATTATCTACCCATTGGTGAGAGACAAACGTCGGAAAGGATATATGCCGCCACCGGGGATCAAACCCACAACTTCCAGATTGGAAGTCTTATGCCTTACCAACTGCGCTATCGTGGTGGCCTCCATCTTAAAATGAATTATAACAAGCCCTCGTGGCTTTCCTAGCACAACTTGGGTCTTTTTCACTTTTAAATATTTCATTCATTTTCAAAAAAAAAATATTTTATTGTGGAAATAACATTGTTTCTCCAGATCCTGTTAAGACAGGGAGTTTGTGTTTTTCTTGTACTTGTCCTGCCATTAATTACCAATAAAAAATTTAATGATCATGAAATTTTGATTGGTAATGAATGGCATCTAAGTTACAAGCCAGGCTTAAAAGAAACCATTTCAACCTAAAATTGCTTCTCCAGATCCTGTTAAGACAAGGAGTTGGTGTTGGTATAGTAACTGCCATGACATTAATTACAAATCAAAATTTTAATAATAAAATTTTAATAATCATTAAAATTTTGATTGGTTATTAATGGCTTTCTCAGTTACAAAGCGAGTGAAACAGTTGCTCCTCCAGATCCTGTTTAAACGAGAAGTTAGTCTGGTAACTGCCATCCCATTATTTACCCATCAAAATTTTAATGATCATTAAAATTCAATTGGAAATTAATGGCATCTAAGTTACAAAGCGAATTTTACAGTAAACATCCCACTCGATATTGTTGCTCATGATCCTGTTAAGATGAGGAGTGGGTCTTGTGACTACCATGCCATTAATTACAAATCAAAATTTTAATGCTAATTAAAATTTTGATTTGAAATTAATGGCATCACAGTTATACACCATATTTAAGCAGACCATAGCAGTAAACATCTCACCTGACATTGTTTCTCAAGATCTTGTTTAGA
Source organism: Fragum whitleyi (assembly GCA_948146395.1). Lineage (NCBI taxonomy): Eukaryota > Metazoa > Mollusca > Bivalvia > Cardiida > Cardiidae > Fragum > Fragum whitleyi. The sequence goes on along the minus strand of OX411560.1, from coordinate 25,811,924 downwards.
TGAGCTGTTGGTGTTGGTTTGGTTAGCCCGCTTGGAAGCATTGATCAACTGTGTGGAGGCTGTGGCAGCCTGTCTAGCTGCAGTCTGGAATGGAGGGATACATTTGAAATGATCATTTAAATTCTCTTCAGTTCCTTAAATTGCTAGGACATATGTATGAGCTTGTGCCTGATTTTTCCAACAATTCAACAAGCAATAGATACAATGCAATTGAATGGAATGATTAAATTACAAAACAGTTTACAATAAAGACTAATATATATTTTTTTTTCAAAAGATTTCATTCCTTTTCCCACATTTTTCTTTGGTTCATCCCAATGCTAGGCCTTATCTATTAACTTGTGTCTGATTTTTCAAACAATGATTGAATTTTAGTTATGATCACCAAGCTATATGCATTGTGAATGGCTGAAAAATTGGTTTTATTAATCAAAGAAGACAGATTAAAGTATGTCGCTGTTTTGTAAGCTTCTGCGCAAGGCAGTCCATTAAGAAATCTGCTTTAGTGTGGGTAAATCTTTACATTGTTGCTTCATGTTATTAAATCATTAGATATGATGATAGTATTTGTTAATTTCATGGGGGTATGAAATTATACCTAATCTAACTCATGTATGAATCAACTTTGCATATATATAGTGTAATTAGGTTTTTGGTTCATACCTCCATGAAAACAACAAATACTCTCTTTATCTTTAAAATGTTACGAGCAATCAAAAGTAAGACGCAGATCAGCCAAAATTACCCTACCTCAGAAACTAGAAAGCCAGGAATGGCTTGAGTCGCTCCACAGGCTTGAAATTCTTGTAAAAGCAAATAAATGTTTTGACTAGATTTTTAGATATTTTGGGTTCTACTGATGTTGAAAATTATTTTCTAACTTTCAATTATATAACAGATAGAGAAATGACCTCTGCTCTTAAAAGACATATCTTTCATCAATCAAAATAATTTTTGGCTGCATGATAATGGTTCACCCAAAGATCATACCAAATATGTTTGATTGATATTCATCAGTTATATTCCGAAAAATTGATTTACATAGTTTCCACTATTTAACACATTGAGAAATGACCTCCACCCATAAAATGCATATTTTTCATCCAATCAAAATAATTTTCAAAACACTGATAAAGGGTCACTCAAAGATCATTCTAGTGAAATTTGGTTGATATCCATCAGTTACATTCTGAGAAAATGATTTTCAAAGTTTCCACTATATAACATGTAAAGAAATGACCTCCGCCCATAAAATGCATATTTTCCATCCAATAACAATGATTTTTTGTAGACTGATAAAGGGTCACTCAAAGATCATTCCAGTAAAATTTGGTTGATATCCATAAGTTACATTCTGAGAAAATGATTTTCAAAGTTTAGACTATATAACATATAGAGAAATGACCTCTGCCATAAAATGCATATTTTCCATCCGATCACAAAAATTTTTTGTAGACCTATAAAAGGTCACCCAAGGATCTTTCATGTAAAATTTAATTGGTATCCATTGATAAGAATCTGAGAAAACTTACTTTTTACCATATTTGGAAATTAGCCATGCCCATTAGATCCATGTTTTCATTGGATCAAAATTTCTTGAACAACTTTGAAAGAAGGTCACCCAAGGATTATTCCTGTGAAGTTTGGTTGAAATCCATCCAATAGTTTCTGAGGAGAAGATTTTTAAAGAAAAGTTTACGACCCGACGCACACATGGACAGATGGATGCACGACGGACACAACGCCATGACAATAGCCCCAGTGGCTTACAGCCAGTGGAGCTAAAAACAACTCAACTCTTCAGCAGCTGTCCTTAGTGTAGATTAAGGTTGTGGACCCTCAATAGTTGTGCAATGTTTTGGAAGTAATTAACAGTGTTGACCAAGGTTTCCTAATGATTTTCATTCGGAAACTTCAGTCAACATTGTGAAAGTTCATGGGTTCGGAAATGTTGCCGAACTATTACGGGTCCACTACCTTAAGAGAGTTATCAGCCAAAAATACCCTACCTCAAGTTTTTGTACAAGTTTTTTCTTCAATGCATTACTAGCAGCTGTGTTTGTGGCAGATCTCAACTCCTCTGCAGCTGTCCTTAATGTGGATTGTCTCTCGGAGTCATTGGGGTTAGAAGCACATCCCTATAATTAAAGAGTTTGAAAGAAATTGAAAATAATAGGGAAACACGAATCTGGTTGCATGGTCTCACTCAATTGTTACCATCAATTGTTACACAAATTAAGGCTTTGCAAGTGAAGGGCAACTGGAATCATATTTGTGAAAGGAACTGGTTCAATATAGAGAGCTACAGGGAAAACAAACTGTTTCAAACCAGACAAAATCCAGATAGCCCAGTAGTTAGTCAAATAGGTATTATTAAATCATTCACTCTAAATTGTGACAGTGCAATAATCAGATTTCTTTTCTTGATTTTAGAAGATAAGAAAAATCTACTCTAAGGATTGGTAAGACAACTAAAGATTAATCTTTACCATATAAGCTCTTTCCTGATATGATGTTTGGCAAAAACAAATCACATAAATAATGATTCAATGTTTAGCAAATGGCTGAAAATGGACAACATTTGACAAGATTAAATAACTAAACTTTACCTAAAATTCACATTGTTTTGACTTTACTGTTTACTTACCTTTGCAGCCTCTACCATCTTAGCTGTTGCATCAGCGAGGGCTTTAGCGGCAGCTAGAAGTCTCTTTTGTACATCAGAATCAGGATGACTCTCCGCCTGACCTCGTATTGTAGTCACCAACATAGACGTGGCCTGAAGTAAATGAGTTTGTCATACATAAATAATGCATTGTTGCAGAACCTTCTATGGGAGGCCTCCATTCGAAAATGTTATATTGTTCTATAATTATAATCAGTCATTATGAAAATTCAGACTCCTTGCTTTGAGCTTGGACTCCTTGAATTCCTGTGTAAGAATTTAAATGACTCCTGAATCTCAGGAGTTAGTGTCAACCCCTGTTTTATAAAGATAGTCAGTTGGCAAATCTCTAAACTACTGTCTGTCTGTCTGTCTCGTAAGTGACTCTAGGTATTATTGTTTATTTTTATAATTCTCACCGATGGGCGAGTAAAATATTTTAGCTGCAGCTTGACGCAATCTGTCATTAGAAAATTCTGCCAGTTAATGCAAGAAAATAAATTGAGATTTAAGGTAGTGGACCTGTAATATGTCTGCAACGTTTCCAACATCATAAGCTTTAACAGTGTTAAACAAGGTTTCCTAACAATGATTTCATTAGGAAACCTCAGTTAACACTGTGAAAGATTGTGTGCTCCAAAATATTGCGGAAAAATTACTAGTCCACTACCTTAAATACAAGTCCAAAAACAGTCAAGTTTTTCAATATTTTTCATCTCTTTATTAAGGCAAATACCTGTGCAAGTTGTCGGGCCTGTTTCACCATTTCATGAGCATCACCCACACTACTGAAGAGTCTGTCTGTCACACTGAGGATGGTATCTACAGCTGCTTCCTGGGACTCAGTGGCCTGAAAATTATAAGAGAAAAGTCAGGAGAAAAAATAGAGGGAGTATTTTGAATTGATTGATTGATTGAATGGAGTTAAACGCCACTTTCAACATTTTTTTCAGTTATATCGCAGAGGCTGGAGCACCTAACAATGGATTCCTGGTATTTCTCTCACCAGTACAACCATCACAACCTTTCCTAGCCTCTAGCTACTATCTCACATAGGTCTACAATTATCCACCCATTGGTGAGAGACAAATAGTCAGAAAGAATGAGTGCCGCCGTCAAGAATCGAAACCCAGCACCTCTAGATTGACAGTCCGACACGCTATCAACTGTCAATCTACAGGTCCTAGGTTTGATCCCAGACGGCAGCACTCATTCTTTCCGACTATTTGTCTCTCACCAATGGGTATTTTGGAGTTTAGAATCAAATTCTCTAATAATAGTTAGGTGTACAGTTTTGTTGCTGCAAAAAACTGATACACTTCCCACTGTACAGGGATGTGGAAATACAGAATTTCTCCACTTGTCCCAGGACAGGTAAAAGATGATTTTCTACTTGCCCTGGATCAAAATTAGCATACCATCAAAAAAGAAAATCAATCAACTTTTCAGAAAACATTGTTTTTAAAGAAGAAAATGTTGAACTCCAGCATTTTCTTCATTAAAAAAAATGTCTTTCCCTTTGATATTAACATTATGATAATCAATCTTTTTTTTGTACCATTCTGATATTTGTCCTGGTATCTACTTGTCTACGGACAAGTGGCATAGAAAAAAGTACTTGTCTGCAGGTGGAAAAACCCATGATGGCATGAGAATTCCACATCCCTGCAACAGCACTCTTAATTAGTTTAATCTCGACAATCAACTAGACATTGAAAGAAGTGTACAAATTACAGGCACCTTTACTAAATGAGCCTGTGTGTGTGATTTCGAACAAATCAAAATATGTGCAAAGCAAAGACTTTGACCAGCCTGTGCATCCATCTGCACAGTCTGACCAGAGTCTTCACTATGCACTTAGTAGATAGATAAGGTCTCAAAATATCAGAAGACCATCAGGTAACTTTATATTTACAGTATGTGGCTGTCTATACAACTCAGTGTTTGCACCTCGCGAACATTTCAAATTATTAGAAATGTCACGAACAGGCTCAAATATTTGTGCTTGGTACATCTAATAGTTAGTTTCAGGATGATGGTAAGTTTCTGTTTTAGGTTATTTCTATAAAGACAAACATACATACAATAAGCTCCTGATCCACTCATAAGCATAAAAGGTTCTTAAATTAAAATTTCATGTCTCTCTTGTCCTACCTGGGTCTGTCCAGCCCCCATTTTAATATGTTTCAACAGATCATTTAGCGCTTGTGTGACAGCTGTAGCGGCACTCCCTAGGTCCTGTAACAGTTTCTCATCATGACTGGCATTGGCGGCCTGGTCGACGACCACCTCAACGGACTGGGCAACCATCTTGGCAGCTTCAATCAATTGTTCCTGGCAGGCTGGACTGCTAATGGTTGGTGCCACAACCTGTGATATGGTAACATAATTTGTAAATACAATAAAACTTGTGTTAAGCGACCACTTAAGGGACCACCAAAAAGTGGTTGTTTATGGGAATGGTCGCTTAATACGAAATACTGTGGTAAACGTGACAGTTCATTCTGATACCATTTATAGTTTGTTGGTCAAGTCGTACTGTATCTTATGATGTTTGAACCCATTAGAATCGTCTTATTGAGACGATTCTAATGGGTTCTAACAACATAAGATTCAACAATAACCAATTTTTCGATAAGAATGTCCTCTTTTTCAGAGATTTTGATTACGGTGAGGGGACTTTTTATGGTGGTCTCTTAATACAATAGGTCGCTTAATAGACGTGGTCGCTCGAGCAATATCGACTGTAATAATCTGAATCTCTTATCTAATCTACTTTATAAATCATAATCTAATGTTTTTACTTTAAATATTATTTTTATACCATCAATTTTTCAAATCTATAACAGGCCAATTCATGGAGGTCAATTAATGCCTTGTAAAAAGACTTTTTACTCCAATTTCCAACATAAATTTATCAGTTATCTTTTGCAGAAAATAACAACATAGCAAAAAGTCACCAAGATTATTAACGTGACATTCACCTTTGTCACTTTTATCAAATATCAATACATTTGGAGATATTTTCCTCTGTTTTTATTTTATGAATTTGAATATACATAGGGTATTTCATGTGATATAATTGGTATAAATCACTAGAGCTATCTTATTCAATATATACTTTTTATAGTTGATGAAATGCATCAGTCACTCATATCTTTTTCATAAAGGTCCCTTTTCAGGTGACCCTTTACAATTTTCTTTTTTGACAATCAAAAGCATTAGACCATACTCATCAAAAATTTGGGCTTATATCTTCTCAAGGTATTGGACCCATAATAAATCCGCAATGTTTTGGAAGTAACAGATGTTAACAGTGTTAACCAAGTTTTCCTAATGCTCAAAATATGATGTACCTAGGGATATTTTACTCAATAAAATGCGATTTGAATACCGCGACTTTAAACCAAACACCGATATTGCAGTACAAGTATTTACTTGTCTAATGAACCCAGTAAACATTGTAGAAACTAAATATATCTTTGACTACATTACAACATATATTATGTTAAGGTAATCTTATTGTGATTTTTTTCTCGCTGCTATGTAATTTCACTATCTTTTCATTGGAGGACACTCACTATGTTATCTGAATAAAATCTTGTACCTAATGATTTTCAATAGGAAACCTCGGTCAACATTGTGAAATTTCATATGTTCTGAAATGTTGCGCAACTATTACGGTTTCACTACCTTAAACCCCTGTCATGCTCAACATAAAATATTTCTACCTTGAAATTTTGTCAAGATTTTTCATTCAGCGTAAAAAAAGGTTTAACATACCTTTGTACAGGCCACTAGTTGTGATGTCGCTAAGGCACATGATGTTGCAGAGCTAATCACACGATTTTGGAGTTCCTGATCGTCCGTCGTCGAGGCAACGGTTTTAGCTTTCAGGACAAGTTGAGCTGTGGCATTGGCTACAGCCTTGGCCAGGGCAATAAGTGTTTCCTGTTTCATATAGAACACAAAAAATAATGTTTGTTTGAATGGGGTTTTACGCCACTTTCAACAATCTTTCAGTTATATTGAAAAAGCTGGAACACTTAACAATGGATTCCTTTCCTAGCCTTGAACTACTATCTCACATAGGTCTATGATTATCATACCCATAAGTGAGAGACAAATAGCCGGAAAGAATCGGTGCCGCTGTTGGGGATAAACCTCGGACCTCTAGATTGACAGTAAATACGCTACCAATACAAAATGACCGTGGCAACACAACAAATAATACTACAGATTATAGCTTCAAAATTTCTTTCTTTTCTATTTAACCAAATCAAGACATTGCTTCAACAACTTCTGTCTTGCCATATTTTTTTTTTTATCAGAGATATTCAGAATTCTTTCATAATTTTAACCTTTTGATTTGGCAGAGCAACAGAATTTTTAATGAAACTGCAAATATTTCTTATGTTCTTATTCGGCCAGTATATATCCCTTTTTAATAAATTCAAGGAAAGAACACAAATCTTGCTTCATAAATGTTTGAATCTTAAAAACCATATCAAACTCTAAGAATACTCAAGGCTGGTGTGCTAAAAAATTTAAAATCTTTATTTCTCATTTTAACTCTATGTTGTAGGTTTAGACGAATCCAATGAGCTACCATTATATAGGATTTGTGCAAGTTTTGTTAAAATATTTACTTGAACCCCAAAATATCCCTATATCTGTACTGGCTAGAGACCGATTCTCGCTGCATATGAGTTCTTGTCAATTGACCAGATTCACAGAAAAGACAAAATGTTATTTCATGCAAGTAATTTCTGGGAAAAAAGAAGTTGTTGTCTACAAAATTTGTAACTGGAAAGGCTTTCTTTTCCAGCTTTACCATGAAACAGGTTTCATTTTGGAGAACTGTTACTCGGCGAGAATTGGTCTCCATCCAGTAGCTCTGACATGATCTATCAATTTTGAACTTTAATATAAGCATTTACCTGATAAGCCTTGTCCATATCCTCAGCTGACTCTCCCACACCATCCATCACATCATAACTGGCTTCTCCTACACGACTGGCTGCCGCTAGCACATTCTGTCTCGGCTGGAAATATTGAATTATAACATGTTATACAATACGTTTTCCTACAGTTTCCCAGACATTCTTATCAATTCATTATCACGACCAAAATGTACTTTTGAAAACAGAACTTTTATTTCACAAAAATTTGTCAATATGATCTTTAAAATTGACCATCAAAAGTTTATGATTTTTTGACTCATAGGTAATGTGATAAATACCAATTAAAACATGTTTTCTATCAATCATGGTGAACTTGACTTACATATCTACTTCCTTTGTGTCACTAATACAAGGCTGGGGCTCTAAATCGCCTTGCCCACAAAAATACACACAAGGAACAAGAGGGATTAAAACCAAATAGCTCTTAATTTCTATGGGACCATGAGCCAGTCAACCTAACCACTAAGCAACACAGTACCACAAGCTAGCATGTGATTTTATTTGAACTGGGCTTAATGCTACTGCTGGGGTCTAACCTAGGGCCCATTACCAGGAATTTGACCACTACCAACTGAGCTATGATAGAACCACTTCTTGAAGGTCAGAAAGTTTAACAAAATAGCAAAAGTGAAGACACATTCCTTTCACCAACAGATGGACTTTTAACCTCTACCAACATACCTCCTTCCTCTCAGGTTGCACAGCATTTAGTAGATCCGAGAGACCACCTGCCAGTCTACGGGCGGCATCCATCAGTCTGGAACCACTGTCATCCTCCTCCTGTAGAGCCGCCAACATTCTAATGTCATGGGTGAAGTCTCCAAGATTGGACGATCTGCAAGAATGACAATGCAAGTGAAAATGAAACCAATTCTTTGTTTATTCACTTCATACAAAAGTACCATGTTTTATTGGTATTGGATTAAATACTACTTTAAACAGTTTTGGGTTTATCTTGTAGTGACTGGTGCACATTTATGGTAATCATATAGGCAGTTACAAATATTTTGCGCTGAATCTATTGATGCAGGGGCAGACAAATTGTACAGGTAATTGCTATACAGAGCAGAAGTAAACAATTTGTAAATGCCTTTACTTGATATAACTTCCAGAGCAGAAATAAACATTTTCTTAACTTACATTTGAGTGACAGAGGCCCCAACAGCCCCATAGTCAGGCTCATCATATCCCGTCAGGGTCACCAACTGGGCAGTGGCAGCGTTCATGGCTGACAACTGGGCAGACACTTTCTGTCTGGATAAATCTAGATTGTTCTCTCTCCACTTTCTGGATGCCTGCAAACACAGTTTGTTTCATGATAAACCATGAATGTTAAAGATATATCAAACTTGCTATTCTATTATGTTCTGTTCATACCAAAATCAATATTTGTAAAACCCTAACCATCCTGACCCATGAATATACCTACTTAAGCACCATATTTACCTTTTTGAATCAGGAAGAGTTATTCTTTTTATCTTTCAAAAACATATACTGTCTCACAATTAGTATATCACGTGCTATCAGCAAAAAGATTTTCAATGTTTCCTTTTCTTTTTTTTATTTCTCCCAAAATATCAAGATCATTTAATAACTCACAGCATCTGATACTAGTTGCCCTATTTACATAAGGAATATGCCAAAGCCCAATTTACTCAAGGAATATGCCAAAGCCCTATTTACACGTGGAAAATGCTAAAGCCCCATTTAAACAAGGAAACAGCATGGTAAGGTTAAGACTTACAGCATCAGATCCTAGTTGAGGTATATCCATTCTCTTATCCAGTTCACTCTGAGCTTGATTCACGGCTGACAGACCGTCCTCAATTGTCAGAACCAACGCCCTCTGTGCCTGGGTCAGGCCATGTTCTTCAAAGGATTGACTCTGAAATAATGGAGAAATATACAGTTACAAAGAGGGTTTGAATTCCGTTGAGTCAGGGCTTCAGATTCTTTTCAAGACTGATGGGTCCAATTGACCCATGAGGTAAAAAGTTTTGGGTCATTTCCTGAAATGATGGGCCAAAGCATATTTTCATTATGGTAAAAATGTTTCATATCCAAGCAGGACAGGGTCACAGGACCCCAACTGTTGGAAAGTTGTGGGTCATCATGTGAGAAATGACCCGGGCCCACTGTAAATCTGAAGCTCTGTTGAGTGTATTATAAACTCAATAATTCAATAATTAATGCAAATGTCTTGTCAGAACCTAGAGTAAATTTTCTGTTAAAAGAAATGGGTTTTTTTTAACATTTTCTGGCTCAGATTGCATATAAATTTATTATCACTCTCTGTAAGGTAAAACCATACTTTGCAATATTTTCTTTGCAAAATGCACATACAATACTGAATGGTTATTTTTGAGGCTGCCTCCTGTTTATGGTTCAGTTCTAATAGGTAAGACAAGCATTACAAGAATACTGATAAAGAAGGTCAAAATGGTTCATTAATATTCACAAATAAGCCACACCCACCGTTCTAATAGCCTGGCCAGCATGAGCTTGATTAGATTGCATAGAGTATAGAGCCTGTTGCATGGATCCCATACTAATCTGGTTCTCGGCTTGACCTCCGTCTCTCATGACTCCTGGGATGGACACAGACCCCATCTGGGGGTGGGACACATTGTGGGTCTGATGGGATATGATGGTGGCTTTAGCCGAGGACACGTTCTCTTCGTACATCAGGGCGTCGTCATCTCCTTCTATACCCAGATGGTCCTTGGCTTTTTTCTGTAATTATAATCAGGATAATAAACAGAATGCTTTTCATAAATTCAAATACTTTTTTTGGTGCAGTGGTTATGAGTCCATTTATTTATTTGTGACCTGTCATGCCAAAAGGGACCATCCGGAAACTCCGTAAAATAACTATTTTGGAAAGGGAGTGGGTCCAGAAAAGGTCAATCAGAAGGCCTGTTTCAGCAAAAATTACACAGAAAGGTAGAATAGATTCAGGAAATTTGTTACTTTAGAAAAGTTTTGACCCTAGTCAGTCTGCGCAAATCGTGCAGTCTGACCAGGGTCAATTCTTTTAGTACTTCCCAGATGGTCACTTTTTGCTTGAAGGGTCACATTTCCTTTTTCATTCAGAAAAGTTTCTTTTGTTCACATCATCATACATTAATGCAATTATTCCTCGAAATCTTTTATAAGAAACGATATATCCATCTTTACAGTTTTGGCCATTGCACTTCTCTTATATTTCCAATAGGAGGCTTGTTAATTTGAATATGAAATCAATTTGAATTTTCAGTATGAAGACATTGTCTACAAAAGAGAAAAGTAATCAGAGAGATGTTTTTACTTATTTTTCTCATTATGAATGTTAATCATATAGAATTGACAAATTTCTCTAAAATTTTAGAAAACCTGCTATAAGTACAGTTAACAACTTTGTAAAATTGACAAGGTAAATGATTTAGGAATGATTTTGGAATAAAATTCAATGAGCATGTGGAGCAAGTTTTGAATGAAATTAAAGGAGGTAATCCAATATCACTAATTTTGTTCAGGATGAACAAAATTAGCGATACTTATTACATCTCTTCAATAAAATATTCACCAAGGTTCTATAAATAGCTTCCTATTTCTTCAAGAAGCAATCAGATGCTTACAATTTTAATTAAGTCAGTGATATCGCGATTTTTTTGTAACAATTTTTATTTTGAATGTAATTGTTGATCTTATCTTTATTAATCATTTTGAGTGTTTTTGAATGGTTTGAGTGAGTGTTTGGAATGAATGAATGGAGCACTTAGTAAGCAATTAAGTGTTTTTATGTAGAAAATGCATATGACAGAATACAGACCTTTCTAAGGATAATGTCAATATATCCAGCAATTAAGGCAGCAATTTGTTCCCCTTCCTGTGTTTGTACTGAGTAATATTGGTCAGCATGGTCTCCAAAATCCTGAAAAATATGGTCAAAACATTGGTCAATCATGGGTAAAACATGATCAATCATGGTCAAAACATGGTCAACCATTGTCAAAACATGGTCAAGGTGATTTTAAGGATAGCCTTCAAGCACATGTCTTTTCTTTTCTTTCTTCCTTTTTTATCAAGTTTAAAACAAAGTCACAGCTGTATTAAACTTCAATTTCAATAGTTTAATACTGAAATCAAAATCTTTAGTCTATTTAAAAACTCTTGAAGTGATATGGATTGAACATGTGTTCCCCTTGAAAGCTGTTTCTTTTGTCATAAAACATTCAACACCTTATTACATGCCTTCAATAATTTTCTGATGGCCTTCTAACAAATTTTTTAAAAGATAACTCTTGGTTAGATTTTAACCAGAAATTATTTTCAGCCAATCAGGTTTGTTGTTTCAATTGGAACAACAAACCTGATTGGCAGAAAATACTTATTGGTTGAAAAGCATCCATTGCGTGTGCTTTAAACATTTGGATGAGGATGATTGGCCACAATTCAAATACGTACCAATGTAAAACTGTTAGGTGAAGCAGCCCATCGTCGTACAGTGGTCAGCGGCCATGTTTTCATGATCTCTTTTGTCTTCTCATCAACTCTAACCACACTCTCTTTGTTTATACCTAATAATCGAGGGACCAGCTTGTTCTTCCCTTTTACTTTTTCCTGGAAAACAAGCATCTTAAAGCATAAGGCAACAATTTTTAGACTCCTTCAAATTCAGACCTAGATCGCTTGTCAATGGAATTAAAAATCCTTGTCATCCTTACCAGAAACATTGTGAGAATGAAATCCTCATAGAATGCTTAGGGGAAAAGACTAGCAGAGGCCCAGCTGCCCATGGCCCCTTAAATTGGGCTTGGCCCCTGTACATTTGGAGAAAATGCCCTTAACCAATACCTTAAATATTGAATTCAGGCAGTCAGAGCCCAAGGTCTTTTTCCCTAATGCTTTTGCAAGTTTTTTATTTATTTTTACCTTAATTGAGCAAGAAGGTGAATGATTGGATTAATTACATTTAATATTAAGTTTTCATTACCATTGACAAAATAAATTATTTAAGCAGTGCATCTTACCCTTTTTATTTGAAAAGGAATGTACTAGTAGATGTTTTCATAACTTTGTTATTAAGCAGGGTATTTGCAAACAATATTTTATTCCTATTTACTATTTTTTTTTTTATTTTGTATTTTAGCTGAACTTGACAGTCTGTCACAAAGCGGACAAATACCCTCCTACATGTCTTGTCAATAATGAAAAGCCATTTTGCATCAAAGGGCCATAACTCTGTCAAAAGTCAATGGATCATAACCAAAATATACCTTGTACATCTCTGCCTGATACTGATCACATCTGTAAAGATTTAATGAAATCCGACTATTAAATGCTGAGAAATTGAGTGGAAAAGAAAAAGTTACAGATGTCCTACTGACCGACCAATTGACTAACTTACCGATCATCTGACTCTCATATACCCCCTAAGACATAGTTGGAGGGGGGGGGAGGAAGGATGATTAACACTTTGTTTCAAACAAATGCCAAATTATAAGATGTCTCAACTGGCCTAGCTTAAAGTTTTCTGACAATAATTACATAGAAGCAGGCGTTAAAGGCTATGACCAGGCTGCATGTAAGTGCAGGCTGGTCATAGCCTAGTCTGTCTACCTAAGCAATATGCCTAAAAGTGGCTGGGTTAATATACAAACCTTCACTAGAAAGAAAGTAATTCCGTAAGTCTTCAACGATCTACATTGTTGTGTATATTTAACTTTAGCATCTCTTTCTGAGTAACCCGACCATTTCTTGTGCTCCTAAAAATACACATAAAACAGCTAAAGTAATCAGCAATTTTTCTAAACAATAATATGCAATGATCAATTCGATGGCTCAGCATGAAACAGTTGTAACTGGCTATAAACATATAGGCTGCAGTTCAAACTGTTTTGGGCTGTGTCATACATTTATGCTTACATACCAATCCATTGAGTCTTACAGAAAAAAACAGGTACATATCAATTAATTTCTTAAAATTTTTGATAAATCAATTCCACAAAATTGATTTCATCTTTAAGTTAAATCACATGCACATATTAGATGTTTGTCAAGTGACAATTCATATCTAGCCTGTATCTATTTGACATTTAACCATCTGTTTATCTGTAACTTTGCCGTCTTAGCTCAGTGATACACATCAGACTATCCGGGCTCGATACCTAATGGCCACACTCATCAATTACGATTAAGTTGTTTCCCACCAATGGGTTGATGATCGCAGCCTTTTGTGGGATAGCAGCTGGAGGCTAGAAAAGGATGTGATGGTAGTATTTGTGCCAGAAACACCAGGAACAGATTGTTAGATGTTAAAGCTGCTGCAATTGATTGTAAATTTCATCATTTCATTAAAGTTAAATCAAATAGCATATCTACTACTGGATGGGATCAAATAAATAACATTATTGTGAAACCCAAGCATAATTTTAATATGGTGTTCATTCAAATCAGAAAGAAATCAGTTACTGTAAGTTAAATCTGATGGCCAGTTAAAATATACCAAACTATGATTTGAGTAAAGATCAATTTAATGAAAACTTACTGCAAATATTTTCTTTTCAATTCCTTTAACCTTGCAGTATTCTTTTGGCAGAAACTCTTTATTCCTGTAAAAGAAGGGAAAAGGAAACTTTTAATTTCATTTATATTCACTGAAACGAATACATAGTTTTCAAGAGAAAAGTTGCCAGAGAGTATTTTCTTCTACAAAAAGGCTTTAAAACCACTCAATCCTTTATTCTGACAAAATAGTTGTATAAACAGGGTGAAACAGTGGGGTTAGCCCAAAACTATTGTAAGTGCCTTTAAAAGTATAGGCACTTACAATAGTTTTGCACTGATGCATTGAATTTATTTTAGAACAAGTACATTTTCTTCTTCAAACATAGTTATTTTTCAAACCATTTTCAGCATTTTCTTCCCTTCAAAATAATTGGTCCTAGAATCAATATTCTCACTTCCAGTTGAATATTTTAGATATTTCAAGCCTGTTGTTACACTAGTGGAATAAATATCCAAATGAGCTAAGAACCTATTGCAAAGTTATATTTTCTTTATGAATATGATGCCATAATGCATTTAATGAGGTCAACAGTGTTTCATGTTTCGCAGGATAACTTGAATCAATAAATTTCTAGAATTTCACGAATTGTCACAAATTTGTGATCATTAAATTGCGAATTAATTGAACTCTCGTCATCTTAAACAGATTAACACTCAGCACAGCTATGTTTTTATCTGTTTATAGATAACTCCTTTAATAGATTTGGTATTCAATGACCACTCATCCAAAATCCCCTAAATCCGAGTTACAAGAATAGAATCATTGAATGAATGAAGTGAATAAAGAAAGGGAGATAACTCACTCAAACAATCCTGGTTTATGTTTGTGGTCGTCATGGTCACCAAACTGAATCTGACACTGGATCCCAGCAAACTGTATGGCTTCATCTTGTGATACAGGATGGGTACCATTCAATAAGGCATCTCTAGTCTATAATGACAGAAAATGACAGTCAACAAAATAATGCCACTCTACCAAATTTGTTTATTTGCAATCAGATTAACACCTCTTTAAACAATTTCTTAGTGATGGGCCAGCATATGGGCACTTAACCATGAATTCTGAACCACTGTATTTGTCAGATTGACTTTATCACATGTCAGATGTAAATTTGTTGAGCCAGGGCTCAAACTCACAACCCAAAAATAGAAACCAATTAAGCATAACTTTTGCAAACCAAGGTTTATTTGTTAGTTTTATTTTTTGCTACAATAAGTGACAAAATGTATTTGCAAGATCAAGAATACAGCATAATCTTAGTTTGCTTTGCCTAATGTTAATACCTTGTGCACATGAAATTTTTTTAAAATACCATTCACAGGTTAACCCTTGTCATGCTGAATACATTTTGGCTAAAAAAATCAAAATCAAAGGGCAAAAAGCAATGAAAGTATCAGCTGTAGGTCAATCTTTATTTGAACAAGCATTTGGAAGTATTGCATGGCAATACCAAGTCCCCTACCGGATTTAAATATATATCCCTAGAGCAGTATCTTTTTTGGTGGTAAAGGTATAACTACCTCTCCAAAATATTAGTTGTATCAGATTTTATGTATCAGCTCTATATCTCTGAGGATAAAGAAAGGGTCTGTAAATTTCCTGGTAATTTTCGAAGTCCAGCATCTGTATCTTCCACAAAAATCAATGGACCGGAACCAAACTCAAACTCATTCTGTAAGTCATTGATGCGGACTCACATACCAAAAATCAGCTCAATATCTCCAAGGGTTAAGAAAAAAAGTCCGGAAACATGAAATTTCCTGGTAATTTTCTAAGTCCAGCATCTGTATCTTCCAAAAAAATCAATGGACCGGAACCAAACTCACACTCGTCCTGTAACTTATTGATGCGGACTCACATACCAAAAATCAGCTCAATATCTCCAAGGGTTAAGAAAAAAAGTCCGGAAAACTGAAATTTCCTGGTAATTTTCAAAGTCCAGCATCCGTATCTTCCACAAAAATCAATGGACTGGAACCAAACTCAAACTCGTTCTGTAACTCATTGATGCGGACTCACATACCAAAAATCAACTCAATATCTCCAAGGGTTAAGAAAAAAAGTCTGGAAAACTGAAATTTCCTGGTAATTTCTAAGTCCAGCATCCGTATCTTCCTCAAAAATCAATGGACCGGAACCAAACTCAAATTCGTTCTGTAACTCATTGATGCGGACTCACATACCAAAAATCAGCTCTATATCTCCAAGGGTTAAGAAAAAAAGTCCGAAAAACTGAATTTTCCTGGTAATTTCTAAGTCCAGCATCTGTATCTTCCACAAAAATCAATGGACCGGAACCAAACTCAAACTCGTTCTGCAACTCATTGATGCGGACTCACATACCAAAAATCAGCTCAATATCTCCATGGGTTAAGAAAAAAAGTCCGGAAAACTGAAATCCGGACTGACAGACGGACGGACAGACGGAAGGAGTGCAAACCTATAGTCCCCTTCGGCTTTCGCCGGTAGGGGACTAACAAGCATTTGGAAGTATTGCATGGCAATACCAAGTCCCCTACCGGATTTATAAATATATCCCTAGAGCAGTATCCTTTTTGGTGGTAAAGGTATAACTACCTATCCAAAATATTAGTTGTATCAGATTTTATGTATCAGCTCAATATCTCTGAGGATAAAAAAAATCCGGAAAACTGATGGTAATTTTCTAAGTCCAACATCTGTATCTCCCACTAAAATCAATGGACCGGAACCAAACTCTAACTTGTTCTGTAACTCATTTGTGCGGACTCTCAAACCAAAAATCAGCTCTATATCTCCAAGGGTTAAGAAAAAAAGTCCGGAAAACTGAAATTTCCTTGTAAATTTTTAGGTCCAGCATCCGTATCTTCCACAAAAATCAATGGACCGGAACCAAACTCAAACTTGTTCTGTAACTCATTTGTGCAGACTCACATACCAAAAATCAGCTCAATATCTCCAAGGGTTAAGAAAACAAGAGGGCCATAGTGGCCCTAAATCGCTCACCTGAATGAACTGTCGAAAATAGTTTAAAGTAGATTTAGAAAGGATGAAGAATTCTTACCAAATTTCAGATCGATTGGGCAAAAATGATGCCTCTACACTGCTTACAAGGTTTTTCTAACATTTGACCCCATGACCTCATTTTTGACCCCACTTGACCCAATTTCAAAATTGACCTACATTTCATCAAGATGATCATTCTGACCAATTTTCAGGTTGATCGGGCAAAAAATATGGCTTCTAGAGTGTCTACAAGGTTTTTCTAAGATTTGACCCTGTGACCTCATTTTTGACCCCACTTGACCCAATTTAGAACTTGTCCGAGATTTCATCAAGACAATCATTCTGACCAAATTTCAGGTTGATTGGGCAAAAAATATGGCTTCTAGAGTGTCTACAAGGTTTTTCTAAGAATTGACCCCGTGACCTCATTTTTGACCCCACTTGACCCAATTTCGAACTTGTGTGAGATTTTATCAAAACAATAATTCTGACCAAATTTCAGGTTGATTGGGCAAAAAATATGGCTTCTAGAGTGTCTACAAGGTTTTTCTAAAATTTGACCCCGTGACCTCATTTTTGACCCCACTTGACCCAATTTCAAACTTGTCCGATATTTTATCAAGATGATCATACTGACCAAATTTCAGGTTGATTGGGCAAAAAATATGGCCTCTAGAGTGTCTACAAGGTTTCTCTTAGAATTGACCCTGTGACCTCATTTTTGACCCCACTTGACCCAATTTTGAACTTGTCAGAGATTTTATCAAGACAATCATTCTGACCGAATTTCAGGTTGATTGGGCAAAAAATATGGCTTCTAGAGTGTCTACAAGGTTTTTCTAAGATTTGACCCTGTGACCTCATTTTTGACCCCACTTGACCCAATTTTGAACTTGTCCGAGATCTCATCAAAACAATCAATTGGACCAAATTTTAGGTTGATTGGGCACAAAATATGGCTTCTAGAGTGTCTACAAGGTTTCTCTTAGAATTGACCCTGTGACCTCATTTTTGACCCCACTTGACCCAATTTCAAACTTGTCAGAGATTGTATCAAGATGATCATACTGACCAAATTTCAGGTTGATTGGGCAAAAAATATGGCCTCTAGAGTGTCTACAAGGTTTTTCTTAGAATTGACCCTGTGACCTCATTTTTGACCCCACTTGACCCAATTTCGAACTTGTCCGAGATTTCATCAAGACAATCATTCTGACCGAATTTCAGGTTGATTGGGCAAAAAATATGGCTTCTAGAGTGTTTACAAGGTTTCTCTAAGATTTGACCCTGTGACCTCATTTTTGACCCCACTTGACCCAATTTCGAACTTGTCCGAGATTTCATCAAAACAATCAATTGGACCAAATTTTAGGTTGATTGGGCACAAAATATGGCTTCTAGAGTGTCTACAAGGTTTTTCTAAGATTTGACCCTGTGACCTCATTTTTGACCCCACTTGACCCAATTTCGAACTTGTCCGAGATTTCATCAAGACAATCATTCTGACCAAATTTCAGGTTGATTGGGCAAAAAATGTGGCCTCTAGAGTGTCTACAAGGTAAATGTTGACGACACTTGACGCACGACGGACGACGGACATCACCCGACCACAAAAGCTCACCTTGAGCACTTCGTGCTCAGGTGAGCTAAAAAGTCTGGAAAACTGAAATTTCCTGGTAATTTCTCATTCCAGCATCCATATCTTCGTCAAAAATCAATGGACTGGAACCAAACTCAAACTTGTTCTGTAACTCATTGATGCGGACCCACATACCAAAAATCAGCTCAATTTCTCCAAGGGTTAAGAAAAAAAGTCCGGAAAACTGAAATTTCCTGGTAAATTTTTAGGTCCAGCATCCATATCTTCCACAAAAATCAATGGACCGGAACCAAACTCAAACTCGTTCTGTAACTCATTGATGCGGACTCACATACCAAAAATCAGCTCAATATCTCCAAGGATTAAGAAAAAAAGTCCGGAAAACTGAAATTTCCTGGTAATTTTCTAAGTCCAGCATCCGTATCTTCCACAAAAATCAATGGACCGGAACCAAACTCAAACTTGTTCTGTAACTCATTTGTGCGGACTCACATACCAAAAATCAGCTCAATATCTCCAAGGGTGAAGAAAAAAAGTCCGGAAAACTGAAATTTCATGGTAATTTTCTAAGTCCAGCATCCGTATCTTCCACAAAAATCAATGGACCGGAACCAAACTCAAACTTGTTCTGTAACTCATTTGTGCGGACTCACATACCAAAAAATCAGCTCAATATCTCCAAGGGTTAAGAAAAAAAGTCCGGAAAACTGAAATTTCCTGGTAATTTCTAATTCCAGCATCCGTATCTTCGTCAAAAATCAATGGACCTGAACCAAACTCAAACTCGTTCTGTAACTCATTGATGCAGACCCACATACCAACAAGAGGGCCATAGTGGCCCTTAATCGCTCACCTGAATGAACTGTCTAAAATTTTCAAAAGAAGTATTAGAAATAGAATGATGAATGACTCAGCTAAACAAAGCTGTTGCTTCTATACAACTTGAGAATCCTTTTTTTACAATTTTAAGGTTGACTAACAAGGATTTTTATAATTGATTTCATGACCTAGTTTTTGACCCCACATGACCCAATTTCAATCTCATCCAAGATTTGTGGCCTCTAGAGTGCATACAAGGTTTTTCGTAGATTTGACCCCGTGACCTAGTTTTTGACCCCAGTTGACCCAATTTCAAAATCCTCCAAGATTTCATCAAGACAATCATTCTGACCAAAATTCAGGTTGATCGGGCAAAAAATGTGGCCTCTAGAGTGCATACAAGGTTTTTCTTAGATTTGACCTTGTGACCTAGTTTTTGACCTAAGTTGACCCAATTTCAAACTCGTTCAGGATTTCATCGAGACAATCATTCTGACCAAAATTCAGGTTGAACAGGCAAAAAATGTGGCCTCTAGAGTACATACAAGGTTTTTCTAAGATTTGACCCTGTGACCTAGTTTTTGACCCCAGTTGACCCAATTTCAATCTCGTCCGAGGTTTCATCAAGACAATCATTCTGACCAAAATTCAGGTTGAATGGGCAAAAAATGTGGTCTCTAGAGTGAATACAAAGTTTTTCTAAGATTTGACCCTGTGACCTAGTTTTTGACCCCAGTTGACCCAATTTCGAACTCGTCCGAGATTTCATCAGGACAATCATTCTGACCAAAATTCAGGTTGATAGGGCAAAAAATGTGGCCTCTAGAGTACATACAAGGCAAATGTTGACGACGGACGACGGACACCGCACGACGCACGACGGACATCCATCTAACCACAATAGCTCACCTTGAGCACTTCGTGCTCAGGTGAGCTAAAAATCAGCTCAATATCTCCAAGGGTTAAGAAAAAAAGTCCGGAAAACTGAAATCCAGACTGAGAGACGGACAGACGGACGGAGCGCAAACCTATAGTCCCCTTCGACTTTCGCCGGTAGGGGACTAATAACTAAATCTATTGACAATTCTGGTTTGAAAATGAGAAACAGGTGGTGTAGACTAATATCAGATTGCACATATGTGCAGGCTGATGTTTGTCTATAGTTCCTGCCAACGCAGGAATATTCCTGGTTCAGCATGGCAAGGGTTAATATGAAACATAAGCACTTTGACAGACCTACCTGGACAAATAAAAGATTAAGTTGCATAGGGTCTCTTGCATCCACATTCTGGTCGGAGAAGAAAAACTTCCGTCGAAGTAACAACGTGTCATCACCCTGAATTCCCTGTTCCCTCAGTGTTTTGGCATGGTCCAACCAGTTAACTGAAATGGATTACAATTCATGTCAGAAATACGCATAAAAGGGGTATTTTGGATTTCAAGTTAGATTATATCAACTATACTTGCACAAACCTATGTTGTTGGTATTCATTGGAATCACAGGGAAATGTCCCACTGATTTTTTTTAAACATATATGATAATATAGACAAGGGATCGAACTCCATTTTGGAGAGAACATCACCCAGCACGATTCGAGAGTCGATTTCTAAGTCAGTCTGGAGTAAATATCAAAGATTGTGATGTCTGTATGAATATGTAACATTTTGTAGAGATATTTGTCTGAGATGCGAAATTGATGTCGAATCGCACGATATTTTAGTTTGGCTTTCGCAAATGAAGTGTGTTTGGTCATCAAATTAAGTACTTGGTGGTAGCTTATCTATTTAGCCTTGAAATGATGTATTTTGCAGGCAGCATCCTGGTAGAGTATAAACCATTGCCATTTTGATGACTCAGCAGGAAACAGTTGTAACTGCCTATAGACATATAGGCAGTTACAACTGTTTTGTGCTGAGCCATTAATTTGGGACAAGTTTAACCCTTATCAAGCGGTCATAATATTCCCTTTGCAAACAAAGCTTGGCAGACAGTATAGACTAAGATCCGCAATCTGATCCAAGTCTTTCCTGCTCATTTTTTACCCAATTATCGTTAAAAAATCTAAACAGACTGTTAAAAATATTCCTAAAATCGGTATATTTCCGCAGGAAAAGGGTTTATCACCAACATTAGCCCTGTTATTTATGCTAATTTATTATTTATTAGTATAATTACAGCATCAGCCAATCAGACACAATTACAAACATTGGACGAAAATTACTGACATCATGGCTCCTGACATGAGCAGAAGCACTCGGAACACCACTCGGCCAATCTCACGATCAACTCGGATGTACATAGACAGACTATTTTTAACTAGAAAGCCATGAATGGCTTGTGTCGCTCCACAGACTTGAAATTCTTGTAAAAACAAATAAATGTTTTGACTAGATTTTTTAGATATTTGGGGTTCTACTGATGTTGAAATGATTTTCAAAGTTTCAACTATATAACAAATAGAGAAATGACCTCCACTCTTAAAAGACACATTTTTCACCAAATCAAAATAATTTTTGGCTGCATGATAATGAGTCACCCAAAGTCATACCAAAAATGTTTAATTAATATCCATCAGTTACATCCTGAGAAAATGATTTTCATAGTTTCCACTATTTAACATATTGAGAAATGACCTCCGCCCATAAAATGCATATTTGACATCTGATCACAATGATTTTTGGTAGACTGATAAAGGATCACACAAGGATCATTCCAGTGAAATTTGGTTGAAATCCAAACAATAGATTCTGAGAAAATGATTTTCAAAGTTTCAACTATATAACATATAGAGAAATGACCTCCACCCATGAAAGGCATATTTTCAATCTGATCACAATGATTTATTGTACACTGATATAGGGGTCACTCGTGGATCATCCTAGTGAAATTTGGTTGATAACCATCAGTTACATTCTGAGAAAATGATTTTCAAAGTTTCCACTATATAACATAAAGAGAATTGACCTTCGCCCATAAAATGCATATTTTCCATCCGATTACAATTATTTTTTGTAGACTGACAAAGGGTCACGCAAGGATCATTCCAGTGAAATTTGTTTGATATCTATTGGTTACATTCTGAGAAAATGATTTTCAAAGTTTCCACTTTATAACATATAGAGAATTGACCTCCGCCCATAAAATGCATATTTTCATCCGATCACAATGATTTTTTGTAGACTGATAAAGGGTCACGCAAGGATCATTCATGTAAAATTTAATTGGTATCCATTGATTAGAATCTGAGAAAACTCACTTTTTACCATATTTGGAAATTAGCCTAGCCCATTAAATCCATGTTTTTCATTGGATCAAAATTTCTTGTACAACTTTGAAAGAGGGTCATCCAAGGATCATTCCTGTGAAGTTTAGTTGAAATTCCTCCAGTTGTTTCTGAGGAGAAGATTTTTAAAGAAAAGTTTATGACCGGACGCACGCACGCACGACGGACACAACACCATGACAATAGCCCCAGTGGCTTTCAGCCAGTGGAGCTTAAAATTATAGGAAACCCTTGGAAAAACTCGATGACGTCAGTTAAAATGGTGTTAGCCCTCGAAACTGCGAGTGAAAACATTCAACGTCGCCAACACTACACGTTTAAGTCACTGAGGTCAAACCATCATATCCATATATAAATATATATTAAGATTCTTAAATAACGGCTGGAAAAAATCTCAATTTTTGAGAATGATTCGTCATTCTCAAAAATTGAGATTTTTCAGCTGTTTTTTACTGTAAAAGATATAAATCTACAGTGCTAGTTTTTCTTACACTGTTTACGCCTAACAAAATGCATGATTCTGTTACATACAAATCCGCCTTACATACATCCAAGGTCTGTTGTAGTTTACGGAAATGGCCGAGTGATGTGCCGAATGGACCAGTAGATGAGAATCTAAGACTGTGATTTTTTATCCAATACCTAGGTTTTGTGAACTAATTGGAATTGATTAAACCCTTTGCTGTTTAATCCCTGCTTTTTACGTACCTGTGATTTCATGATTGAGAAAACATTGTGAAAAAAGAAGAAATTGCTTCTGACATGCAATTTCTTCTTTTTCCACACTTTTTTCTACCCTACAGAATTGTTATTTTTCAAATTAAATCCAATTCGTCTGCAAAACCATTGAATTTAAACAGGTCCAAAATTTTGTAAAACAGGAAAGTGTTAAGATAGGAACTGTGTCGTGTGAAAATTTAGGGTCCCCAAATTTCCATTTTCCCAAGACGTCATTACAGAAAAAAATAAATTTGAATTCGAAAAAAATGAAGATAGCAATAAAATATAAAATTGTTAGATCTCAAAGAAACCCTATGTTGTAGGTATTCATTAGAATCATCTTTATGAGATGATTTAAAATGTGGCTTTTTTTTAGAAACAAAATTCAAATTCAACATAATTCGGATTAAATATAAATCAATTTAAACCCCTCTAACTGTTGTACATTCAATCACTTACTATCATATGGAGTGAAGGGTGGTTTTTGCTTTGAAATCATATAATTGGTTGTATTCTATTGAAGCAATTCCCGACGGATTTCCATGCATTAGAATTCATGCATTATGTATACAATATTCCCCGCTCATTTTTCCCTCAAAATGCTGAATATCGCTGCCAGTTAAAAGTCATCACCGCATAATATCTGACGTCCCTCATATAGGCAAATGTCAATAGCGTGCTTATCAGAATATCAAATAATGCATAAACTGCATTTCATATTTAGTGGGTAATGTACTATAATTTAGCTAGCAAACAGTGGTTTTCAATTAATCTGTTTTATTTTCTGGTCAGTCATTTGTGTTTCATTTGCTTATCTTTACTCTTTTTAGGAAAAGATTCTTTGTTTGAACAATATATCTCAGGTATAACTCTATCATACCGAGTCATCAAACTATAGACACTGCTGCCGTCAAAGCGCCATTGGTAGTGGGTCAGACTGTCAATCTAGAGGTTCAGGGTTCGATTCCCCAGCCCCAGCACTTATCCTCTCTGACTGTTTGTCTTCAACCAATGGGTTGATAATCATAGACCTATGTAGGATAGCAGCTTGAGGCTAGGAAAGGATGTTATGGTAGTTCTGGTGCAAGAAATACCAGGAATCCATTGTTAGGGCTACAGCAAGCGCAATATAACTAAAAGATTGTTGAAGGCAGCGTAAAACCCAAATCAAACAAACAAACTTACTATCGTCCTCTGTGTGGAGCTTTTTCCTCATTTCTTCCAATTTTTTCTGATCCTTGGCGATGGACTTGTCGCGTTTCAGGGTCAAGGTCTTTTCTTTCTCGTCATCTGGTAACTCTAATACCAGTGAATATTCTTCATGGTTCGAAATACCTGTTGAGATGGAAAATGAGCCTGTGTGTGACATTTCAAATAATTTGACATCTGCATTGAGTGCAAAAATTTAGCAGCCTAAGCAGTTACATATTATAGCTAGAAGACTGTCTACAGGTACTTTAAGACCTTATCTATCTATAAATCACAAAGTGAAGACTCTGGTCAGCCTGTGCAGCTGCAGAGATTTGCTTTGCACACATTCAAAATTGTTGGAAATTTCACACAGCGGCTCAAATAGTTTCATCATGCTAACATGATTTCAGCTTACATCATGATAACATTAAATGATGTCAGACAGGTCAAGTTATGCTTAGAAACATTTTGTACATTCATATAGCTTTTACCTGAACTACTTTTCTTTCACCATTGCAAATGCTTTGAAAGCCTCGTCATGATGAATTCTCCCAACATCGGCCAGATATTATCGATATTTCAAGACAGTAACATATTATTCTCTATATTTACGCCTGTCCTCAGAATGACAAAACACTAACAAACATTTAAAAGAAAGGATTCTACTTTGCATTCAAATGCTTGTGTAAAGCTAGGTATCGTTTTCCTCAATGTTTTACAAACATTTCATCTCCCATACAGGCATTGTCAAGTTCAACTTTGAAGAAAAAGGGGCAAAACATGTAACAAACTGTGTTGATGAAAATAAAGTTAAAGGATTTGGGAATTCCAGTTATAAAAGAATCATTTTGTCAATAACAAATTAAAATGTAGCAGCTACTGCTTGATATTTTGCTGGCTATACAGCATTGACAGAACAATAGAACTTGTGTTAAGTGACAATTTAAGGAACCACCAAAAGGCCGTCGAATATGGAAATGGTCGCTTAATACAAAATATCATGAAAAAAGTGACGGGTCATTTTGATAGCATTTAAAGATCCTCTGCCAAGTTGTAATGACTCCTATGATGTTTGAACCCATTAGAATTGTCTTAACGAGACGATTCTAATGGGCTCCAACAACATAGGATTCAATAATAACCAATTTTTTTAAAAAAAGTTCCCTTTTTCAGAGACTTTTCTTACGGTGACAGGACTTTTTATGTTGGTCGCTTTATATACCTGGTCATTCAATAGACGTGGTTGCTCGTGCAATATCAACTTAATTGGAACCCCTCCAATCTCTTTGTGTAAAGAAAATTTTCTTGATCTGTGCTGGATGTTTTTTTAGTCTGTCTGTCAGATTTAAAACAAAGCAGCCTAATTAATCTTTCTTAATACAAACAGGATCATCTTTCTTAATACAAACAGGATAATCTTTCTTAATACAAACAGGTACAGCTTTTGCTGGGCTTTGGCTATTAAAATTATTGCAGAAGAGTTGTACACAACAATATGCCCAAAATATGTCCATTACATACATGAATTGCAACTGTTTAGCAATATTCTTACCTATTCTTGATGTAATGGTAATCAGGTGTTGGCCCACCGTGTGGGAGTCGTCCACCTGCATTTTACGTACAGTGCCATCCAGTGTACGGACTTGGAGGATTCGAAACTTTGATTTGTATTCCAATAAATCCTGCAAATATCACAAATTTATGTGACCCGTCATGCTAAAAGAGACCATCCTGGAACTCCGTAAAATAAATATTTGAAAAAGAGATAAGTTCTAGAACAGGACTACCAGAGGTGGCAATTTAAAAACTCTGTCAAAGAAAGGTAGATTGGTTGTTCTGGATTCAGAAAATTAGTAAAGTGCAAAAAGTTTCAAGCCTACTCAGTCTGCCCTGTACGCGCAGTCTGACTAGGGTCGACACTTACAGCATTACCAAGATGGTCCCTTTTACGCCTGAAAAATTGATAAGTAGAGTTCTAAAATAGTATATAAGATACATCTTAGAAAATTTAAGTAATAAAACCCAGTTTTTACCTTTATAAATATCTCTCCAAGGTTTCAAAATGACCCCTTGGGCGCATTTTCTAAGGGTTAAAATAGGACATTTTCAGATTTTTCAGGGTCATTACTCTGGTTTAAGGGTCAAGCACAAGCCTTGTTAAGCCCTTAACAACCTATATAGCAAATAGTAGTCTGGCCACCAGACTCTTCTTAACAGTATTTTTTTCAAAGGGAATGTGTAAGTCATTACATAAATTTCAATTAAGTCCCCTGTCTCTGACAAGAAGTTTTTGTTCAGCACTTGTTAATATGAACTTGGATTAAAGAGGCTTGTAATAGAGTTACAACAAAACATTTCTGAGAATGCTAACAAACACGACTGCGGCCAGTCTAAGCAAATAAGTCAAAGCCTCAAGCACTTACCCCACTTCTGAGAAGGTAATATTCCAGTGGCCGTCCTGATTCCAGCCACACACCTGTCCGTTTGTCATCGTCGGCAAGAAATAGTCCAAAATTGTTGGCTGAAAGTAGAAAGAACACTACAACTAAATTTGTCAATAAAACTTGAACAACCTGCGACGTGTTCTGATGAATTTGATCCCAGTTTCTTAGACCATAAGGACATCTTTTAAGTTCCAAGCATCTAGATTGTAAAATGTGATCAAGTACTTTATAAAATGTCCACAAACTTGGATTTCCTATTACAGCTGTTTGTCCTGCGCTTTACAAAATTGTTGATAATTGCTGATGAAAGCTGTCTATAAAAGGAAGACTTTCACTTTTATTCACAAGTTATAAAAGCCAAAGGTCAAGTGCTCCTTTGTTCATAGTAATTGACTTTTTATTTCCGGCAGATTTCCTGATTGCAAAACATTATTACATCATTCTTAGTATGCTGTACAAGCAAGCCAATATGCCCACTACTCTGACCCATTCATACACAATCCCACTATTTTATAAGAGAAGAGCAAATCTGTGACCCGTCACACGGAAAGGGACCATCTGGGAATTCTGTAAAATTAACCCTTGTCATGCTGAACCCCGAATATTCCTGCTTTGGCAGGAGCTATAGACAAACATCAGCCTGCACATATGTGCATTCTGATGTTAGTCTACACCACCTGTTTCTCAATCTCAAACCAGAATTGTCAATGGATTTAGTTTATCAAATAAAAATTGACCTACAATTGGGACTTTCAGTGCTTTTTGCCCTTTGATTTTAATGAAAATTTATAACCAAAAATTATTCAGCATGACAAGGGTTAATATTTGGAAAAAAGATTGATTCTACTACAGGTCAACCAGAGGTTGCATTTCAAAAATTCTTTGACAGATAGGTACATTGATCATTCTAGATTCAGAGAATTTTTATGCAGTCTGACCAGGGTTGATTCTTTTGGCACTTCCAAGATCATGAGATTGTCCTTTTCTGCGAGATGGGTCACATATTTTTATTTATCTATCTTTTATTAATCACCTAACCCTTATCCTGCTAATTATTTAACCCACCAGTGAAGTTTAGGAAATATCAACTGGCTTATATAATCATTAGAGTCTATGACACTTATTTTTGAGCCTCAGACTCCCATAACATGCATCATTTTAAACCCTAGGTTCAGGGGAAAAGGGGTTGTGAATTTGTTAATCAAAAAGTCAGTATTGACCCAAGAGAGAGCCTCAGATTTGCATAACCTGCATCCTTTAGAACCCTAGAGTTCAAGAAATAAGGGGTTGCGCAATTGTTTGTCAAGAAGTCAGTATTGACACAAGGGTTGGCTTTGGTTTCCCAAATCAAGTGGAATCTAACTAATTAGTGTTTGGTTGGTCTCTTGTAACTCTATCTGGGCCGGAAATGTAACGAGGAAAAGAGAACTCTATTTGACGGCATAAAAAATCTTTGAGGCTCGAATATTCATGAGCAATCCAGCCATGATTTCCGTTCTTTTGATTTTTAGCTCCCCAGATTTTCCTCATTTAACCCTTTCCCAAACAAGACCAGGTTTTGACCTCTCTATTAGAGAAGGCTTAGGAAAACATTGTGGCAAAAGAAGAAAATGCTGATCATCAGCATTTTCTCCTTTTGTCTCAATATTTTCTATGCTAAACAATACACATTTTCTACCTTTGATATAATTTATTTTGTCATCTGCAGCAGCTTTCAAATTGGACCACCCTGAAATTTTGTTGTTTGGTAAAGGGTTAAAAGAATTTTCTCTTCTCATAGCTGATTAGAATTTATTTTAAGATAAACAATGTTGGAAAAAGAGAATGTTTTTGTTGAGGAACTGCTTCCTTAACTGTTATCATATTTTATCATATTTAACTCTTGTCATGCTAAATAAATACCTTGACAAAATTGCACTAAATTCCATGTACTGAAAACATTTTGTAGTAAGAATTTGCTAGAAAGTACTTAATTTGATATGCTATTTCTAAACAATGTCTGGTTTAAAATTGAAAAAAAAAGGTGGTATAGACTAAGATCAGACCACACATTTGTGCAGCCTGATCTTTGTCTATATATCCTGCCAAAGCAGATTTATTCCGGGTCCAGCATGACAATGCTAAGTGTAATTAAAGTTTGGAACTTTAGTCCTACATTTAGAATAACAAAATTTTATATTGACCAGGACTTTCCTCTTGAATTTATCCAGAGCTGTGGAATTCCAATGCCTGACTTGTCCGACATAAGCTTTTCCACCTGCGGACAAGTACATTTTTTGAAGCCACTTGTCTGTGGACAAGTAAATACCAAGCTAATCTTGAAATGGTTCAAAATAGATAGAGATTAATTAGCCTATTGTTTGTATCAAAGGGTTGAAATCATTCTATTTTATTAGGAAAATGCTTATTCCAGCATTTTCTTCTTTAAAACAATGCTTTTTCAAACTTTAGGTATTCTGAAATTTGTGGACAAGTTCATTTTGATCTTGGACAAGTAAGAAATGATCTTTTACTTGTCCAGGAACAAGGAGAGATAATGTGTAATTCCACACCCCTAATTTATCCTTTTTCACCACCGAAGGAGGGTTTTCTTTCCTTAAACAATTATGAGCACTTCGTTTTCCTGGCGAAGAAAAGAAAATATTGAATATCAGAGCAAGTATAAGTATGGTTT
The DNA here is from genome assembly GCA_948146395.1 of Fragum whitleyi. Taxonomy (NCBI): domain Eukaryota; kingdom Metazoa; phylum Mollusca; class Bivalvia; order Cardiida; family Cardiidae; genus Fragum; species Fragum whitleyi. The sequence continues at coordinate 25,782,028 of OX411560.1, read as the reverse complement.
TAAAGAAATTCTACAGTTTTAGTAAAACAACCATTCTAAAAGCTGGGTTCTTGATGTATGCAAATGAGGTCCAACATGCTGACATGTATAAATATTCATGAAGTGGAAATTAGGTATAATGTCATGAATATTCATAGACCTGTAAGTCCACGAAGGATTAAGGATGTAAATAAAGATATTGATTCTGCATCATTATGCAATTATTCCATCATTCTAGAATGATGATGCTGATCCATTATCCAAACATTTTAGTTTCGTTCTGTTAAATACCATTTGAGCCTGTGCGCCACATTTCCAACAATTTGAAATGTGCGTGAGGTGCAAACATTGAGCTGTGTAGACAGCAACCTACTGTTAATATAATGTTACCTGATGGTGTACAAGTACTTTGAGACCTTTTCTATCTATTAGCATAGTGAAGACTCTGGTCAGACTGTGCGGATGCACAGGCTGATCAGGGTATTTGCTATGTACACATATGAAACTGTTGGAAATCTCACACACAGGCTTATTTCATTTGTTTGTTTGTTTGTTTGTTTGTTTGTTTGTTTGTTTGTTTGTTTGTTTGTTTGTTTGTTTGTTTGTTTGTTTGCAAATCCTGATTGATGTTATAAACATTTAATTGTGCTCTGTTGCATGGCATTTAAACACTGTTTCAGAGAAGCAACAAAGATATTTTGACTTAATCCTTATCCAACTGAATGCAGACTTTATCTCCAACAAATCATCAATTTTTGGTCATTGAAATGAGTCTTGCTCTAGATTCTCCAACATTTTTTTTTATTTGAAAGCTGATAGTGAAGGCTGGGATCAGACTGAAATGTCTGTCAAAGGTCTGTAGAGTATGAAAATATCATGAACAGCATAAAATAGTTTGAGGTTCTGCAAACAATTTGTGATTGCACTTGCCACATATTGACACTGAAGATTAAATGGTCAGTCCCAAGTTTGATCCCAGTAGCAACTTTAGGCATGCAAGTACAGTCGATATTGCTCGAGCGACTAAGTCTATTAAACGACCATCATAAAAAGTCTCTTCACTGTGAGCAAAATCTCTGAAAAAGTGGACATTCTTTTGCAAAAAAATTGTTTCTTATCAAATCTGATGTGTTAGAACCTGTTAGAATTGTCTCATTAAGACATATCTGATGGGATCCAACACCATAGAATTCAGTAAGACTTAGTTGACAATGTACATATGCTTTCAAAATGACCAGTATCTTATCTATCACGAAATATTGTAAAAGCGACCATTCCTTTAAGCAACCGCTTTTTGATGGTCCCCTAAGTGATCACTGAATACAAGTTTTACTGTATGTCTTTTAGCCATACCTAAGAACATTTGCATAGCAGAAAGTGGAAAACAATGTTAGAGGGCCTACAAAATATCATAACTTCTGCTTAGCCAACTTTATGCAGTGATTCATTAACTCAAAGATGCTACACTTTACTCGGTTCTAGCAGCAAAAATTTCTATAAAAACTTCTAACAAAGATATGATTTCTTTTATTTTCTTCTTAACCCTTTGCCGTTTAATCCCTGCTTTTTAAGTGTCGGTGATTTTTTTATTTAGAAAACATTGTACAAAAAGAAGAAATTGCTTCTGACAAGCAATTTCTTCTTTTTCCACACTATTTTCTACCCTACTGAATGGTTATTTTTCAAATTAAATGCACTTTTAATTTTCGTCTGCAAAACCTCTGAATTTGGACGGGTCAAAATTTAGTAAAACAGGAAAGGGTTAAACTCCTAGTTCTGACTGTCTTCTTTAAGTTGCTAATATGTCTTGAAATTTTTACAAACCCTTTTAATCTTAACAAATGAGCCTAAGGGTTAAATACAAACAGTAAAGAAGCTATTCAAATAGATAATAAGACCAATTACAGGCCTTATTCTGCGTTCAGAAATATGTCTCCCGCAAAACAAATCCCATGTCTAGGAAACACTGAGAATCTTATGCAAACACCAACTGTCTTGCATGTAAATAAGGTCGGAATTTTTTCTTGAAAACCCTCTGATTCAGTTCCTATGTAACTTTGTAGGATTTTTATCCTTTCATACACTTTACATCCTATGTGAGATGGATTGCTGGTTTGGGGGCTTTCATAGTTATAGGTAGATTTTGTGGGATGAGCTGTGAAATCTACTTTTGACAGTTAAATTCCTGTGCTATTCTTTCAAAATAGATAAAACAGGTTTAAACAATACCTAAAAAAGGTACAAATTAACTTTCAAATGAAACTTATTGCTTGTCTTCTAAAGATCATAAGGTTTACTCATTCATGTACTTTCAAAGTTGAAACGGGGGATCACATTCAATTCCTATCACATGCTTTTTAAATTTACCCGATATACCTATGGCAATGGACTCAACGCCAACATCAGAGCTCAGTTTTGAAAATACATCAACCATAATTTTGGCGGTATTATAGTAATCCTTTTTTGGTTGTTTATATTATTGGATGTTTCCTGTAGCTTGTTTTATGATTGATTGAAATGCTTGGTAGATATTGTTCCATAATACTAAGTTTCCTATTTTCTATATCAGTTGATTTTATGAGTTTATAAAACCCATCAACAGTCCATCCAATGCTCTTGACACTTTGATTTTCAAATGCAAGTTTGTCAAAGCTTTTACTGTTACACTGCTATTTTAATTGACTTTAACCCTTTGCTGTTTAATCCCTGCTTTTTACGTGCCTGTGGTTTTATGATTGAGAAAACATTGTGAAAAAAGAAGAAATTGCTTCTGACAAGCAATTTCTTCTTTTTTTTCACACTATTTTCTACCCTACTGAATGATTATTTTTCAAATTAAATCCACTTTAAATTTTCGTCTGCAAAACCTTTGAATTTGGACAGGTCCAAAATTTTGAAAAACAGGAAAGGGTTAATCAACCTGTAGAAGGATGTGTTGCTAATTAAAGTTAATTGGCAAAAGATTCAATGTGTTGCTTGTTTAACTGGTGAGATAGGTTGTAGTCATCCCTCTAGATTGATAGTCTGACGACTTACCAACTGCGCTATGGTGAAAGGATACATGCTTGATGAATAGCACCCTCACACAGGACCTTTGTTTCATGTCTTATCCAAAAGACAATTAATTTGTTAATGTAACAAACCTGGGGGTCAAACCCATGATATTGACCTTCAATTATTTTGCAGTCAGGTGCTCTACTCGGCTAATCAGTCTTATGAAGGGTTTCTATTCCTAAAGTTTTATATCGTCATTGATATTCCAAAACCACGTAACTACAGCTTAAATCAAGCTGTAGTTACAAGATTTTAGAATTATATCGACGATATCATCAGCTGACCAGAATTTTGTCTCCGAACATGTTAAATGCCCTCTCGTATCTTTTAGGTATAAGGGAACTAATTCATTTTCCGTTATCGGCCATTATAACCTTTCCGGTCATAGCTCAGTCCAAGAGTTTGCGAGAGTGATCAAACCTGTCTTAAATTGAGGCCCGTTCATTTGCGCATGAAATGAATTGAAAATTAGTATGGCATGATCCCTTTTCTCTACGACTTTTCGGCCCATTTTTGAGATGACCCTTACCGCGAAGCTGTTTTTACCGGCCCCCCCAAAAAATATACCCATGTTTAAAAATAGCTTTTAGACCCGGAAAATAGTTTAAAATCTTTAATTTTTCGATTGTATTTCAACAACGGATTATTATCGATGAAAAATATACAAACAATTTTGGATTTCAATAATATTGACCAATCAGAGATCACCTTCAACAATTGAGTATATGGACCGGAGTTTCCCTAAAGTTTTCTACCAGAGTGGTTGGAAATGAATTAGTTCCCTTAGACCTAAAGAAGAATTTTTTTGCCAATGAAATATAAAAATTGCACATATTTACGTACAATTACCTTTTTTGGATTAAATCTGAAAATTTCAGGCGCTTACGTGTTATAGTTAATGAGTAATGGTCGTTACCCTTAACCCGGTCGAGGAAAAATTCACATCAAATATAGTCCCAAGCGAAAATTTGTTCTTTAAAAAACTTGAGTTTTCTATACACAAAAACTGAACGTTGTTTTCTATTTAGGAGTACTTTTTCATCACAATTTAATTAAATATCTTCTTTGCAATGCATTTAATGGTGTTTTGCGGGTGAAAATTGTCATTTTCTATTTTTCATGGATTTTCTTTTGTCGTAACCCTTATCTTTCATAAGAAATTTACGAGTTTTTGCATTTTTCAGCCTACACGGTGTTTGTTTATCAGCTAATTCCTCAATGTAACACATGGAATATTACACAAGCATATGCCTGATAACTATGCAAAAAATCAAAGAAATCGGTCAAATAGGTTTTGAAAAATAAACGAACTCCCTTAACCCTGTTAAAGTTAAAAAGCTATCTCTCTTAGCGGTTAAAACGCGCCGAACATAACCCAATAACATTCAAACTGTGTTTTCTTTACATGATAATGTTTTCCAGAGTGCATTTCTCTATTTTGAGACACCTCGCGCAAAATGTTTGTTTTCGGTTGCAAATTATTATCAAAAAACCCTTATCTTTTTGTGCAAAAAAATCTTCTTTTCTCTTATTTTGGGGCTAATGATATATTTTTACAGTATAACTAATCCAAATTAAGAATATAATAACATAAAAAAAAATGTTGTTTGCCACATTTAAGAAAAAAAAGTGCAATTGGTTGAGTAGTTTTTGAAAATTAGCGCTTATCTTTCACTCCAGCCAGGCAAACATCAACTTGGTTGACCCCCCCCCCCCCCCCCCCCCCCCGGCAAAAAAAGCCGAAATTAACTAAAAATATTCCAAAAATACCATTCTCTTATCACTATTGTCTATTATTTTGTTTCAATGAATACTTAAAGCGCATATTTTGCAAATCCGATATAATTCAACACGGATTTATTTGTAAAATTAACCCTTATCTTTTGTTGAAATTTTATTTTTTCATATATTTTTTGTCAAAAATGTTATTTTTTTCCAATGTTTCTGTCAAAAAGTGTTAAATTAGACCGGATTTTGTTCGGTTTTCTTTAGTTCTACCCTTAAAATAAATTTTTGTTGTTTGTGACTTAAAAATATCCAATCAATATCAAGTTACGACGAACCAGTGGAGTAGATTTTTCCTTCTAGAGACGGCCCAAGATTAAGTTTATCTTATTACGTAATAGTCCTAATTACTTCCGGGTACAAAAATCGACCGTCAAACTAAAAGAAAACTATTTTGCAATATATACATGCAAAGAATGCAAGGCACTGACACACATTCAATGACTAAAAAATGCAAGAAATGGGTGCTATTGTCCCGCGAGGGTGGTGTTTTTACTGTCAAAAAGCACTAAATGAATACCGAATTGGCCCTTTTAGCTTGACATATCATTTAAAGAATATTTTTCTCGATATTTGGTGATTAAGTAACCTAAAATAAAAACTCTAAGCGGACGAAGTAACTCTTACAAGACCATTAATAAGAGAACATGCACTTATTTGCATATTTACCATTTAGGTATAAGGGAACTAATTCATTTTCCGTTATCGGCCATTATAACCTTTCCGGTCATAGCTCAGTCCAAGAGTTTGCGAGAGTGATCAAACCTGTCTTAAATTGAGGCCCGTTCATTTGCGCATGAAATGAATTGAAAATTAGTATGGCATGATCCCTTTTCTCTACGACTTTTCGGCCCATTTTTGAGATGACCCTTACCGCGAAGCTGTTTTTACCGGCCCCCCAAAAAAATATACCCATGTTTAAAAATAGCTTTTAGACCCGGAAAATAGTTTAAAATCTTTAATTTTTCGATTGTATTTCAACAATGGATTATAATCGATGAAAAATATACAAACAATTTTGGATTTCAATAATATTGACCAATCAGAGATCACCTTCAACAATTGAGTATATGGACCGGAGTTTCCCTAAAGTTTTCTACCAGAGTGGTTGGAAATGAATTAGTTCCCTTAGACCTTAAACTGTTGAGAAAAATAAATTGGCAAGAATTTCACTGTGCATTTGTTGCTTGCTTAATTAGTTACCAGGGGCCCATCTTATTAAACTTCTTACAGAAATATTAATCATAGGTCAAAATCACAAATTGTACCTAGTGTCTTTATTTAATGTTAGATTCTACCTTGTAATATCTCATTGGAGACGATTCCAACAAGATTATGCAGGTCAGAATTCCATATTCAGTTACTATTGTAGAGGCAACCTGAATTTTAGACTTATGAAAAAACATGTTTAGTAAAACAGGCCCCAATGGGTAGGTTTTAAACATTCATTGTTGAGAGTCAGCCACCTTGCCAACATCGCAATGAAAACGACTGACTGGATCTTTTTTTAGACCAATCTGTAGAAGTGTTTTCTATCTGTATAGTTTTATATCATCAGCTAACCAGACTTTTGGCTCCAAAAGTGTTATAATGTTCTCTCCTATCTTAAACTGCTGAGAAAAATACATTGGCAAAAAAAATAAATGTGCACATGTTGCTTGCTAATTAATTATCAAACAGTAGGTAGGTTTTAAGCATTCATGATTGAGAGACAGCCATCCTGTTAACATTGCAACAAGGACAACTGACTCAATGTTTTTTTTTTACCAATCTGTATAACGTCTTTGTTATTCTAAAACCTCCTAACTACTGCTTTGATCAAGCTGCAGTTACGAGGGTTTAGAATAACATCGACGATAAGGGTTTTCTATTCCAACAGTTTTATGTCAGCATCTGACCAGACTCATGTCTCCAAACGTGTTATATGCAATTCTCCCTCCTATCTTAAACAGCTGAGGAAAATAAATTGGCAAAAAAACAATACAAATTCAGATTTCAAGAAACCAAGAGAGACATAGGGTAGTCTGTTCTTTTCAAAGTTTGATTGAAAAGATTGCCTGATTGGTAACAGGTTAAATACACTATGTGGGTGTACTGCAGTTCATGAATATAATTTTAACCATAGTCCTAATGTTAACTTTAAATCTGATAAAATCTAAAATTCATTTCAACCAAATAGCAAATTTATCGGAATTTCTTAATTTGAGGCTTATTGTGTTCCTGAAATAACTTTAAATCAAAGAAAACATTTGAGGAAATACTTAAATTTCAGGTGATTTGAATCAACTTGGAGTTCTGTAGTAGAAATAAAGGGGGGTCATACTATTATGCTGGGTGTTCTTTCTTAGAAAAAATACAGCAACTTTATTCAGCAAAATCTTCAAAACCATGAAAAGCAGACAAAATTGCCAAAACAAATTTTGCTGACCATAAACCAAGCAGGTCTGCCAACAGTGAAATGTTTGCCAAGAAAATTATCCGATAGCTTTATCCCATAATGGTTGTTTATGGCGGTGATTTGAAATATTACCGTCATCTTCAATTTTTTACTGCAGACCTACAAGTTAACCAGCTGATAGTAGGGCATTTGGGGATCAATATCCTTGTAGACTGGCTAGAGAAACCTTTTTTATTACTTGCAACATTAACCCTTGTCATGCTGAATTAAAATCCACTTTTAGAATTGCATTTATATAAAAGTAGTTTAAGCACTAGAATTCAAGAGAGTAAGGCAAATTTTCTTTTTGAATATGAATTCCACAAACAATTCTAACATGAAAGGAGACAAACAGGTGGTGTAGACTAAGATCAGACTGCACATTATGTGCAGGCTGATCTTTACCTATACCTCCTGCCAAAGCTGGAATTTTCTGGGTTCAGCATGACAAGGGTTCATTTTCTACTAGAAGAGCTATATACTGTTTTCCTCCTAATAAACCCTCCCGGGAGCTATTATTTAGTATACATTTTCTGATTTGAATAACTATTTAAATTGATGTCTTTTAGGCCCTTTTCCCTTTAACTCTAGGTGAATTTCCTCAATCATTCATATGATTGTTTAGAGGAAGTGCACCCAAAATTAGAGAAAAAGTCTCAAAAAAAGCCTAAAATTTAGGCATAATTGAAGTGGGTTTTCTTAGTAAAAAAAGCAGGGGCACAACTTTAAGGGGGGGTGCTATTATTAAAAAAATACATTAAAGAGGTTTTTTTCTTGATTTTTAATAGAATTGTTAAGACAATGCAAATGTATTAACTTTTTATTGAATTTGAATGTCTTGTTTACTTATTTAAGAGCTTTAGACTTGCAAAATGCAAATTCCTGATTGTAGTAAGTGTTCCAAAACAGCATATTGTTAAGCAAACTATCCAAGGAACAGTTCATTGTATAGGGTTTTACGACCCCTACAACCAAGGTCATACAGAGACTGGGCAAAGTTTGAATGCTCACAAAAATATGGAGAAGCATGGGATTAAATCAGGGATCCCTGACACTGTAGTCCAGTATTAACAATAAAACTGAACTAAATCTACTCCTTTTTCCCAGAAAAGGAGTTGTAGGTTTTTTTTAACAGGCATAAAACTGAATATAATGGTCCGACATTTTTGGGGTTTTTTTTAGGAACCATTCCAAATATTTAGTTGAACTTAACCCTTGTCATGCTGAACCCGGATTATTCCTGCTTTGGCAGGAGCTATAGACAAACATCAGCCTGCACATATGTGCAGTCTGAGGTTAGTCTATACCACCTGTTTCTCACTTTTAAATCAGAGTTGTCAATAGATTTAGATTTTCAAATAAAAATGGACCTACAGTTGGAACTTTCAGTGCTTTTTGCCCTTTGATTTTGATGCAAATTTTTAGCCAAAATTTATTCAGCATGACAAGGGTTAAGTTATTAGCATTTTCTGAAATCTTTGCAAGCCAGCTGATGAGATTCCTATCAATATTTTGGGATCCTTATTATCCTGTTACAATGCAATTGTATAAACCCTGCATTTCATTCATGTTTTGCCGCCGTCAAAGATAGGTTGGTAGCAAATCAGACAGTCTAGAGATCATGAGTGCGATCCCTGACGGAGGCACTCATCCTTTCCGACTATTTGTCTCCCACTTACAGGCTGATAATCATAGACCTATGTGGGATAGCAGTTGGAAAGGGTAAACTGGTAGTACTGATGTGAGCAATACCAGGAGTCCTATGTTAGTGCCCTAGCCACTGCTATGTAACTGAAAGATATTTTAAAGTAGCGTAAATCCCCATTAAAACAAACAAATTATGAACATTTTATTTCATTTTTATTTTGTTTTTTTCAGAAGAGATAATGTTGCTTAAGTGTAAGATCAAGTTATAAATCATTTGGTGAAAAACCAAAGCTATATTTTCACAGGTGGCTTATTCCATTTCTTTAATACAAAAATAAGAGTAAATGTGAATTCTTTTTAAAGCAAATTTTTTCAAAGGGGTCATTTTGCGCGTCATTGCTAGGAAATGTTCATGGTCAAGTCACTTATTTTGCTCTGCTTAGATGACATCAGTTAAGGGGAAATGAATGAAAGTGGGGTTATAATCTTTTTGATAATTTCACTGGTTAGGCAGTGGGTTTATCAAATGATATCCTTCCTACGTCTTTTTCTAGATAATCCACCAAAAAGCCTTAAAGAAATTCCAATAAAGAGGTTAAGTTCATCCCCTCGTGTCATTCTGTTGAAATGTCACCAGGGAAACTCCATCAAATATTCATACAAAATGGGGTTTCTCCCCATATCTAGCTTTCAGCTTAAATTATCCTAAACATAATCATCCTAATTATTTGAGCATTTCCTACCCTTACTTCTTTTAAGGTAGTGGAGTCATAATAGTTCTGCAATAAATCGAAAGTAATGAACTTTAACACTGTTAACCAAGGTTTCCTAATGATTTGCATTAGGAAACCTTGGTCAACATTGTTAAAGTTCATGATATCCAAAATGTTGCGGAACTATAACGGTTCCACTACCTTAATAACCCTTAACATGCTATTCATGAAATATTCCTGCTGTGCAAACTTTATATATTAAGCTTTGGTTGACTGTATTGACCTAGATCAACCTGCACAGAAATACAGCCCAATCTTGTAATTATTTAATACTGGAAAATCCTGAGCAAAACTTGATGAAATGTTGCATTAAACAAGCAAATTGTTGAAAACAAAATTAAATTAAACAGGATCAAATATAAGGGTCAAGCCATTTTTATAATAAATCAAAGTACTGGAAGTCCTGATTCAGATAGTAGACCAGAAGGAAACCTAGGTTAACATTGTGGAAGATATTTTCTGAATTATTGCAGAACTATTATGGGTCTATTACCTTAAAAAGAAATTTGAATAAATTTTAACTGATTTAGAAATCGTTTGGTTGACTAATTTGACAAAATCTTTAAATGTGATTCCTTTGTTAGCTAAAACATTCAGTAAAGAGGAAAACTCAAGGACAAAATGACCTGTTATTTTTATTCCAATAGTTTTATTCAACGTACTTCGATAAACTATCCGGAAGGATATTGATTTACATACAGTAAAACTTGTGTTAAGAGACTGCTAAGGGGAGCACCAAAAGCAGTCGCTTATTAGAATGGTCTCTTAATAAAATATTCTATGATACATAAGCCATGTCATTTTGATAGTATATAAAGAATGACACATATTCTTACTGAATCATATGATGTCCGAATCCATTAGTATTGTCTCATTGAGACGATTCTAATTGGTTCCAACATCATAAAATTCAATTATAAGCATTAATTGTTTCAGAATGTCTAATTTTTCAGAGATTTTATACCAATGTTGAAGGGACCTTTTAAGATGGTCACTTAATAAAAGTGGTTGCTTGATAGAGGTGGTCACTCCAGCAATATCAACTTTATCTCATTCCAAATGTTTGATCTACAACTAACGGTACATATATTTTGATACAATCAAACAATAACTGAATCTTTTATCAACATTTTTAACTAGAAAGCAGGGCTTGAAAATTCTTCTCGTCCGCTCGTCCTGCATGATTTTTCACTTCTTTGTCTATATAAGAAGGACGAGTGGATTTTGCAAAATTTCACTGATGAAATTAATGCATCACTTTATTTTCTTTTATAGCAGGACAAGTAGAAATTTCAAGAATTTTCAAGCCCTGGAAAGCCATGAATGGCTTGTGTCGCTCCACAGGCTTGAAATTCTTGTAAAAGCAAATAAAAGTTTTGACTAGATTTTTAGATATTTTGGGTTCTACTGATGTTGAAAATGATTTTCAAAGTTTCAACTATATAACATATAGAGAAATGACCTCCGCCCATAAAGGACATATTTTTCATCCAATGAAAATAATTTTTGGCTACATGATAATGGGTCACCCAAAGATCATACCAAAACTGTTTGTTTGAAATCAATCAATTACATTCTGAGTAAATGATTTTCAAAGTTTCCACTATATAACATATTGAGAAATGACCTCCGCCCATAAAATATATATTTTCCATCTGATCACAATTATTTTTGGAAGACTGATAAAGGGTCACTCAAGGATCATTCAAGTAAAATTTAGTTGATATCCATCACTTAGATTCTGATAAAATGATTTTCAAAGTTTCCGCTATATAACATATAGAGAAATGACCTGCGCCCATAAAATGCATACTTTCAATCCTATCACAATAATTTTTTGTAGACTGATAAAGGGTCACCCAAGGATCATTCATGTAAAATTTGATTGGAATCCATCAATTAGAATCTGAGATAACTCACTTTTTACCATATTTGGAAATTAGCCACGCCCATAAAATCCATGTTTTTCATTGGATCAAAATTTCTTGAACAACTTTGAAAGAGGGTCACCCAAGGATCATTCCTGTGAAGTTTGGTTGAAATTCATCCAGTAGTTTCTGAGGAGAAGATTTTTAAAGAAAAAGTTTATGACCGGACGGACGCACGACAGACACAACGCCATGACAATAGCCCCAGTGGCTTTCAGCCAGTGGAGCTAAAAACCTTCTATCTAAGACTATGTGTTTTATTAAATGGATGACAGTTATTTTTAAGAACAGCAAATGTCCACCGGAAACAGAAGACGGTCCAAAGCTGGAAAAGGTGATAAAAGCATCCAATCGGGAAACAAATTGAAGTCCAATTTTAGCTTGATCACATTCAAAGACCTAATCATTTCCACATTATGTCTGACATTTCATGTTGGGTTTGATATTTCGTGGGACGTCACTCATATTTTTGTGGGAAGCAACGGAAGTTATGCAGAAAAATGGAAATTACCCAAATGGGTCTCCAGAGTAATGAAACACTAATCTTTCCAGATCTTAACCTTTATTCTGTGAATTCAAATTTTGCTCAAACAAATTGCGTTATTGTTGTAACTTCTAAAGCAGTCTCTGACATAGTTTCTAAGAGCTACAGAGAGAGGGATCATTTTGGTTTTCAATATTTATTTCATAAGTCCTTACTTAAACCCTAAATTGCTGGTACTCATATAGACGTTTCATCGAGACGATTCCACAAAGGGTTTCATTATGAAAATAAGATTCAAGACATGTTTTTAAATTTGCACCTTCTTTTGTGCACCCCTGGTTTCTCCAAGAATAATTAAGCAGATTTTTTCTTTTCACAAATTTTTGTTCAATGCTTCTTCGATCATTATTGCAAGTTTGTTCTTTTTTGTCTGATGCACCTACCAATAGTTTCCTATACTATGGAAAACAAATGATCTTTGTCCAAATAAATGTTGGATGATCATTGACCATTTTCCATTTTAAAACACAAAAAGTTTGAATTTTTTTTTTTCAATTATATACCGACTCGCAATAATCCAGTGCTTTCATAACTTTGATTTCAATTCTATCTTAAAAAGGGTTTTTATTCAGCATGACAAGGGTTAAGGTAGTGGACCCGTAATAGTTCCAAAACATTTCAGACCACATGCATTTCCACAATTTCAATCGAGGTTTCCCAATGAAACATCATGAGAAAACCTAAGTTAACACCGTTAAAGTTCATGACTTCCAAAACATTGGGGAACTATTACGGGTCCACTACATTAAGCTCAGGGTAACTAGTTGCCTATTGGTGAAAATCAAGTAACTTTTCTAGATCTTTCATATTCCTTGTGCAGCATCACCGCAGTGAACATTAAGGGGTATATAATGCCACAAAATATCAAATATGCAAAGGAATGCTAATGGTCCCTCATTATATTGCTACAATTTCAGTAGATATGGAAAATGAATTCTAGACAATGCAATATTACGGAACAAGTATTCAAGTATAAGTTAAATTTGCTATTTTGACTCGTTGATTGCATACAAATGCACTGTAATCACAAGTCACAATACCATATTCGAGTTATACAGAACATATTCTTGTCAAAATATAGAAAATACCGGTAGGTGTAGTTCATTGAAAGCATTGCAATTCCACTATCAATTAGACCTTCAAAGAACAAATATTATTTAATGGGGTTTTACGCCACTTTCATCATTTTTTTCAATTATATCGCAGTGGCTGCAGCACCTAATAATGAATTCCTGGTATTTCTCACACCAGTACAACCATCACAACCTTTCCTAGCCTCCAGCTGCTATCTCACATAGGTCTACGATTATCAACCCATTGGTGAGAGACAAATTTTAAAGAACAATTTTTTGATAGCTCAGCACAAAACAGTTGTAACTGCCTACAAATATATAGGCAGTTACAACTGTTTCACGCTGAGCCATTGATATATCATGGCACAATACTTACGATTTCCAGCAGGAAGTGGTATTCCAGCTTCCGATATTCTATCCCTGATCATTCTGCATGCATCGTATGCCAGAGAGGACGGTTCAAACTGCATGGTTTTCACCAAGTTCATTCCCACAATGCTGATCTTTAGTGACAAGGTAGCCATTTTGTTTTAGTCTGTTGTGTTCTATCTGTCGTGTGTTGTTGTCGTTGTCTCTATGTTACCCCTGTTTGGGGCCAATATATCTCTTCTGGAATGAGAAAAAGAACTGAAATTACTTTCAATTGTTCTCGATATTGCAGGGTAAAAAGAGACGCAGGTTTAGCTAGTCTGAGACTCTTAAATAAGTTTACAAAACATCTTACGATCATTTTTTGCGCAACTCCCAACTTTAAATTATTTCAACAGTTATGTCTAAATATAGAATTCTGCCATGCATAATCTCATTGGAATTGTCTTCTAAGGCTGATTCCAATGTGATATTCTAAGGCAGAATCTAACTTTGAATGAAAATACCAGGTACGATTTGTGATTTTGTCTCACAATCTTTTTTTTTTTTTCAAAAGACAGTGCCTGTTATTTCAAACAATTTGAAATATTCTTGCAGTGTAAACATTAAGTAGCGTAGACAGTCACATACAGTAAATATTAACCCTTGTCATGCTGAATAAATTTTGGCTTAAAATTTCCATCAAAATCAAAGGGCAAAAAGCGCTGAAAGTCCCAACTGTAGGTTAATTTTTATATGGAAAACTAAATCTATTGACAATTCTGGTTTGAAAGTGAGAAACAGGTGGTGAAGACTAACATCAGACTGTACATATGTGCAGGCTGATGATTGTCTATAGCTCATGCCAAAGCAGGAATATTCCGGGTTCAGCATGACAAGGGTTAAGTTACCTGATGGTCTACGGATACTTTGATACCTTATCTATGCATAGTGAAGACTCTGGTCAGACTGTGCGGATGCACAGGCTGGTCAGAGTCTATGCTTTGCACATACAAGAAATTGTTGGAAATCTCACGCACTGGCTCATTTAGCAAAACGGGCTCAAAGACCCTAAAAACTATCTGATGTGAATCCAAACATCCATCTGATGATCAGCTTTAAAAAAGAATGAAGGTCTGTCAATTTTTTCCTGAGGTTGAGTTTCAATGGGGTTTTATGCTGCTTTCAACAATCTTTGATAACATAACATGACCTTTATTCACCCAGTAATGTTTACAGCATTAAGTATGGGGGGATAATCATAATAAGACATTGTACAGTTCAGTTTGGTTAATGGGAGAATTTCAAAATTGTGATATAAATCAGCATTTTTCAAGTTTCCGATTGGTACTTGATTCAGATACGGTTCTTAGTATCAACGATGAGTAGCTAAGGGTGGGTGCTTAGAATGGTATCGAACATACAAAATTACTAGTCTACATGGTGTGGTAGTCTCAATTTTGAACGTTACATATTTCATTGTCCAGTCCAAAAATAGCATCGCATTCCGAGGGCAGAAATCTGTACTACATGGTGTGGTTGCCGTACATTGATTCTATTACAAACTATCCTGTATCCCTGTGGAGGCTGGAGCACCTAACAATGGTTTCCTGGTATTTCTAACACCAGTACTACCATTACATCCTTTCCTAGCCTCCAGCTGCTATCCAATATAGGTGTACGATTATCAACCTAATGTTGGAAGACAATATAATCAGAAAGGATGAGTGCTGCCATTAGGAATCAATCCCAGGACCTTTTGAATGATAGTCTGACAAATCTCACCGATATAAAGGCAGCCAATTACAGTGAAGGGTAAATCAATGTACAGCATCAATGTAACAGTAAAATTGACAAAAAGAGACAGAATTATTATTCATGGGGGAGTTTCACTTTTCACCCAAATCAATCAATACTGAACGGTATGAGTGGACAGTTCTCAAAATTAGCTTGAATGATGGATGATAATTCATTTTCAACTAAGTTGGGTATAACCCTTCTTCTACTCTACACTTAACTTTGGTAGACAGTATAGACCAAGATCAGCCTGCAAAGACATGCATGCTAATCTTAGCCTTTACTGTCTGCTTTCACTATTTAATTAGTGAAGGAAAAACTTGAGGAATACTAGTAAATGTCCCGAAAATCTGTAATAGAAATTGACAAAAATAGACAGAAATATCATATATTGGAGAGTTTCATTTTTCACCAAAACCCATCAATACAGATTGAGAACATTATTTGATGGCTCAGAGTGAAACAGTTGTAACTGCCTATAAACATACAGGCAGTTAGAACTGTTACGCTCTGAGCCATCGATATGAGAGGACTGTTCTTAAAAATTTGTCTCTAAGATAAATGATATATCTAGTTTAAGCCATCATGATTCCTTTCATTTTGTTTCTTTCAGCTTCAAAGTTACTTTTCACAATCAATATCATAGATATCCCTTGTTTGTTACATAAGGATTTTTTTCATACAGTTCAACATTATTGCAATTATATTGTGGCGGCTGGTGCACCTAACCGCGGTTCTTATCTACTCTCACATCATTATTTAATTTTACAGAGCCAACAACTACTCATGCCACTACAATATACTTCTAATTATCAAATAAGCCCATTGATGGGAGAAAATGCTGTCTCAAACTGACTTTTGTCAAATGTCAGATAGTAGTTTGCTAAGGGAGGATACAAACTTGCAACTTGAATAATATCAATAATGACCCAGTAATAATCACAGAGCAGTATTACTGCATAGTATCAGTGACATGACACCAATATCGTCCCATTTCAGTGTTTCGATCCTAAAGATGTGACAGATCGTTGTGACAGCTTTCTGACTTGTTACAAATCAGTGAAATTTGTTCATTAGCTGATTGCTATCATGACTTTTTACCATTCCTCCTATCAATGGGGACAGAAAAATCATTTTGTAGAGCTTTAATTCATTCCATCATATTTCTATAGCAATGGGGACAGATACTTCTAGCTAGAAGTAATTTCTACATATTCAATTATGCATTCGATCTACCTTGATTTATTGATGAATGGAGTTTAACGCATTTTTTCAGTTATATCGCAACAAAGGTTTCCTGGTATTTCTCTCACCAGTATAACCACCACATCCTTTCCTAGCCTCCAGCTGCTATCTCCCAAAGGTCTACGATTATCAAACCAATTGGTGAGAGACAAATATTCGGAAAGAATGAGTGCCGCCATCAGGCTTTCTACCTTGAAGGAGCAAGTAAAGATTCCTAAACATGATATTGTTCAGGCCAATCTGTTAAAATTTTTAACAGTCTCAGACTTCTATTGTCATAGTTTTTTATCACTAACAAATCAATTTAAATTGAATGCAACAAAATCCTAAGCTTAAATAGTTCTTTAATGCTATATATAGATGTTTCCATTTCCTTGAGATGTATTTCAGGTAGTGGTTACCTATTCTTCAGATTGTTTTACTCAACCTGACTATTTAATTAAATGATTTCTCATAAACACTCCAAGGTTATGGCAGGTCTCAAACCCCAAACATCAGGTCATGACTTAAGCGCATAAACTTTTTGGCAAAAGTCATTGTTTCTCTAGATTCAGGAACTCACAGTTTCTGGATTTTAGAAATAAGTATTTCTATGATAATAATACAAGTCTGATATTGGGAAGGCCTAAAGATTAGAAAAGGAAAATCCAGTATCAGTGGTCGAATATTGCAGACATCAATTTCATGGCTTTATGCAAATAAAACACATTATCTCCATATACTCTGTACATTTACCACTGGCTGGGATGGAGATTAGAGGAAGTTTTGTATCATATAGAACCTGGGCCCGAGGTTATAAAAATTTTCTCAGGCTCAACTGAGAATTTTCTCAAATTTTAAATTTAGATAAATGTATAAACATTTCCATCAATTTGACACGTTCGTGAGGGGAAAACATTGAGTAGCTTAGACAGCTACATACTGTAAATACAAATTTACCCCATGGTCTACAGATACTTTGAGACCTTTTCTCATACTGTAAATACAAATTTACCTCATGGTCTACAGATACTTTGAGACCTTATCTATCTACAAAACACATAGTGAGGACTCTGGTCAGAGTCTTTACCTTGCAAATATTTGAAATTGTTGGAAATCTCATGCACAGGCTCATTTTAAAGAAACATTTTCATCATGAAGGAGCATTTATTTTTTCACTCACAGTGTTTACTTTTAACATGCAGTATCAAGAATTCACCTTGCAAAGTTTGAAGCATTTATAGTTTGTATATCTAAGATAATTTAAAATTCTAAACCATCAAACTATTAATTCACTGTAGGTATCCAATTTTCAATTAATTTATGTCAAAAAGGCACCAAGATGCTTGAACTGACTGAAATAGCTATTGCTACATTGAGGAACTACCAAAATCAACTTGTATGCACCATTTCTCTGATTGGGGGATGTTTTTTTTCTATCTCATTCAACGTAGACAATCCCCATATTTCTCATTAATATACTATTTATCAATTACAGTAAATGTGATTGAGTCATTAGTTCTCAGGTTATTTAGGTATACGGGTAAGTATAAATCACATACCTAAAATAATTCTGAACAAGAGCACCGCAAGCCGTTGCCAACGCTCAGCTGTTTATTATTTCTTAGGCAAATGTAAATATATGACTTTGGTACCTTCAGAAAGGTCTTGAACCAAGCAATGATCATATGAAGCATGAAGGCTCTTTGACTTACCATTCAAAAGTTATGACCAAGGTTAAAAAAATTTCAGACAAATTTGACCTTGAAAAATGACCTTGACCTTGACTGATAACCTTGAACTTGGTACCTACAGAAAGGTCTTGTCCAAAGCAATAATCATGTGAAATATGATGGCTCTGACTTTCCATTCAAAAGTTATGACCAAGGTTAAAATTTTTAAAGAACTTTAACCTTGAAAAAAGACCATGACCTAGACTGTTAACCTTGAACTTGGTACCTACAGAAAGGTCTTGTCTCAAGCAATGATCATGTGAAATATGAAGGCTCTATGAGTTACCATTCAAAAGTTATGAGCAAGGTTCAAGTTTGTCATGCCAACGCCAACAACAACCCCAACGACAACAAAAACAACGCCAAGGTGATCATAATACCTCGAGTTTTCTTCAAAAAAAGGCGAGCTAAAAATGAAATTTCACCGTGATCAAAGGTTCTAATTGCTTAAACAATATAAAGGTTTTGTTCATTTGTTTTTATGTGGTTCAGTGTCAGTTTCACAAGTTGTGCAGTTATATCACAACTTCTGGTAAACCTACTCTAAGTCATGGTTTCATATTGTCTCTAACACCAGTGCAACAAATATGTCCATTGATGACAGTCATTACAACAGTTTTCTGCCTAGAAATTGAAACTGCCTTTGCTTACAATACAGATGACTTTCCTTCCAGTACAAGCCTATTTACAACAAAGGTAAACAATGAGTAGATCATAAAGCAAAACAGTATGTTGAATCACACCTGTAGAACCTCAATATAATTAAGTTGAACATTCATTCCTGGCTTACACACCTAAGTTTTACAATACACAACTTAGATTCCATTAAAAGCTCTGGCTTCTTTTCAAAAGTGAATGAAAAGTAAAGTACCTTTGATAAAAAAAAAATAAGGTACTTTCAGTGAAATACCATTTACCCTTGTCAAGCCAAACCAGAAATATTCCTACTATGGCAGGAGGTAAAGACAAAGATCAGCCTGCACTTATGTGCAGTCTGATCTTTATCTACACCACCTTAAGTTTCTGTTTTAAACCATGACTCTTAAATGCATAAGATTCTTTCCTGCGTATCTAAAGGTTTTGAGACCTAGATTTTGGTTTCTAGTTTTAGCTTTTCTGTGAATTATTTTGCGACCTGTTTGAACATATCAATGCTTTAGTCTTTTTTCTATGCCGTAACAAGATCAATTCAGTTTTCTGAGGGTATTCACATTAAATTTTGCAGTGACCCTAAAAATGTTTAGCACCTTCTTGATCCACATGAGGGTATCAAACCATTTGTCAGGTCTCTGCTATTGGTTATACCCTAACAAGACATTAATTAAGCCTCTTATTTTTTCTCATCTGAGCCATTGCCCTACCCTCTAAATAATGAAATCACCATCCTTTCCTCCATTTGGCTGTCAGGAAGACAATTTTAAGACTAAAGGGTCTCACCCTGTTTTTCCCACCTGTTTTTATGTTCCACTGCAGCCAGAAAACAGAACCTACATGTCTACACTAAATTTAAACTCCTTATCAAAATATTTCATCAACATTCATGAAGGAAAAAACTTCAAATAATCCAGTCTAAAATCTCTAGAGTTATCATCCATGTTCACACCAGTCTTAGAATCTGTTAGACTGGTTATGTATATATTTCATTAATGAATGCAGCTGTGAGATAGGTAAACATGCTACCAGTCTTCAAATATTTTTTTGAATTTCTGACACATATGCCATCTTGGCTTCATGATCCTTTCACAGAACAAACCAGAATTTTAACAGCCCGAATAATTTGTGACCTAATAAAAGATCCTGGGAGCAAAATAAACATGTACAGGTGGCATTTATTTCTTGATAAGCCAATGAAATAAGTAGGAAAACATTCCTTTTTTACAGCATCACAGTTAAAAAGAACTTTAAACCATTACCAAATAACCAAATTCTTGGTAAATCTAAATAAGAAATAGCTTTCTATATAATTAACAAAATAAAATTGTGGAGTTATAAGTAATTAAGATGTCACTCTTCCTTTCTTTTTCTCAGTTTTTGTTGACTCTTTGCCATAGTTTTCTAACAATTACTTAACATGCTAATCAAGTTAGTCACTGACATCCTTCCATACACTTTGTAATAACCTATGGTAAAGCAGGAAATAGGACTGAGTGGTTTGTTTGTTTGAATTGGGCTTAACTTTGCTTTTAAAATAACTTTGCTTATATCCTGGACGCTGGTGCACCTAACCATGGATCCCTGGTACTTTTCATACCAGTACTACCACTACATCCTTTCCAAGCCTCCAGATGTTATCGAACATAGGTTAATGATTACAACCAATTGATTGGTCAGAAAGACAGAAAGGATTTATGCCACCAACCAGGATCCATGTCTGAGTGGCTCAACCTGCAAAATTGACTTATTTGTTTAGCACTACTTTCAACAGTAGTTTCAGTTATATTTACCAGAAGATGCACCTTCTCATGATTTGCAGTTGTTTCTCCAACTAGTACCACTACACTTCATCATGTAATTGAAAACTTGAATCTCAGGGGTCTAGTATGACATCAATGAGAAGGGGTCCAAAGGACACCATAATTGGGACATGAGGGTCCTGTCTTAAGATTTGGGAGTCTCTGCTTTAGAAGTAGACTATTTCTTCTAAGCATGAACATTGTTTTGTTGAGAATTAAAAGCTATTCTATTAAACAGAAAGAAAGTGTTGGGTAAATAAATGAATAAGGGGCTCATCTTCAGAAAAGAATTGAAGACTTTCTTTTTGAAGACAGTCTTCAATTCTATGCTAAAGCTGATCCACAGAGGGTATAGGGGACTCAGATCAGACAGTAATGAGGGTCCTGGGTACTTACTTGTGAGATTTGGACTGCGTCCCTTATTATAAAACCCTTTATCTATGACCAAAAACATTTACTTCTACTTTCCTCTATTGATATCACAAAATCCCTCTTGGGATGTTTTTCAAGGAATTATTTTGCATTTTGAAGGCCCAGCACAAATCAGTCGTTTGTTTGAATGGGTTTTACGCAACAATTTCGCAGTTATATCGCAGCGGCCAGAGCACCTAACAATGGATTCCTGGTATTTCTTTCACCTGTACTACCATTACACCCTTTCCTAGCCTCCGACTGCTATCTCACATAGGTTTACGATTATATACCCATTGGCGAGAGACAAACGTCGGAAAGGATATTTGCCGCCACCGGGGATCGAACCCAAGACTTCCAGATTTGAAGTCTTATGCCTAACCAACTGAGCTAACAAATCAGTCGTAACAACCTATATATTTATAGGCAGTTACATAAGTTTCACACCGAGTCATCAATTTCTACTTTAACTGCATAAATGGTTGATAATTTTCTTCCTTTGTTGTGAGTAAATAGCTTCCGAAGAATTATCTACCTTAGGACAATTTCTGTAACTGACAACTTAAAAAGGAATTTTTCTTGACTATGTTTAACAGTTATCTTTTGTTTGTTTGAATGGGGTTTTACGCCGCTTTCAACAATGTTTCAGTTATATTGCGCCAGCTGGACCACCTAACAATTTGAGGATCCTTGTATTTCTCTCACCAGTACTACCATCACATCCTTTCCTAGCCTCCAGCTGCTATCTCACATAGGTCTACCATTATCAACCTATTGGTGATAGATAAATAGTCGGAAAGGATGAGTGCCACCGTCAGGGATCAAACCAGGGACTTCTAGATTAATAGTTTGTGTAACCAAGCATTTTCTTCATTAAAAAACAATGTTTCTCAATATTTATCAATTCATGTTTTTCAGAGCAAGTTCATTTTAATCCTGCACGAGTAGGAAATCGACTTTTACTTGTCCATGGACAAGTGGAAAAAAGTTGTACAGGGATACAGGGACACAGTTAGTGTCAAACCCTAATTAATGTTAGTGTCAAACCTTAAATAATGTTAGTATCAAGCATTTATTAATTTTACCGTCAAACTTTAAATAATGTTAGTGTCAAACCTTAAATAATGTTAGTGTCAAACCTTAAATAATGTACATACGTAAGTTTTAAACCTTAAATAATGTTAGTGTCAAACCTTAAACAATGTTAGTGTCAAATCTTGAACAATGTTAGTGTCAAACCTTAAAAAATGTTAGTGTCAAACCTTAAACAATGTTAGTGTCAAACCTTAAACAATGTTAGTGTCAAACCTTAAATAATGTTAGTGTCAAACCTGAAACAATGTTAGTGTCAAACCTTGAATAATGTTAGTGTCAAACCTTAAGTAATGTTAGTGTCAAACCTTTAATAATGTAATAGTCAAACCTTAAACAATGTTAGTGTCAAACCTTGAACAATGATAGTGTCAAACCTTACATAATGTTAGTGTCAAACCTTAAATAATGATAGTGTCAAACCTTAAATAATGTTAGTGTCAAAACTTAAATAATGTTCGTGTCAAACGTTAAACAATGTTGTATTTTTGGAAGAATTGTTTAAATATTTCAATTAGAATTTCTAAAATATCGCCCTGTATCTCCGACAATGAAGTACATGACCCTATCCTGCCGAGATCTCGTCTTTCATTTTTCAATATGCAAATGTCGAACGACAAGATTGCTGGAATGTTCCGAGTCGTTGGAAGATTATGTAAATGAGAATGTTATCTTCCATTAATGCTGTCCCTCATGGTCCCTCCCGCCTCATTACCCAAAATGCATTTTGGGTCAGCGCAAAAGTATTGTATGCCTATAATCAAAGGTTGACTGATTCATTGAATTGAGTTTAACCCCACTTTCATTTTTTCCAGTTATAACTCAGCAGCTAGAACACCTAACAATGGTTTCCTGGTATTTCTCTCCAGCTGCTATCTCACAAATAATAGGTCTACGATTATCAACCCTGTGGTGAGAGACAAATAGTCGAAAATGCATTCTTGGGTCAGAACAAAATTATTGTTAGTGCCTATAATCAAAGGAACTTACAATAATTGTGCTGACTCCCTGATTTTCAATTCTAGAGAAACTGTATTTCTCCTAATAAATGCTCCTGGGGGCTATACATAACATGGTCAGGGAGCTTTTCTGATTTTAAAATCATTTAAATTGATGTCTTTTAGGCCCTTTTCCCTTTAATTTGAGGTGAATTTCCTCTAAACAGTTATACTTTGAGGTGAATTTCCTCTAAACAATCATATAAATGATTGTTTAGAGGAAATTCACCTCAAATTAGAGAAGAAGTCTCCAAAAGTTCCTATAATTTAGGCACTTGGTGTTTTCCTAGCGAAAAATGTAGGGGTGCCACTTTTAAGGACGGCACTATTATAAGAGGAAATATGGTAGTTAGTTTGTTTGGCTGTTTTCTTTGCCACTTAACAAAATAATTTAATTTTTGTTGGATCTGTCTTGATTCATGCATGATCATTAGTTGAAAAATTGATTTAAATCATCAATGAAATAAATTTTGTGTAGGTAGCTCTTTTGCAGATTTCTACACACAAAGTAGTGCTGTAGAAGTCTTTTTTGTTATTTAAAAAATCTTCTCATTTTAGCTGTATGAAATTACATATGAAATAAAGAGATTATTTGTTTATTTCATGGAGGTGTTTGTGTATTCATTGATTGGGAACAGGTTTTTAAGTTTCAATCACCCTTGAAATCAATAAATACTTTCTTTATCTCTTACATCAAATCAGAATAGCTAGTGCCCACAACACAGGGTTTGGGTAAATTTCATTTGAACAAGAGCCATGTCAGACAGGGCCATCCCCAGCCATGAAAGCTTGATAGTAAACTAAAGCGTAATCAAAAGGCAATAACTCCAAAATTAAGCACGCAAGTGTTGTAGATCTTTTGCACTGAACTTCTCCTCCATGATATCTATTCACCTATAAAGTTTTAAGTTGATAGCTTTTATACTTTACCAAAAATGCTTCGGACAAGTTAACTGACCATTACTATATCCCCTATATCACCTATTCCGAAATGGTGGGGGATAAAAGTACAGTTAAACTTCTATTAAGCGACCACTAACGGGACCACGAAAAAGAGGTCGTTTAAGAAAATGGTCACTTAATACACATTTGTTTCCAAATAAGAAATCTACTTTTTATAGAATATGCATATGATTGCTAAAATCTCAGTCATCCTATGTTGTTGTATCTCAATAGAATCGTCTCACATTGAGACGATGCTGGTGAGTTTCAACATCATAGGATTTATTTTCAAAAACATTAGACCAACAATACCTACTTTTTCAAGATATTTTGATGAAAAGGACAGGATTTTTAAAAATGGTTGCATGGTAAAAATGGTCACTTAATACATGTGGTCGCTTGAGCAAGATCGATTGTACTTGGAACTGAAATCTAGATAACTCCCTTCATAGGTTGTTCTGGTCCGTCCAATGTTCCTGACAGGACAGAATGCTGTATGATGGAGAATATTCAACATGGGACCCTCGATCAATAGTTATGCATTATTGCTATGTAACTAAATATCCGCTTATTGTCAGACTGGCACCAGGCTTCATCACAGTTAAAGGGAACCACAAGAGTCAGAACGGAAAATAGAACGATTTAATCGCATACAATCTGATCTAGTTATTTCTCATACAGACCTTGTTTTTAGTACTAATTGGGATGAATTTTATTTAATACATGGATCTGAAATTCATGTAGTCCTTCACATCGATGGCTCAGCATGCAACGGTTGTAACTGCCTATATGTTCATAGGCAGTTACAACTGTTTCACTCTGAGTCATCAATATGTGTTGTTTGCTTCGTAAAAGTGATGTTGCAATGCGTAAGGCAATTTTTCAAGTATATTCATAGTTAAGAACTAGTTAAAGAACGTTTCTATGAATTATTTTGCAATCTCTATTTGAATAAATACTCAAGTTTTCTTCTGATGCAATAATAGGATCATTCAAATTTTTTCGGCCCTAAAAAACGTGAATTATATGACATGTCAATTCAGGAACCTTGAAATATCAAACTTCACTTCTCAAAAGTGTTAATCAATTTAATAATTGGCTTTAATTCAAGCAGACTTTAATTTGTATAGAACATTAAATTCCCCCCCCCCCCCCAAACTGCCCCCCCCCAATAAGAGTAATCAGTTTAATTCAGTTTAGGGATTTCCATGTGATTGCTTATAACATTTAAACTTTCAGATCCAAGAGAGCAAAAATTAACTTAGAATATTGAAAATTCAATTAGGTAGAAAACCACAAGGTTTAGAAAACTTCTCTCTTTTTTTATTTCATTCAAGACAACTTCTTCAACACCCACTTAACCCCTTGGCATGCTGTGAAAACAGAATAACTCCTACTAGTCTGTTTCAAAAGATGAGATCCTGAAAAAGTTCAACTCAAATTTTTAAAAACACGTTTGTTTGTTTGAATGGGTTTTACGCCGCTTTCAACAATTTCGCAGTTATGTCGCGGCGGCCTGAGCACCTAACAATGGATTCCTGGTATTTCTTTCACCTGTACTACCATTACACCCTTTCCTAGCCTCCTACTGCTATCTCACATAGGTCTACGATTATCTACCCATTGGCAAGAGACAAACGTTGGAAAGGATATTTTTAAAAACACGTATAATGAATTTCTTGCTTAAAAATCTCTTTAAGATAAGGAAAGTTTTCCCTCCAAAAATCGTTGCTACATGACTGTGTAAAACAATCCGTCCCCTTGTTCTAGAGATAATCATCAGCTATTTGCAAAAAACTCCAGTTATTTGCATAAGTCATTATAAGTTGAAGACTGCATCCTGTTACAGAACCCACTTCTCTCTTGTTTGACACTTTCCTGTTTTACAAAATTTTAGACCTGTCCAAATTCAAAGGTTTTGCAGACGAAAATTTTAAGTGGATTTAATTTGAAAAATAACCATTCAGTAGGGTAGAAAATAGTGTGGAAAAAGAAGAAATTGCTTGTCAGAAGCAATTTCTTCTTTTTTCACAATGTTTTCTCAATCGTAAAATCACAAGCACGTAAAAAGCAGGGATTAAACAGCAAAGGGTTAAATCATTCTACAAATATTCATTGTAAATGGTGTTTTGGTGTTTAATGTCATAACCATTATTTGTAGTTACCATATTTCCTCTAAAATAGCACCTTCCCTAATAGTAGCACCCCTACATTTTCTACAAAGAAAACCCACTTCAAATGCCTAAATTAATGCAAATTTTTGAGACCTCTTCTCTAATTTGAGATGAATTTGCTCTAAACAATCATTCATATGATTGTTAAGAGGAAATACAGCTAAAATTAAAAGAAAACGGGCCTAAAACACATTAATTTTAATGATTTTTAAATCAGAAAATGCTTACAAAATATAGGCTCCCTGACCATTTTATGTATAGGCTTTAGCTCCAGGTAGCTTTTATTAGGAGAAATGCGGTACATATATTTAATAATGAAATTAAATTTTCAGCATTTATGAGCCCTTTGAACTCTAAAGATGTTGAAACTCATGTTAATGAAAATAAAATTGCACCCTTATTATAGTTTTTTTCTTTGGGGAGGGGGATGGGGGATATTAGGGGGAGATTTGAAAGATAATCAATCTTACAAGAGTGACAAACGCTTATAATTATCGCATCAAGGGGCAAGCCCAGCACTTGTGTAAGTGCCTATAAATATTGTTGCACTAACCCCTCGTTATGTCTTTTAATTAAGCAAAAATGCGACTATAGTGAAATCTTTCGCATCAACTCTCCTTATTTTGTAGATGATGACATGGCAGTTAGATGACTTTCATTGCATAAATGAACGAAAAACACAGTTAACTATTTTGATAAGTTCACTGGTTTAAAAGTTAATTAATCAAGAGACAATCACCAAGAAATCATGATAATACCAAAAAGCATTAGAGAACAACCTAAACATCATTTTCAGGTAGTGTTTGGGCAATAGGCTTCAAATCACAATTGATAATCGGTTTTTAGTTGGAAGAGTAAATCAACTAATGATCGATTGTACAAGGTTTTCTTAGAAATTAATAATACAGCATTCCCAGTATCATCCTTTGGAGAATAGATTGGAAAAGTTTAGTTACAACTTACAACCTAAAGACTCCTTCTGAAGGTTTTACAACCAACTCCATGGCTCATCATGAAACAGTTGTAACTGCCTATAAACTATCAAACTGATGTCGTTTTCGAAAACAATATATAATAGCTTTCATTTATGTGCTAAGAACTGATTAATCAATTACGAAATTTTTTAGTCGATTATCACTATTGGAAGCCCAAACCAACTGATTATCGATTATAATGGATTAATCTGCCCATCATTACTTTCAGGAGCCCAGCTCTCCCTACAAACACCAAATGGTCCAATAAAATCAGGTCCAAAATCAGAGGAAACTGTGGTTCATCTATTTTTCACAGAAATTCTTACCGCCAGCAAGTCTAGACAGACCAAGAAAAACAAGTTTATCTTTACAAAACTTACGTCGACCCCCACAATTTGTCTTTTTATGTGGTTTACTTTATGCAACATATAGATCTCTGAATATTTTCTGTCAATTTTCTTCACACAAAATAAATTCTCCTACCTCAGAAAGGCAAACATACATTGAGGACTCAATGAAGACCAAAAACATTTTATCCCTTGTCATGCTGAACCCGGAATAATCCTGCTTTGGCAGGAGCTATAGACAAACATCAGCCTGCACATATGTGCAGTCTGATGTTAGTCTACACCACCTGTTTCTCACTTTCAAACCAGAATTGTCAATAGATTTAGTTTTTCTAATAAAAATTGACCTACAGTTGGTGCTTTCATTGCTTTTTGCCCTTTGATTTTGATGCAAATTTTTAGCCAAAATTTATTCAGCATCACAAGGGTTATTATGTGTCTATACAGTGTCTTTTTATGCTGTTTTATGCTGTTTGCTTTATTCAAGAATAGATTTTTGTCATTTTTCCACATACAAGTATAGAGGGGACAGCACAAAACAATTGTAAGTACCAATAGGAACTTACAACAGATTTTGCTTTAATCCCTTGTCATAATAATCATGGGCTTAGACCAGGGTTTTACCAAGCTTTTCGAAATTAGGGGTCCCAGGGACTCAACCTTGAAAATATCAGGGGTCCCTGTCCTTATTTCAGGGGTCCCAACGAGACAAGTTGAGAAATTTTAATTTCAAACAATGGAACATTGTGATGAGTGATATAAAAAGAAATTTAAACATTTCCAAAATTCAATATTTCCATATTTCCATTTATACACCAGTTAGAGTGCTTGTCCTAATCTCTTTAGGACTTTAGAATATAGCATATCACATTATTCCAGTGTGATTTTAGATTTTTGTAATGATTCAGTTGACTGGATATTATGAGTAATAATAAAAGATCACTCAGTGAAGGGATGTAGGAACAATGCAATGTCGCAAAACATACAGTTGTTTTCATAAGACAACGTAACCAGTGGTTGATTTTTTTTCAGTCTGAATTGAGTGTTTTATGGATGTTGTGGTGTTTTGCATACTCGTCGAGGACCAGAGCTCATTTCGGGGGAAACATCACTACATCTCGGTCGTCAACTTATTAACAAAGTTAGATGACTAAATTGCTCACTAAAACACAAAATTCCTTTTACGTAAGGGTATACGATGGTCTCAGAAAGCGACGTATCAATTTTGTGTACAAGGAAGATTGACGAACAATCCGAATGAATTAAAAAAGGCCCGATTTGATTTTTCAGTCGAACAAAAATCTATCCTTTAAAATAAGTTTACTAAAGCTCTTTAATGGTAGGAAACAATTCTTGTGGGGTTTTTTGGTTGTAATATCATAAGACAAAGTTATAGTTACTAAAAGCCTTTGAAATAATAGAATGCGATCTTAAATTGCATCAGTACAAACAAGACTGTTCTCGGGCCGAGATGACCATGATAACCTGAACATTCCGTCCTCGAAAAGACAAAACAAGCGTACCAGTGTCATAAACAATATCCCTTCGATAAAATTGTGCAAGTTTGAATTTTTCCCCGATAAAGATTCACTTGAGTATTTTAAACAGTTTCCAAGTCATTTAGAGCCCTTTACCTGAAAATATTTTTGTGCTTCCCGTGGACGTGGGTTGCAAATAAACATGCGTACAGACTGAATTTTATGCGTATATGGACGCAGAAATCTGCGTCCCGTAAAACCCTGGCTTAGACCATAAAGTGTGTATATGCATGATCGTGTTCTTTATGCTATTTCAATGGCTCAGTGCGAGACAGTTGTAAACATATATAGGCAGTTATAACTGTTTTGTGCTGAGCCATGGATTTGCTTTATGCAGACAGTTTGCTGAATCTTTGTTGGGTTTTAACTTTTGTTTTCTGTATGTGGGTTTTTACTTCTTTTTTTAGTGTGTGTTTTTTTTTTTTGTTTTTTTTTTTTTAATTTAATGGACATGCAAATTGTCCTCTGTATTTTTTCAACAATTTTCTTATTTCGATCAAATTAAAATTTAATCGTCATATAAAACATGAAAAGTTAAATGTATTGTTAACAAAATTAACACTTGCCTTTTTCCATAGGGTAAAATCATTTCCTGACAAATCAGCATGATGCCATCTGTACCCCACCCACCCCATACTCCCAAATCCATCAGTTAAGTCTCCAACTCTGAGCACATGACCAAAGTCATATGCCACTTTTTTGGTCACATGACCAGAATAAGTGCAAAATGAATCAGCCAATCCTAGGGTCCCACATGTAGCATGTGACCTTTAGAAAATGCCACCAATGCCAAAGTGAAAGTTGAGAGCCAACTTCAAAAAGCTTGTCACTGCAGCTTGATTATAGCTGCAGTTACAAGGTTTTTGAGGTTGAACAACCAAACAGTATCCTATACATTAATAATGACCTTTTCATAAATGCATCCTAATTGCCGAATCTACATTTTTTCAAATGAATTCTCGCAGGAAAATGACTTAATTTCATGGTTTTGACCTTTTATTCCGCGTAATTATCCCCTCTCAATGAAGTTTCGCCGTCCTTTACATGCAAATTTCTACATGCAAATAAAGCCAGATTGCAAAATTATGCATAAAACAAGAAAATGTTAACTGTTAACTTTAAGAACCACGAGGCTATCAAAATTATATAAATATGTATCTTCAAGATCATGAGTGATTTAGAAAGATCAAGTATTTTACACAAGGCTACTTTTTATGGAATTATAATAGATCTTAATCACAAACATTTCATTAACCTTTGTCATGCTGAATAAAAATCTCAACAAAAATAAATAACAATCAAAGTACTGAAAGCACCGGTACCTATTTGTGAGAAAGTTTTAACTTTGGAAATATAATTTTAAATTTTGCTGGTTTAGATAGTAAAATCAGGTGGTATTGACTTAGATCATACTGTACATAAATAGACTAGCTGATCTTTATCTATACTTACTGCGTAAGCTTAAATACTCATGGCTCAGTATGACAAGGGTTTATACAACATATAAAGGCTTTTTTCAGTAAGAATGAGAAAAGTTTCTTTTAGTATTTCCATGCTGCTAGTGAGGCTCAAAGGCTCAAACTTACCAAATGACACCTAAGTATGAATCTGCTTTATATATTCATACAGTGTGAGAAGGTTTTCAGTTTCATATGTCAATGTATTAAGAAACTAGAAAGCCATGAATGGCTTGTGTCGCTCCACAGGCTTGAATTTCTTGTAATAGCAAATCTAAGTTTTGACTAGATTTTTAGATATTTTGGCTTCTACTGATGTTGAAAAGATTTTCAAAGTTTCACTATTATAACATATAGAGAAATTCTTCCGCCCATAAAATAAATATTTTTCTTCAAATCACAAAAATTTTTGGCTGAATGATAATGGATCACCGGAGGATCATACTAGTGAATTTTTAAGTTTGATTGATATCCATCTGTAACATTCTGAGAAAACATAATAGAGAAATGACCTCCGCCCATAAAATAAATATTTTTCATCTGATCACAATAATTTTTTGTAGACTGACAAAGGGTCACCCAAGGATCATTCATGTAAAATTTGGTTGATATCTATCAGATACATTCTGAGAAAATGATTTTCAAAGTTTCCACTATATAACATATAGAGAAATGACCTCCGCCAATAAAGTACATATTTTTTATCCGATCACAAAATTTTTTTATAGATTGTTAAAGGGTCACCAAAGGATTATTCATGTAAAATTTGGTTGATATCTATCAGTTACATTCTGAGAAAATGATTTTCAAAGTTTCCACTATATAACATAAAGAGAAATGACCTCCGCCCATAAATTACATATTTTTCATCTGATTACAATAATTTTTTGTAGGCTGATAAAGGGTCACCCAAGGATCATTCATGTAAAATTTGGTTGATATCCATCAGTTAGAACCTGAGAAAAGTCACTTTTTACCATATTTGGAAATTAGCCACGCCCATTATATCTATGTTTTTCATTGGATCAAAATTTCTTGAACAACTTTGAAAGAGGGACACCCAAGG
Source organism: Fragum whitleyi (assembly GCA_948146395.1). Classification (NCBI taxonomy): domain Eukaryota; kingdom Metazoa; phylum Mollusca; class Bivalvia; order Cardiida; family Cardiidae; genus Fragum; species Fragum whitleyi. The sequence goes on along the minus strand of OX411560.1, from coordinate 25,750,254 downwards.
ATCATTCCTGTGAAGTTTGGTTGAAATCCATCCAGTAGTTTCTGAGAAGATTTTTAAAGTAAAAGTTTACGACCGGACGCACGGACGCACGTACGGACGGACGCACGACGGACACAACGCAATGACAATAGCCCCAGTGGCTTTCAGCCAGTGGAGCTAAAAAACTTATTCATATCTTACAAGTAAATGCAATTTACCAAAAATTGCAAAGATTCTTCCTTTTAGTGGCAGATTTTATACGAGACTGTCACTACTTTGTATACATACAACAAAATCACTGCATACTCAAAATTGTTTTCAAAGAGGAATAAGACATTTTTTCAGCCAAACAGAAATCCAGATTACACCATTCCAGTGTTTATTCTAGTATTTAACTAGAAAGCCATGAATGGCTTGAGTCGCTCCACAGGCTTGAAATTCTTTAAAAAGCAAATAAATGTTTTGACTAGATTTTTAGATATTTGGGGTTATACTGATGTTGAAATTTTTTTTCAAAGTTTCTTCTTTATAACAGATAGAGAAATGACCTCTGCTATTAAAAGACATATTTTTCATCAAATCAAAATAATTTTTGGCTGCATGATAATTGGTCACCCAAAGATCATACAAAAAATGTTTGATTGATATCCATCAGTTACATTCTGAGAAAATGTTTTTCATAGTTTCCACTATTTAACATATTGAGAATTGACCTCCACCCATAAAATGTATATTTTTCATCCAATCAAAATAATGTTTGGAACATTGATAAAGGGTCACTCAAGGATCATTCCAGTGAAATTTAGTTGATATCAAAAAATCAGATTCTGAGAAAATGATTTTCAAATTTTCCGCTATAAAACATATAGAGAAATGACCTCTGCCCATAAAATGCATATTTTTCATCCAATCAAAATAATTCTTGGTACACTGATAAAGGGTCACTCAAGGATCATCCCAGTGAAAATTGGTTGATATCCATCAGTTACATTATGAGAAAATGATTTTCAAAGATTCCACTATATAACATATAGAGAAATGACCTCTGCCCATAAAATGCATATTTTTTATCCAATCACAATTATTTTTTGTAGACTGATAAAGGGTCACTCAAGGATCATTCCAGTGAAATTTGGTTGATATCTTTCAGTTACATTCTGAGAAAATGATTTTCAAAGTTTCCACTATATAACATATAGAGAAATGACCTCTGCCCATAAAATGCATATTTTCCATCCGATCACAATGATTTTTTGTAGACTGGTAAAGGGTCACCCAAGGATCATTCATGTAAAATTTAATTGGTATCCATCGATTAGAATCTGAGAAAACTCACTTTTTACCATATTTGGAAATTAGCCACGCCCATTAAATCCATGTTTTTCATTGGATCAAAATTTCTTGAACAACTTTGAAAGAGGGTTGCCCAAGGATCATTTCTGTGAAGTTTGGTTGAAATCCATCCAGTAGTTTCTGAGGAGAAGATTTTTAAAGAAAAGTTTACGACCGGACGGACGCACGCACGGACGGACGGACGGACGCACGACAGACACAACGCCATGACAATAGCCCCAGTGGCTTTCAGCCAGTGTAGCTAAAAATTAGGGGGAATTCGTTGAAAATTGGCACCATAGCAAAATAGGTTAAAAATTCGCTCTTTCTCTATGTTAAAAAATCCCCCATCATCTTTAAAAGTTGGGGAATTTTTCAAAAGTATGTGCTTAAATGCACAATCCCTTCTCCTTGAATAGACACTGCATCTTGATATGCAAACTAAAATTAAATTACACTGCAAATCAATTATAATGATTTGGGTCGGGTTCAAGGAATAAAACAGCGAAAGAAGTGGAGTTATTATGCTGTAACTCTTTTCCCCAAGATCATGATTCCTCCACCCACCCACCCCCTCTTGTCAAAAAAAGTTGGGAGATTAATAGACCACATGTTTTAATGGAGTCAGCAGTATAATGGAGAGAGTTATAATGAAGTTGCAGAGTACTTACTATAGGCAATCAAACTACAAGCACATTTATTCAATAATTTTAAACATTTCTCACAAATAAAATGATTTATAAAATATAGTTAACAAATCTGTCAGCTTCCAATTTCTTATAATCATCAAATTGTATTTTGATTCCATTACTTTAATAACAAAATTCAACATAACAAATTAAATACCATACCCAAACACCAGTAAATACTGCACCAACAAAAATCCATCGTTCCCGTTAAAGAACTCTCCAGTAATAGGAAATCAGAAAAAGTCATACTGACAAGATACCCAAAAACCAATACTTGTAGAATTTGGCCGGAATAAAAAAATTGAATTGATGTAAAACGTTTTCCCTTTACAACTTTCTGAGCAGTTGGTTTTGACATTTTCTTGAATGGATTAACAAGAAATAATAGATTATCATTCAATAAACTCACTGCTTAATTAGTGAAATTTGCAAATAATTATATGCTTTATAATATGACTAACGTCGCAGGAGTGAAATAAACCTGTTCAATATTTTTGATATTACGCGGGTGTTATTACACTAGTGGAATAACTTTGAAAAAGAGCTCGGAGCGAAAAGCAACACTTCTTAATTATGTAACTGCGAAAATGACGTCATATTGTATGATTTGTGACGTCTGTTTTAAACAGCGTTGTTAGTTTAGCGGAAAATTGAAACTTGAATTTCAAGATATAGACGATTGTTCGCAAAAATTCGGGTCATATTAAAAATAGAATAAAAATTGTGCTCATAAAATACAGAATTTATAAAACTCCTCATCTATAAACAGATAAAAACTCGGCGCAGCCTCGTTTTTATCTGTTTGTAGACGACTCGTTTAATAAATTCAGTATTCCATGACCACTCATTCAATATCCTCTATTTCTTTCATTACAACCTTTTTGATATTATCAGGGCTTGTCCTAGTGTTTGAAATAATGGAGTTATTGACCCCTTAATCTTGAAGTTCCAGGGGGTCAAAACTAATTTTAAGGGGGTAAAACAACAGAAAAGGCATATTTTGTAAGTAGACCTATGCTGTATCAATTGACCTTCTCTCATCAAGTATGCCGTTATAAAGCAGTTAATTGATTTATATGTTTCTAAATAATATGAAAGATACATCATTTGATAAGAGCCATATACCCAATTTAAGTTTTAGTCCATTAAAATTTCAAACAAGGGGGTCAAAATGACCCCCTTGATAGAATATTTTCAAATTTTTGAGGGTCAAAACTTTAGTTTGAAGGTCAAACACGAGCCCTGTATTATCTATGGAGGCACAATTAATGACCTCATCATGAAAGTTGCCCAGATACCATTTGCAAAATGATGCGCATTATTAAAACTTATCCAAATTTTTTTATCATTTTGTCTCTTTTTAGTATGATCAATAAAAATTACGTTTCAAGAACAACACTAGAAAGCCATGAATGGCTTGAGTCGCTCCACAGGCTTGAAATTCTTGCAAAAGCAAATAAATGTTTTGACTAGATTTTTAGATATTTGGGGTTCTACTGATGTTGAAAATGCTTTTCAAAGTTTCAACTAAATAACAGACAGAGAAATGACCTCCGCTATTAAAAGACATATTTTTCATCAAATCAAAATAATTTTTGGCTGCATGATATGGGTCACCCAAAGATCATATCAAAAATGTTTGATTGATATCCATCAGTTACATTCTGAGAAAATGATTTTCATAGTTTCCACTATTTAACATATTGAGAAATGACCTCCACCCATAAAATGCATTTTTTTCATCCAATCAAAACAATTTTTGGTACACTGATAAAGGGTCACTCAAGGATCATTCAAGTGAAATTTGGTTGATATCCAAAAATTAGATTCTGAGAAAAGGATTTTCAAATTTTCCACTATATAACATATAGAGAAATGACCTCTGCTAATAAAATGCTTGTTTTTCATTCAATCAAAATATTTTTTGGTACACTGATAAAGGGTCCTTCAAGGATCATTCCAGTGAAATTTGGTTGATATCCAAAAATTAGATTCTGAGAAAATGATTTTCAAAGTTTCCACTATATAACATATAGAGAAATGACCTCTGCCCATAAAATGCATATTTTTTATCCAATCACAATGATTTTTTGTAGATTGATAAAGGGTCACTCAAGGATCATTCCAGTGAAATTTGGTTGGTATCCATCAGTTAGATTCTGAGAAAATGATTTTCAAAGTTTCCACTATATAACATATAGAGAAATGACCTCCGCCCATAAAATGCATATTTTCCATCCGATCACAATGATTTTTTGTAGAATGATGAAGGGTCACCCAAGGATCATTCATGTAAAATTTCATTGATATCCATTGATTAGAATCTGAGAAAACTCAATTTTTACTATATTTGGAAATAAGCCACGCCCATTAAATCCATGTTTTTCATTGGATCAAAATTTCTTGAACAACTTTGAAAGAGGGTCACCCAAGGATCATTTCTGTGAAGTTTGGTTGAAATCCATCCGATAGTTTCTGAGGAGAAGATTTTTAAAGAAAAGTTTACGACCGCACGCACGCACGGACAGACGCACGACGGACACAACGCCATGACAATAGCCCCAGTGGCTTTCAGCCAGTGGAGCTAAAAACCAAGTTAGCCGCCATCAGGTATCAAACCTGCTACTAATACTGATCACAAATGGCAAAATCTGTAGACTCGATTATTTGCTGCAAATTATTTTTCCTTCCAACAGCATTACTCAACCCGTACCTTAAGTGTTACTGAAACCCAATACAAGTTGAATTCAGCTGGAATAAAAAATGAATCAATTTCCATTGTTTAGAAATCACTAACTACAGCCACTTTTCTGTCAATTTACTCCAAATTGAAAATTACATTAGAGACCACTTTTGATCCTTCTGAAATATTTAGTCCCAACAGATTTTCTTCCCTTTCCTTTATTCTAGGGGCTAATCACATAGGGTTCAAGAACTCCACATGAGATAAATGTAAAATATTTATGCCCCCAATAAGAGAAGGGGAATAGCATAATCTTTATCAATGAGCAAAGGGTAATATCTTAACAAGAGGACCAAGATGGTCCTAGATCGCTCACCTGAGTCTCTATGACCCCTGGGACAAAAGGAAAGGGATGCACCCGGGTGGAGCCCATATATGACCCAAGGGTCTTGATATGAACAAACTTGGTAGGGGCCCACAAGATGATGCTACATACCAAAAATGAAAGCAGTGTGCCCTCTGTTTCAATTAAAGAAGATTTTGAAAGATTTACGCTCTTTGATTCTATGTAAAAAGGGTTGTGCCCGGGTGGAGCCCAAATATGATCCTAGGGTCTTGATATGAACAAACATGGTAGAGGTCCACTAGATGATGCTACATACCAAATATGAAAGCTGTCTGCCTTCTGGTTTCATAGAAGAAGATTTTTGAAGATTTTCATTTTTTTACCCTTTGTGCTCATAAGAGATAAAGGGATGCACCCGTGCAAAGCCCAAATATGACCCAAGGGTCTTGATATGTACAAACTTGGTAGACCCACTAGGTGATGCTACACACCAAATATTTAAGCTGTCTGCCATCTGGTTACAGAGAAGAAGATTTTTAAAGATTTTCGCTCTTTGATTCTATGTAAAAAGGGTTGGGCCCGGGCAAAGCCCAAACATGACCCCAGGGTCTTGATATGAACAAACTTGGTAGAGGACCACTAGATGATGCTACATACCAAATATGAAAGCTGTCTGCCATCTGGTTTCATAGAAGAAGATTTTTGAAGATTTTCGTTTTTTTTACCCTTCGTGCTCATAAGAGATAAAGGGATGCACCCTTGCAAAGCCCAAATATGACCCAAGGGTCTTGATATGAACAACTTGGTAGAGGCCCACTAGGTGATGCTACACACCAAATATTAAAGCTGTCTGCCATCTGGTTTCAGAGAAGAAGATTTTTAAAGATTTTCGCTCTTTGATTCTATGTAAAAAGGGTTGGGCCCGGGCAAAGCCCAAATATGACCCCAGGGTCTTGATATGAACAAACTTGGTAGAGGTCCACTAGGAGATGCTACATACCAAATATGAAAGCTGTCTGCCTTCTGGTTTCAGAGAAGAAGATTTTTAAAGATTTTCATATTTTCACCCTTTTTGTTAAGGGTAAAGGGAAAGTTAAGGGTGGATTTCATTTATTTGAACAACTTTGGTAGAGCTTGACCCAAGGAACATCCCTGCTAAGTTTCATCAAGATTGGCCCACTGGTTTAGGAGGAGAAGATGTTTAAAGAAATTGTGGACGACGCACGACGCACGACGGACGATGGACGACTGACGACGGACATTCTACGATCCCAATAGCTCACCTTGAGCACTTCGTGCTCAGGTGAGCTAAAAAGTAACGGAAAAAAAGTAACAATTTCAGCTAGGAAAAAAAGTATCAGGAAAGAAAGTAACAACTTTATAAAAACTATATCAAATTTTTCTTATACTCATAGTAGTTAATTTCCAAAATGAGTCTCTTGTTGTCTTTAATTATAAAATTAACGACATTTAAATTTGAATGTGAATTTTGACTTTAAATTGTTAAAATATATTAGAAATAAGAAAGAACCATGCATGCTATAAACCACTGTATAAATTGAAAATTCAATTATATAAATGGAAAAGACTTCATTGATCTTAGAATTTTTTTTTTCACTTTAAGGGAAAGTAACTTAAAATTTGATTAATAAATTGAGGATAGGAATAAATTAAAGCAAGATGAAGTGGGTGTTGTAGTTGTTGGTGAGGCTGATGTTAAGAAAGTTGACATTTGGGTTATTTGTTCTACTGCTTTTTTGTGAATTGCAAACAGTTTAAGCACTAAGAAAGAACTTTTCTTTTCATACTGAATATGGAAAATGAATTCAAATGATAAAATACTAATTTGAGGCCTCATAATTATTTACATTTTACAATAAGCAATAAGCATTACTTTGTTAATTGAATAAAAGTGTAAAAGTTCACACCTAAGATCAGAAAACAAAGATCTTGACAAGAAATAACAAGTAATTACACCTGAACAGGTGTTAAATCCTTTTTACCAAAATGAAACCCACTACGTATTTAATTATCAAAGTTGATATTTCAAGATTAAGATAAATATTTTCTTTCAAAGTGTCCCTTTTACTTAAGCCATAACTTAGTTGTTGAGTGCTGTATTTATATAAATTGTTACTTTTTTTCCTGTTTCTTTTTTTCCTGTTACTTTTTTTCCGTTACTTTTTTTTCCTGTTACTTTCTTTCCTACAATCATTCTTAGCATCCAGCTGCTATCCCTCATAGGTCTACAATTATCAACCCATCGGTTGGAGACAAATAGTCAAAAAGGATGTCAGTGTGCTCAAAGCATTTACCGCTCGCTCTAATGAAGTATTTATTGAGCCACTGATCTCTAATGCACCTGCCCAAAGCGTCCTGTTTGACCATCACAAACCAAGCAGACTAAACCCTTGTCATGCTGAACCCTGAATATTCCTGCTTTGGAAGGAGGTTAAGACAAGACTTAGTCTAGTCTTAGTTTACCCAATTATCTTTTTAAACCTAAAAAGTATTGAAGGTCATAATTTCAAAATAAATACCAACACTGACACCCATTATTCAGCATCCAGTGCTTTCACCCCTTTGATTTTGATTCAGTTTTACCCAGGTTTTACTTCAGCATGACAAGGGTAAAGTTACACCAGTGACACCATTTATTAATGAAGACCATTAACTTTATCCCACTTTAGGTGTTACTTTTGTCACTTTGTACAAATGGTGAACAATTTATATTGTAGAAGGATGACCCAAACCTTGTAGATACAGCTTGATTAATTTTGTTTGTGTGAATGTGTTTTACGCCACTTTCAACAATTTTTCATTTATAAAGCAGCGGCTGGAGCACCTAACAAAGGATTCCTGACATTTCTCATACCAGTACTACCCTAGCCTCCAGCTGCTATCTCACATAGGTCTACAATTATCAACAAATTAGTGTGAGTCAAGAAGTCGGACAGGATGAGTGGCACATGGAACAACTTTGAATAATGGTCAACAATTTATATTTTAGAAGGGTGACCCAAACCTCTTTACTACAGCTTGAACAAGCTGTAGTTACCAGGTTTGGCTGAACTTCTAATAACAAGAGGACCATGATGGTCCTATATCGCTCACCTTCAACTCTTTGAGTCCTCCCTTAGCAAAGTTAAATGCTTTAAAGATCATAAAATGACCATTAGATTATTCAAAGAGAGACATTATTCTTTTCCTATGATCCCTGCATTATGTTTCTAGCCTTTTCTAAACCAGTTTCATGTGACCTGGCCAACAATCTGAACAAGTTTCATAAGGATTGTAATATTTGTGGCCTCTAGCGTGTAAACACTAAGATTGTTGACGCCTGACGACGGAGGACGCACAACACACGACGGACTTGACATTCAATGATCACAAAAGCTCACCTTGAGCATGATGTGCTCAGTTGAGCTTAAAAAAGTAAAGTTTTACTTAGTCATCAAAATTAAGAGCTATACTGTATTAATTTTACCTGTCATTTTGATCACTCTAGATCAATTTTATCATGGTTTCTTGTGCAGTCTGATCTTATTTAACATTACAGGCTCAATATACAATTATTGTGGAGAAACTCAAGCCATCCTTAGTTGAAGTTAACATTTGGCAATTGGTTTCATTTGTTTCAATTTGTTTCAAACAAAATTTTCATTCAGCTTAATAAGGGTTAATATTAAATTAGCAGACTTATGGCAAATATAGGCATCTGTAATAAATACCTACATTCAAAATGGAAGCATTTTGTCCTTAAAGCTTTTCTTCCAACTTTTAATATAGATCTACCCAGCAATTAAATGCTACTCATTTGGTGTAAAATCACCCTCACTATTGCTCGTTAAAACTACAAAATACATCACACTTTTAAATTTACAACCTATGCCAAAATGTGTGCCTTTTTAGGCATTGCGTTTTTTTTTGTTAAAAGTTTCTTCTATCATATTGCTGGCGCATCTATCAATGCATCTGTGGTATTTCTCACACCAGTTCTTCAATTACGTCCTTTTTTAGCCTACAGCAGCTATATTACTTTGGTTTATCAGGGCTCTAATTGTTTGACCCCTAAACCAGGTTTTTGACCCTCAAAAATATGGAAATATATTTTGTACCTTAGAAATTACTCCCTTTTGACCTTGAGAGAGCAAATCATACGGGCCAAAACTGGGTTTTAAAACTCAAATTTTTCAATGATGTATCTTGTATATTATTTAGAATTCTGCAGATTATTTTCTCCCTTTATATGATTTCAGCAAAGAGGTCAATTCACAGTGAAACCTAAAAATGCTATACACAATTTACGTTTTCTGTTGTTTTGACCCCTTAAGAAAGAGTTTTGACCTCCACAATACCATGGTTTAGGAGTCAATGACTCCTCAATTTCAAACACAAGCACGAGCCCTGGTTTACAATTATCCACCCATTTATAGGTGGGAGACAAAAGTTGCAAAGGATATCTGACACTGCCAGGGACAGAGTGTAGCAAAACAACCAGATGAAGTTGAGGTACAGACATACTGACTAACAGCAGCAGAATACATCCCCTTTAGCTCCTGCCAAAGCAGGAATATTCCAGGTTCAGAATGACAAGTGTTAATATTTGTAATAATGGCAATGGCTAAAGGACTACCAGTTCAGGAAGTGGTCGTTGAACAAAGAATTAATCCAAAGCTACAGATAAGGGAAGGATATTTTGGACTTGCAATTAAAACACTCTAATCATACTCCCTCAAGCCCTTTGCAGTGGATACTCGTCAGAATTGTATCACCAAGATTATTAAAATTAATACCCACAATATAGGCTTTCATCAGGAAAATATGGTTTTAATCTGGTGTTAACTCTTTATCCGGAAATCTGTTTTATTGCACAGGAAGTTTGTAAGTTCCGAAGTATAAGTACATCACTTAATTAGTCACAAAAAGCTGATTTAGGCCTTCATTACAAGCCAGTCTTTTTGTCCTTCTTAAAGTCCCATTTAACCCTTTTTAGGGCCACCATTGGTGATATTTCTTTTTCAGAGAAGTGTCTCTTCCAATTTGAAGGACCAAAATGATCAAACAGGGTCAAAAATACTTAATAATTCGGATCTTAGGGGTTCTTGCTAAAAGTATGAGGGTCCCTGCTTAAGTTAAAGGCTATTTCTTTTACTACTTTTTGCTATTTCTTTAAAGCACTACTCTTGTATTTTTCATGAATTTACTGCTTTTCCCTTGTTTAAGGTAAATAAAAGATTGGATTAATTATTTTAGGCTCAACCTCTGGAAAAAATTGAAGACTGTTTTAAAATTCTTTTCTGATGCTGATCCAAAGAGGGTCATTGCTACCTGTATCAATTAGTTTTGAGGGTCCTGTCTACTTACTTGAGAGTGAGTCTCAGACTCACAAAACCTGCATCCCTTACATCCATGAAGAGTGATACGGTTTGGCACAAGAAAAATTGGTATTTCACAATTTATGAGTTAAAAATCATCCCCTGAAAAAAAGCAAATTTTCATATAATGGAAGTTGTAAACAGACAGACCTTTAATATAGCTTTTATTATTCTTTTTCTGTTCTGTGTCTGCGATTGGATAAAGATTGTCACATGGTACAGTTAATCAGCCTATCTGAAAAGAGAAATGAAATCAAATCATTAGGTAGATTTATTTGTTTGAATGGGGCTTTAATGCCTCTTTCAAAATTATTTCAGTTATATTAATTGTGAATTCTGGTCCATGGTTTCCTGTCATTTCTCACACCAGTACATCAACATTTCATCCAGGCCACCAGCTGCTCATCCCACTTAGGCATACTACTTATCAAGGATCCATCATTTGGGGATAAAATTAATGTTTAATCCACACTGATTTTTTACAAAAGAGGGCTTAGAGTTGTCCAAGTCATGATCCCAGGATTCACAGTCGAATGAGTTACAGCTGAACTAGTTGAGCTCCACAAATCAACATGTAGAATCCAAAGTGGTCTGACAGAGGTATAGATGGGAGAAGAAAATGCCAGTCTAAAATCTTTATTTCTTGACAAGACTACCCGAATGAATACCAACTACATAGAGTAGGAATATGCCAGTCTAAAATCTTTATTTCTTGACAAGACCATTCAAATAAATACCAGCAACATAGATTTTGTGCTAAAATGATAGAAAGACTGATCTAAAATGAAAAATACCCCCTATATCTGTAGCTCTGATCTAAGCAGCCACACACAGCAGAATAATTTAAGGGGTCAGAGCAACACTATTGTAAGTGCCTATAAATATATAGGCACTCACAACAGTGTTGCTCTGACCCCTCGAATGGACTATTGAGAATCTAGATTAACTTTATCAAAATTCAAGATATATACTAATTTCGGCGACACATTCTGTAACAAGGCTTTATTTTAAATTGTTCAAATTGATGTAAAATTGTTGGAAATGTCAGGCAAGGGATCAAACTTACATCCCTTTAGCATGCCTTAAGTTTTTTTATGTGTGCTGGAGGGGGGGGTTGTGTGTGTTTTTAATATGTTAATGAGAGCTACATATTTTTCTCAGCATGATATCAAAATTTGATCCTTACCCCAATCAAAAATTTTTATTCATACTACTGTATTCAAATTTGAAAACCATACATCTTATTCAAGGGTGATTGTTTTATGATCATTTTTTTTTTTTTTTGTCTTTAAACAAAGGAACAGGAGATATTTGTCGAGCCTCACAAGTTAAACATTGTAGGGTTGAGAACTGTAAGGTTGGAAAACAGTCCTTAAAGTAACCTTACTTTTTTACAACCCAAAGACAATTCCAACAAGAGAGCAAATTTAGCTTTCAGTAATGGGTGTATTCTAGCAAAATTTTCAAAAAAAATTGTTAAACTGATTAGAGACTCCTTCTAACAGTACATAATTATTAGGTGATAAAAGGTTTAGAAACACATTTTTTTCTTATAAAAAGTCCCCCTCTTTAATAACCAACACAATTACAGCAAAGCACCACAATTCAAAAGACAAGCAATATGTTAATAACAAAACATCTTACGATGCCTTTCTGTAAAATTTTTGCTATATCAGCGAAAAAATCATCGACAGGAGAATATTTCCCCATGTTTCTATTAATGTTTAGGGAGAAATATAAAATAGTATCCCACCCGCCAACTCAGCATTCAACATGCCCCGCTCAGGCAATATCAAAGTTATTGGGGCTCGTGATATAGTGAAATTTATAACTCATAATTCAATCATTCATTTCTAAAACACTAATTTGTGGGTACTCATTTGAATTGTCTAAATGAGACAATTCAATTGAGTACCCACGACTCAGGATTTGATGGTTACAGATTTTTTTTTTCAAAATTCAAATTCAGAATTCCCTCCCTTTATCCAGAGCTTTGATATTATCCAGCTATGTAAAGGTCGACTCACAAAATATGAATATTGAAATTATGATATTTAACTTCTCCATGTCGGCTTCCCTTGTACAAGTCTGATAAATGTTGAATAGCAATGTCAGCTTTTTTTGTAAATGTATCGTACAAAAAACTGATGAAAAATCACTTTTTTGTGTCTACAGTTTGGTCAGCTCTTACATTTTACTTAAAGGAGGTACAAAACCAACGCTGCTTATACCAATCTTTCAGTCATATTGCAGCCACTAGAGCTCCTAACAATGAATCCCTGACATGTCATCGCACTAGTCCAGAACAACAACATCCCCCAGCTGCTATTCTACTTAGGTTTACCATAATTCAACCATTGTGGACAAAATGTCAGAAGGAAACATGTTGCTAACGAGGATCGAACCCATGACATTTTGTGTTCAAAGTTTGAGTCTGATGTGTAACCGACTGTGCTATAGCACCTGCATGATCAACTGTTTGGTCAGAGCTCCACACGACTTCTCCATTTTCATGCCCTTACATCAGATGGCTCAGTGTGAAACAGTTGTAACTGACTATACTTTTATAGGCATTTACAACTGTTTCACACTGAGCCACTTATAATTTAGTAAGATTGGAGACATGCTAGGTGTCCATCTGTTGAAACTAAACCCTTGTCATTCACAGATTAAATAGCAAAAGACTTCTCCATTTTCATGCCCTTGCATAAAAAGGGGGTGTTCCAAATATATAGTAAAATGTGCCCACGCTTAGATTTTTATGATATTGTGGGTAATTGTAGTACTGGGTATACTGATTGAGGAAATGACTTTTTTTTCCAAAATGAGTAAAGAGGGTCGACCATAAAGTACCCGAAAGCACATGTTATCGAATGCAAAGGGGTGTCAGGAAAAAAATCACCTTGCAAGGAAATTTTGAAATCTGTAAAAAGAATTTGTTACAGATTTAAAAGACAATTGGTACCTATATGTTTTTATATAGGTTGGGATCTTATGTCTGTTTTCTCCTAACAGATAACCAAAAAAGTTCTTGAAAAATTCATGAAAATTTGAAAAAAATGAAATAATGTTCTGAGTTAAAGGGTTAAAATTTTTAAGTTGTATCTCTAGTCCAGTTATGAAACTCTTTTAAAATTAAGATACATATGTTCCTAATGTTTACAGAAAGTTTCATTGAAATCTAAAACCGGTAAGTTAGTCAAAATTCTCTTAGTGTAGAAGATAGTGGGTGGGGTAAGATATAGATTTCACCCATCTGATAATCTTAAAGTGTGAATAACTTTTCAGCGGCTGTAGACAGGATGTTCATATTTCATACATGGATCCTTTGTGACAAAGCCTATTTACAAAGATTAATCAAAATCAACTGTCAAGGTCAAGGTTAATTATCAAGGTCATTGTTAAACTTGAGCTTTGGGAACATACTTTGCAAAGTAATGAATGATGATTTTGATTTTCAATTATAGTTTCTTTTAAACAAATGTTTTCCAGTTTGTTCCTTACTCAAAGTCATTTGTGAAGGTCAATGTCAGATTTTCTTTTAAACAAACTCATTTCAGTTGTGTCTTTACTCAATGTCATGTTTGAAGGTTAATGCCACATAATGAGGAGGGTGTTTATGATTTGACACTACGTATTTTCTGTCCTTTAGAAGTTACTTGTTTTACAGGTCCGTTTTAGAAATAAGATTCCTCCCAAGAAAACGCAAGACACTTTTAGCAATAAATTAAAATTTAATCGAACTGTAGGTTGTGAAATGAAAAACTTTGGAAGGAAAAACAGTGTGGGAAAAGAAGGAATCTCTTGTTACAAGCATTTTCTTCTTTTTATACAGTGTTTTCTTTTGGGTAATGAAAATGTCGAGTTTTGGGATAGGCAATTTATATATTTGAATTTCTTAAGTTTACAAATGAAGATGAACAATCACTACATTCCTGAAGGACCTACAACATTCTGGCATTGCTGATACATGTACTAGTCCTTCCTAAAATATACTTGCCTCCGGCCCAAGGGCTTTTGTCTTTGCTGCCCCCTAGTCTTAATTCAAATAAGAAATACTACTATAACGATAATACAATTTAAAAGAATCTTTTTCCTTTGTAAATAAATTATTCTCCTAGGTCTTAAGGTAAATGTTGTTTGTAAACAAGGGGGAAAGAATAAAACTAAATCACTCACCTGAGTTTTATTGGTCACTGAAGTGACATTCTGGCAAAGATTCGTAGAAATTAGCCTAGTTGTTGAGATGTAATTCAAAGAAAAGGGTAAGCTTAGAAATTATTGAAATTGGTATATAGGTTAAAAAGTTGATGATGTTTTCATCTGCCAGGTCAAACTGATTTTTATGCCAATTTCAAGAACAATGTTTGCAACCAGGGTTTCCAAAGGAATATTCTGGAAAAGTTGCATTGAAATTGGCTTGATGGTTCAGGAGGAAATGTTGTTCAATGATTTAATAGTGAAAAAAAGCCCTGGTCATATTTATGGGCCAATCCGAATTTTGCGAACAATCTTTGAGAAGGGTTACCCGAGGAAGTTCTGGCAAAGTGTCATTGAAATTGCCTTGAGGGTTAAGGAGGAGAAGAAGTTTTAAGAAATTTGGAAGACGGAAGCCACATGATGCACGACCTGCAACGGACTAGGGATTCTAAAAGCTCCCTTCGGGAATGTTGTGCTCTGGTGAGCTAGAAATCAAGAAACGATACATTTCCCTATTATGTTAAATTATATCTTAATATTACATTTACAATTAAACTAAAAAGTTTAAGAGATATTGTGTAGCCAATTTAGTGAAAGTAAGACGTAAACCTTTTAACTCGAGTTGCGACAAATGACATATTTTCTGTTTCTTTCTGATCTAGAACTGTGTTTATTTAATCAAATTCAACCAAATAGTTTATGGTAATTCTTTTAGACATTTGGGACAGAATTAGGACATTGAACCTAAAAGAAACAAAAGATGTTTTAAAAACATTTATGCCCCACAAGAGCAAGCCAATGACCTATTCCTTGTCAATTAACAAGGGCAATATCTCAAAAAATATGATGAGTAGAGTTACGGTTCTTGTGAACTGTACTTTTCCTCAATAGATGAACAGACCGACAAAGAGTGGTGCAAAACAACAGCAAAATCTCAGATATGTCTCCTAGAGGATATTATCGGCACCTTTTACATTGCCATTCAAATAAAAAAAAAACCCATAATTTATTGTTAAGATAATATGTTTATATACATTTTTTCATAACTGACCACGATATTTAAAACTGGCCACGATACTTATACTTGGCCAGGTCGAATATATCATAAGGTTATGCACAAACATATTATGGAAATCTTTCATAAACCCTGAGAGAAGTATTGCATCTTAAAAACAAGAGGACCATGATGGTCCTAGATCACTCACCTGAGTCTATTTGATCCCTGGGACATCACATGAATTAAATAGGCAGATTTCAACAACGTGACACTTTCTACATAAGATCAATACAATGAACTGTTTTTAGCCAAGAGCAAGACAGATATGCCTTTTCGCTCTTTGATTCTATGTAAAAAAGGTTGCACCAAATCCCAAATGAGACCCCAGGGTTTTGATATGAACCAACTTGGTCCATTAGATGATGCTACATACCAAATATGAAAGCTGTCTGCCTTCTTGTTTCAGAAGAGAAGTTTTTTTTTAAGATTTTCCCTCTTTGATTCTATGTAAAAAGGGTTGCGCCCGGATGGAGCCCAAATATGACCTCAGAGTCTTGATAGGAACAAACTTAGTAGAGGTCCACTAGATGATGCTACATACCAAATATGAAAGCTGTCCACCTTCTTGTTTCAGAAAGGAAGATTTTTGAAGATTTTCATATACATGTATTCACCCATTTTGTTAAAGGGAAAGTTAAAGGTGGATTTTATTTATTTGAACAACTTTGGTAGAGCTTGACCCAAGGAACATTCCTGCCAAGTTTCATCAAGATTGGTCCACTGGTGTAGGAGGAGAAGATGTTTAAAGAAATTGTGGACGACGCACAACTGGCGACGGACATTCTACGATCACATTAGTTTACCTTGAGCACTTTGTGCTCAGGTGAGCTAAAAACAAACATAGAATAAACAAAAATGCTAAGCTTTTGTTGTTGTTTTTTTTTAGTGTAACCTTGTTTGCTGACAATGACCTTGCACATGTAAGACTATCATCAAGTTACCGGATGTGTTAACCTGAGATCATATATCCAACCAAAAATAAACATTGTATATCTTGAATAGGCCTCCATGTTTGTTTATTTTTGCTAAGTTTAACCTTTTAGGTGAAATTGGACATAGAACTTGAATGTGTATACATACATACTTGGAAGCAATTTTTATTTTTGAGTGTTAAAAATTGTCAAACAACAAAGAACTTATCATTTTATATATTAATTATCTTAATCACTTTTATAGGCTTTACAGTACATGAAAACAATGCATATGCAATGCATAAATTGATAAGTATAAAGAAATTATAGCATATTAAAATACCCCATCAACTTACCTAAACATGGATGACCTTGACCTCAGAGATTTCAGATCTCAAGTGATTTGATTCATTATGATGTCACATATGAGTAGTGTATCTAGAAAAGGATTGAAGTAATTGGCAAATATCATTTTTTATGATGTGCAGACAGATAGGCAAATATCTAAGAGACAGACAGACAGACAGATAGATAGCCAGTCACTAGCACTCAATATTTTTCCTATTCTTTTCAACTCAGGAAAATAAGAAACAAATTCTGTAAAACTTACTGTAAGATACTATTGAAATTTTTGCAAGGATTAAAGAAAATCAAGTAAATTATATTTTTCATCTTACCCCACCCACTTTTTCAACATTGGGGTAAAGCAAGGGCTGTTATTTGACCAGTTTAGTGATACAAAAAAAAAACATCTAATGCAGTAGATGCCTTTGCTAGTATTTATTTGCAAATTTATATAAAGATAAATGCATAGACATTTAAATAATGTCATTTCAGGACATAATACAAGATTTTGGATGTATTTTGAAACTAGAGATATGTATTTATAAGCATAGAAAATAATGTTACCGGTTTTCAATCTTCTTTAAATTTTCACACAAGAAAGAAGGATAGTAGAGCTTATTTTTTGAAGAGTAACTAAACTGGACTAGCATCAGAAGGTACTAATCTATGCGCTCAAAATTTATATTCACCTCAATTTTTTTTAAAAAAATAAGCAATTTTTATATTCAAGAGTATAAAAATTCGTCAAACAACGTAAAACTTGCCATTTATGTATACATTATCTTTATAATTACTTTAAACTTTACAGTACATAAAAAACAATTCAAAAAATGATAAGTATAAAGAAATTATAGCATATTAAATTACCCCACCCACTTACCTCAACATGGATTAAGACAAGGGGCTGTAATTTGACCTCTTTTTGAGATATTGACAAATGAAGGTTTGTTCTGTGGTACATTTAATGTGAGGTATGTATTTGCAAATTTTTATGAAAATCCGTGCGTGGGCACTTTTGGAACACCTCCTTTGTAAGATTGGAGACATGCTAGGTTATACTGGTAGCCGACTCTTAAATAGAAGTATGTTATTGAAAATATATTTAATAATTCATGTCTAGATTCTCAAAGTCTGTTTCTTTGAAGAGAAGTTAACCCATTTTAAGTTCTGAAGGGTTCATTTGGGTCATCTACCTTGTTACAAAAACTTCTAAAAAAGTTGCTAGGTGTCCATCTGTTGAAACCTAACCATTGTCAAGCTGATTAAATAGCAAAATTGCATTAGAAATAGCTGAAAGCGCAGATTGGAATGCACTCATCGAGTCAGTATTTATTTTGAAAATATAATTAACCAACTCTTCTGGTTTAAAAGGGAAATCAGGAGGTATAGACTTAGATCAGATCGCAAATATTCCAAAGCAGAAATACTCCAGGTTCAACATGACAAGGGTTAGAATATCTCAAGCCAATCTTATTTAAAAGCCTCCTCACAATGTTAATATCATATTCCTTCACTGCACATAGCCTTGGCACACAGAATAGACTAAAATCAGACTGCATAGACATGCCATCTGATCTTAGACTACTTTCTCACTTATTATTGTTAAAACAACTCAAGCAGGAGCAATCTATACTACATTGAAAAGCCGTGGAACTTGAAAATTCTGCTTGAAAAACTACTCATAATTATTGGAACAAAAATTTTGACATGAATATTAGGAATACCGTTTTATGCAGATCACCAGTGCCCAATCAATATTTGGTAATGGACGGCTTACAATGGATATATACTGGAACCATCTCTATCCCAGGGCCTCATGGGAACCGTTTTGACTTAATAGAATATGTGTACAGAGCATGCAAATCATAACCAAGCATTCTTTAACACTGTCCACATGGCCCTTTTTAATATCTCTACCAAGCTGCCATATTATGGGTTTAATCTAAATATTTCCAAATATTTCATATCATTCATAAATGCTGAACAAAAATATTCCCTTTACTCATGGCTCTCCCTTGGCTAAGCAAATTTAGCCATTGGCTAAAAATCCTGGCAAGTTTAAGAGCTACATTAAGTGATTTAAGAAATGCAGGTTTCCCAAGCCTGAGACTTCCAGATGTAAGTAGTGCAGGACCCTCAAAACCATCTGATTAGATTCCCACAGGATTATAAACAATCTTCAATTCTTTCCTAAGGTTGAGCACAAAGCATTTATGAACTTCCAACACTTCCTTAACCTTTAAACACTGGAATAGCTCCAAATGCAAACAAAAACTAGATTATTACTTTAAAAGAAACAGTCTTCCTCTAGAGGGACTCCTCATGAAAGGACAACTAAGTTTATTCTTATCCCTGGGGTTGAGTCCTTTGGACCTCGTTTTGTTGATGTCAGAGTAAAAACCTGTTGAGATAGAAAACTACAATTGATTTTGAGCATTTTAAGGGATAAATTAGAAGGAAAACATTGCTGGAAAAGAATAAATTGCTTTTAACAAGCAATTTATTTTTTTCCAGCAATGTTTTCCCGTGGGTAATGCAAATTTTAGTACAGGAAAGTCAACTTTTTTTCGAATCTGGATAGCTTAGAAATACTTTGTTCTTCCATTAACTTCAGGCCTGAAGGACCTGCAATATGGTAACATCTACAAGTCCTCCCTAAAATCCACAGGTCTCGGACATGAGGACTGGTGTTAGTACCGATCCCTGACAAGTGGAAATATAGCTTTTGTTGTTCACAAAACTAATGACATCAAACAGGCTGGGTCCATAACATCACTTGTGTTGATCATTACATAACAAGAAATATCCCCTAAATTGACACTTTCTCTTTCTAAATTAAACAGGTTACTCTGCCCATCAACTGATGGTTTTATCACAATGAGTAATACCCCCATTGGATCCTAGCAGAATTGATTTGACATTTTGTGTAAATATCTACCAGCCTAATTATTGCATACCATTATTGTTATGGAACATTCTGGGAATCATAAATATCTATTGAACAAATCTATTACTGTTAAACAGTACTGTATTTCTCCTTGATATATTGCTAACAGGTACAGAGAATATTTTTTCTCAATGGTCAAGGCTAATAAGTCAAATGTTTCAGGCCTGAAATGTTTCTTTGAAAATCTTGAGTATCTTTTTTCTATGTTAACCCTTTCTTGTTTTACAAAATTTTGGACCTGTCCAAATTCAAAGGTTTTGCAGACGAAAATTAAAAGTGGATTTTATTTGAGAATTAACCATTCAGTAGGGTAGAAAATAGTGTGGAAAAGAAGAAACTGCTTGTCAGAAGCAATTTCTTCTTTTTTCACAATGTTTTCTCAATCATAAAACCACAGGCACGTAAAAAGCAGGGATTAAACAGCAATTTAAAGGGTTAAGCATAAATAAGTATTACATATTCATTATATTTCTTCTAATAGTGGTGCCCTCCCTAATAGAAGCACCCTACATTTTGTTACTAAGATACCAACTTCAAATGCCTAAATTTTAGGAACTTTTTTAGAATTCTTCTCTTAAATTTGAGGTGAATTTCCTCCAAACAACCATTTATGTAATTGTCTAGAGGAAATTCACATAAAATTGAAGGGAAAAGGGCCTAAAGTTCATCAATTTTTATGATCTTTTAAATCAGAAAATGCATACTAAAAATAGGCTTCCGACCATGTTATGTATAGCTCCCAGGAGCATTTAATAGGAGAAATTTGGCACTTCTTTTAAATAGGACCTCATAAGAATTCCTCATTCATACAACAGAAATTTCTCCAGATATTCAAAGACAGGGGAAATGATTAACATGGGCCAGGTCTCAAGTCTGGGCCCCTAGATGTTTGCTAGATGCAACTTCTGACTTTGATCCTATCATTTTGCAAGGCGGGAGCTCACTGGACCCCTTTTTTCAGATGTTAGTATCCAAACTATGTCCAGCGTTCAAGATGACAAAACAGTGCAAACTGTTTGCAGCCTATTACATGTATATACCCTGCTATGCATGTGCACTTGCATGCAAAGCAGGGTAAAATTGGCCAACAGTTTGCACCTTTTTTTCATCCTGAATGCTGGGCTGGACTTGTTTAATCAGGCTGGGTACCAGCTCTGACAAGGCATAATCAATTACAATCAGTCATTAATTTATTGGACATCTTTATTGATCCAATTATATCATTGGCTGTCAATCATTTAATGATATGTCAAACCCATAAATTTGTCCAATCAAAATTGATATATTATCACATATTCCTAACACTACATTAGACTATTTCTCTTTTCGTAACTTTTTACCAAATACCAGAAAAAGCTTCTTGTACGAGTCCATGCAGGGTTTGCCACTAACCTCTTTTTGTCACCAGCCTAGAGTATGGTGTAAGCCCTAAACCGCAGAGGTGCTCCCTGATGAAAACAGGTCCTTCACAAAACCTATGCTCACTTTTTAGCAATTTAGGAGTAAATTGCAAAGAAAACAGTGTGGGAAAATTAGAAATTGCTTGTGACAGAGTACTGGAAATATCATTCTACTGAACAATGATTTGTTTCTTTGAATTGGGATTAACTCCGCTTTCAACAATCTTTCAGTAATATTACCACATCTAGTACACGTAAGAATGGATTATTGGTCTTTCGCACACCAATACTACTATCATATCCTTTCCTAGCCTCTACTTTCCTCTCCATGCAGGTCTTCGATTATGGACCCATTGCACACAACAATGAAACCCTTTGCATCTTTTTCAGACAGAGCACTAGATATTAACCCTTGTTTTGCTGATCCCATAATATTCCTGCCTTGACAGGAGCTAAAGACAAACATCAGCCTGCACATATGTGCAGGCTGATCTTTGTCTTTACCACCTGTATTTCCTTTTTCTGAAAAATAATACCAACTCGCATTTAGTGCATCCAGTGCTTTGAGCACTTTGATTTTGTTTCAATTTTGCCAACATTTTTTATTCAGCATGACAAGGGTTAACAGTTTCTGTCAATGACCTTTACTCATCAGCTGACCCTGGTCAATCATCTCTCTGGTATATTCCTGTATAACACTTGGTCTGCATGTCAATATGGTAATCATGAATGTTATACCTGTCAATCAACATAGCTCCACCCACTAATTAGAAATCCTTTTTATTAACCTTTGTTGTGCTGAACTTAAAATATTTCTGCCTTTGCAGGAGGTATACAGACTTAATGAAATTTTATCAGTAATTTTTTTTTTTTCAGAAAAGTGGGTATAGTATTTTTAATCCAGAGTAAAATGAATTCTTAGCTACCTTACAACACAATCACTATTAATATCTGGCTAGATTTGATCACTCTCAGTTTGTCTTGTATTTATGTGAATTTGTAGAACAACCATGATTTGTACCTGACATACCCTATCTGTAAGACAGATTTTGATGCAATTTTTCCACGGGATTTATACAATATACCCCAAGCAGAGTACATTTCCAGCTCATTTATTGAATATGGTTAATTAAACAACAATTAGTTCCAAGCGTCATAGAAAAAACCTTGAATATAAGGTATTGGCTTTGAAATTCCGTATTTCTACCGATAAACGCTCCCTGGAGCTATACATAACATGGTCAGGGAGCTTTTATTTAGTATACATTTTCTAATTTTAATAACCAATTGAATGAAATTGATGTCTTTTAGGCCTATTTCCCTGTAATTTGAGGTGAATGTCCTCTAAACAATCATATAAATGATTGTTTAGAGGAAGTTAATCACAAATTAGAGAACAAGTCTCAAAAAGTTCCTAATATTTAGGCACTTGAAGTGGGTTTCCTTAGTAAAAAATGTAGGGGTGCTTCTATTAGGGAGGGTGCTATTAATAATATGGTATCTTGCAAAAGGACTTCCTGATTCACTAAGGAAACAGTTTAGTTAGGGAAGAGTTTTCCAGGCAAACAAAATGTATTCAGATTAATCCCCAGTATGACAAGGGAAAAACCTAAATTACTTCAATATTTGTGCATCTGGAGTTTGTCCCAGGCCAGTAGAAGGCAGTCATTTAAATTTTTGGGCTTACATTTGGAGATTTTTCATGTTGCATTAGAGAACAGTCCTCATATAAGTC
Source organism: Fragum whitleyi (assembly GCA_948146395.1). Lineage (NCBI taxonomy): Eukaryota > Metazoa > Mollusca > Bivalvia > Cardiida > Cardiidae > Fragum > Fragum whitleyi. Next base: position 25,727,252 of record OX411560.1, on the reverse strand, counting down.
TGTATGGAAACCAACCATATAGAAACTGATCAAAAACTTTTGCAAAATATTTCAGAAATGTTACCATCCTTTGCATGTGTTTTAACATGCAAAGGAGGGTACAATTTCTAAATAGTGTTGTAAGGATAATCGGAAAAAATCGATTAATCATCGCTGAAGTCCGAGATCGGCGACAATCGATTCTTGCTTCGAAAAATCAATATCGTTACTTGTTTTCCTTTCCGTTAGTTTTCATTTGTTGTGTTTATTGAAAATAAAGGGACATCACTCTTAAACTCAAGTTGAAAATGCAGACAATGGAAATATAGCTTCTTTGTCGGATATTTTTCAATATCCATTCATGGCGAGTGACCATCAGACATGGCCGAAATGAAAACCCTGGGTCGGGTAAATTTTACCAATTGTCAGTCCGAATGTCCGTCACTATTTTCTGGGCAAAATGCTTTTTTAACTGAAAATCCATTCTGATGGTTATGAAAACTCTAAAAAGGTCAACGTTCTCACGAAAACCAAAGATCAATCTTAAGATTGACAATCGGTTTACACTTTACAGTTTTTCTACGACTTTCAGCACCGCTAGAAAGAGCAAATTCTATTTTACAAATTGCATCAATTAGGAGGCCTTAGAACTGATTTCAGGATCCAATTTTTAAAGAATTACTGGTAGCTAGTCTTGTTTTACTAGATTTTTTTGTATTTTTCCAGTTTCAAAAGCACAAAGACAAAGATAATTTCTGCTTATTTGTACCCAAGAATGTTCGACCCATCAAATCATTTCTGTTATTTTTATGAAAATACCAAGTGCCTGTAATCTTCTGACTTGAAAAGAAATTTCTTTTTTTCAACTCTTGTAGATCTAATTTCTGCTTTTAAATCAAAGCACTAAAATCACTGACAGATTGAGAGAAATTGTACCACCTACCTAGGTCTGAAATGTTATTACTACAAAGTGTTCTCTCTCAAGTAATTTGCAAAATATGCAAAAAGGCATACACAAAGATAAGTCAACATCTGATTGTCCAATGACTTGCTAGTCGCTACCGTAGATTGTTTAGTACCTATTAGGTTCCGAAATTTTTTTTACATAATGGTGTGTCAATTATAAATATATATATAAATGATGCATGTAATTTTGTAATAATTATTGATGTCAGCAATTGTAAAATACTAAATTATACTAATAATAATAATGATGATGATAATGATACTTTTAATAATACTTGTAATATTGTCAGCAACTTGTTTTTAAATTAAAAGACGAAATGTTATAGTCACTAATTTCAGTTTTAATCTTAAAATGCATGTGACATTTCAACCTTAATATCTTTAAACTACTGACCTGCACATTTATCCTTTAGTGATTTTCTTATTTTCTCATATTATGAATATCTTTTCTAGGTTTGAATTTTCATTTTTAAAAAAATAGATTTATAAAGTATGTTACAGTGTTAAAGTGTTACCGGTATATAATTTGTTAAGAGAGCCAAATGCTATATTTCATATTTTTGTTGTTATTCTTAATTTAGACTAACAAGAAGTAAATGAGCAATTTAGGTTTAAAAAATGGTAATTATTCTTGGTTTTTATAACTATTAAAGTGCATTAATCACCATTTTCTGAAACAAAAAATCACCATCTTGGAAGTAACTTGATACTTTGTTATCCCATCTTAGTATGATTGCTAAATGAGATTACATTATAGAACTTATATTTGAAGGCTCTAATGATTCTCTGTCTCATTTATATTTCTCCCCAAATTTTTTATCTTTGATCTTCGTGTGCAGTTGATTTGAATTCCATTTTTTGCTTGAATAACACTTACTGTTGATACTTGACAACAGATGACAAACTTGAGCCTTTGGAGGTACTAAACAACTGCATTAGTCAACAAAGAAGTACTTATCTAACAAAAATGAAGTTTCGATTCTAAAATCGATAATTGAATCGAAAACAGTTTCCGATTCAATTCGATTATCGATTCTGATCGGAGTCCGATTTTACAACACTATTTCTAAATGTTTGCCGGTGTTTATGCATCCCAAACACAGGACTGTTTGGATCCAAATAAATATAAGCTTTTCTCACAATGGGACTCATCAGTCTTTAATGGTTTTAGATATTTCTAAAAAATTTCAGAAAATCATATCTCAATTATAATTCTCTCGCCACAGACTAAAGGTTCTCTTGAAACTACCTTTATATTTCAAAATCTACTGTAAGAAATGATATTCAAAAATCATTTCCCACTTCTGGGTAGATAATGTGGACATTCCATGGTTTCCATGGAGTCAGAGACTCCTTATTTTCCAGAAAAGACTCCTTTTATTTTCTAAGCATGAAGCCCACTGGTCTCCTTGAGCATATGACGATATTTCGACAAACAAATGAGCAGAAATTTTCCTCTTTTTTGCTTTTGCAAATAAAATTTGCTTTATCTACTAGATATTTTAAAAGAAAAGCATCTTATAAATAGAAAGGAGTGAGGATCTATTGTTATTGCTTGTCATAAGCAATTATTTTTCTTTTCAAGAAAAGTTTCTCCCCATTATCCTTACATTAATTTAGCTTGGACTCATTGATTTCCAGAAATGCGAGTCTGTTTGACTCCTTACTCACCTGTCTAAGTTATAGTGTAAGTAAATTGCTTTTTACAAACCCATGTCATACTGAACAAATACCATGACAAAATTCAGGGTCCAAAGAATTCACAAAAAGGCACCCGTCCTGCAGGGCAAGTGACTTGAAAAAGTAACTTGTCCTGGTTTGACTGTCACTCGCCCTACAATAGGCCTAGGGATCGTTGAAGACCATGTTTTTGTATCTGGAATTGTCATCTTAAAGTGCAGACGCAATGAAAGTACAAATTTTAACGACATTCAAAAACATTTAATTTCGGGTATTAAATACCGGTAAAATGATCTTGACAAGTAAAATATATATCATTTGTAAACATACAATACTATGGATTTTTCGGGTAAAATTCAATGATTGTGGCGACAAAAGAAGTAGGTGATATGAATAAAACAGGGGGAAATTTATTTTTATTTTCGATACCTTCCTTGATAGTGAGATCGATTTGAATTTACAAAGTTCGGGTACCGGGTTATATCATGCGAAAACCAGAATTTTTATTTTTAGAAATCAAAGTACATGACTGTTTACAGTTCAAGTTGTTGCGAACTTCTATCACCGCGCCTTTTTTTCAAAGCTTCTTTTTCACATTTTATCTATTTTAATCCTAACACTAGACTTAATGATTTAATGCCATTCATTCTTCACTCGTCCGGGAGGACAACTGCCTTAGAATTTCCACTCGTCCACCGGGATTTCTTACTCGTAAATACGAGCGGACGAGTGGATTCTTTGGACCCTGAAATTACCTCAAAATGAAAGTGCTGAAAGCACTGGGTGAACTAATTGCGAGTCAGTATTCATTTTTGAAAATATAGTTTTTAAACTTTTCTGGTCTAAAAAGGAAAATCAAGAACAGTCTGATCATTGTCTTTAACTCCTGTCAAAGTGTGAAAATTCTGGGTTCAGTACATTTACTATATTGTTACTTTTTTAGAAAAAACATTAGATAGCATAAATGAATTGGACTGGATTATAACAAGGGTAGGCATGTATCTATCCAGTTCAGTGATGCATGGTGGACTCACTATGCACCTCCCACTGTCAATTCAGTATCTAATATTACCCATCCAGAAGTAATTCAAACTTGATAAATAACTTTTATACTCTGTATCATCTTACATGCTCAAGTATACACATTTTTTTAACTCCTCTTATCCAAAAACTATGTGGCAAATTGTCACAAGATAAGCCTGTTGCAGTGCTAGATGCCTAAGTATGAAAAACAACAAAGGGAAACAACTCAAATATTAAGCTAGTTAGAGTTAAGATTCTTGCGCACTGCACTCTGAAATCGTGAGAGGAACATAACTGCCAAGTTTCAATAGGACATAAGGGACAGAGTAATATAAAGAAAATTTAAGGGTATTGACAGACTAAATCTAGCTAACAAGGTTATTGGAACAAGGGGATAGTATCCCCAAATCTCAAATAACTGCGGACATTTACTGATGTTTCGATGACAATGTTGCAAAAAAGCAGCCTTGGCATGTCACTGTTAAGATACCAGATAATATTTATTCCTCCAAATAAACACTCCCAGGAGCTAAACATAACATGGTCAGAGAGACTTTTTTTAGTGTGCATTTTCTAATTTAAAAATTCATTAAAATTGATGTCTTTTATGCCCTTTTCCCTTTAATTTGAGGTGATTGATTGAATGGAGTTTAACGCCGCTTTCAACATTTTTTCAGTTATATCGCGGCGGCCGGAGCACCTAACAATGGATTCCTGGTATTTCTCTCACCTATACTACCATTACATCCTTTCCCAGCCTCCGACTGCTATCTCACATAGGTTTACGATTATCTACCCATTGGTGAGAGACAAATGTCGGAAAGGATATTTGCCGCCACCGGGGATCGAACCCATGACTTCCAGATTGGAAGTCTTATGCCTAACCAACTGCGCTATGGTGGCGGCTTTAATTTGAGGTGAATATCCTCTAAACAATCATATAAATGATTGTTTAGTGGAAAATTCATCTCAAAATTAGAGAAGAAGTTTGAAAAGTTCCTAAAACTTAGTTTTTTTAAGTGAGGTTTCTTAGTAAAAAATGTAGAGGTGCCACTAATAGGGAGAGTGCTATATTATTAGAGAAAATATGGTACAATGAATTAAAATAGTATACAGGTAATACACCACAAGGGCCCCATGTAACAGCTTCCTGCTGCCAACCCCAGAAGTGTAGGACTTCTTTTAAAACAACTTCATCTATAAAACCATACTGACAAACTTGTGCATTTTTCTAGGCTATTTGTCGATGGACAAGTAAATACCAGGATACATTTTGGAATGGTACTAAACTATTGTTAATATGTCTAAGAGATAAATCAATGTAATGTTTATTTAAAGGGTAGAAAGCACTATTTTTAATGAATAAAATGCTGGATTCCAGCATTTTCTTCATTAAAAACAATGTTTTCCCAATATTCATCTGATATAAATATAGTATTCACTTTTTGAGCACAAGTTCATTTTCATTCTGGACTAGTAGAAAATCCATATCTCTACACACACCTGGCGGTTGAACCGGTGTGAGAAAAATAGGAAGCCATGGGTAGGTGCCCCACTTATTATGATATAACTGCATTAATGTTGAATGAAATCAGCCTGAACCCCAAATCAACAAGAGATGTTTGTAAAACATTTATGCCCCCCATAAAAGCAGGTCAATAGGCTATTCTTTGTCAACAACAAAGGGCAATAACTCAAAAAATATGATTAGTACAGTTATGGTTCTTGTGCACTGCACTTCCTCTAAATAAGATCTATCCACCTGTGAGGTTTCATAATTCTAGCTTGCATACTTTATGAGAAATGCACAGATAAAAAAACGGTCCATGGACAGACAGACCACAGGACCGACAAGTACAAAGCAGTATACCCCCTCTTCTTCGAAGGGGGGCATAATATATCAATCTATCTTATCTCACAAGTCCTCCTTGATAACATCATGTAATCTTTAAAGTCTACTCCATTAGAGCTGGGCCAAGTACTCAAGTATCCAACCCAGGTATCAAGTAGTGATGGGCAGATTAATCAATTATAATTGTTAATCAGTTGGTTTGGGCTTCCAATTATGATAATCGTCTAAGAAATTTCATGATCGATTAATCAGCTCCTAAGACATAAATAAAAGCCATTCTATACTGTTTTCGAAAATCAACATCAGTTTGGTAGATCAGTGACTCAGTGTGAAACAGTTGTAACTGCCTATATGTTTATAGGCAGTTACAACTGTTTCATGCTGAGCCATGAAGTTGGTAGAAATATCTGCAGAAAGCGTCTTTAGGTCATGGATTTTGAGTCAACTTTCATATTCTATTCTTATAAGGATGAGACTGGGAGTGCTGTATTAAAATTATTTCTAAGAAAATGATTGTATGATTGATCATAAGTCGATTTACTCTGCCAACTAAAGACTGATTATCGATTGTCATTTGAAACCGATTGCCAAACATTATTCACCAAGTAGGGTAAGGTTCCTCTTTGGGCTCTGAACCATTACCCGTTTTCCAACTATTGTACAAAAAACAAGTACCTTTAGCTTTGGGAATCAATTTCAGAAATGATTGAAGACTGTTTAGAAGTAAGTTGATTACAAGATGGTCCTACAGACATAAATTAGATAGTTTTAGGAGTCCTGGCTACTTACTCACAGACTTGCAACACCTTTGACCCTTAAAACCATGTCAGAATTTGTATATTCAAATTCTAATGGGTGTTGTATGAACGTTCAAATTGTTCCCCCTGCCGCTTCCATCTAGGGGTAAAAATGGGTTTTTTACAGCATGCATGCGCCCCCCTCTATATGATACACAAAAGGCTGCTTGCAAAAATAGGGGGTACAAACTTCAAGTTTGGGGTAAATCACCTCATTTGAGGGTTTTTGGGAACACTGAAAAGGGAAAATTTCTTCTTGAATTTTGAGGCTACTTTAACAATTACATGATGTTTTGAAATGACAAGTTTGCAACAAGGTCTCCTTTTAATTTTAAAATTGTGACAGTTCTAAGTAATATTCAGGAAATATGGTTCACTAGCAGGGATTATTCTGGCTCAGAATTTCATGTGCAGAAAATCTCATCCAGTCGAAACTTATGAGAAATACTGAATTTTCAATGGCAAATTGAACCAAATCCTTGGTTAGAAATATGTTTTCTGTGAGATTTTTCTCTCATTTAGCCAATTTGAATGAGATTTCTGGCAGAAAAATGAGAGAATTTCCACAAATCTCGCCCAAAAATGATCCCTGCACTAGGATAGATGGTAATTACAAGTTCAATAAATTTATTATTTTCAGTATTAGTATGATTGCATCAAAATTTTCAGTCAGCTTGTACATTTATGTACTCTTTTTAAAAGGGACAAATTGTTCAAATATTCAAAGGTAAGTGTCAATTTCCGACTTCCGTAGATATTCATCATTTTGTCATTCACCCCACCCACTTTTTTAATCATGACATAGCAGTCGATAAAGAGAATAATCTTGAATTTAAACGAAGTTCGTTTTGTTTACATTGACAATAATTTCCAATCGAAGTGATCTGATCTTTAAAGATTTTCGATAAATTGTGTCAAAGAGAAAATAGATCAACAGGAAACGCCAATTTCTTCCAAAAAAGGGAAATGGGTCAAACATCTACCAAGGATTCTGGCAGAGCATCAGCAACTTCGGCGGATCCCATAGATAGGGCGATCTAGTCTGCGTCTTAGACTTATGGATCAGTATTTTAAATTGCAATCAAAAATCTCAAAATTGTGCAAAAAAAGCCCAGGATAAGAGAAAACTTACCAATTTTCTTTAGATGTTTATTTTCTCCATTTTCTCGGCTGCCTCGTTTTCAATCCAAAATGGCCGACATGACGTCAAACGCGGAAATTCCCAAGATTTTAGCGCCAAGTGTTTGAAATACTCCACAGTTCTTGCAAACAAATCAACTCTTTTGCAACAGTGACTGAATAACTACTTTTAAAAGAGGTCCCACTTCACAAACATGTCATTATGCATGTAAAAAAAACAAACTTTTGAATTAAAAGGACTGAAAGTTCTGAAATAGATCTAGATCTACGACCGAGCTTAAAACCAATATGCTGAAAATCATATTGAACCGACAAGTAGGCCTATGTCAGGAAAAAAAATGAAATTAACAAATATGGAAAAAACATATCGTAATTGCAATATTCTTCTTATTAGTCTCATACTATGGTTGATAGTGACCAGTGGTCTATTAAGTTCTGTAATGGAGAATTCGTGAATAAATAGGTCTGGCCCTAATAAGGTTGGGAATAAAGAATTAGATGTTATAGATTAGAAAATTAAGACAAGTAAGACATTATAAGAAATGGAAACTAAACAAAATATAAGGGTACTACTTTACCTAAAAAGAGGTTTACACGGACAGAAATGATCGACGTGCACGAGAATGGTAATATATACTCAGCAAAAAAAGATACTTTTCATCTGTCTCTTTTACATCTGTATGATCGATTAAGGTAGGGGAGACCGGGGCAAAGTGTTACAATTTTTAATCAATTCACAAAATTTCGGACACCATAGCTCTTTTGAATTTATTTAATTTATGAATCGAAAATTTAAAGAATTTGGAACTAAAAAATACTTTGATTAAACAATTTCGTCATATCATAAAAATGTTATACGCAGACAAAAATACCGGTAAATGTAACACATTGCCCCGGGCTTTTGGGGCAAAGTGTTACACCTACCGGGGCAAAGTGTTACATGACATACATTCGTCACGAAAAGAAGTTCCATTTGCTTTTACAATACCGGGATAAACATGAAAGGCCTTTTGGCAAAATATTACTCAAAATTAGACCGCAAGTTTTGCACACACTGACTTTGTCACCCATGTCGAAAAAGTGCATTTCTTGCGCCTAACCACATGTTTCAAAACGTTTCGATAATAATAAAATACTCAGACCATATCCTAAAATATTCTCTCTTTTTTATTTCTCTTATAAAGACATAAACCATTAATCTCGTATTGTATGACCATAACGGAATAAAATCTAAGAGCACCTGTTACTACTGAAACCTACTGTAGCTTCGAATAAGTCTGAAAAGTCAGAAAGTATAATATGATCATGGCTGAATTGCTTTAATTACTATTAAGTCTCTTAAACTCTACATTTATGAAATTACATAAAAAAAAATCTGTGATTAACCACAATTTTTAGAAATAAGCCCATTGGACAGCCAAATCCCCGTTTCAACATGTCCGAATATATAGCGGACAAAACGTTTTGAGAAAAGGCTGGTTACTCTTGCAACAGGAAATTGATCTTTTTCCTACAACGGTTTCTATTGCATACAATTAGATGTTAAATGACTTGCCCAAACATTAAAACTTCGCCTGAAGCTTCTTTGAATTCGTTTCAGTCATAATCTCGTTATCTGGAAATTGAATAATGGCGTTAAACATATTGTGGGCAAAATGTTACACTGATACACTTTGCCCCACGTCCTGTGTAACACTTTGCCCCAATCGCAACTTTTCGGAAAAGATACTCGTGCAAAGAAAAGAAAGGTTTACAATAACATAATTTGTACACAAAAGTAAGCTTCTGGATCTCAGGATCCCATAACCATATGACATTCCTATTTCTTGTACTCTTTTATCAGACTAGGCGTATATTTACGAAGGAGGTAAGAATTTACTTTTGTGTCACAAAAATCATTATCTGATTTTTCTTAAGTGGACATTCCTATTTCATGAATCTAATATGCAGCAAAACATGCATAATCAAAAAACCCTTTTCTAAGAAATAACACCTGGGGCATTAATGATGTCAAAAAGAAAATATTTCAAACGTAACACTTTGCCCCGTGTAACACTCTGCCCCGGTCTCCCCTACTTATGTCTCTGCAGTGCTTCGTTTTCTCATGCACGCATCATTTTTCATTCAAACAACATGTCATTTTTTTTTGTTTTTCAAGAAATGTTTGTTTTCTACGTCGACGATCTTGGGTTTCTTCTCAGATGAATTTAACATATAAAGCTCTGCGGTTGAGGAAATCAAACAATAGGCTAGTAGTGTTCTGTACAACACAGTCTTGTGATGAGGCTGAGAAAGGATTGACCAAATGCGTAATCAAATACCGTCAAAATTTACGAAGTATCGTTGATAGAGAAGAACAATACAGACGTGTACTGACCATCTCTGATAAAGCAGTATTGTTATATGCCCTCTTCAATTCAATAGGGCCACTGGGAAGGCTTTACACCAAATTTGCTCATTCACATTGACGCGATTTCTTAAACGCTTTCTAACCACTATTTTAAATAGGAAGCACAAAAATGCCTTAACCTTTAAAAACGCCAAACTTTAAAACCAAGCCAATTGCCATTTAGGCCAAATGGATGTAGGGCGAGCAATTTTCCTTGATATTCATACTAGCCATTCCAATGAGCAAGAGAAAACGTACCGTAAAGTAGAAATGCATATGCTATTTATTTATTATTATTTTTTTTTTTTTTTGGCCAGCTAAACTTGAATGAAATAGAAAATTTTAGGAATGTTTTTTCCTTGAAAAGGAACGCGTAAACAGCAATTTGGTAAATTTGAGCTTTGAATCTGCGTTAGATGGTTTATGTTCGTTTGTGTTCATTTGACGTAACATTGGCAGGAGGCATCGGAAGGTATCGAGTTGTCTTATCAATCCAGGATACCTAACGCACTAATATTGCATTTGTCAAGTATAAAAACTGTTGGAAAAATCAATTGAATATTTAATTGAAAGTCTGCGATTTTTGAAAACGACCCCTAGGCTACGTTAACGCCCACAATTCGATAGCGAATTCTTCCAATCACATGAAAGTTTTCAATTACAATAAAAAATGGTCATGGCGTTATTTGCAATATATTTCATAGTATTTCTGTGCGTACTTTTTTTTAAAAAATCCGAAATTTTATTGGGTGGATACTTTTTATTGAAGACAGGATTGCCTGTCTTTCAATATAGGGATCGTCGCCATCGGATTTTGCTAACATACTCATCATGTGTCATTACGCTAAAAAAAAGTAGACCCATTCATAAAATAAATCGCGGCAAAAATAATCACTAGTGTAGTAATATAATGTAAAATTTTGGTGCTGACCTAAATTCTGGCCGGGACTTCAGGGGAGTGAGCACGTGATCTATGCAGAAGTCGCCTGCAGAACCGTGCTTTGCATTCGCAAGTGGTGCTGTTTTATGGCGTTTTCGGCTGCAATCTTTTGCATTTGCTCCAAATATTCTTTTGAATCTAACAACTATTTTTAAGTATTGGCAAGCCCTTTTCAGCGCCCCAATTTAGACTCACTATTTCTCGTTAAATTGTACGTTTGTGTGTCCTGAAAGTTGCTTTATTTATCCGTCTCCTTGGCCTGTCGTAATAATAAATGGATAAATACTAAAGTAGCACAAGGCTATTTAAATAAACTCGTAAACCCTCGGACTCATAGGTTTGAATTTACACTTGGATTCACAGAAAAATCATTACGATGGGTGTCAAATTACTTTATTATTAGGCTTGTTTAGTTTATCCATATTGAGCGGCCTGTACAGTTGTACCACGCATGCGCGACCCCGGTTTTGAGTTTCCGCTTTATTTCTCGACAATTTTCTGACAATAACAAAACCTGTTTTGGAAACTGGAGTGGATTTATTGAGTAACGAGTCTTCAAAGTATAGCATGTTCATTTGTAATGAAAGAGCAGTTTCCTTATGTAACCATCAAGGATTGTTTTACATTTTTGATTCCCACTCAAGAGATCTTCTCAAAATGCTACAATTTTCATTCCAATTGTTAATATTCAATCTTGTCTTCAATTTAGGCCTTTCAGACCTTTGATTATTTTTGCTCAGTATATAAGCCTAGATTGCCACATAATGTCCATCAAATCGATGTCAGGGTTATGTTAACAAATGGTTTTTAGAACGGACTGTGTCGATAATGCATATGCATTAAAAGAAAGAAAGTTTTTACCGTTCTTTAGATATGATAATCGGTTTTACAAAATTTTGTATTGAAAGGTATCGACTGGACACGTGTGGTGTAGGTCCTATCAATGTTGGTCCATATAGAAGTCAAACGGACTGTATCAACTAGAAACGTGTGGTGTAAGGCCTTATCAACTAGCCCCGTATACTGGGCTAGTTGATACACTAATGGTACTTGCAAAACAAGTTGAATATTTTTTTGTAAATTCTATCTTCATGGTCTAAATTTGCTTTGACATAAGAAGACGATGAATTTATTCCTCAGAACGGAACACAAGAAATGTAAAGTTCAATAAGGGAGAACAAAAACGGGGAAATGTACAAAATGTATCAATTATCCTCGGTCTCCCCTACGATTGTATATACTGACAAAGGCTTTAAATTCCACGTGATATTGAACTGGAATCTTAAGCACTTGGCGGTGTACGGGTATCATACGGTCTAGACGGAACCCTAAATTGACAGATTTCACAGACGTCTAACTGGTGCCACGGACCCTAAATATACATGTATATTTAGAGTCCCTGCGGGTACCAATCAAATTATATAAAACTGTTAGACAAGTATTTCTGTCTAATGAATAAGAAAAAAAAGTAGTAGAACAATAGGCGATTTCGATTCCGTGATTGAACTGGGATTTTGGCGTTTCGTATCAGGCATATAGAAGCAAAAATCGGTTCATGATATCCGACACACAAAAACAGTTTCAGATTCAATTTATTATGTACAGAGGTGTTATTTGAACGCTCTTAATTTCAAGTTATCACCTAACAAGATTTCGCATATATAGCTGAATCAATTGAAAAAAAATCTTTCGAGATGATTGCTAGATTTAAACAAAAAGCTTGTTAAAAGAACTCCACTAGTATACACGTATTGTACGTACAATTGTGACCCGTCACGCGAAAAGGGACCATCTGGGTAGCGCGTAAAGTTTCGACCCCAGTCAGACTGCGCGTACTGCGCAGACTGACTAGGGTCGAAACTTTTTGCAATGTGCTTATTTTCTGTATCTAGAATGATCAATCTACCTTCCATTGAAAGAGATTTTGAAATGCGACGTCTGGTTGACCTATGCTGGACCTAATCTCTTCTTCAAATATTCATTTGAATAAGTTCCGCGATTGTCCCTTTTCGCGTGACGGGTCACAATTGTATTTCATTGTCGCGGTTCTAGAAAGCCTCAAGCAGCAGTTTTGTAATATGGCCATCTTTTGCACACCAAAGCCGAGTGCGAGAGTCGAAAGGAGCACTGGGTGGGGGTGCGGAAGAGAAGGGGAAAGTGGGTGCTAGTCTGAATGAGGAGATTTGAGGGTGAGAGAGAGAGAGTGGAGTAGGATAGAGAGAGTGGATTGAGGGAGAGCTGTGTTTGAGAGAGAAGTGGAGAGTAGGATAATGAACTATTAGGGAAGTGAGAGGGATTGTGATTTAGAAAAAGAAGATTGCGATTCACAAGGAGGGAGTTGGCTGTGTTATGGGAGGGATGATGAGGGGAGAAAGAGAACAAAATTCAAGGGAGGGAGAGAGTAAACTCTAACGACTGCAATAACTACTAATTGGATGTGTTAAATTTCATATTACATATGTTTTACTGTATTGGCATCTTCGCAAGCCAAGGGTCCTAATTCCACTATGTTCCTGACGAACTTCGCAAGCCAAGGGTCCTAATTCCACTATGTTCCTGACGAACTTCGCAAGCCAAGGGTCCTAATTCCACTATGTTCCTGACGAACTTCGCAAGCCAAGGGTCCTAATTCCAATATGTTCCTGACGAACTTCGCAAGCCAAGGGTCCTAATTCCACTATGTTCCTTACGAACTTCGCAAGCCAAGGGTTCTGACTCCACTATGTTCCTTACGAACTTCGCAAGCCAAGGGGTTTGACTCCACTATGTTCCTTACGAACGTTCGTAAGCCAAGGGTTTTGACTCCACTATGTTCCTTACGAACGTTCGTAAGCCAAGGGTTTTGACTCCACTATGTTCCTTACGAACGTTCGTAAGCCAAGGGTTTTGACTCCACTATGTTCCTTACGAACGTTCGTAAGCCAAGGGTTTTGACTCCACTATGTTCCTTACGAACGTTCGTAAGCCAAGGGTTTTGACTCCACTATGTTCCTTACGAACGTTCGTAAGGAACATAGTGGAGTTAGGACCCTTGGCTTGCGAAGATGCTCTATTGGATGTAAATAAACGATCTATTCTGTTAAATAAGTGTTGTTTTTTTTCACGCACATCCGTGAATACAAAGAGAATTTCTACCAATCTCTTAAAAGGACGAAAAAAGAACGAATGCAAACAATCTAACTTACACACAGTGACTTTTGGTAAACCTGCAAGTATGGAAGACTTACTGTTTGGATAAGTCATTTTATAGGACCTGAAAAGTACCTTGTCAACTAGATTTCGAGTAAAATTTACTTAAGGCAGTGGATCCGTAAAAGTTCCGCAACGTTTCGAAAGTCATAAACTTTAACAGTGTTATCCGAGGGTTTCCTAATGATTTCATTAGGAAACCTCGGTCAACGTTGT